>CM038217.1:70555838-71799594 GCA_021442155.1 Cymbidium sinense | reverse complement strand
TCCCAATAGGAATCTCTTTAGCTTGACATTCCTGGAAGACTAAGGGGCTTCCTTAACTACTAAACCTTCAACTTTTTGAGAGGAAAGCGAGGTTAGAGCTAAGGTTAATAACTACTGCCTGATAGTTTCACATAAACTTGATTCGAATTCATTTGTGCTTTGCTTGGAGGCCTGACCTTTGTCATTGTCTGGCTTGAGTGTCACCTCCAATGAAACCCATTGAGAGGTGTTGGCTGGTATGCTAATCACATTAGACTCGTCCTCTAAGTTGGATTCTAAGTCTATGTGAATAGTAGGGGTACTCCTATGAGTTGGAACATTACCCCTGTTGGATACTGCCAACCAGGGGATCTTCCACCTCTTAAACTACCTTTATTTCTGCCTCTGCCTGGTGGAGGTCGAGTCATCCTACCCATATGTCTATATGATGAAATGAATTGTGGGTGGAATGTGACATGTGGCTCTACTTCTTCCTTGATGTCCTTTTCTCATTCACTTGTATTTTCATTTTTCTTTTCTTTTTCTTTCTATTTTTATTTTTCTTCTTTTTTTTTTTTTTTTGAATTTAAATTTTGACCAAGTTCACGAGAAAAGGTGTTTTGAAGAAGATAGTGGGTTGCATCCTCATATATCTCAACCTCTCTGATTGAAAATGACTTTTCATCTCCTTTGACATTGTTGACCTCAGTTTTAGAATGAGCTCTCAACCCCTCCATCTTAGACATAGGACTCCTCTTAGACTTTATGAGTTTCTTAATCTTAAGGCACATCTAGTGATTAGGTGATACTCAACCTAACCCTAGAAACTTAGAAGAGTTAGCCATAAGAATAGGTCAAGCCTTAGGGGTGTTAGGAAAACTTTCTATCCTTTGCTTAAACCAATCTTCACCTTCCTTCTTTCAAGTCAAACTCCAAATCAATTCTATTTTATTTTCTCCAAATTCAAATCATCTCCATATGATTAAAATCTATGATTGAGATCTATGACTGAAACCCATGATCAAAATCCATTCTTGTCCAAATTTTGCCTAAGTCCTTAACTTTCCCTTAAGGACTTAATCAAAATTATGAATCAAAACCAAATCAAATCTTTGAGATTTTCTCATACTTCATTTATATTCTCATTTATATGCACATATATAAATGAAAAATAAATTCAAACCCATCAAATCAAATTTAAAATTTCAAATCAATTCATGAAATTTTCCTTAAATCCTTTAAATTCCTATTAATTATTTAACCTAAATCTTGATCAACCCTATTCAAACCCTTGGGATTTTCTCAAAACTTATTTATATTCTCATTTATATTCTCATATATAAATGAAATATAAATATAAATCAATCAAATCCAACTCAGAAAATTAAATTCCAATATAAAACTCCCTTAAATCCTTTAAATTTCCTTTAATGGATTTTACTTAAATCTTGATCAAATCAATTCAAACTCATGAGATTTTCTCAAAGCTTATTTGTATTCTCATTTATGTTCTCATATGTAAATGAAGTATAAATATAAATCAATCAAATCCAATTTAAAAATTAAATTTGAATTTAAAAATTTCCATAAATCCTTTAAATTCTCTTTAATGGATTTAACCTAACATGATTAAGCCACTTAAAATCCTTGGAATTTTCTTATGATCCATTTATATTCTTATTTATATTCATATATATAAATGAAATATAAATTCAAACAATAAAAATCAATTCCAAAAATCAAACACAACTCAACTCAAAATCCAATCTAAGCCTTTCTAGTCCAAATCTTGAACTTAGCCAAATCAACTTCAAATCAAGCCAAACTCTTGATTTTATCTCATGGTTCAATCAATCCTATAATCATGAGCTCATATCTAAATCAAAACTTCAAACATTCAATCAAAACCCAAAACCCTTTCATATTCTTCCTTTGAATATGAAATTGTCGAATGTATGTAAACCCATTTGACTTCAAACCACTTGTAAGTGGATTTATATTTCAATCATGAGTCCATATACAAGATCAACCAACTTCAAATTTAGCTTTGACCAAGCCATTTGACCCACTTAGGCTCACTTGACCCAAAGTGACCTAAAGTACTCTTATGAGCCAAATTTTGATCCTAACAAAATTGGATTGAACCAAACTTATATATCCCTCTCATCATGATCAACAATCATCATGGGATGATCAATCAATCAAATTGGGTCCAACCAATTCAAACCTAAGGGTTGAACAAGTCAACACTTAACCAAAAATGAAACCTAACATAGCCAAATTCCACTATAGGCCAAATTGATTGAAACCATTGATCTAAGTTCACTCATGACTTATGTTTGAATTTGACCAAGCCAGCATTTGAGCCTAACCTAGCCCAATTGGACCACTTGATGCAAGTTGATGCATTTTGACCTAAAGGGCCAAAATGTGTTAAAACTTGATCTAAGTCAAATTGATTGAAACCAATGGGTCAAGTCCATCCCAAATCACTTATGGAACTTGACCAAAGCCTCAATTGGCCAACTAGACCTAACCTAGCCCAATTGACTTAAGACCCAACATGACCTAATGGGGTCATGTTGAGCCAAATTTGAACCTAACACAAATTGATTGGAAACAAAGATACCAATCCACTCTGTATGACTAACTTAACCTAAACCCACCCTTTACCTACCTCAAATAGGTCAAATGGGTCAAATAGGTCAACTTGACCCATTTGGCCTAAATGAAGTCATATGAGCCAAATCTAAAACTATACCAAATTGAATCAAACTAAAGGCACAAAAACATTTCAAATGATCATAAGAACTTGACCCAACCCTTAGTTTGACCCAATTTGACCTATTGGTCAACTTGATCTAAGTTGATCCCTTTTGATCTAAATGGGTCAACATGAGCCAAACCCTATCAAATGAATTCCAAACCTCATGAAACTTGGCCAAACATAGTGAAAAAATAGCAAAATGGACATCCTACCTCTAGGCCATAGAATAAATTTTGGCCTAACCCATGGGTAATTTGGTCATACCCTCTTCACATTCACTTGAGGCTTTCCTAAAAGCTCAAGGGGACCTAGGGGAGAGTGGTGCACCCAACCCAATGGGTTAGGGTCAGCCCATTTAGTCCAAAAGACCAACCCGACCCTATGGTCAAAACATTAACATTTCAAAGTCCCTCTCAAGCTCAAATTCAAGCACATGGGAGGTTGGCAATCCACTCCTTGGCTCAAACTGACCATGTACACACTCCTAACTGATCAAACAACCCTTAGCCTATAATCAATTGGATCAAAATGGCATGTCCATTGTCGACCATCTGATCCTTCAAGGGGGAGATATACTCCCCCTAATTCACTTATATTTTCATTTACTCAAGGTTGATTGAACAATAGGAAGCCAGAGGAGCCATTGGAGATTGATCATAAGCCTCATAGAGCTCTTCCCATTTTCCTTTTCTTGGCTTTTGAACAGTGAAAAATAGGGGAGGTAGAGTAAAATTCCAACTTCTTCTACATTCCATTTGAATCCAATTCCTCTCGTACACTCCATTAGAGGGCCAAGTCGAGCTTGCCTAAGCTCTCTTTAAAGTTCTAAAGGCAAGGGGAGACTGAATTGGATCAAAGATGAAGCTCAAGCAAGGAGGAGTTTGTCCATACATTGATCTACTCAATCTCAAGTGCTCATACTCTCAGCAAGGCTTCATCTCAACCAAACGAAGCTTCTCCAAGGGAATCAAGCGTGATCACCTCCAGTGAGGTATGGAATTTTCCGACCATTAAACTCAATGTGGTGTGGATCTTTGTGAAAGAAAGTTTCACCCTATTGATTTTTTACTATTGGATTTGCTGCTCTCTGTCTTTAGATGGTGTGGGTTGAATTTGGTTTGATTTTATGCTTGATCGAGCTTGGATCTTCCCCTTGAACATGGATGGTCTCTGTTGATCAAGGGGAAGAACTTGGATGATCTCAGTCATCTATCCGCACATTTTAGATGGATAGTTGAGATTATTCAGCACCTTTAGATATCCCTTTACCCTTTTTAAAATGTAGGGAGATCCTTGGCCATCTAATCTTTGATCAGTGGTAGAGGATGAAAGCGCGTGCACCTTCAGCCGCCCCCATGAGATGACAACTTAAGTGACCACACGTGGATGTGTAAAGCGCCGACCACCGCCACATGCAGTGAGTTAGGGATTAATTAGGATCAGTGAAAATGCTTAATTAATTTTTGATTAATCCAAGTATCTTCTAAAATGCATAACTCTTGCCAAATAAATTTAGAAAAATATGAAATAAAATCCTATGGATAGATAATTAAGCCTAGAACATTTTAAAATTAATTTTGATAAGTTTTGAATTATGATTTTCTCTGAATTTGGGTTTTATTGAAAAGTGTATTTTTGCTAATTACTCTTTGATTGGACCTTTGATTAATCCCAAATTTCTTGGGTAAGTTTTAGGAGATGAGTTCTACTTCCACTAATTTTCTTAGGATTTATTGAAGGTTTGATTAGAGTAATTTTATATGGTTTCTTTAATTACTCTTCTTATATAATTAAGCATAATTAAGATATGATTAATGATTTTAACCTATGATTATGATTGATTAAGGTCAGATATAGTGAGTAGGAGGTTTGGGGTATTTCCCTAGATATTCCTTAAACCCCTTTCTCTTTTAATCTCCCTCTTACTAAGGGTTAATTCATTAATTATCCCTTAATCAATTTTAAAATTTTTAAAAGTTCTAGAACTTAATTAATCTACCTTGGGTAGATGCTTAGGTGTTTAATAGCCTAAGTTCAATTAAGGAAATCAAAATCCCATTCATAAGTATGAAAGGGTGTTTTGAAATTACTTAAGCTAAACCCCTTAGCTTAATTAACTTTATCAGAGCCAAATTGCATTAGGCCTTTTCATTACTAGGTGCATTGGAAATTTAAATTTGTTTTATGTCATCATTCATAATTATCTAGTTAATTCTTCTAAGGTGGTGTAGGTAAGGGTTAATTAAGTTACTTAATTCATACCTTAACTTAATCAATGCATAAAAATAGATTTAATTATCTAAAAATTAAATAAAATTACAAAACACATGTGGGAATAGGTTGGGAACAACAAACTTATCTCACCTTTTCAAAATTAAATCAAACTTCAAACTAAACAAAAATCACTTTGAAATTCACTTTGATTTATTCTAATTTTTTTTCTTCCATAAGAATGTCTTTAGGATTTAAGTAAAGTGAGTTTGTTTACATGCTTTCATTGCTTTGGATCTTTCCCCAACATGTGAAGTTGTATGTCATGTGATATCATGCATTCATAGTTTTGAAATTCAAATTTTAAAATGAAATTGTTTATTTATGTCAAATTTACATGAGTTGGCTAAAGTAGAAATATGAATTGCTATTATCACTACTAAATCTAAATTATTTTCAAAATACATAAATCAAATACCAAGTCTGAAAGTGTGCCACTTATACTTTACTTATAAGCTTGCATGTCATAGATTAGAAAGTTATGCTTAGTATATGTTTCCTTTCTTTCTTATGTTAGCATAGTTTTGAATAGGAGTTGGTAAGATGTAGGGTTTATTTGAAAAGAACCCAACATTTACTTAATTCTATATCCTATTCATCCCTATCCTATCACCTAAGAAGGTTGCCTATACTTTCATGTATAAATTGCATAAACAAAAATGAATCCATTAAATAACTTTTACATTTTCCTTTTTTATTTCATTTCTTTTATATACATGTTTGTATTTAAGAAAAGTGATATATTAGTCTGGAAAACCCCGAGGTTGCGAGGCTTTAAGTAGCCCTAAGTTGGTATTGTACCTTACACCTTTGGTTAACAATGGCGCTGTACTCACTTATGTATTTCTTACTTTATGTACGTATGTGAAAATTTAGATAAGGAAAACTCTTTCTACTTAAGAAAAATCATGCATCTTCAACTTCTAAATTTCCTTAAATTGATTACTTAGCATGCATCATAAAATTTGTCTAATATTCTCATTGTATGTATAGATATGCTTAAGGTCCATCCATATGCATGTTATATATATGGGGAAAGAAATGAAGTAATGTGTGTCACGTGAATTTTGGTTCATTTTATTTAATCTTAAAATGCCTTTCTTTTTGAATGAGTTTGAGTTTATCTAAACTTATGATTAATTAAAAGATTTAATCAATTCACCTAATAAAAAAATGCAAACCTACTTTAGAAATTACTTAGGTTAGGGAAGGAAAGAGAAGTTCTCTTCTCTTTCCCTCTCTTCATAACCTAGTAATTAATTATAGGATCAACTTAAACCAAATCAAAACATGAAATAAAATTAACCCCAAAATGATTAAACAACTTAAATGAAACCCTCCTCTAAGTTGAACATGTTCTTCACACATAGAAAATTTGAACCTAAAGCTATAGCTAAGCATACTACACAAGCCTTCAAAGCACACACATTAGCCTAAGTCACCACTTCTAGCTTTAGGTTAGGTCGGTGCATGGTTTTATGTTTGTTTTATTTTGTTATACTTATTTTAGACTGGATGTTAGGGTGTATGCTCGTAGAATGAATGGTAGGATGTTCTTAGTCTAACTATTCAGGGATCGTAAGGGCTATCATAAATAAATAAAAATATAAATGCTTTTGCTTGCAGGTACTTTATACCCCTAAGCATAATCCATAGGCCAAGTGGACTTAGTCACCCATGTGTGGGGTGATAAGTCCAATATACATGCTTGGAATTTGTGTGGTGTGTTTTAGCTAACCATTATTTTGGAGGAGTTAGTAAGATTTCCACTTTTCCTTTTCATGTAAATTTGTGCAATTAGGATTTTGGAATGATTGTTATGGGGATTAGGATAAGCATTGGTCATAAGATCCTATCCTATGCACCATGTGAAGCTTTGGAGCAACCACCTTCCAACCATCCAGAGGAGGAACCAAAAGAAGAAAGAAGAAAAGAAGAAGAAAGAAGAAAAGAAGAAAGAAGAAATAAAGATTGAAGACCCCCATAATAATGAATTCCTTGCTTAATTGTAATTTAATTCATTTGTAATCTGGGTTGTATAAGGGTAGAGCTCAGCTACCGATATTTGATATTTTCAGGTTTGTACGGTGGTGCCCGACCATAACCACCTATTATTCTGTTTGCAATTAGCTTTATAAATTAGTTGATGGTTTGTTTAGCTGTTACATTAAGTGGCATATTTTTTCTAATTTCTTCCTTGCTTTATGTATGGCCTGGATGTGGATTAGGCTCTTTAGGGAAAAATAAATCTTTTATCGAATTTAACAACTCATAACCTCACCTAAAGCTTAGGTTTAAAATCAAGATAAAAGAATTAGAAACCCTTAGCTGGATGAGCATTTCTTTATACTATCATGCACAAATGTATCTTATTTCACTCTTGATTGGAGGGCTTCCACCTTTGTCAGAGAAACTCGATTTGATCTTTGAGAGCCGTGGTGGAAACTCACCTCCTCCCTTCTCGCTGGTTTTGGCCAATAATTCTATTTCTCATGCATTATTCGTATGAATCCTATTAGCTTGAGTCAAAATATTTGTCCAAAATAAAAATAAAATGAAATTTAAATTGCATTTGATTTAGGTCATTTGAAGCATGTCCTTACATGAGCTAGTCTCTTTAGGGAGTGAGTTTGAGGACTTAGTCTCTTTCTAAAAAATAGCCTTGTTATCTTGCCTAAGCATAAATACTTGCCTACATGGATTTAAAATCATAGGAGGAGTTAGTTGGTAGCCACCCCCAAACAATTGTAAGTCCAAGCTATCGGGTGATTTCTCCTCTCTTGTGGAGGCAAACCAATTACCCATTTTCATCTTAGATTTAGATTGTGCTTCTGGTTCTCGCCGAAGCTCCCTAGATTTAGGTTTCAGGTGCTTCTCCCCTTTGTGGGCCATATGCATAATTCCTCACCTCTTAGGCATTTCCTTAATCTTGTGTTAAGGAATCTTAAGTCCTAAATTTTTAATGAAAAATCTAACTCAAACAAACTAAATCAACTTCTAAAATGTAAAACCCAACTATAGGATAGTTTGAGATGCTCACTAGGTTTCCTAGCATCGTGGACATCTCCTACTTATCTTCCATTTTTGCTTTGATAATAACTCCCTCTTTTGATCAATCCCATTTGATCCTCAAAAAAAACCAATCGATTGATAGTCCTTCCCTATTGAAATCTTCAAAGACAATGATCATTTACCTTAAATGCGAGTTTTCCTAAGGAACCCCCATTCCTTATGATGTAATTAATTATGGAGGCTTGCTCCTGTAGGGAACTTAATGAACTCAGTTTAAAATAAATCCTAATTTACTTTTTCATGTAAAGTAGGGAAAGAATCTCTGGTACATATATAGGCCCATCGTCCTTAGGAGTCCTTATTGAGGTGATTGGTTTCATTAAAGAGTAGTGATTTCTATTTCTCAAGATAGTATACTATTTCCTTGATGATGTATCCGATCACCTGAATAAGTACATCTATGGATCTGCATGGCATCCTAAAAAGACAAATTTCTATAGGTCACCTCTTTCTTTTTTTGCCATAAATTTGAAAGGCGACTCTATGTATAGGAAATTTTCTCCACAGACACAGTATTCGATTTCATCCTTTCAAAACTTGATGCACTGATGGAGGGAGAATGAAATCATCTTATTATGATGTATCCAAGGCGTACCGAGCAAAGTAGTGAACGAAGTATTCAAATCAATGACATAGAACTTAGCTTCAGTCTTTCAGTCACCTATTTCTAAAGGTAACACTATAGAGCCTAAAGCCCTCAGGCCTTGTTCATTGAATCATCTCAACATCATCTGATCTCCTCAGAGTGTGGAGATGTTGATCCTTAAATAGGCAAGGGTCTTTAGACTCATAATGTTCACCAATGCACCTGAATCAACAAGAACCCTGGAAAGTCTGAATCTGCCCATGTCCATTACAATGTATAGGGAACAGTTGTGCTCCATGTCCCCCAGAAGAAGGTCTTCATCTATAAAAGTGACTCCCTCAGCTTCTCTTGAGTAATGTGTCTCCTCTCTAATAGTAGTTAGCTGAGCTAAGCATATCTCTGGATCAAGAGAAGCCTTGATTAATTATTCCCTCATCTCTTTGGATAAGACAAGGGCATCATATATGCTTAACTTAGATGGCAACTTTCTTAAGTGAGAGAGGACATTGTAATCCACTTTGGGCTGATCCTCTATAAGCATATCTATGGGTGGAGCATCCTATGGAGGAGCTTCTCGATCATCTAAACCAATGACTTATTTTCCCTTATCTTGAGGTGTTGCCCTAAGAGGTAGAACCTTGCCACTATGGAGGTTGACTTCGGTGATCTCTTGTGGTAAGTTAGTGGAAGATTCTACCTACTCATCAGGCTCACCTATAGCTTCTCCTATGGGACTCTCAGAATCAGATGATTCCAAGTCTATCTCAAGAGGTGAACCTATAGTATTTAGAGAATGAAAGTCTAACTCTGAGTCAGAAAGAGGAAGATTGGAGTTATTATAATTATTGTTTAGACTTGGAGAGTTTTCAATAAGAGAAGAAGTAGACAACCCATCAGAAGTGACACAAATGTAATTCAAACTAGCTTTATTCCTCAATTTCTTGGATTTTGAAGGAGGTACATAGTAGAAATCAAGTAAAGTAATAGGGGTGAGGGATTTAATTCCCTCATCCACCGATACAAGATGTCAATTAGAAGAAGAGCTAGCTGAAGTAAAAGTACCGACTGAGGTAGTAGCTGCAATGGTGGACTGGAGACTGGGCTTGGTCGGTGATTGCACTACTTGGCTATCTCAGGCTGGTGTGGGCTATTGCTACTAATCTCCTACCTTCCTAAGTTGTCTTTGGAAACTTGCAAACCTTCCTTGATGTTGGAGGTTTGAGCTACCTTAGGCACCTGCAAGGAAAGTTTCTTGATTTTTGACACAATTTTCTTAGCAGTTCAGGATAAGGAGATATCCCAACCTTCTTTGGTTTTGATAAGATCGCATATATCTCCAAGGATTACCCTAATAGAACTGGATGGTTGTTCCATAAGGTATTCCTTTGGGATAACTATGGCCCCTGTCTTGTAGCTATGCTCAAGTCAGCCCTTGAATGTAAAGCAATCCTCCAAAACATGACCTAGCATGCGTGGCAGGGGCAAAAGTTAGGATCATTGCTCTTGCCCACTTCCTCCGGCCTTCTAGGCTCGGGTAGCTTAAAATTAGGTTTCTTTAAGAGGTTCTTAAATATTTTCTTGATTACCTCCCTCTGAAATGAATAAGGTTTGTTTAGTTTATCCAAAAGAGTATGTGGCTAGTAGCTACCTGGTGGCGGGTATGTGTACCGCTACTATTATGAATATGGTTAAGGATGAGGCAGCGAAGGTCATGGAGCCTGTTGTGGTGGCCGGTAGGTGGCCTATGTGGTGGTAGAGGAGGTGGAAGTGTAGGCTATGGAGTTCGAGGTCTGTCATACTGCTCTTTGGCTGGCTGCTTCCCCTTGTCTACTACTATCACTACCCCTGGCTTCTTCTCATAAGCTTTCTATGGATTTGGCTTTATTGATTGATCCAAAGAAAACTGTTTGGTTTCTCCTTGTAAACTAGATGCCTTGTTGATCAGCTTCTCAAATGTCTTGATGGTAAAACCTTTGAGCATGAAGGCGATCAGGCCATGAATATTCTTTAGTAGAATTTTAATGGCATACTGTTCAGATAGTTGTGGTTCACATTTTATACTCAAATTATGCCATATGAGAATAATCAATTAGGGACTCACTAGGGTGTTGTTGAGCCACAATGAGATCTCCTACATTCACCCTTTGAGCTCCAACAAATCACTTAATGAAGAGTTGCTCCAACTCAAGAAAATTCTTCACTGAATTGTTGGGTAGTTCAGCATACCAATCAAAGGCTATGCCTACTAAGTTGTTGATAAAAAGATGGAATAGAAGCATCGCCACTAGTTTTGCGTTCGAAGTGCTATGTGGCGTGAGTTTCTACTACCATCAAAGCTCTTGAAAGAAGGTGGCACGAAACCCTTAAGTTACTGTATGGCATCAAATTCCTCTAGGTAGGGTCTACCCTTTGGAACTAATGATCCTCCTTGAGCTTGCGCCAATGCTTCTCTCACTTTCTGCTCAACCATGAGTTTAATGTCCTTTTCTTTCATGGAGGTACTATCCACTATCTTCCTATACAAGGTGGTGCTGCCATGCTGTACTAGAGGTGAAGTCTTGGATTGATCCAAAACATGCAACAACTCAGGATGACCTGTTTCTACAATAGTAGAATGCACTACCGTGGCTTGGTTTTGAAGTGCCAAAACTACTGCTAGCAAGTCTTTAAGCCTCTTCCCCATCCTATCAATTTGTTCATCCTTTTATTTTAATTATTAAAGGAGGTGTTTTGTCGAGTAGGCTACATCTTCCTGCTCGGCTGTAGCACCTTCCAAATTCTACCGATCATGAAGGAGGGAACCCCTGGTGTCTACCATGTGAACTCCTGTTGTATCCTCTAATAGATCATCTTTATTAGGATCAAAACTGATCTTCTCATCCTCTAGATTAGACCAGGCATACTCTAGAATTTCCTTCTTCTCAATCAGATATTGAGCTACAATGTCATCTAGGGATCGGTCCAACTGAACAGGTAAAAAAGATCGAGGCTGACTGGTGGAAGGATCACTGTCATGAATTATGAGACATCTAATATCCCCTACTGCTGGAGAGCTAATCTTGTGAGGACTACGCTCACTAGAGGATAGATGCTCCTGATTGTCACTAGATCTAGGTGGAGTGGTACTCCAAGGAGGATCTATTGCCATCGAGGCAATGGTACTGTCTCCTTGTCCCTCTACTGCTGCTATCTCCATAGTCAGTTGTGGTGATGATGGTACAACTACAATGCTCAGTGGTCACCACTCCCTCTTCACCATAACTAAGGTAGAGGTCAACCAGGAGAGCTCGGCCTCACCTCAGTCGGCAATGTAGATGGAATGGGATCTCTTGGCCATAGCTGGATCATCAATGGAGCTCTCTTTTCCCTAGATGCTACCTTCATCGCCTTTGCTGGAACAGTGAATGATAGAACTTGTATTGGAGATGGTGGGCATGGAGTAGAGCAGTGTGGTGAAGGCACCATCGACTCTCTCTAGCAGGAGCTCCTCTCCTATGGTGGATAGTACCCATCAGTAAATTGCTTTCAGTATGATTGGCACGGGTAGCATGTCGATCGGGAAAATCCATGAGGGAGAAGGTAGCTGACTATCGGGTGTACCTATGTCTCTCTATGCCAGTCACATGTCGATACTCGATCGGCCCTCTCTATTTGTTTACCCGTGAGAGATGATAGAACGTAAATTGATCCGACTCATCCATAAGCTTCTCCAACTCGTAACTAAGGCTAACATACGACTTTCTGTTGTCACTGATAGGAGCCTCAAAATGAACTATGGGAGAAGGTGAAACTGAGATCTTCCTAATGTCTTCCTCTCCATCAAAACCTAAGAGGGGGTGAAACTTGTTCTCTATTATAAGAGGAGACACTATCGTAGGTAACTCCTCTGCTGCAGACTGGGAAACTACCTCTACCTCCTTGGCTATGCGGTCATGATGCCGCTTGATCTTGTGGCACCAATGGCAGTGTTGAGTTCTGCTAGGAGGGGCAGCATGATAACTAGACCCTACCTCATAGGTGGGGGCGACTATCCCTGAAGATAGGATAGCCTTCCCCTTAGAATGAGTGGGTGTTAACCCGTACTAGGGAAGAAAAGGGAACCACTCGCCTTTGCCACAACTCTTGAGAAACTGACAACCTTCCTCTTCAGTGAGGGAAATTCAGAGTCAGACAACATCTCAACCTGGATGACCGGCTTCTTCCACACTTCTACTGACGATTGTGAGGGTGGTCCCCTCACAAGTGATCTTAGCCCCCTCAAAACCTCGACCAAAATGAATGAGGTGGGTGAAGTCAGTCTGTGGGAGGCAGGCCCAATCCAAGGCCAAATCTATCCAGAAAGGAAAAGTGAACATGTACTTATGAGCTTCCATTTAGAACTGGACTGAACTGAAGTGAAACTGACTGAAATCGGGTTAAACTTCTATAATTTTGAAAAATAAACTTGAATCAAATTTCTGCTTGAATTTTCTTTTTTAATTTGAACCCACATTCAATAATTTGAATATGTTAAGTGGGGCTCTTTGAATTTGGAGAGAGATTTTGAATTTAGAATTGGAAAGGAGATTTTTGAATGTAGAATCCATTTTCAACAAATTTGTGTATGTTGAAAATGGGTTCAAATATTTTTGGAGAGATTGATGCTTCCATAGGTTCATATTTGAATTTGATTTCTTGTGCTTAAGGTCCCTTCATTTAACAAATTTGAGTATGTTAAAGTAAATGGTCAATTGATTTAGTTTGATTTATGATTTTGGAATTTACTCACTTAGCAAATTTGGGTATGCTAGGTGAGGTGTTTGAAAACAATTTTCTTCTTTTGTTTGCTTGTTTTTGAATAGTGTGAGAATTTGAAAATGAAATCTTTAATTAGCAAATTTGGGTATGCTAAATGAAGAATCCAAATATTTTATTATTTTTGAAAAGAGGATCTTTACTTAGCAAATTTGGGTATGCTAAATAAAGGATCCAAAATGTGTTATTGCTTTTTTGAAAAGAAGATCTTTACTTAGCAAATTTGGGTATGCTAAATAAAGGATCCAAATGTGTTTTGTTTTGATTATTTTAAAAAGAGGATTCTTAGCAAATTTAGGTATGCTGAAGAAATCCAAATGTGTTTTATTTTGATTTTTGAAAAGAGGATTATTTACTTAGAAAATTTAGGTATGCTAAATAAAGAATCCATATGTGTTTTGTTTTTGATGATTTTTAAAAAGAGAATTCTTTACTTAGCAAATTTAGGTATGCTAAATAAAATAAATCCAAATGTGTTTTGTTTTGATGATTTTGTAAAGAAGATTCTTAGTAAATTTGGGTATACTAAAGAAATCCAAATGTGTTTTGTTTTGATTTTTGAAAAGGGGGTTCTTTACTTAGCAAATTTAGGTATGCTAAATAAAGGATCCATGTGTCTTTGATTTTTTTTTTTGAACTTTTGAAAATGGGACCTTTACTTAGCAAATTTGTGTATGCTAAATAAGATTTAAATGTATTTTTGATTTTGATCTTTTCATTTTTGAAAATGAGAACTTTACTTAGCAAATTTGTGTATCCTAAATAAACTTTAAATGTGTTTTTTGATTTTGATGTTTTGATTTTTGAAAAGAGGATCTTCACTTAGAAAATTTAGGTATTTTGAATGAAGAATCTAAATGTGTTTCATTTTTATTTTTATTTTTTTTTTTTTTTGAAAAGAGGATTTTCACTTACCAAATTTGGGTATGCTAAATGAAAGATCCAAATGTTGTTTCATTTTTTTTTTTTCATTTTGAAAAGAGGATCTTCACTTAGCAAATTTGGGTATGCTAAATGAAAGATCCAAATGTGTTTCATGTTTTGAAGTTTGATTTTTGAAAAGAGGATCTTCACTTAGCAATTTTGGGTATGCTAAGCGAAAATCCAATTTTTTTATTTTTGATTTTAAAAAGAGGATCTTCATTTAGCAAATTTAGGTATGCTAAATGAAGGATCCAAATGTGTTTCAAAAAAAAATTGATTTTTTTAAAAGAGGATCTTCACTTAGCAAATTTGGCTATGCTAAATGAAAGATCCAAATGTGTTTCATGTTTTGAAGTTTGATTTTTGAAAAGAGGATCTTCACTTAGCAATTTTGGGTATGCTAAGCGAAAATCCAATTTTTTTTATTTTTGATTTTAAAAAGAGGATCTTCATTTAGCAAATTTAGGTATGCTAAATGAAGGATCCAAATGTGTTTCAAAAAAAAATTTATTTTTTTAAAAGAGGATCTTCACTTAGAAAATTTGGTTATGCTAAGAAAAAGATTCAAATGTTCTTTGATTTTTGAGTTTGAAAATAGGATCTTCATTTAGCAAATTTAGGTATGCTAAATGAAGGATCCAAATGTGTTTTAATTTTTTTTTTAAAAAAAAAGAGGATCTTCACTTAACAAATTTGGGTATGCTAAATGAAATATCGAAATGTGTTTGAATTTTGAAAAGATGATTATTAATTTGTTTTAAAAATGAAATCTTCATTCAATAAATTGAATGAGAATGTTCATTTGTGCTTTTGGAAAATATGATTTTGGATTTTATTCTTGAAAAGATGATTGTTGATTTTGTTTTGAAAATGAAATATTCATTCAATAAATTGAATGAGGATGTTCATTTGTGCTTTTTGAAAATATGATTATTGATTTTATTTTTGAAAAGATGGTTGTCGATTTTATTTTGAATATGAAATATTCATTCAATAAATTGAATGAGGATATTCATTTATGCTTTTGTAAAATATGATTTTGCATTTATTTTTGAAAAGATGATTGTTGATTTTTTTTTGAAAATGAAATCTTCATTCAACAAATTGAATGAGGATCTTCATTTGTGCTCTTGGAAAATATGATTTTGGTTATTTTTGAGAAGATGATTGTTTATTTTGTTTTGAAAATGATATCTTCATTCAATAAATTGAATGAGGATATTCATTTGTGCATTTTGATATGATTGTTGACTTTATTTTAAAAATAAAATCTTCATTCAATAAATTGAATGAGGATGTCCATTTGTGCTTTTGGAAAATATAATTTTTGGATTTTATTTTTGGAAAGGGATTGTTGATTTTTTTTTTTTTGAAAAGATGATTGTTGATTTTATTTTGAAAATGAAATGTTTATTCAATAAATTGAATCAGGATGTTCATTTGTGATTTTTAAAAATATCATTGTTAATTTTATTTTGAAAATAAAATCTTCGTTCAATAAATTGATTGAGGATGTTCATTTGTGATTTTGGAATATATGATTACTGATTTTATTTTGAAAATAAAATCTTCATTCAATAAATTGAATGAGGATGTTCATTTGTGCTTTTGAAAAGTATGATTTTGGATTTTTTTTTTTGAAAAGAGATTGTTGATTTTGTTTTAAAAATGAAATCTTCATTCAATAAATTGAACGGGGATGTTCATTTGTGCTTTTTAAAAAGAATGATTGTTGATTTGATTTTTGAAAAGATCGTACATATAATAATCATGAATATTGTTAGATGAGGTTGTTTTATGAAAAATTTTGTGAAAACATTTTATTATGTGCATTTTGAAAAAGTGCTTTTTGGAAATTGTTATTTTTATAAAAAATTTACTTTTCTTTATTATTATTATTATTATTATTATTATTATTATTATTATTATTATTATTATTATTATTATTATTATTATTATTATTATTATTATTATTATTTGGAATGAACCTCACCTTACCATAAAATGGTAAGGAGGAAGTCTTTAGTTATTTCTTTTTTATTAAATTTTTTATTTTCACCTATTAGGGAATGAGGGTTTTAAGACCCACATGGAGTGAGGTCCTAAAACCTAAAGGATGTTGGCTAGCTTAGCTTAAGGATGAAATAAACTAAGTGTTAATAGGAAAGAAAGATATTCTCAAACTTGTACAAAGTACAAATCCACTATCGATACTTGGAGACAACGATCATTTACCAAAGATGGGAGAGGAATCATCCCCAGCGGAGTTGCAAGAAAAATCTGTGGTGAATTTTTTATTTTCATCCTTCACCTATCTTTTTGAGAATATAATAAATGAAGAACAAAAATAGCACTTCTTGTGTTGGACACCACGTAGATCTGCAGATGTTCTCATTATGGTGATCGAGTATGACATTGAAGAATGATGTACTTTCTCAAGAGACAGAAGTCACCATCATACAATGGACCTAATCACCTAATGAGGACTCCTAAGGACTATGCTTTGGATGTACTTTCCACTCTATATGGAAAAGTAAGCAGGTTTATTTTAAATGGGTTTGTTAAGTTTCCTATGGAGCAAGCATCTAAGGAATGAGATCAAGATCATTAAGATAAATTATCATTATCTCCAAAGATTTCAAAGATAGGACTATAAATCAATTAATTTATTTTTGTAAGATCAAGTGGGATTGATCAAGAGGAGAGAGTTATTATCGAAACCAAAGGAAGATAAGTAGGGGATCCTTATGATACTAGGAAGCCTAGTAAGTATCACAAATTATCATATGGTTGAGCTTTATATTTTTGAAATTGAAGTGATTTATTTATATGAGTAAAATTTTTATTAAAAATCTAGGGCTTACAATTCCATGAAACAAGATCATGAAAATGCCTAAGAGGTGAGGATTTATGCTTGTAGAAAACAATAAACCTGAACTAAATCTAGGGAATGGCAGGGCCAAAGCACAACCTAAATCTAAGGCAAAAATGGGTATTTGGTTTACCTCCATAAAAGAGGATAATTCACCCAACTGTTGGACTTACAACTGCCTGGGGTGTCCGCAAACTAACCCCTCTTATGATTTTAAATACATGTAGGCAAGTCTAATGCTTTTGCAAGATAGTTAAGTTGTTGTTTATTTAGAAAGAGACTAAATACTTAAACACACTCCCTAAGAGACTAGATTATATAGGGCATGATTAATGACTTAAATCTAATGTAAATTTTTTGTTATGTTTTATTTTTATTTTGGATGATTAATTAGACACATGTTATGGGATTCATATGCCTAATACATGAGAAATTGGTTATGGGCAAAAATCAACAAGAAGGTATGTTTCCACCATGGCTCTCAAAGGTCAAGCCAAGTTCCCTAGCAATGGTGGAAGCCCTCCATAAGCAAGAGTGAAGCAAGATAATTTTTATGCATGATGTGAAACACGCAACATCTAGCTAATGGATTGCTAAATCTTTTATCTTGATTTATAACCTAGGCTTTAGGTGAGGTTATGAGTTATTAATTTTTTTAATTTTGAGTTGATTAATTGGATAGAAAATTTTTTTTTCTAAGAGCCTAATCACATCTAGGCCATTCATCAAAGCAAGGAAGAAACTAAGAAAAATATGTCATCTTAATGCACAAACTAAACAAACATTAAATAATTTATAAAGCTAGCGCAAAAGAATAAAAGGCCTTTGTGGTCGGGATCCACCACACAAACCCGAAAAAAATTGAGTAGCTAAGTTCTACCCTTATACAACCCAGATTACAAATGAATTACTTACAAACAAAAAGGAATTCATGTTATGGTGGTCTTCATTCTTCACTTTTTAATTTCTTATTTTCTTATTTTTCTTCTTTTCTTTCTTCTTTCTTTTTTCTTCTTTCTTCTTCCTTCTTTTGGTTGGTTAGGATGTAGTTGGCTCCAAGGCTTCACTTGGTACATAAGACATAGTCTTATGACCAATGTTCATCCTAATCCCCCATAACATTCATTCCAAATTTTAATTACAAAATTATATAAAAATAGGAAAAGTAAATCTAACTAAAATCTATAAAATAGAGATTAGTTAAACAAACCACACAATCCCAAGCATGTATATGAATAAATTAGACTTAACACCCCACACATGGGTAACCAAGTCCACTTGACCTATTTTTGGATTATGCTTAGGGGTATAAGCAACCTGCACAGCAAAAGCATTTATATTTTTATTATAGCACCCCTTAAGCACAATACCCTACAAAAGATAATGATTAGACTAAGATCATCATACCATCTAGTCTACACATATCACCCTAACATCTAGTCTAAAACATTACAGCATAAAATAAAATCAGACATCAAACCATGCACCGCCTTAACATAGAGCTATAAATAGTGACTTAGCCTAATGTGTGTGCCATTTAAAGCTTGTGTGGCATGTCTTAGCTAGGCTTTATGGTTAGAGTTTTCTAAGTATGAAGGGTTCAACTTAGAGGGTGGTTTCATTTAAGTGATTTAGATAATTTATTAATTTTATTTATGATTTGATTTAGTTTGAATGAACCTACACTTAATTACTAAGTATTTTAAAGAGAGGAAAAGAGAAGAGAACTCCTCTTTCCTCCCTAACTTAAGTAATTTCTAAGATAGATTCATTAGTGATTTTTCTTTAGTAAATATTTTATTATGTGTTTTAATTAACCCTAAGTTTATATTTTCTCTAAATAAACCTATTCAATAAGAAAGGCATTTTAATATTAGTTAAATTGAATTACTATCACAAAACACAACATTTATTTCTTTCGAACATGTGTTTCATGCATACGAAATGATCCTAAGCATATATATACATGCAATGCAAATATTTAGCACACATTAATGATAAATGCTAAGAGATGTTACTTAAGGAAATTTGGATGTTCTATGATGCATGATTTTGTTAAGTAGAAAAGAGAGGGATTCTTTTGTCCATTAATCAAATGCACATTTACATGTATGAAAGACATAAGTGACTACGACGCCATTATTTTCTACACCAAGGGTATAAGGTACATGACTTTCTTAGGGCTACTTAAAGCCTCGCAACTCCAAGATGTCCAAACTAATATACCACTTTTCTTAAATACATGTGCATGTACAAAAAAAATGAATGGAAAAAGAATCATGCAAAAGGTTTATGTTAGTTTATTTGATTTTGGTTGTTTAATTTATATGTGTAATGTGAAGATCCTTCTTAATTTATGACATGGGAGTGCATAGGAATAAATTTAAGCAAGTGTTATGTTATTTTCAAAGGAACTATACACTTTTCAAATCCTATACAAACCATGTTACGAAAAGAGAAGAAAACAACATAACACATTTTAAGCTATATTTACATGCAAGCTTATAAATACTTATAAGTAGCATACATTAAGTTATAGCATTTGATTTATAAGTTTTGAAAATAATTTTTGATTTAGTAGTGATAATAGCCACTCATATTCTTAGTTTAGCCAAAACATGCAATTTGACATAAAAGAAACATTTCATTTATTTGATTTTTCAAAAAGATGTGAATGCATAATTTCATATGCCATACACCATTTAGCATACTCGGAAAGAAATAAAGTGATGTAAGCATGTAACTTCATTCACCCTAATCAATTCCTAAAGACAATCCTATGAAATAAGATCATTTAAAGAGAATCAACATTTCTTTAAAGAGATTTTTATTTTTGTTTTGAGTTTGATTTGAATTAGAAAATGTGAAAGGGTTTTCTGGTCCTAACCCATTTCCCCATGTGTGAATTGATTTAGTTTAATTTTTAGAACCATTAAGTTGATTTTATGTTTTATTTAGGCTAAGGTGTAAATTAAGTTCCTTAATTATCCCTTACCTATACCACTTTAACATAATTAACCTAACAATTATGAGCCAACATATGATATGCAACTACATGGAAATTGAATCAGCAATGCAACTAAGAAAGAAAGAAGTTTAATGCAATTGGCTCACAATTATTGATTAATTAAGCTAAAAGGTTTAATTAAGTACTTTTATAACCTTCCCACACATGTGGGTTGGATATGATTTCCTTAAAAGCCACATAGGTTATTGAACACCTAAGTATCTACCCAGGAAAGGGATTGATTAAGTAATTAGGTTTCTAGTTAATTTTTAATTTTTTAGTTTGGTTAATTAAGATATTTAATGAAATGATTAAATCATTAATCAATTTATAAATTAATTAAGTTTTACTTCAAATGAAATAGACTTAGGGGAAAACATGTGGAAAAGGGATCCCAATCTCATTCCCTAAGTCTATCTAGTGTTCCAAGATTATTAACAAGATTAATTAATGAACTCATCACCATTGAATAGGTTAATTAATCATTTAATTGATTAAGGGAGTGATTAGAGATGAAACAAGCAATTACCTAAATTAATCCGATAACAAATTCCAAGAAAATCATGAGAGGTAGGGGTTATCCCACTAATTAAGCTTAGGGAGTTTGGAATTAATTATTGAAATAATTAAGGAGTAATTAACATAATTACATTCTCAATTAAACCCAAATTCAATAAATGTTACTGTTCAAAATAAATTAAACTTAATTTTATATTATGCCCCTTTGAATTATCTTTAAAATGAAGTTGAGTTTGCATTTTTTTTTTTCCTTTTCTATATTTAGTTATGAATTTTTTAAGTTTCTGTAATTAATAGGCTATTAAATAACCTAATTATATAACTAATCCCGTCGATGCCACATGGACTGCTAATGTGGCGCGTGCTTTCAACGTGGCGTGATAGGATTGGTTAATTAAGTTGTCAGATCGATAATGGTGTCACGTGGCACTACACGCTTTCTCTAGGTCCGATCAAGGATCGGTGTTGCCAAATGATTAAATCATTGGATCTAAAGCATTTAATCAGGATCGTCCATCCAAAACATTTGGGATGGGCGGTCCATGAATCATCCGTGCCCTTGCCTGCAGAAGACAGAGATCGTCCATCCTCCATGGCTTGATCCGAGCTCACTTGAGCTTGGATTGGGCTAGGATTCAACCCACACCATCAAGAAGCATAGAGAAGACGATCTAATAGTGAAAAATTGATGGGTTTATAATTCCCTTCACAAAGGACCAAAGAATTTTCAAACTAAGCTCAGTTTTGAAGCATACCTCACCAGAGGCTATCACCAGTGCTTCCAACCATTAAGGTAGCTTCGTCTAGTGGAGATGAAGCCCTGTTGAAGGTTTGAAGATTTGAAATAAAGTGGATCTTCCAATTAACCAAAGTTTTATTAAATGGCTTGAAGCTTTGATCAAACTCCTCCTTCTTGTGGCTTGGATGCTTGGGATTTTCTTTGGATGAGCTCGACTTAGTGCCTTGATGGTGCTTGCAAGAGGAATTCAATTTTTGTTGGGTATTGAGTGACTTTGAAATCTCCCTCACCTCCCCTATTTTTGACTTAGGCAAAATTGAGAATGGGAATTCCAATTGAGCTTGAGAGTGCTTGGAAAACTTAGAGAAGCTTTCCTTCGATCTTGTGAGCTCAGTCGAATGTAAGTGTCATGAATTAGAATGAAATTAGCTGGAGTATATCTCCCCCTACTTGGGTCGGACGGTCATGAGCCTCCTTGCCATTTTGATCAAATTGGTCTCATGGAGTGGGTTTTTTTTGTTGTTACAAGCTCCGTGTGATTCAGTTTTGGTGAGGGGTGGTGGTGTGGAGTTGCACATTTGTTAAATGAGGATGTGAGGGATTTTATGTGGAGAATTTTGATGGGTAGGTCAGTTTTGGCTGACCCAAACCCATTGGGTCATGTGCACCACCCTCGTTGGTGTCCAAATGGTCCACTAGGAGGGTGCTAAGTGATCTTGAGTTGGAATATGATCAAATTCCAATTGAATTTGATCATAAGTTACCCTTTGGCCTAGGGGTAAAATGGTCAATTAGCTTTGATTTTGATTTAGGCAGATTTGATATGATTAAAAAATGGGTTGTGCCAATTTTCAATGAATTTGGTGTTGATTTGATATCATTTGGCTCATGTTGACCCATTTAGGTCAAAATGGGTCAACTTGGGTCAAGTTGACCAATTGGTCAAATTAGGTCAAACCAAGGATTGGGTCAAGTTCATATAACCATCTGGAGTGGTTTGGTATCATTAGTTTGGTTCAATTTGGTTTATATTTGGTTTTAGTTCATTTGAATTCATTTAGCTCAAATGGGTCAAGTTGACCAATTTGACCCATTTAACCCAACTGGGTTAGGTCATGGGTTGTTTTAGGCTTTGTTGGTCATTTGAAATATTTTGTAAGCTTTGATTTCAATTAATTTTGATTTGATTTGATTTTGGCTTGATTTGACCTTTTAGGTCAAGTTGGGTTTTATGGTCAATTGGGCTATGTTGGGTCTAGTTAGCCAATTGAAGCTTTAGTCAAGTTCAACAAGTGATTTAGAATGAACCTGACCCATTGGTTGCAATCAATTTAGCTTAGATCAAAATTTGACACATTTTGACTTTTAGGTCAACTTGGGTCAACTTGGGCTAAGTGGCCAATTGGGCTAGGTTTGGCTCAAATGATGACTTAGTCAAGTCCAATCTTTGATCATGAATTGGTTTTGATCAATGGTTTCAATCAATTTGGTCTATGGTGGATTTTGGCTAGTTTATGTTTCATTTAGGTCAAATATTGACTTGGTCAAAGGCTAGGTTTGACTTGGTTTTACCCCATTTGAGTGATTGATCATTCTATGATGATTATTGCTCATAATGTGAGGCTCAGATGGGTTTATTAATCCAATTTGGGTAGGATTAGAATTTGGATCAAAAAGGTGCTTTAGGTCACTTTGGGTCAAGTGAGCCTAAGTGGGTCAATTGACTTGATCAAGGCTTGATTCAAGTTTGGTTAAACTCACATATAGATGTATGATTGAAATATAAATCCATTTGCAAGTGATTTGGAGTCAAATGGATTTTGATTCATTTGACAATTTCAAGTTCAAAGAATGAACATGGGTTTGATTTGGGATTGAGTTTTGAATTTAGTTATGGATTGATGATTGAAGTTTATGATTAAATTTGGTTTATGATTGAAGGATTGATTGTTTGGAGAGAAAATCCAAAGTTTTGGATTGATTTGAGTTTGATTTGGCTATGTTCAAGAATTTGACTTGAAAGAGCTAGGTTGGTTTTAGGTTAGATTTGGGTTTGAGTTTTGAATTTAATTTTGGTTATTTTAATTTATATTTCATTTATATTTGTGAATATAAATGAGAATATAAATGGGTTATGAGAAAATCTTTTGAATTTGGAATGATTTGGATTTGATTTGAGTTAAGTCCATAAGATGAAATCAAAGGGCTTAGGAAAGATTTTGGATTTAGAATTGATTATGGATTTCAATCATTTGGAATTGATTCATGATTTGAGAAAATCCATTGGAATTGATTTGAATTTGAGAAAAATCAATTAAGTTGGAATCGATTTGAGATTTGATTTAGAATTTAAGTTTATTTGGATTTGAGAAAATTAATTAAGTTGGAATTGATTTGAGTTTAAAGTTGATTAGAATTTTGAAATTTGACTTAAAGGAAGGAGAGGATTTGGTTCAAGCTATAGGATAAGAAATTTTTCCTAACACCCCTAAGGCATAACATATTCTTATGGCTAACTCTTCTAAGTCTCTAGGGTTAGGTTGAGTGTTCACCTAATCACTATAAGTGTCTTAAGACTAAGGAACTCTTAGTGTCAAAAAAAATAAAAAATAAAATAAAATAAAATAAAATAAAATAAAAATTAAACCTATGTCTAAGAGGAGTCTTCATTCCAAAATGAGAGCTCATTCCAAACATCCAAGATGATCAATAATCCTCATGGAGAAGATTTAAAGGGTTGGTTCAATCCAATTTGGGTTGGATTGGAGTTTGGTTCAATATAGTCAAATTAGAAATTTTGGGTCAAGTGGAGTTGAATTTTGGGTTAAATTGAGTTGAGATGAGTTTAGAAATTGATTTGAGTTCAAATGAATTTTGGCTTATTTGAATAGTTCAAGTGGGATAAGATGGATTTGATTAAATTGATTTTGGCTTGGTTGATTTGATTTGATTTGGAATGATAATTGAAAGATTGAATTGGTCCATGAGAAAATCAATTGATTTGATTTAGGTCGAAGGAAAATTTAGCTAAGTCCATAGGATTTAAATCATGGGCTTAGGTTTGGGTTATGGTGGATTTGATTTTGGTTTGGAGATTTGAATTTGGGTTGGGATCCAATTGGAATTAGATATATTTGTTTGATGTTGGATTTTGGCTAAGGGGATAGGCATAGATTTTATTAGGCTATATGCTAGGTAGGTTTCCCTAAGTCCTAAGGCATAGCTTAGTCCTATGGATAACCCTTCTAAGTATCTAGGTTTAGGTTAGGTGTTCACTTAGCCACTAGAAGTGTCTTATGATTAAGCAGCTTTTAGTGTCTAAAAGACCCCTAGACCTATGACGAGAAGATTGGATCCTCACTCCAAGAGTGAGGTCAACATGCTTATCATTAAATAGAGTTTGACATTATCCAAAGGTCTAATGGTATCAAATCCAATGCCAATTTTAGATTTAAAATTTTTATTTTTAATGTTCCATAAGCTTTCCATGTGTTGAGTCATATCTTTGGGCCATATATGAGGAATCTAACATTCTTAACACAGTTAGGATGTCAATCAAATGAGAGTTCTATTATTTCATTAGGAGATGGATCTTCAAGCTTTGCATCTACTTTTCAGCTTGAAGGTTCAAGTATGAAATAAAATTTTGATATTTTTCCAACTTCTCCTGAAAGGTTTGGAGCTACTTTGATTTTTTAAGTATGATACTTTTGACCTCGCTTTTGGAGTGAGGAGTCAATCTTCCCATCTTAGATCTAAAAGACTTCTAGACACTAAGATCTCTTTAATCATAAGACACCTCTAGTGATTAAGTGAACACTTAACCCAAGCCTAGAGACTTAGAAGGATTAGCCATAGGATTAGGTTATGCCTTAGGACCTAGGAAAACTTGCAGCCTATAGCCTAACCAAACCCTTGCCTACCTCCTTAACCTAATCCAATTGAATCCCAATTATATACCAAACTCTAAACAAACATGATCTAAACCTAAGCCCATGATTCAATCCTATGGACTTAGCTAAAAGTCCTTCAATCCAAACCAAATTCAATTGATTTTCTCAAAATCAATTAAATCCTTCAATTATCATCACAAGATCTACCAAAAACTACAATCAAATCAATCAAGCTAAAACTAATTCAATCAACCTAATCTAACCCATTTGACCTAAAATATTCAAATGAGCCAAAATCCAATTAAACCCAAATCAATTGAAACCAAAGCCATAAACCAATCCCAAATCAATATCTAAACTTAACTCATTTAATTCAACCCAAAATCAATTGAATTGACTCATTAGGCTCACTTGACCCAAAGTGACCTAAAGGACTTACTTGAACCAAATCTCAATCCAACATAAATTGGATTGAACCAAATCAACTAAAACCTTTTACAATGATTGTTGATCATCTTTAATTGATCAATTGCAATCAATTGGGTCAAACCAAGTCAATTTGGTCATTTTACCAAATTAACCCACTTAACCTATATGAACCAATTGAACCAAATCTCATCCTATTCCAAATCAACTGAAACCAATGATTCACACCAACCTAAAATCAATCTTAGAACACAACATGGCCATCAATTGAGCCAAATCAAACCCAACTGGCCCTCTTGACCAAAGTTGACCTAATTTGACCTAAAGGGCCAAATTAGGTTAAATCAAAATCTAACCCAAATTGATTACAACCAATGACTAAAGCTCATTCCAAATTGATTATTGAACATGACCAAAGCCTTGATTGAACCCAATTGATCTAATTAGTCCAAATTGACCTAGTCTAAATCATTCCTAAATCAAATTTGATTGAAATCAAAGCTTATAATCATTCTCAAATGATCAATTAAACATGAACCAATGCCTAACACAAGTCAATTTGGCCAACTTGGCCAAATTGGTCAACCTGACCTATTTGACCCATATGAACTCAAATTGGTCAAATTCAAATCCAAGCCAAATTAGACCAAACCAATTGAACCAAAAAATTCCAAATACTTATTTGAACTTATCTCAACCCTTAGTTTGATCCAATTTGAGTAATTGGTCAGTTAGACCCAACCTAGTCTAATTTGACTTACATGAGTCAAATTGAGCCAAACCCATTCAAACCAAGCCCAAATCCATTGAAACCTGGCATGACCCATCCTTGGCTCACCTTGGGTCAACCCAAATTAAACCCAACCCAATTTAAACTCAAATTAACCCATTACCCAATGGGTAAAGCCTCCCATATAAGACAAAATCTTAATTTAAGTGGTCAACAACCCTCCTTTGCATTTGGCAGCCACCCAAAGCTCAAAATGGACCACTAGGTATGTGGCTAACCTAACCCAAATGGGTTAGGTCAGCCATTGGTCAAGGGTGGTTGGTTAACCCGCCTCCTCTCATTGGCTCATCCAAAGGATATGGAGATAAGTCAAGGCAGCCAACTCAAACCTTCCTCCACTCAAACCGAGCCACCTAACCTCATTCCTAGCACCTCCGGCCACCTACGGTGGCCGGATGGCTATAAATGGTAGAGCCAATCTGAGTTGTATGATCTAAGGGAGTAGGGGGTATACCCTCCTCATTTTGATTCAAATCGAAGCAGGTGATCATTGTCATAGCTCAAGCACCTCAAGGAGAACTCCCCCAAGTGCTTCTCAAGCCTCCTATGCCTTCCCATCACCGACGATGATAAAATTGAGCCTTCCTAAAATAGGACAAGGTTCAACTCCATCCAACTCCACCAAACCACAATGATTTTCAAATTAACTCTTCCCACATGTTCACCAAACTCCAACGAGGCAAAATGAATTTTCTCCTGAGAAATTCGAGCACTGGAGACCACTCCAATCTTAACTTCAATGAGTTTTTTGGTGGTAGTTGATCCACATAGCCATTGACAAGGAGGAAAGGCACCATCTTCTCAAAAGGGCATCGTCTATTCAAAATGAAGCTACCTCAATTGGTTAGCCACCAGTCTTGAGCTCCAGCAAGGTAAATTTTATCAAATCATAGATTTTTCAATTTTTATTTGACATTTCTGAAGAAAATTGTAATGCCATGTGATTCCCATCATTAGATCCTTCTAGAGCCCTCTTGTGAACATTTTATATTGATCCCAAGCCTCCACGAGCTCCAGTGAGCTCAGATCGAGTGGAGGAAGGCGAACGGTGTTCGTCTTCTTTCGCTCGAGGGATGAAGGATCATTCGCCGTCCATTCCGCATTATTTGAATAGACGATCATGAATATTCAATTAGATTTAATATTTATTTAATATTTAGGAACCAGGGATTAATCCCTACCATCAAATCTTAGATCGGACGGTAGGGATGAAAGCACGTCTGCTGCCACTGCCATGTCAGCGTCGTGTCTGACAATTTAAATAGCCAATCTTTTGATGCCACATGGAAAGCCGATCCACATCAGTACTCTAAGTGGTGCTAATATGATTAGGCTTAATTAAGGGTTAATAATCCATTTTAATGGATGAAACTTTGAAAATTTATAAATAATTATAAAAAATTAAAAAATATAAATAAATATGCATTAGAAAGATAAAATAGAAGATATTTTATTAAAAATAATTTCATTTAATTTAAACATTAATTAAGGATTAGTTAAGGTTTAAATATCTACTAAATTAGCTTAATTAAGCCCTAATTACTTGGGCAATTAATTTCAAACTTGGTGTGTTTATTTAATGGGATGACCTCTACCTCCCATGATTTTCCTGGAATTTATTACTTAGGTGATTAGGAAAATTGATGTTTCAAACCTTAATTACTCCTTTTAATTAATTTAAAAATTATTTAATGTTCTAAATAGAAAAAAATTTGATTAAAGTTCATTAATCATTGATTAATAGTGAGATGATGAGGGAGAGTGATTAGGACCTCTTTCTTAATTATTTTTTCAAATTCATTTCATTAAATAGAATTAATTAATATGGGAATTGATTGAGTGCTTACTTAATCAATTAAATGGCTAAATTAAATCAAATTAAATTGTTAATCACTTCAGATAATCAACAATGAAATTAAGGATTCCTTTTTATGTGTTTAATAACATAAAGATCCTTAAGAAAATTATGATTAACCCATAAGTGTGAGAAAATTACAAAAGTACTTAATTAGATTCTTTAACTTTATTGATCCTTAATTATGAGCCAATTGCATTAGGTCCTTTAGGAGCATTGCAATTTCATTTTCTCACATGCTCATATCATTTGGGGCTTATGAATGAATAATTAATCAAATTAAAGGAGCATAGGAAAGGTAAATTAAGTGATTTGATTAATGAGTCAACATAATCAATTCATAAAATCTACTTAATTATCTTTCCTTTAACAAATTAAGATCATCAACTTAGGAATGGGATTAAAATAGCAAATAATCACTCTTCTTTAAGTTCAATCCAAATCCAAAATCAAATTAATAAGAAGCTTTGGTTTTCTTTAAGTAATTTCTTATTTGATGTGATTATCCTTAGAAATTAGTGTGGATTGAATGAATCACATGTTTATGTTTGGCTATTCCTTTCTAATCACTTTAAATGTTGTATGTCAAATGATTTCATGCATTCATCTTTTTCAAAATTAAATGAATCAAATGAAATTTATTCATGTAAGCTAGCATGTGTTGGCTTAATTTATTATATGTGTGGCTATTATCACTATTAAATTCAAATGTATTTTACAAAATTTATAATTGGATAACAATACTTGGGATGTTAGTAGTTATAAATACATATAGGATTTACATGTTCTTATAACTTAAGTGTGTGAATGAAATTCTCTCTTTCTTAAATTTATATATAATTTTACATAGGTTTGAATGCTAATAGTATATAGTCTGGACACCCTGGGAATATGAGACTTTAAGTAACCCTAAGGAGGTCATTTGATTACCTCACTTTCCTAGTTAACAAAGGTGCATACTTATTTAATTTTATTCCCATGTATAATTTGAATAGAGTTTTAATCCATATATACAAATAATTCAATTAAGTAAAATATCATCTCTTGCATGACTTTCATCTTTATAATTGAATATACATTTATATGTATTTAAGATAAAAAGTATATAGTCTGGACATCCTGAGAATACAAGACTTTAAGTTGCCCTAAGGTGGTCATTTGATTATCTCACTTCCCTAGTTAACAAGGACATGTACTTGTATACATCTTTTATACATAAGCATGTGTATTTGATTAATAAATGAAAGTCTTTTTTTTTCCACTAAGTATGTATGCATCCATCATTATTTAAGTGTGCCAAAATATGTTGTATGTATAGATATGTTAAGTTTTAAATCATGTGCATGTTACATGTATGGAAAAGAATGACTCAATATACTTCATGTGATATTAATTCAACTATATTAATCTTGAGATGCTTTTCATATTGCATAGGATTATTTAAAGTTAACAAAAATTTAGGATTAAAAAAATATTTAATAAGCCATCCACTAAAGAAAACTAAATCAAATTAATGTGCTTTTAAAAAGTGGCTTAAGCTAGGGATGAAATAGAGTAAGCCTCTTTCTTCTCTTTATAACGATTAGATGCTAAGTGTAAATTAAATGAAATAAAACAAACATAAATTAAAATTTATAAATCAACTAAATAATTTAAAATGAAAACAACCTTCATGATTAAATCAAACTTTTCCAAATTGAGAAAATTATAACTGTAATGCTTAGTTAATACATACCACACAAAGCCTTAGCACATGTATTAGAAGTAAGCCACCACTTCTAGCCCCGAGTTAGGATGGTGTATGTGTGATGTATGTTTTATTTTATGATACAATATTTTAGACTGAATGTTAGGGTGTATGTTTCGTAGACTAGATGTTAAGATGCTCTTAGCCTAATATTGTCTCTTATAGGGGATTATGCTTAAGGGTTTGCTTAGAATAAATATAAATATTCTGCTTGCAGCTTAAGCTCCTAAGCATAATCCACATTAAGACAAATAGGCTTAGTTACCCATGTGCATGGTGCTAATTCCAAATTATGAAATATAACTAGTTATGATTGTATGTATGTTTAGCTAACCTATATTTTGTAGATGTAGTTAAATTTACTTTGCCTATAAAAATGTAATTTTATAATAATAATTCAGATTAGTGCTATGGGGATTAGGATAAACAATGACTAGAAGGCTTAGTCTTGGGATGTCCTATGATGCCTTGGAGCAAATCAAATCAAAGGAAGTGAAGGAGGACATAAAGAAATGAAGAAGTGAAGACCCCCATAGCATGTATTCAATTTTTAATTATAATTATTCTTTTATATTCTAGGTTGTATAAGGGTAGATCTCGGCTACCCATCTTTTCTCTTTTCCGGGGTGTACAACGGTACTTGGCCACACCGGTCTTTTATTCTTTTACAGAATCTATTCATGTTTGATTGATGTTATGTTTAGATTGTGCAATAAGATTACATCATTTTCATAGTTTTTCATGTTTGGTGTTTGTATGTGTGGCATGGATGCCGTAGGCTCTGAGAATAAAATTAATTTTTTTATCCAATTAATAAGTCATAACTGAATTTTAAAATAATTCACAATCTCATCATAAATCTTAGGCTATAATCAAGATAATTAAAAGATTTAGCAACACTTTAGTAGTATGTTGTATGTCTAACATCATGCATATCATCTTGAATCACTCTTGCTAAATGAGGGCCTCCATTCTTGCACTTAATGGACTGCTTGACCTATGAGAGCAACCCCTCATGATGGAGCTTCACCATCTTTCTCTCTTAATTTAGCCAATAATCAATTTTCTTCATGCATTTAGGCATAAATATTCTAAAGCCATAGTCTAAAATACAAGGTCAAAATGAAATAAAAATCATAAAGATTTGCATTTTTAGACTAAGTCATGTGTTCATACCATTCATGCTCTATTCTCTTAGGGAGTGGGTTTAGGACTTTAGTCTCTTTCTAATTAAATAATAAGCCTAGCTATCTTGCAATTTTATAAGACCAGACTACATGGTTTTGAATCGTACGAGGTGTTAGATGATAGCCACTCTAGGTGATTGTAAGTCTAAAAGAGCCGGACGAGTCTATCTTCTCTTATCAAATAGACCCTTATGTCCCTCTTTCGCTTAGATTTAGGTTATGCTTTTAGCTTGTGCTAAAGCTTTCAAGATTTAGGATCTAAGGTTGCTTATTTCCTTTGGGATATGAGCATAAATTTTACCTCTTAGGCATTCCCATAATCTTGTGTTGACGGATTATAAGCCATAGTAATCTAACAAAATTTCAATCCAAACAAAATAAATCCTCACTTTCAAACATATAAAGGCTCACCATAGGATAAGTTGGAATGCTGACTAAGTTTCTTAGTGTCATGAGCATTCCCTACTTATTTTCCTTTAGTTTCTAAAATTAAGTCTTCCAATTAAATAATCCCATTTGATTTTTCAAAATAGACAATTCATTAATAGTCTTAATTTTAAAATCTTTAAAGATAATGATTGGCTATTTTAATCAAGAATTTTCTTAGAAAATCCCATTTCCTATGATGTAATTAACTATGGAGGCTTGCCTTCATAGAGAACTTTAGAACTTGGCATAAAATAAACCCTACTTTACCTTTTCAAGTAAAATAGGAGAAAGATATATGGTATATTTTAAGACTCATCATGCCTTAGGAGTCCTTATTAGGTGATTAGGTCCATTATAGGGTGATGTCTCTATCTTTCGAGATATTATGTCATACCTTAATGTCATATTCAATCACTTCAATAAGTACCCCCTAAGATCTGCTTGGTGCCCACATAATGCATCTAAAAATAAACACCACTGATATATTTTTAATTTTTCATAACTAGATACCTCAAGTTCATCCTTTAATGCATTCATTTGTTCATCATCACTATTTAATTCTAATGAAATATTAAACTTTATTGAGACATTTTTTTTTAATTAGAATCTTCATCAGAGTTAGATTCTAAATCAATTTGAATTATCATAGGTTCTTTTTTTTTTCATTTTTCTCCTTTTCTTTCTTTTGTTCATTCTTATTTGTTATTATATTTTTTTTATTTTCTTTGGTGCCTCAATAATGTTAGATTTTATAGAATCATGTATTTTCTTCTTAGGCATATAATAAGCAACATTTTCATAAAGTTCAATTTCCTGAATAGAGAATGCTTGTATATCACCTTTATATTGTATTTTACTCCATCTTTAGTGTACTTAATGTGTGGAGTGATGAGGGAACCATTTTATATTTATGTATCCAAGATTTTTCCTAAGTGGTCATTAAAGGATGCCTCTGAGTGGATAATGTAAAATTTTGCTTTAGTTTTTAACCATTCTATTTCTAACAATAGAGTGATTGAACCTAAAGCTTTCTCCCATGTTTTGTTAAATCCCCTTAGTAACATTTTATCTAAGCTAAGCCTTATCATATCAATCTTCAAGATAGATAATGTCATAAAGTTCATGAGATTTACTAAAGTGCTAGGATCAACGAAAACTCTTGGCAGTCTGATGTTCTCCACCTTGACAGAAATGTAAAGGAGTCAATTATGATTTGTGGTTCCCAAAAGTAAATCCTCATCAAAAAGGTCACCTCAAGGTGCAAGCATCATTTGAGGAAATTTTGCAAGATATAGGCATATATTTTCTCGAAAGTATATATACCATTCCATCATTTCTTTAAGCGAAACAAGCATCATAAATACTTTTATACTAAATTTGCAAAGCCAGCCCTTAATCTTATCCATAATCTTTTCAATAAAGTTTGTCATTTTACACTCCCCCTTACCTTGACAGAAATGTAAAGGAGTCAATTATGATCTGTGGTTCCCAAAAGTAAATCCTCATCAAAAAGGTCACCTCAAGGATTTCCTTGAAGTAGCAAGCATCATTTGAGGAAATTGTTGCAAGATATGATAGGCATATCTCTGGATCGAGTAATGTATATACTAATGATAACATCATTTCTTTAGACAGAGCAAGGGCATCATAAATACTTAGCCTAGTAGGAAGTTTCTTAAGAGGGGAAAATACATTGTAGCCGACCTCAAGGACATCTAGCTCGACTACTAAATCTTTTTGCAAAGGTTCTGAATTTTGATCAATAATTTATTTGCCCTTTTCTTTGGGAGGAGGACGGCGGTGAGGTGGGAAAACCCTCCCACTATAAAGCTTAACCTCAGGGATATCTCCATGGGTCGTGTCAACCTGTCTCTCATCACTAGGGTCTTTTTACAAAGACTAATTAGAATCTAATAGTTCTATTTCTATAATAATAGAGTGTTCACATAAAAAAGAGAGAGAAAATAAGGTATTCTAGCACAAAGCACAGTAGCATTAAAATAATAATGCCTAGGCGCTGTCACCACCATATAGTATCTAGAAACTCAATACCGCCATGACCGTTGCCTACTTAGATAACACATTATTGTAGCATTGTGATGCTAGCGTCGAAGCACTATCACGATGGCCTTCAAATTTTAAAATAATGAAACTATCGTTCTTGCCCTAGCAATGATAACCGCCCAAGGGAGGAGTAGGGGAAATGGTTATGGAGCATAAAACCTCCCCAATGGTGGGAAATCCTCTATAAAAAGGGAAGAACTGCCCCTATGGGGATTCCTCTCTTTTCCTCCTTACTCCCTTTCTTCTATTGGTTCATCTTCTTACTCCTAGTTTGCAACATCCTCTCCCATAGCAACTTCTTACTACTATAGAACATACGATGGTTAATTCCATATTCTAGAAGCCCAAAGACCTTTGCCTTTGAATTTAGTTCCAATACTAGAAAAACAAATCCTCCATCTATCAATCTTAGATCTGGAACAAAGGAAGAATGGTGCTTTGCACTAAAAAATATAAAAATTTAGCATTATTAAGGCAAAATGCAACTAAAATATCAAGAAATGTCTAATTTCTATGAGGAAATCACCCAAGAAATTGGATTCTTGACTCCCAACACTTCAATGCCTCTTAATTGTTCCACGGTGCCAAGTCCTCAAGAAGCTATTGCATAACATGGTTCAAAGTATTATACCTACTGATGCTGTGTTGAGTGTTCAACATTGCCCTCTCGAGTTTTCTTGAGATTATATTATTTGGTTGCAATGTCACAGTGAGTGTCGAGGTGCTATGTTGGTCTCTAACACATAGAAAAATCTTATAACACATAAGCTCTCTTAGCACCACAGCACTGCAGCGCTGCTGTGCCATCTTCTTGTGTTCTATAATGGCGATCCAGCGCCACAGCACTCAGATGTAGCGCATAAGTGCTGGTCAACATGTCCCATCAGTTACTAATCTCATGAAAAGATATAATTTTTATATATCTCATAATTGGCACTGTACAAAAAGATGTGTCATATTGAAGGAGTGTCACGGTGCTCTAACGTAACTCTACGGCACTAGTTAAATTTTTTTTGCCATTTTCCCCTTAAAGTGCCTACAATCCTATCAGTGGCTTGAACCCATTTTTTACTGGTGCTGTGGCGCTATAACTCCAGCATTAAGGTTCCATTCAACTAGCCAAATTGACCAATAATTAAAGCACAACGACACTATCCATGTGACACAAAAGTGTTGTGCTTTACAATGTTATACATTCACATCTTATCAAAATTCCATCTCAATAGTGCTAAAGTGCTATTATGATAACGTCAAAGTGCTCATCGTTTATCCCTTTAAATTAAATATGTAACTTCATTCTCCATGTGAATATCTATTCGTTCACCATGCGAACAACCCATATAATTTTATTTATGGCAATCCAAAGGGATGTAAGTTCAGTGCTCTATTTGTTTGCCATGTGAACACCCTATAACTCATTCACTATGTGAACACCCAAATAAATCTAATATTTTAAAGAGATGTAATCCATGTCTTCTATCTATTCGCCATGTGAACACCCTATAAATCATTCATCATACGAACACCCTATAACTCGTTAACCATGTAAACACTCGTATAAATTTGGCATTCCAATGGGATGCATGCCCAATCTTCTATGCATTCATCATGTGAACACTCTATAATATGTTCACCACATGAACACTTCTACACCACAACACCTACACTAAAACTCTAGTCTTCTCGAGAAATTGAACTATAGACACCCAATTGATAGTGTCAAAGCATTAATATTCTAGCACCGAAGTGTTGATCCTTCACATATTAAACCTAAGTCATATTTACAGTGTCATGACACTATATTGTTAGCATCGGTAAATCGATCAATCAGTTAACTAATCAATTTGATCTGATTATTCCAATCTTATATCATTGAAACTGCTACAGTGCTAGCCATATAGTGTCGATGCACTAAATTCTCAAGTTTTTAATGTAGGAATTTCTACCTCATGAAGCTATAGTACTAACTACTTGATGATAATGCAATTTACATAAAATAAATTTTAAATACTTGCATAAGCCCTTGCATAATGACACTTGCTGAAATCTAGTGCCTGAGAATGCTTAACGGATTAACATAAAAGTGGATCTAGATTATCTGCATGTACCCTGATATATGTATAAAAATTTAAATTAAATTTTCAAGGATGTTGCATGGGTTAAAACCTCCGATGGGTCTTATGATTGGGGTCCACATTATCAAAATCTAATCTCACCCTAATGATAGTCATGTTGATTAAATATTACAACATTAGGGGATATCTTTAAATTAAATGAAGCCTATCATTCAAAATAATTTAAAGCAAATAATTATCCACTCAACCATCATTATTTGACTCGGATGGCAAGCTAAAAAACTTTAGCTCATAAACGAGCCAATGTCAAATTAAATATACATCTATATTCACACAAATAATCTCACTCTAATAAGGATGTAGCATGTGTCCTCTATCTACTTAGTTTTTATCATCAAATGAAACCATATGAAATGTAAATATAATCAAAATCCTTTAGCCAGGTAGTTTAGCTCTCCTAAATAGCTTCACTATATTATGGTCACAGTAGTAGTCCATATGTTCCCTAATGACTTTGCTCATTGAGTCATGAATCATTAAATATATTTGATAGGTATAAAGCTCTATGTTAGTTAAGGTTAACTTAAAATTTATCTTCTTAGAAAAATTTCACCCAAGGTCTATAAGAATACCTTGAATGACACAACACATGGTTGTTGACAAGGATTCTTTAGTTAGGTACTATATCTTCTCTTACGAAGTAGACTAGGGGCATCGACATCCTAGGATGACGGAACCATGGGATCTTGATTGGGTGCATCATCATCTCCCCAAATATATGCTTTAAGTTAAAAGAGAATGATAATTATATCCTATATGGCATTCCAAAGGGATGTAAGTCCAATCTCTCTATTAGCCATTGTTGGCCTCACTTTTGGAGTGAGGATTCAATCTCCTCTTCTTAGACCTAGGAGCCTTCTAGATACTAAGAATTCCTTAGTCATAAGACACATCTAGCAGTAAGGTGAACACTTAACCTAAGCCTAGAGACTTAGAAAGGTTAACCACAGGATTAGGCTAGGCCTTAGGACTTAGGGAAATCCATCGATCCTATAGCCTAAACCCAATCCATGTTCACCTTCTTAAGCCATAACCAAACCTCAAATTTAATTCAAATACCAAATCTAAATCCAAATTAAAATCCAAATCAACTGCTTGAAATCTATAACCAGATCCAAATCAAATCAAATTCAAATCTAGACCCTTTAAGCCAATTGTATGAACTTAGCCAAATCCCATCCAAATCAAATCAAACTCAATTGAATTTCTTACAGATCAATTGTTCCTTCAATCATCTTCCCAAATATAAATCAAATGACCTAAACCAAAGTCACATCAAATCAAATCCTAATCTAAACCCTTTAGTTAATCTCATAGACCTAGCCAAATTCCATTCAAATTCAAACCAAAATCAATTGATTTTCTCATGATTCAATCATTCCTTCAATCATCATTCCAAATATAAATGAAATCTACAATCATCAAGCCAAACCAAAATCAACCCAAGTCAAACCCAACTTTGCCCTTTTGACTTGAAATGTCCAAATGAACCAGAATTCATCAAAACCCAAATAAATTGTAATTGAATTTATATATCAATCCTAAACCCACATATAAACTCAACTAAATCCAATTCAACCCAAAATCTAGCTAATTAACCCAAAGTGGCCAATTAGACCCATTTGATCCAAACTTCAATTCAACCTAAATTGGATTGAACCAAGCCAATCTAAACCTCCTATCATGATTGTTGATCATCTTATGTTGATCAATTGTCATAAATTGGGTACAACCAAGTTAACTTGGTCTTTTGACCAAGTCAACCCTCTTAACCCATATGAACCCATACTAGTCAAATTGCAACCTAAGCTAATTCCCTTGAAACCAATGATTCATACCAACTAAAAATCAATATTCGAACATGACTTGACCTTCAATTGAGCCAAACCAAACCCAATTGACCCTCTTGACCCAAGCTAAAACAAACCCAAAATCAATATTCAAATCTTTATCTAACCCAAATTGATTGGAACCAATGGCTCAAGTTCATTCCAAATTGATTGTTGAACTTGACCAAAGCCATAATTGAACCTAATTTGACCAATTGAACCCAATTGACCCACTTAGCCCAAATTAACCTAAAAGGTCAAATTGGCCTAAATCAAATCCAAATTCATTCAAACCAAAGCATACAATATCTAATTGGTCAATAAACCTAAATCAATACCTAAACCAAGCAAATTTGGCCAATTTGATGAAATTAGTCAACTTGACCCATTTGATTTCAAATGAGCCAAAATCAAATCTAAGTTGAACTAAACCAAAACAATTTAACTAAAATATTTCAAATCATCATTTGAACCTAACCCAAGCCTTGGTTTGACCTAATTTGACCAATTGGTCAACTTAACCCACCCAAATCAACCTAATTTGACCTATATGAGTAAAATTGAGTCAAATCAAATTCAATCAATTCTAAATCACTTGAAACTTGGGTTGACCCACTTTGGACTCATTTTGAACTAGCCCAAATCAAATCTAATGCTAAATGACCATTATACTCTTGGATTAAGGGTATCACATGAGATAAACCACCCATTAAAGTGGTTATTTCTTCTCCTTGACCACTTGGCATCCTCCCATTGGCCCACCTAGGCACCTAGGACACTGTCCAACCATACCGAAGGGGTGGTTAGGTCATCCATTACCCATGGGGAGGTGAGCTCACCTCTCATCCTCCATTGGCACATTTGAAGCCCAATAGTAGCCACTATCCCCCCTTGGCAGCTACTCCTTGGCATTGGCCACTTAAACCAAGCCACCTAGGATGATTCCATGCCACCCACAGTCACCACCGACGATCGAACGGCTATTAAAATTCAAATGAATCAAGGTCGTCTATTCCAAGCATCCCGAGCTCCCCCATTATCGAAAAGCTTGAAGCTAAAATAGGGCAACATCTTGCTCAATCCAACTCCCCCATTTCTCCACCAAATTCAAATTAACTTCACACACACTTTCCCTAGACCTCATCAAGCAGCAATAAATCATATCTCAACCTTCCCAACCATAGGAGGTAGGACTTTGATCAACAACGAGCTCCAAATTGATGGACCTTGGTCTTTCGAGTGAACGGCAAGGACTCAATGCTCATGCCGATTAGTGGGGCTCCATCTCCACTAGATGAAGCTTTCTCAATCGATTGTGCCTCGATCTTGAGCTTTGATGAGGTAATTTATCAAAATTGAGCTTTTAGTGAATTTTTACTAGAGCTTTGTGAAGAAAATGTAAATGTCATGTGATCTTGACCATTGGATCCCTTCGTTTTGCTCTTTGGATGGTGTGAGATCAATTTTGAGTTTATCCAAACTCAGGTGAGTCAAGCGATGAACGATGGAGTGTGTTGGTCTCTCATCGCTTGAGGGAAGACATGTCACGCACGTCTGTTCCGCATGATTGAAACGGATGGTCGTGATCAAATCCACTAGCATTATTTGATTAAACATTATTAAACCATCAGATTAATCATAGCCATCCAATCTTAGATCAAACGGCAGACAAGAAAGCGTGTCTACCAACGCCACATAGGCGCAGTGTCGGACGGCTTTAAATATCCAATCCCGCAGCGCCACATGGAAAGAGTGCCACGTCAGCAGGCCATGTGGCACCGATGGGATTAGGCTTTAATCAAGCCTAATTAATTATTTTTAGTGGCTAAAATTGTCAAAAGTCATAACAAATGTACAAAAATCAAAAATATGCAAATAAATACTCATTTTAAAGGTATTTCAAGGGAGAATAAATCAAAATTAATCCTAATTAATTTTGAATAATAATTAAAGCTTAATTTAAATTAATTAAAAACTTAATTAGCTTAATTACTCTTTAATTACTCAAGTAATTAATTCCAAATTTTTTGAAGTTATTTAATGGGATGACCTCTGCCCCTCATAATTTTCTTGGGATTTATGGCTTAGGTAATAAATGAAATTGCTCATTTTAGCTTTAATTACTCTCTCAATTAATTAAGTGATTAATTAACCCTTAATTAGTAAACAAATTAGTTAATTGAATATGTTAATCACTGTTGAACACTGAGTGGGCAAGGGAAGTGAGATGGGGACCGCTTTCCCAATTTTTTTTGAAGTCCATTTCATCTAAGGAGAAATCAATTAATTTGGGAATTCATTAAAGGTTTGATTAATTAATTAATGGATTAATTAATCAAAATCAAATCATAATCACATCAAGTATTAATTAATTAAATATTGGGTAGATCTTTAGGTGTTTAACACCCTAAAGGCATTTAAAAAAATTATGGTTAACCCACATGTTCGGAAAAACCATAAGAGTACTTAATTTAGTTCTTTAACCTAATTAAATATTAATTGTGAGCCAATTGCATTAGGTCTTTGATTTCTTAAGATCATTTCAAATTTATTTTCCTTGCATATCATATTGGCTCATAACTATTTAGTTAATTACTTTAAGGTAACATAGGTAAGGGTAATTGATTAACTTAATTAAGAATTCAACTTAATTAATTTATAATATTCACCTAATTACTTTTTTTAAATCAAATCAAATCACCAATGTGGGAATGGGGTTTATAGCAATAAATGATGAGTTCTCTTCCCCTTTTAAATCAAATCAAAATCCAAAACTTAATTGATAAAGAACCTTTGGTTTACTTTAAACAATTTTATTTAGTATGAATGTCCTTAGGAATTAATTTGATTGAATAAATCACATATTTGTATTTGATTATTCCTTTTCTAATCATGCTAAATATTGTATGTCATTTAGTTTCATGCATTCATATCTTTTCAAAAATAATTAAATCAAAATGAAATTTCTTTTATGTCAAGCTTGCATGTATTGATTTAACTTAATATAGGTGTGGCTGCTATCACTATTGAATTCAAATTTCCAAAAGCTTATAAATAAATAATAACATATGTTGTGATGTTATTTACAAATACATAAGAAGTGTATGTGCTTATAACTTAATAATATGAATGTTAAGTCCTCTTTCCTTTATTCATATATTGGTTTACATTGGTTTGAATGGTAATGGGTATATAGTTTGGACATCCTGGGAATACGAGGCTTTAGCTAGCCCCAAGGAGGTCATTTGATTACCTCGCTTCCCTGGTTTAATAATGGCACGTACCCATTTGATTTCATCCTTATATATTTTAACATTAAAATTTGGATAAAGCTTTAATTCATATACATAAATAATTTAATTAAGGAAAATTACAATCTTTGCATGATTTTCATTCCTTCGATTATGCATACATTCATATGTATTTAAGCAAGCAAGTATATAGTCTGGACATCCAGAAAATATGAGGCATTAGTTAGCCTTAAGGAGGTCATTTGATAGCCTCACTTTTGTAGTTTAATAATGGCACATGCTTGTTTATGTCTTTATATATGTGTAAGTGTATGTGATTAATAAATGAAAATCCCCCTTTATGCTAAAAATACATGCATTCATAATTGGCTAAGTGGTTGAATTAATTAGTCATATGATTTGGAGCCTGCTTCCTTGTATTCATGTATATAGATTTACATATGTTTGAATACAAATGGGTAAATGGTTTGGACATCCCGGGAATACGAGGCTTTAGCTAGCCCCAAGGAGGTCATTTGATTACCTCACTTTCCTAGTTTAATAATAGCACGTACCTGTTTCATTTCATCCCTATGTATCTTTGTATAAGAATTTGGATAGAGCTTTAAATTAATTTTATTAAATAATTCAATAAAAAATGAATGAAAATATAAATTCAAACATACACATACATCCATCATTTAACTGTGCTAAAATATGTTGTATGTGTAAATACACTTAGGATTAAATCATATGCATGTTACATGTGATGGAAAAGAATTGTTTGATATATGTAATGTGGTAGTAATTCAATTAGATTATTCTTAAGATGCCTTTCATGTTGAGTAAAGTTATTTAAAGTGAACTTAAACTTAGGATTAATTTAAAATGTGTAATAAGCTATTCACTAAAGAGAACTAAATCAAATTAATATACTTTAGAAAATGGCTTAAGGTAGGGATGAAAAAGGGTAATCCTCTTCCTTCTCTTTATAAGATTTAGTTGCTATGTGTACATCAAATGAAACAAAAATATATATAAATTAAAAATTCTCAAATCAATTAAATAACTTGAAGTGAAACTAACCTTTCATGTTAAATTAAATCTCCTCACGTTTAGGAAAATATAACATTAATGCTTAGCAAGACATACCACACAAGCCTTAACACACACATTAGAATTAAGTCACCACTTATAGTGCTAAGTTAGAGTGGTGCATGGTGTGATGTATGTTTTGTTTTATGATGTATTATTTTAGACTGGATGTTAGGGTGCATGCCTGGTAGACTGGATGTTAGGATGATATTAGCTTAATCATGTTTTCTATAGGGGATTGTTCTTAAGGGACAGCCATAAAAATAAATTTAAATGTTTTTCTTGCAGGTTACTTAATCCCCTAAGCACGATCCAAGTTAGAATAGGTGGGCTTGGTTACCCATGTGTAGGGTGCTAAGTCTAAATTATAAATATAACTGCTAGGGTTGTATGTATGTTTAGTTAACACTTATTTTGCAAGTATAGTTAGATTTGCTCTTCCTATTTTTAATGTAATTTTATATTAGGAATTAGGATTAGTGCTATGGGGGATTAAGATGAGCATTGGCTAGAAGGCTTTATCCTAGGGTGCATGTGATGCCTTGAAGTCCGCCAAATCAAAGGGGAAGGAAGAGACATGAAAACATGAAGAATAGAGATATGAAGACCCCCCCCCTCATAGCATCTATTTATTTGGAAATTATAATTATTCTTTTATATTTTGAGTTGTATAAGGGTACAGCTCGATTACCCTTTTTTTCTTTTCGGGTTGTACGATGATACCTGACCTTACCGACCTCTTATTCTTTGTGCTAATTTTATAAAATTGTTTGATGTTGTGTTTAGATTGTGCATTAGAAAGGACATGCTTTTCATAGTTTATTAAATGATTGACACTTTAATGTGTGACCTGGAAGCAATTAGGCTCTTAGGATAAAATAAATTTCATACCCAATTAATCACTCATAACTAAAATTTTTCATACAACTCATAACCTTATTATAAAGCCTAGGTTATAATCAAGATAATTAAAAGATTTAGCAACTCCTTAGCTGAATGTTGTATGTCTCACATCATACATGCATATTATTTTACTCTTGCAAATAGGAGGTTTCCATCCTTGCACGATAGGGGAATGCTTGACCTATGAGGACATCCCATGTGTTGAAAAACACCCATTTCCCACTGATTTAGCAAATAACTTCTCTTCATCATGCATATAGGCATCAAAAACCTAAAGCATCTGTCTAAATGAAGTGTCAAAAAATTAAATAAATTGAAAAGATTTTTCATTAGACTAAGCCATTATTCATACCACTCATGCTCTAGTCTCTTAGGAAGTGAGTTTAAGGATTTTAGTCTCTTTCTAAATAAATAACTACCCTATCTATCTTGCAATTCATATGACTAGACCACATGAATTTAAATTGTAGGAGGAGTTAGCTGGCAGCCACTCCAGGTGGTCGTAAGCCCAACCTCTCTATAGAGATAAACCATATGCTCATCTTCTCTTAGGTTTAGGTCTTGTTTAGCTTATGCTAAAGCTCCCAAAATTTAGGATCCAAGGTTGATGTTTCTTTCAGGTTACAAGTATAAATCATCACTTCTTAGGAATCTCTTCAATCTTGTGTTGATGGATTATAAGCCCAAGCATTCTATTAAATTTTCAACTAAAAATATATAAATCTCTTCAACTTCAAAATTATAAAGCCCAACCATATGATAGATTGTAATGCTCAATAGGAATCCTAGTATCATGAGAATTTTCTACTTATTCCTTTTAGCTTCTGAAATTAAGTCTTCTCTTTGAACTTTCTCAATTGATTTTCCAATTATAACCAATTTGTTGATAGTATAGCCTTGAAATCTTTGGAGATCCTAATTGCCTACCGTAATCGAGAGTATTCTTAAGGAATTTTTTTCCCTAGGATGTAATTAACGACAGAGGCTTGCCTCCATAAGGAACTTAACAAATCTAGCTTAATATAAACTCTACTTTACTTTTCTATGTAAAGTAAGAAAAAGATCTCTGGTACATTCGAAGACTCATCATGCCTTAGGAGTCCTTATTAGGTGATTAGGTCCATTATAGGGTGATGATTTCTATCTTTTGAGATAGTGCATCATTCCTTAATGTCGTACTGTATCACTTCAATAAGTACCCCCTAAGATCTGCGTAGTGTCCCACATCTAAAAATAAACATCATAGTCATGCAAATTTTACCTATTCTTAACAGTTATTAATTTCATAATACATTAATAAATATCATTACAAAAAAGAGAAATATGTTTATTTATAACCTTATTCGAGTGTTCTCTCTGAGTACGATAAGAGAGATAATTAACTATAGAAGCTTGCATTTATAAAAGTAGAAGTCAGATCTAAAATAAATCCTAACTTAATGTTTAAGGAAAATCTAGTTGAATATACGGCCTCATGAAAAATATACTCTTTCCCATCCCATAAAGATGGCAGAGAGTATTCTTAAGAGGTTTTTTTTGTTAAGCGATCACAATTTTTGGGAACTCCTCTAGGGATTACTTCTCTCTCCATTTTTAAATTTTAAAATATACGGTGTTGTCATAGAATATTTTTTTGAAAGCTTGGGTTTTTAAAACCTAATAGAGCTTGACTTTAGTTCTATGACCAGGTTTGAAACCTTTAAAGTTAGGTTAGCTACTTCCCTCAAGGGGGATAAAGAATTTCAAAATAGAAAACCCATATTTTCAATCACTAGCCATAATGGCAAGTTTTACGAATATGATGACTGTCAAACTAGGAGAGGAGTTAACTATTAAATTTCCTCAAGTGATGATCAATGCTAGTTCTATTGGAGCTACTCTCTAGTTCAGAATGATCACTGAGGTAGTCCAATTCTTACCTATTGGACCTATAAATGTACCCATTACTAAGAGCACTAGAATGCCAAAGGCATTCAACAATGTGAGAATGCCAAATATGATCATACCCAATGAGTCCAAGCCTAAAGTACTAAACTCAAAGAGGGGGTTCCATCTTTGATAGGTTGTCAAATGTAGCTTTGAATCCATGTTAAAGAAAAAATGATTGTTAAGCCCAAGCTGAAATCTATCATCATCAATCCTATTAGTAGTGCATCAGGAGAGCCTAATACCCCACAAGATGTTGTTTTACTCCATATAGTAATAACCACGAGGCATCTTTCTTGGGCACCAAAATGGCTAGGACAGCTCGAACAAAATATAATGCCTCCCTTAGTGTTGTTGGATTGTCTTGCCTATTCACTCTGAACAACAATTAAACCTATTAGTGGATGCAAATATACCCACAAATAATAATTTTGATCCACTCTAATGTATCAAAAGAAATATCTCTCAAGGAGTTATAAAGAATATATATATATATATATATATATATATATATATATATATATATATATATATATATATTGGATCAATATATACTTCCTCTGTCACAGAATTAACCATAGATGCAGGAAATAGTCTCCTTCAACATTTATAAAGTTTTAAAGGTTGTTAAGAATAGAGACCTTCAAAGAAAAATTAAGAAGTTAGTGAGCCAAGTCACAAACCCAACTAATTCTTACTTTAAGAAAGGTGGGAATATCAAAAAGTATCATTGTCATCTTGAATAGAAATTAAGACCCAACAATCTAGTGTTCGATGAGCATCGTTGACGAGTTGCCCAATTTAAAATAGCTGAATGGACAATCATCAGAAGGTCCTAACAACATCCATCAGAAAAGCCACATCTCTCAACCTACTCTGATCCATTCAATGAGCACAGGAGTATGTCATTTAGGATTTGATCTTATAAATACATCACAGGGAGGTCCCGATCAATATAGATTGCCAACGAATCTCAAGTCATCAAAGATAAGGCAACTCAACATGAACCAATTCCATCATATAATAAAGGAACTGAATCACCAATCATCAACTAGAAGCACCGATTTGAAAATACTCAGCCAGTGGATGATGATACGGATAACCAACTCTTCTGGAAAGACAATGATTTCTTAATTGAGGAAGAACATCAAGTCCTTAATTTCTAAAATAATAAAAATATTGATTGCATTAAAATTAAAGTTGTTCATATGGTCAACACACATTTATGGATTAAAAATGTGGTATTCGAACAACAATATAAAGAAGAGCATCGAGAGAACCCAAATCACCAAGAACCTAGAGCTGAAGCTCAAGTTGAAGTTGAAGTGATTGAAGAGCTAACTGACGTTATAATAAGGTTACAACGACAAATAAGTTCTCAACTTTAAAGAAGAGATAAAAAAATCAACCAACTTAATAATCATCTCAATAAAATGAATGTGCTAATAAAAAATTTATTCGATCAACTTAACTTGTTAGTGACTGTAACATAACATATACATCAAAGAAATCTTCCAAAGATGATAAACCTTGTAGCTGAAACTAATGGTTTGCAAAATGCTACCCCCAACATGCTAACAACTTCCACACAAAGGCAAGATCCTCCAATATATGTTCATCAAGTAGTTGATGTTATCACCAAATCTCATGTAGAATATCTTATCAGTTAGAAAGTCAAAGCAATCATTGTTTTAAAGACTGCTGAATGGATAGATTGAAAAGGTCGATCATATCTGGTTGAATATGACCAAATATAGTATACTAAAGGATACAACAAGTCAAAATTCAATTATTTTGTAGGCATAGAGAATACACGACAACATTTAGCTCAATTTAAAGCTACCTATAGAAACACTAGAGGAAATGATGCTTTACTTTAATGATAATTTGTCAGCAGTCTTATCAACACATTCTTTGAATGATATATTGAGTCACCTAACAACTTAGTAAAAACCATCACTAAGTTGAAAACACTCATCACCAAGAGATTTGCAAGAACAATAAAGAAGGTAACAATAGAAGATCTCACCTTAGAAAAAAAAAAGAAGTAAGGATAAGAGTGTTACCAAATATTTCACAAGATGGAGAAATCTGAGCATGAAATGTGATCAACTGTTCACAAAAAAACATGCAGTAGAACTCCTCAAGGGGAACATTGATGATCATATGGCTTCATACTTAGCCATGACTACGATTAATATGTTCGAAGAGTTATCAAATTGTATAGCCATTTTGAAAGGTTACCTAAACAAAAAGCAGCTTAATATCAACAATAATAATAATTTTTTCCTAGATGGGATACTTTTTATTTAAATATGAAAGAAATATTCTCACTTCAATGAGAAATTTTCTTATTAATTGGGGGAAATTTTATATATCTTACAAAGTTCAATTCCTTATCAAAAGGAAATATTGTCCAATCAAACAAATTTAAAATAAGATCTATCATGCCCAAAGGAGCTGGATCAGATCCATCATGCCCAAAGGGGCTAGATCAGATCCATCATGCCCAAAAGGGGTTGGATTTAAAGTTTAAACTTGGACCATCATGCCTAAAGGGGCTAAATCAAATCCATCATGCACAAAATGATCGGTTTCAAAGCTTAAACTAGGATCCATCATGCCCAAATGAGTTGAATCAAATCCATTATACCCAAAAGAGCTAGATCTAAAGTTTAGATTTAGACTAAGATCCATCATGCCCTAGACGGCTCGATCCGATTCATCATGCCTAAAGGGGCCAAATCTAAATTTAAAATAAGATACATCATGCCCAAAGGGGCCGAATCTAAAATTTAAACCAAGATTCATCATGTCCAAAAAGCCAAATATAAATTTAAATAAAGATCCACCATGCTTAAATGGGTCAGATCTAAAATTTAAACTAAGATCTATCATGCCCAAGGGGGCCGTATCAGATCCACCATGCTCAAAAAAGCTGGATCAGATTCACTATGCCCAAAAGGGATGGATATAAATTTAAATCAAGATTCATTATGCCTAAAGGGATATGATCTAAATTTTAAAACTATAACCATCATGCCCAAAGGGGCTGAATCTAAATTTAAATTAAAATCCATCAAGTACAAAGAAGCCAGATCTAAATTTAAAATAAGATCCATCATGCCCAAAAGAGTCATATCATATCCATCATGCCCAGAGGGGTTGAATCTAAACACCCAAATATACACACCATATCCAAAAAAAAAGGTAGAGTCTAAATATGATTAAGGAAGAAAGGCAATGAATGCATTATGCCTAATTGCATGACACATTCATTGGGGGTAAATTTATTCTCATAGAAAAAGAGAGCGAAAATAAAGTATTCTACCACAGAACATTGTGGAGCTAAAGTCATAGCGATTATGCTCTTTCACAATCTTATAATATTTAGAAACTCAAAACTACCATGACGGTTACCTACTTAGATAACACAGCATCATGACGCTATGATGCCAGTGTCGAGACATTATCACGATGTCCTTTAGCTTTAAAAAGATAAAAATTGTTGTTCCCACCCAGCTGTGATAATTGCCCAAATGAGGAGTGGGGAAAATGATTATGGAGCAAAAAATTGCCCCAATGATCAAAAATCCTCTATAAATTTCCCCATGGGGCTTCCTCTCTTCCCCTTCTCACTTTGTCTTTTTCATGGGTTCCTCTTCTTGCTCTTGATCTACAACATCCTCTCCCCACAGTGAATTCCTTACCGCTACAGAACATACTATGGTTAATTCCAAATTCTTGAAGCCCGAAGGCCTCCGTCGTTGAACTTAGTTCCGATGCAAGAAGAAAAATCTTCCCTCCATTGATCTTGGATCCAAAATAAAGGAAGATTGGTGCTTTACACTATAAAATATAAAAATTCAACATTACTAAGGTGAAATGCTACCAAAATTTTCAAGAATAGTCTAATTTTTGTGAAGTAATCACCCAAGAAATTGGATTCTCAACTCGAAGCACCGCGACGCCTCTTAATAATGACACAATGCTAAGTCCTCAAGAAGCTACTACATAACATGGTTCAAAGTATTAGGCCTAACACTATAGCGATGGCCTCTCGAGTTTTCTTGAGAATATATTTTCTAGTTGTAGTGCCCCAGCTAGCACTGAGGTGCTATGTTAGTCTCTAACACTTAGAAAAACTTCTTACACATAAGCTCTCTTAGCCATCTTCTTGGATTCTTGAACATGGAACCAGCGCCATAGCACTGGTCAACCCATCTTGTCAATTATTGTTCTCTTTAAAAGATATAATTATAATAAATCTCGTAATGAACACCATACATAAAGATGCATCATATTGATGAAGCGTCATGACCCTTTGATGCAGCACTATGGAGCTAGTTTTGTCGTTTTCCCCTTAAAGTGTTTTCACGCCTGCTAGTGGCCTGAACCATTTTTGACTAGTTTTGCAGTACTATATGCCAACACTGAGGCACCATTCAGTAATTCAAATTGGCGAATAATTAACACGTTGTGCTATTCATATGACATTATAGCATTGTGCTTTACATGTTATACATACACATCTTATCAAAATGCCATCTTAATAGTGCTAAGGTTCAATTATGATAGTTCTGTTGCGCTACCTTTTTAACACTGAGGTGCTACCTTTTTGGCACTGAGGCACTGATCCTTTATACTTTTAAACTAAATATATAACTTGTTCACCATATCAATATATATTCATTCGTCATGTGAACAACCCATATAACCCTATTTATGGCAGTCTAAAGGGATGTAAATCTAGTCCTTTATCTTTTTACCATGTGAATACCGTATAACTCATTCACTATGTGAACACCCATATAAATCTGGCATTTTAAAGGGATGTAAGCCTACTCTTCTATTTGCACAGTCTACTATTTGTTAGTCATGTGAACACCCTATAACTCATTCACCATGTGAACACTCATATAAATCTAGCATTTCAATGGGATGTAAATCCAGTCTTCTATCCATTCGCCATGTGAACACCCTATAATCTATTCATCACATGAACACTCCTACGCTAAAACTCTAATCTTCTTGAGAAATTAAACTATAAACACCAAACTGATAGTGCCAAGGCATATATTCTAGTGTTGAAGCATTAATCCCTCTCATACTAAGCTTAAGTCATATCTACAGCGCCATGGCACCATATTTCTACCATCGATCAACCGATTAATCAGTTAACCAATCAATTTGATCCTATTATTTCAATTTTATGTCATCAAAAGTGCTACAATGATAGCTTTATAGTGTCAAAGGACTAAGCCCTCATGTTTTTAAGACATAAATTTTTATAGCATTATGTTATAGTACTAATACTTAACACCAAAGCACTTAACATAAAATAAATTTAAAATATCCTCATGGGCCCCAGCATAATGATACATGTCTAAATATAGTGCCTAAGGATGCTACGTGGATTAACATAAAATGAATCTAAATTATCCACATATGCCCCGATATATGCATAAAAATTTAAATTTAATTTTTAAGGATGTTCTGTGAGTTAAAACTCCAGTTGGGTCTTATGACTGGGCAGAGTTATCAAAATCTAATATCATCTCGATGATGATTGTGTTAATTGAATATTATAACTAGAGGGGATATCTTTAAATTAAATGAAGTTTATCATTCAAAATTATCATCCACTCATCCATCATTATTTGATAAGGATGGCAAGCTAAGAAACCTCTAGCTCATAAAAGAGTCAATGTCATTATATATATATATATTCACACAAATAATCTCACAATAATAAGGGCATGACTTGTGTCCTCTATCTACATGATTTTTATCATCAAATGGAATCACATAAAATATGAATATGACTAGCTCCCCTAAATAGCTCCATTATATTAAAATCACAGTAGTAGCTCGTATGTTCCCTAATGGTTTTGCTCCTTGAGTCATGAATCATGGAATATATGTGTAGGCATAAATCTCTATGTTTGCTAAGGTTGATTTAAAATTTATCTCCTTAGATAAATTACACCTTAGGTCTAAAAAATATCTTAGATGACGTAACCCATGGCTGCTGATAATGATTCTTTAGTCAGGAACTATATCTTCCCTTAGACTAGGGATTATGACATCCTAGAATGGAGGAACCATAGGATCTTGATTAGGCCCACATCATCATCTCCCCAAACATATGCTTTAAGTTAAAAGAGCATGATAATTCTATCCTATATGGCATTCCAAAGGGATGTAATTCTAATCTCCTTATTTTCCTTGTGAATTCTATTTATTCTTGACAGTCATCTATGACATAATACACCGATAAACACTATTGCATATCAGATAAATATGTTTGTTTCTAACATTAATCGAGAGTTCTCTCTTACTACAGTAAAATAGGTAATTAACTATAAAGGCTTGCATCTATATGAAGTATAACCCACCCTAACATAACATTTAGGAAAAATCTGGTTGAATATACATATCAATCTGTCTCATAAAAAATATACTCCTACCCATTCCATAAAGATGGTGGAGAGTTTTATGGTGAAAATTTTCATTTTCTAGGTGTATAATTTCATCTTCAATCTATGTGGATAAAATGAAGATAGAAATATACTCTTTGCATTTGGACACCATGTAGATCCACAGAGATTCTTATTAGGATGATCGGGTATGACATTGAGGAGAGGTGTACTATCTTGAAGGATAGAGGTCACCACCCCATAATAGACCTAATCACCTAAATAAGGACTCCTAAGGACTATGGGTTTGCATATGTACCAGAGATTCTTCCCCTACTTTTCATGGAAAAGTAAAGTAGGATTTATTTTAAATCGGGTTCATTAAGTTTCCTACAAGGGCAAGCCCTCATAATTAATTACATCCTAAGGAATGGGATTTCTTAGGAATTCTCTTTATTAAAGTAAATGATCATTGTTTTTAAAGATTTCAAAAAGGTAGGACTATCAATTTATTGGTTTATTATTAGAGAGTCAAGTGGGATCGATCAAGAGGAGAGAGTTCTTATCGAAGCCAAATGGAAAATAAGTAGGGGATGCTTAAGATACTAGGAAGCCTAGTAAGCACCATAAACTACCCTATGGTTGGGCTTTACATTTTTGAAATTGAATTAATTTGTTTGAGTTGAATTTTCATTAGAATGCTAGGGCTTACAATTCCATGGTACAATGCTATGGAAATGCCTAAGAGGTGAGGATTTATACTTATAGCCCACAAAGGGGAGAAGCAACCTCATAACCTAAATCTAGGGAGCTTTGGTTAGGGCCAAAAGCATGACCTAAATTTAGGGGAAAAATGGGTATTTGGTTTACCTCCACAAGAGAGGATAAACCACGACTATTGGACTTACAACCGCTTGGGGGTGGCTGCTAACTAACTCCTATGGTTTTAAAATATGTAGGCAAGTCATATGTTTATGAAAGATGACAAGGTTATTATTTATTTAGAATGAGACTAAGTCCTTAAACACACTCCCTAAAGAGACTAGATCATGTAAGGACATGATTCAAATGACTTAAATCTAATGCAAAATTTTCACATTTTTTATTTTTTTATTTTTGGATAATCATTTGACTTAGGATATAGGATTCATTTGCTTAATGCATAAGAAATAAAATAATGAGCCAAAATTAGCAAGATGAGAAGATGTGTTTCCACCATGGCTCTCACGGGTCAAGCGAAATTCTCTGCCAAAGGTGGAAGTCCTCCAATCAAGAGTGAAATAATATGCTTTTATACATGATGTTAGAAAAGAAAGTACACATCCACCTAAGGGGTTGCTAATACTTTTGTCTTGATTTTAACTTAGGCATTAAGTGATGTTATGTGTTGTTTATTTTTAATTTTAAGTTGATTAATTTGATAGAAGGTTTATTTTTTCCTAAGAGCCTAATCATCATCCAGGTCATACATCAAAGTAATGAAGAAACTAGAAAAAGGATGAATCTTAATGAACAAGCTAAATAAAATATCTACACAAGCTAAACAAAACATCAAACATTTTACTAAGCTAACTTAAAATAATAAAAGGCCATTTGTGGTTGAGAACCACCGCATAAATCAGAAATAAATTGGGTAGCCGAGCTCTACCCTTATATACCTCAGATTATAAATGAATTAATTATAATTAAGTAAGGAAATTCATGTTATGGGGGTCTTCCTTTCTTCTTTTCTTCTTTCTTCTTTTCTCCTTTTCTTCTTTCTTCTTTCTTCTTTCTTCTTTCTTCTTTCTTCTTTTAGTTCCTTCTTTTGGATGGTTGGAATATGGTTGCTCCAAAGTCTTCAGATGGTACATAAGATGAGATCTTATGACCAATGTTCATCCGAATCTCCCATAATAATCATTCCAAAATCCTAATTACAAAACTGCATGAAAAGGAAAAGTAAATCTAACTAACACCTACAAAATAGAGATTAGCTAAACAAACCATATAATTCCCAAGCATGTATATTGTACTTAGCACCCCACACATGGGTAACCAAATCCACCTAGACTTTTGGATCATGCTTAGGGGTATATGCACCTGCACAATAAAATAATTTATATTTTTATCACAACGCCCCTTAAGCACAATCCCATATAGAAGATAATGATTAGACTAAATCGTCCTACCATCTATTCTACGCACATACACCCTAAGATCCAGACTAAAATAAAATATCACTAAATAAAAGCAAACATCAAACCATGCACCGGCCTAACCTAAAGCTAGAAGTGGTGACTTAGCCTAATGTTTGTGCTTTAAAAGGTTTGTGTGGTATGCTTAGCTATGGCTTTAAAATTTAGATTTCCTAAGTATAAAAATATTCAACTTATGGGATGGTTTTAATTTAAGTTGTTTAGTTATTTTGGGTTAATTTTATTTTATATTATGACTAAGTTTGAGTGAATCCTATAATTAATTACTAAGTTGTAAAGAGAGAGAAAAGAGAAGAGAATTTCTCTTTCCTTCCCTACCCTAAGTAATTTCTAAAGTATATTCATGTTTAATTTCATTTAGTGAATGTTTTACTATGTTTTTTAATTAATCCTAAGTTTAGATCTTCCCTAAATAAACTTATTCAAAAGAAAGGCATGTTAAGATTAAGTAAAGTGAGCTAATATCACAAAACACACATCACTTTATTTCTTTCCCAACATGTATAGCATGCATATGGATGAATCCTAAGCATATCTATGCATACAAGTGGAAATGTTTAGCACACTTTATGATGAATGGTAAGAAATGTTACTTAAGAAATTTTGGATACTTTATGATTCATGATTTTCATTAAGTAGAATAGGATTATTCTTTTATCCTTTATTCATATGCACATGTATGTGTATAAGAAGGCATAAGTGAGTCTGGTATTGTTGGCCAGAGATGTAAGGTACAAGAGATACATAGTCTTAAAACATCGCATCGGGTTGTCGGACTAATATACCACTTTCCTTAAATACATATGCATGTACAAAAGAGATAAATGAAAAAAAAGAAAGATGTAAAGTTTTAGGATAAGAGTAGATTTTAAGCAAGTGTTATATTCCGTAAAAAGAACTATGCACTTTGCAAATCTTATCCAAATTTATATTAAGAGGAAAGAGAGGAAGCGAACATAAGACACATTTTTATATTCACATGCAAGCTTATAAATAAAGTATAAGTAGCATACCTTTCAATTTTGATATTTGATTTATAAGTTTTCAAAATAATTTTAGATTTAATAGTGATAATAGTCATTCATATTTTTACTTTAGCCAACCCATGCAATTTGACATAAAGAAAACATTTCATTTTGAATTTGATTTTTAAAAGGAATGAATGCAAGATATTCATATGGAAAACACATTTAGCATGCTAGGAAATAAATAAAGTGATGAAAGCAATGTAAATTCATTCACCTAATTAATTCTAAGATCAATGAAATAAGAAAGTTCAAAATCAAAGTTTGTTTAATGTGATTTTTTATTTTGAATTTTCTTTATGTTTGATTTAGGAAATGTGAAAAGAATGTTTGTTGGTCCTAACCCATTTCCCCATATGTGAGTTAATTTAGTTTAAGGATTATTAGGTGATTTTTTATATTTTATTTGGGTTAAGGTGTGAATTAAGTGTGTTAATTATGCCACACCACCACCCAGCATATTAATTAAAATTATGAGCCAAGGGATGATAAAAAAATCACACAAGGAATTTAAATCAGCAATACAAAAAAGAAAGAAAGGAGGCCTAATGCAATTGTCCCATGATTAATGATTAATTAAGCTAAAGGGTTTAATTTAAGTACTTTCATAACCCCTCTCACACATGTGAGTTGAATTCTGATTTCCTTAATGTACTTAGGTTATTAAACACCTAAGTATCTACCCAAGATGAATTAGTTAAGTTCTTAAAATTTTTAGAATTTTATCGAAATAATTAGGTATGTAATTAGTGGATTAATCCTTAATTGAATTTAGATTAAGGAAGAAAGAGGGGGGTTTAAGGAATAGCTTGAAAGCTCTCTTGGAGAATGATGAATTAAAATGAAATGGAGTATATCTAGAGCAATCGAGCATTGAACTCCCTTTTCCATTTTTTATCAATTGACCTGAATTGAATCATTTGTTAGGCTTAAGAGTTGCACATGGTTGATTTTGGCGTGAGTTGGTAAGAGCTCCCATGTGCCTTAATTGAGTGGAGGAGGGATTTCATGTGCTTAATTTCAAGTGAGGTGGTCAATTTTAGCCTTGGTTGGGTTGACCCAAACTCATTGGGTTAGGTTACCTACACTCTTAGTATCCACTTGGTCCTAAGGGTGCAAGTGGTCATGAAGAATTTGACCAAATTCTAAGTGAAGTTGACCAAAATTTACCCTATGGCCTAGGGATAAAATGATCATTTAGCTTGGGTTTCAATTTTAATATGTTTGATATGATTGAAAAATGGGTTGGGCCAAGTTTCAATAGATTTATAGTTGATTTGATATGATTTGACTCATGTTGACCCATTTAGGTGAAAATGGATCCACTTGGGTCAAGTTGATCAATTGGTCAAATTGGATCAAACCAAGGGTTAGGTTAAGTTCATATGACCATTTGAAATATTTTGATGGCTTTGATTTGATTCAATTTTTTTATATTTGGTTTTGGTTCAATTCAGTTCATTTAGGTCAAATGGATCAAGTTGACCAAGTTGACCTATTTGACCTATTTGAGTTAGCTCATGGGTTAGCTTAGGTTTCATTGGTCATATGAAATGGACTGGTATCTTTATTTCCAATCAATTTTTATTTAATTTTATTTTGGCTCAATGTGACCATTTAGGTCAAGTTGAGTTCATGGTGGATGATTGGGTTGATTTAGTTGGGTGAGGCTTTGGTCAGTTCAAGTTATTTAGAATGAACTTGACTCATTGGTTTCAATCAATTTGTCTTAGATCAAGTTTTGATACATTTTGACTTTTAGGTCAAGTTGGGTCAACTTTGGTCAAGTAATGATTGCTAGGTTAGGCTCAAATGTTGGCTTGGTTAGGTTCAAACATTGATCATGAATGAACTCAGATCAATGGTTTCAATCAATTTGGCCTATGGTGAGTTTTGGCTATGTTGGGTTTCATTTTGGCTAAGTGTTGACTTGGTTAACCTTTATGTTTGACTTGGTTTGACCCAATTTGAGTGATTGATCATCTTATAATGATTGTTGTTCATGATGAGAGGCTTAGGTGGGCTTAGTTCAATCCAATTTGGATAGGATTAGAATTTGGCTCATAAGAGAACTTTAGGTCACTTTGGGTCAAGTGAGCCTAAGTGGGTCAAATGCCTTGGTCAAAGGTTGATTTGAGTTTGATTGAACTCACATATGGACTTATGATTGAAATATAAATCCATTTGCAAGTGGTTTGAAGTTAAATTAGTTTTGATTCATTTGACAATTTCAAGTTCTTAATGATGAACATGAGTTTGACTTAGGTTCGATTTTTGAATTAGGTTTTGGTTTGGAGAATAAAGTTTGTATTTATATTTGGATTCATGATTGAAGGATTGATTGAATCATGAAGAAAAATCAAGAGTTTGGCTTGATTTGAAATTGATTTGGTTAAGTTCAAGATTTTGACTTGAAAGGCTTAGGTTGAATTTTCATTGAACTTGAGTTTGATTTTTGGAGTTGGTTTTGGTTGTTTGAATTTTAGATTCAATTATATATGTGAATATAAATAAGAATATAAATGGGTTAAAGAAAATTTCATGAATTTGAAGTGATTTGAACTTGATTTGGGCTAAGTCTATAATAGGGGATAAAAGGACTTAGGAATTTTTTTTAAGAATTTGAATTTGTTTTTTTGGATTTAGTTTGATTGATTTGAATTTATATTTCATTTATATATATGAATATAAATGAGAATATAAATGGGTTATGAGAAAATTCATTGAATCTGAAATGATTTAGATTTTATTTGAGCTAAGTCCATGAGAGGGAATCAAAGGACTTAGGAAGTATTTTTTGACTTGGAATTTCAATCATAAGTTTCAATCATTTGTTCCAATCATGGATTTCAATCATGTGGAATTGATTTGAGTTTGAAGGAAATCAATTAAGTTGGAATTTATTTAAGCTTTGATGTTGATTTGATTTTGGGTTTGACTTGAAGGAAGGAAGTGAGGAATGTTTCAAGCTATAGGGTAGGAAAAATTTCCTAACACTCTTAAGGCATGACCTATTCCTATGGCTAACTCTTTTAAGTCTTTAGGGTTAGGTTTAGTGTCCTTCTAATCACTAGATGTGTCTTAGGACTAAGGAACTCTCAAAATCTAAGAGAAGTCTTATGTCTAATATGGAGAGGTTGAGAGCTCATCCTAAAAATGAGGTCAACAAAAGGCACCCAATAGGTGTGGTGTGACTGACAAGGTACACCGCATGTACTAGGGTTGACCAAAATGATCAACAATACTAAATGGTCACAAGCACTAACAGAGATGATCTACTCCTAAACTAAGGTGTAGAAGGAATCCATAGCTTAGTGCAATGTAACTCTACTCATGTCGAGGACATAAGAGAGGAAGGAGGAATCCACCAGGGACAGAGTATGTGAACCTTCCACTAGGGGAACAAGTTCAAGTCGGGGATGAGAGGTTCGATTTAAGTCTCACTGGGGAGAGAAATTGATTTGATTCAATTTTTGTTTGATTTAATTGTGTTTATTTTGACTCCATCGAGGATAGAGAAGTGAATTCTCCATTAGGGAGGCAAGTTCAAGTCATCCACAAGGGAGGAAAGGTTGTGAAATCCACTAAGGGATTAGAATTCTGGATCCATTAGGGAGGTAGAAAGACTTGCATCTAATTGAGGAGAAGCAAAAGATTTTGATTTGGATTGATTGATTATTTTGTCTTGTTTCATTGGATTTATTTCAGTCCACTGATAGAGGAAGGTTGAATTCGTTTCAAATTTTTAATTTTGGATTTTGAGATGGACCCTCTTGGTTTACAATGGATCGTATTGAGTATGATCCATGGAGGACTAGGCCTAACTCAGATTTACCAACCCAAAGGGGTAGTATACTAATCACATAGTAGGATTAACCGATCAAAGGGATTCCTTTTAATGTGCAGCAGTTGCATTAAGGAGAAAGCATAGTAGACTTACATCCTCCAAAATAGGGACCAATTCCTAGGGTGATCTATTGGCAAGGCAACAGGTTGAACCCAACCTAGGGCTGACTATTGAGTGAATGCCTCTAGGGGACTTAAATCAGCTCAAAGATAGTCAAAATTAATTTCATTTTTAGATTTGTTTTGATGGGTCCCATCGGTTTGTGATGGACTGAATTGAGTAGGGGCCATGATGGCCTAGGCCTATCTCAGATTTACCAATCCAAAAGGAGTAGTCTACCAACCACAAGGTAGGACTATCTAACCAAAGGGATGCCCTTCGGTGTATAATGGTCAAGTTAGGATGAAAGCATGGGGACTCACATCTTCCAAACAAAGAACAACTAGGGTGATCGGTTTCTTTGGGCAATAAATCAAACCTGGCCTAGGACTGACTATTGAGTGAATGTCACTAGGGGACTCTGATCAACTCAAAGATAGTCAAAGATTAATTTTATTTTTTAGCTTATTTTGATGGATTTCATTGGTTTATGATGGATCACACTGAGAAGGGGCCTATACAGCCTAGACGTATCTCAGATTTACTGAACCAAAGGGAGTAGCTTCCCGGCTGATGGGAGAACTATCTGACCAAAGGAGTGCCTTTCAATTTACAATGATCAATTCAAGGAAAGAAAGCTCAGGGACTCACATCTTCCACTACAAAATATCATTGGGGTGATCGATTGCTTTGGCAATAAATTGAACCCACTGGCCGCTATCATTTGTCTAGAAAGAATGTGTCATAGTCTTATATCTTTTAAAGCGAATGACTATCGAGGTAACCTGCTTGTGGAAAAATAGATTGAACCTGACCTAAGAGTGATTACGGAGTGAGTTCTAACCCAGGGATTTATCTCAACTCAGGAAGTCAGTTAATTCCTATAGGGAGTTTTGCTGACTCTGCCCTAAAGATAGGATGCCTACTTGGGAGAAGGGACCCTTTGGGGGCTTAGATTTCTAATCCATAAGCGAAATTTATCATGGGCCCTATTAGTTTGCGAGGGATCAAACTGAGAAGGAGATTATACCAACCTAGACCTATCTCAAATTTAACAACCAAGGGAGAACTTGTGCATCTAGACTATCCAATCTAAGAGTAACTCGGGTAGTGTCTAAATGAGGTCATAAAGGACGTGATCCTAATAGAATGCCTATAAGGAGAGTGGCTGATAAGGGCTTAATCTAAAACCATGGAGAAGATGACATGGCTAGTCATATATCAAATAGGTATTCGGTGGCCAACTCAAGGAGAAAGCACAGGGACTCATATCTGCTAAGAGTGGTGTACCCACTGGGTGAGTCGTTGTCAACATAGCGAATATCAACCAACCTAAGGTGCCAGTTAGTTTGCAATAATCAGCCTAGGGAGAAAGCTTAGGGACTCACATTCTCCTACAGTAGAACCGATTGCTAGGATAGTCTATCTTCAGCTCAATAGGTTCCATCCAACTTAGGGTGACTACTGAGTGAATGCTACTGGGGGATTTACATCGACTCAAATGTAGTCAAGAGAAAAGGAGCCTCTGGGTAACTTACCCTAAATCTCAGATATACTCGACCTAGTTAGATCATGATGATTAGTGCAAGAGGAAAGCTCGAGGACTCACATCTTCCAAAATAAAATCAACATGAGGTAACTTATTGGCTGGGCAGTGAAGCCTACCAAACTAACAAGGCGCTCATTGATTTACAATGGTCAAGTTAGGAAGAAAGCATGAGGACACATATCTTCCAGACAAAGAACCACTAGCATGTAAACTTGACCTAGAGCAGTTAATGAGTGAGTGCCACAGGGGGCTTGCTCTCACATCAAAATAGCCCGAGACAAAAGATATGTGTTTATTTTTGTGTTCGTGTTAATGGGAATAGGATGCTGGTTCTCTTACACCTACCTAAAACACGTTGGGGATTTTGATAAAATAGTGCCATGGGTGGCAAACGGGATTTCCCACTAAGAAAAGATGTCACTTGGGTTCTCTCACACCTAACTTAGTTATGCTAATCAAAATAGGATGCCTCTTGGGTTCTCTCATACCTATTCTAATAGCATCAGAAGATTGTGTTTGATTGTGTTTGTGTTGAAAGAGGGATATGATGCCACTGGGGGACTCTTACACCTATCCTAAATACATCATGGTTGATTCACAAGACAAGCAAACAATGTTTCAAAAGAAGAGAAGATTTTGATAAAATAAATCAGATTTTTGTTGATTGATAAAATTGTTTTCAAAACATGATTTTTTATGGGTAATATTTTTTTCAAATAAAGCCCATTAATTGGAAGCATCGGGTGTTCCCCATTACAATCAATAAGTTGATAAGATCCTCCTTAGTAAGCCTTCTTTATGGCATAGGGGCCTTCCCAAGTGGGTTCAAACTTGCCTGCCATCTTTCTATGGGCAAAAAATGGTTTCCTTAGGACTAACACAAGTTCTCCTACTTGAAAAGACCTAGGGCGGACTAGCTCGCTGTGAGCTTGATTCATTTTGGCCTTGTACAACTCGAGGTTCTAGCATGCCCATAGTTGACTCTCCTCTAAACCTTCGAGCTCTTCTAACCGCAACTTTGCATTCTCTATGATCTTGCTTTGCAATGCTATCCTTAGTGATGGGAGTTGAACTTCTAAAGGTAGAACAACTTGGGACATACCTAAGGAAAATGGGGTAGATTGAGTTTAAGTTTGTATGTGTGCGGTAGGCCCATAAGGCTTCAACCAACTGCTCATTCCACTGTCGTTTATTATCATCAAGAGTCTTCTTTAGTATTTGGATGAGAGTTTTGTTGAATGCTTCTGCTAAGCCATTTGCTCTAGGTAGTAGATGGTGGAGTATCTCCAATCTATACTGTGTCTTCTGGCGAAGCTATTGATCTTGGTGCTTTTGAATGTAATATCATTATCAAATAAAATTCATCGAGGCACCTCGAACCTATATATGATATGATTTTTGAAAAACTAAAGCACATGCTAAGTTGTGAGCTCTCTGAGTGGGATTGCCTCTGCCTACTTGGAAAAGTAGTCGGTGGCAGCTAGAATGAATCGATGACCCTTGGAAGAAGGAGGATCAATCGGACCCATAATGTCGGTACCCCAACACTCAAATGGCCATGAGGCTAATGTAGGGTGGAGAATGTTGAGTGGTTGATGTAGGACCACACCGTGTACCTGACACTAATGGCATCTCCTAGCTATATACATGCAGTCTGTAATCATTAAAGGCCAACAGTATCATAGTCTCTTGATCTTTGCTTTTATCTTCAGACCAAATTGATGTGCTCTACATAGACCTGAATGTACCTCGGTTACAATGCCATGAGCTTCATGTTTATTTAAATAACGTAGCCACATTTGGTCAAAGGATCGTTGATGGTGCCATCATGAGAGCATAGAGAGAGCTCTATTTCACCTGATGGGCTTATGACTTTTCTTGAGGTAGTTTTCCAATGTTCAAATAGTCTATGAATGGTTGCCTCCAATCCAGCTCCTTGTCCTTATAGGCAATGACAACCTCCCCTTCAAGAGAAAGTTTCTCTATGAGTTCAGCATCAATAAGAGATAGGATTTGTCTATTTTGGACCTTTATTAGAATGGACTCATCTTTCAGACATGTTAATTCTTTGGCAAGTTTTGCCAAAGCATCTACTACTGTGTTCTCTGCTTGGGGAACCTTGTAGATGGTGACTTCAGGGATTTGGGCCAACGACTTCATGGTATACTCATGGTAATGACAAAGCTTTGGTTTGAGAACCTTGTAGGACCCGACAAGCTGGTTGATGACCAACTAAGAATCCCCGTAGATGTTGATGCTCTTGACACAAACTGTAATAGCTAACTCCAGACCTACAATCAAAGCCTCATTTCTCAACTTTGTTATTGGTGCAGGGATTGGAAAGATAATATGAGAATCTCATCACACATTCAGGTATGGAGTTAGAGAACTATTCACTTTTTTTTGGATGAGTAGATTTTGGTGCTTCCCCTTTATCAAAAGAAGCTGCACCATCAAAATACATCTCCCATCAGTGGTTGTCAATCTCCTCTAAGTTCATGATTTGTTCATAAGGGAGATCATCACTAAGTAGAGAATCAACAGGAAGTGGGTGTGCTGCTAAGAAATCTACTAGTGCTTGTCATTTTATCATACGGAGGGGTACGAATGTGATATCGAACTACAAGAGAATCATGGACCATCATACCAAATGTCTAGATTGTGTTGGCCGTGTCATGAGATATTACAGTGGATTGGTTCTAGAAATCAAGTTCACCTTATAAGAAAGCATATAGTGTCGTAGCTTATGGGATGCAAAGATCAAAGCTAGGCAATATTTCTCAATAGGTGGATAGTTCACTTTAGTAGGAATCAGACGATGGTTGAGGTAGTGGAGAGCACTCTCCTTCCCTTCGTCATTGGCTTGGGCCAACAAAGTGCCAATAGAGTCATCCAATGCAACAGTGTAGAGGATGAGTGGCTGCCTGGGATAGGGGATGCTAGAACTGGCAGCTTCATAAAATACTACTTGATATCTTCAAAGGCAAGTTGGCACTTATCATCCCACTTAAATATGTCATTATTTTAACAAGTGCTGAGAATGGCTTGCATCTCCCTAATAGGTTGAAAATAAAGCATCTTAGATACATTCATCCTTGGAAGATGAGTTGAGTTAAACTCTTAGGAGGTGGATTTCTAAGATAGCTTTAATCTTTTAGATCTATTTCTATTCCTCGAATAATAAACTAAAGGAATTTCCACGAAGCTACTCAAATGCACACTTCAAATTCATTTTGAGGTTATATTATCTTAACCATTTGAAAACTACTCTCAAGTCAAGAGATGGTCTTCCTTTTCTCTTTCTTACTAGATCATCAACATAACACTCAACCTGATGATGGATGAGTTCATTGAAGATCTGAGTCATGGCCCATTGGTATGTAGCACCATCATTTTTAAGGCCAAAAGGCATGACCCTATAATAATAGATTCCAATCGGGGTTCAAAAAATAGTAATTTCTTTCATCCTCGAGGGCCATTTTGATTTGGTTATAGCGGATGACACCCATCCATGAGATGAGGCAATGTCCACCATTAATTCAGGCATAGGAAGAGGAAACTCATCCTTAGGACATGCCTTATTTAAGTCCCTAAAATCAATATAAATGTTGGCCATTCTTCTTCTTCTTTGGTGATGACAGCTAAGGTAGGATATTTTTCTTCCCTGAAAGCATCGATCAATTTCTTGACTTCAAAATGACTATTATTTGATTTCTAATGCATCTAGGAGCTTGCTTGATAGGGTTAGCTAGGATCTATTGCTGGTTTATAGATTGCTACGTCGAGATAATCAGGAATATCTCTTCATAAAGCGGTCCATAAACTTAGTCAACTAGCCCAGTTATGGTTTCTTCTTCATTCAATGATGATGTATATGGGTCATGGATTTTCTTCGTCCAGGTTGATTTCTTTAAGCTTGTCAATTTGAATAATCTCTCTTCAAATTTTGGTGGTGCATCTTTGATTTGGAGATCATCCGGATCATTCAACACAACACATCTCATAAGAGTTGGTTTGTGAAAAGAACCTATCAATTCAAATGGTTGGTGAACACTAGCGTAATCATCATCGACTAGACCTTTGCAAATCTAGTTCATCTTGATGTGCATGTCTGTTGTTCCATAGCTTTTTTTAAGTACTCTTGCTTAGACCATGAGAGGAATCAAATCCTTCTTTGTAAGATTATTAACACAAGGCGAGTACCAATCAAAAGGTAATTCCATTAATTCTTTATATGAATTCTCCTCAAGTTCTACATCAACTTCATAACTTGAGGAGGATGATCCCAAAAAGAATCTCTTCAGCTTCATATCTTTGGAAGACTTAGGGGCTTCCTTAACTACTAAACCTTCAACATTTTTTAGAAGAAAGTGAGGTTAGAGCTAAGGTTCCCAATCTGCGATAGTTTTACATATCATTGAATACTTTGCTTTTTCTGCGGAGACTGATCTTCATCATGTTTGGCTTGAGTGTCACCTCAATGAAACCTCGAGATTGGCGGTATGCTAATCACATTAGACTCATCCTCTATGCAGGATTCCAAGTATATATGAGTAGTAGGGGTACTCCTATGAACTAGAACATAACCCCTGTTGGCTGATGAACTGTATCTATTTCTTCTTCTACCTCTACCTGGTGGAGGTCGAGTTATCCTACCCACATGTCCATTTGATGGAATGAACTCTGGGTGGAATGTGATATATGGCTCTATTTCTTCTTCAATTTCCCTTTCTTATTTACTTGGATCTTCATTTTTCTTTTAATTTTCTTTAGCTTTTTCTTTTTCTTCATTTTTTTCTTTTGAATTTTGTCTAACTCACAAGAAAGGGTGTTTTGAGGAAGATAGTAGGTCATATCCTCAAATATCTCAACCTCTCTAACTGAAAATGGCTTTTCATCTCCTTTGACATAATACTCAATCCCATCCTTCCTGAACTTGATGCACTAATGAAGGGAGGATGGAATCATCTTATTCTGGTGTATCCAAGGCCTATCGAGCAAAATGGTGAATGAAGTATTCGAATCAATGACATAAAACTTGGCTTCAATCTTCCAGTGACCTATCTCTAAAGATAACAATATGAAACCTAAACCCCTATCACCTTGTTCATTGAATCCTCTCAACATCATCCGATCTCCTCGGAGTGTGGAGATGTCAATTCTCAAATAGGCAAGGGTCTTTAAACTCATAATGTTCATGATGCTAGATTGGAGAACTTCGGCAAGTCTAAATTTCCCATGTAATGTCAATAATGTGCTCCATGTCCCGGAAGGTCTTCATCTGAAAGTGATCTCGTGGGCTTCTCTGAAATAATGTGTCTCCTCACCAATAGCGGTCAGCTGAGCTAAGCATATCACAGGATCAAGGAGAGCCTTGATTAGTGATTCCCTCATATCTTTGGATAAGATAAGGGCATCATATATGCTTAGCTTAGATGGCAACTTTCTTAGGTGAAAGAGGCATTGTAGTCCACCTAGGGCTGATCCTCCACAAGCATATCCAATGGTGGAGCATCTTGTGGAGGGGCTTCTTGATCCTCTGAACCAATGACTTGTTTCCCTCTATCTTGAGGTGCTACCTTAGGAGGTAGAACCTTACCACTACAGAGGTTGACTTCGATGATCTCTTATGGCAGAGTAATGGAAGATTCTACCTACACATCAGGCTCACCTACAGCTTCTCCTATGGGACCCTCAAAATTGAATGATTTCATGTCTATCTCAAAAGGCGAACTCGTAGTACTCATAGTAAAAAAATCTAACTCTTAATCAGAAAGAGGAATATTGAAATTATTATAGTTGTTGTTTAAACTTGAAGAGTTATTAAGAATAGATTCAGGAAACCCATCAGAAGTGACATAGATATATTTCAAGCTAGCTTTATTCTTCAATTTCTTGGATTTGATAGGAGGTACATAGTAGAAATCAAGTAAAGTAAGAGGGGTGAGGGATTTGATGCACTCATCCGTCGATACAAGATGTCTATTAAAAGAAGAAGAGCTAGGCTATAGTATGATTTAGTAGCTGAATGGTGGGTGGAATTTATCGGTGGTGGTTACCTTCTTAGGCTATCGGCACATGCTCTTTGCATTGAGCTCCCCTTTCCCTAAGTTAACTCTAGCAACCTGCAAACCTTCCTTGATGTTGGAGGTTTGAGCTAACTCAAGCACCTACAAGGAAAGTTTTTTATCTTTGGTACAATTTTCTTAGAGGTTTTGGATAAAGAGATATCTCAACCTTCTTTAGTTTTGGAAGGATCGCAAGTATCCTCAAGGATTACCTTAATGGAGCTGGATGGTTGTTCCACAAGGTATTCCTTCGGGATGACTATAGCACCGATCTTGAAGCTATGTTCAAGACAGTTCTTAAATGTAAAGCAATCTTCCAAAACATGACCTAGTAGATGGTGGTAGAGGAAAAAGTTAGGATCATGGCTTTTTTTCACTTCCTCCAGTCTCCTAGGTTGTAGCTAAAAATCAAGCTTCCTTAAGAAATTCTTAAAGATCTTTATGATTACCTCTCTCTTAAATGAATAAGGCTTGTTAAGTTTATCCAAAAGAGTAGGTGGACCATAGTTACGGTGGGTATGTGTACCGCTGCTGATGATGATGTGGCTGAGGAGGAAGTGGTGCAGGCCATGAAGGCTACTATGATGGCTAGTAGAGCTGCCTCGGTGGTGGTAGAGGAGGTGGAAGCAATAGCTATGGATCATGAGGTCTCTCAAACTATTCTCTGGCCGACTGTTTCCCCTTATCCATTGGTATCATTGCCCCTAATTTTTTCTCATATATCTTTTGTGACTTTAGCTTTATTAGTAGATCTAGAGAAGGTACCTATTTGGCTTTTTCTGGCAAGCTAGTCACCTTGTTGATTAATTTCTCAAAGGTTTTGATTGTGAAACCTTTAAGCATGAAGGCGACCGAGCCATGGATATTCTTAAGCAGAATCTCGATGGCGTGTTGTTTAGATAGTTGTAGTTCACATTTCATACTTAAATGTAATCAATGAGGGACTCACCAGGATTTTGTTGAGCCACAATGAGATCGCCAATAATGACCCTTTGCTGAGCTCCAGTAAACCTCTAGATAAAGAGTTGCTCCAACTCAGCAAAAGTCTTCATTGAACTGTTGGGAAGTTCAGTGTACCATTCAAATGTTATACCTACTAAGCTACTGATGAAGAGGTGGACTAGTAAAGCAACATTGCCATAGATTGCAATAGCGCGTGTGCAATGTTTTCGGGTTCCCCGCCATCAAAACTCTTGAAAGAAGGTGGCACGAAACCCTTAGGATATTGGATTGCATCAAAATCCTCTGGGTAGGGTCTACCCTTTCGAACTGATGATCCTCCTTAGGATTGAGGCAATGCTTCTATCACTTGCTGCTCAACCATGCTTTTGATATATTTTTCTTGTATGAAGGTACTATCCATTACCTTTATATACATGCTGGTGCTACCTTGCTCTACTGGAGGTAAAGTCTTGGTTGGGTCCAAGAAATGCACCAACTCTAGCTGACTAGTCTCAATAGTAGGATGAACTACTAGTGTTTGACTCTACAATATTAAGATAGTTGCTAACAAATCTTCAAGCCTCTTCTCTATCCTATCTATTTTTTTATCTTTCTGCTTTATCTATGCTAGAAGGTGTTGGGTGTAGGCTGTCTTCCTCGCCTCACCTTCCATAGTCTCTTCTCTCAGAGGGATCCCCTACCATGCAAATCCCTATTGAGTCTCCCAATAAATCATCTTCATTTGGATAAAAGTTGATATTCTCCTCATCTGACCAGTCATATCCTAAATCTCTTTATTCTCTATAAAATAATGGGCTACTATATCATTTAGAGAATGATCTGTTAGACTTGGCATAAATGACTTTGGTTGACCGATGGTGGGATCACTATCATGTACTGTAAGACACCGAACCTCCCCTGCTATTGGAGAATCAACCTTGTGAGAGCTATAGTCACTAGAAGAAATGTGCTCCTAATTGTCATTAAATCTGCATGGGGTGACACTCCTAGGAGGCTCAATCATCATATGTACAACTGAGCTGTCACCCTCTCCCTCAGTAACTGTTGCAATCATCTATATGTCCTGTTGTGGTGTTGGTAGTGAAGGGATGACCACTATGCTTTGAGGTCATCATTCCTTCTTTACCACTACTAAAGGCGAGAAGGTCAGAGCTCGCATAGTAGGGTGATGGATGGGATCTCTCGGCCGGATCACCAATGGGGTCCTCTTCTCCTCCGATGTGGCCTTCATGGCCTTTGGTGGAACTAGAGATGCTAGAACATGGATCGAAGATGGCGGATGGGGGGTAGAGTGGTGTGGTGGAGACACCACTGACTCTCTCTAAATAGGAGCTCTCCTCCTGTGATGGGTGATCCCAGTGACCAGAATACTATCAGTATGATTGACGAGAGTAGCACGTCGATCAAGAAAATCAATGAGTGTAGAGGCTGCTGACTGCCGACTAAACCTCTGCTTCTCCCAACTGGTGATATGAACTGAGGTATGGGCCTCTGCCTCTCTCATAAGTTGTTTCCACGTTGGGGATAATAGATCTCAAATCAAGCCTCGGATCACACTCATAGCCAACTTGGCTAGAACTTGCGGGTCGACAAATGATCTCCTACTCACGTGAGTGCATTTGGTGGGTGGAGGTGAAGATCCTCTAGCATCCTCTTTGTCTAACTGAGAGAGATGATGGAATGGGTTTTCTATAACCAGCATGGAAACTAAAGTCGCAACTCCTCAATAATAGATCAGGTAGCTTCCTCCATCTCCCTAGAGATGCGGGTGTGATACTGCTTTATCATGCAATTCTTATTCATCATTTGGGTCTTGATGGGGCAAGTAGAGTAAGAATTAGACCCAACCTCAAAAGCAGGAGAGATAATCCCTGGGGTCAGGGGAGCCTTCCCCTTAGAAGGTGCTAGTGAGTGGGTACTAGCCCTAACTGGCGCAGCACGAGGAACCACGGGGTGCAGTGTCATTGTGCTAGTGGAACACCGCCTTCCTCTTCTTGAGGGACCTCAAATCGATGACATGTCACAATGACCGGCCACTATGCTCTTGCTAATAATCATGAGGGGACTGCCCTCACATGTAATCTGAGTCCCCTCAAAACCTCATCCAAAGTGAATGAGGTGGGCATAATCAGAGTGGCGAAGGCTGGCCTAATCCAGGGCTAGATCTATCCCGTGGGGAAAGGTAAACACAAATCTCTGTGCAGCCATTGCTATCAACTGAACTGCAATTGAAACTAATGCTAAATGAAAGTCTACAATGTTGAAAATAAACTTGAATTAGATTCCTATTGATTTTGGATTTTGGATTTAGAAATTGAACACATATTCAACATCTTGAAAGTGTTAAGTCGGACTCAAATGATTTAGAATAGATTTTGAGATTTGATTGGAACGAGGAATTTTTGGATGTAGAATCTACTTTCAACAAATTTGGATATGTTGAAAATGAGTTCAAATATTTTTGAAGAGATGCTTCCATTTGTTCATATTTGAATTTTTATTTTGATTTTGAAGGCTTGTTATTTAAAAAATTTGGGCATGTTAAAGTAAAGGGTTAATTTGATTTTTAATTTGAGATTTTTGGAATCTACTCACTTAGCAAATTTAAGTATGCTAGGTGAGGTGTTTGAAAAATATTTCTTCTTTTTCTTTGTTTTCTTTATTTGGTGAATCATTTGTGATTTGAAAAATAGAATTCTCATTTAACAGATTTAGGTATGCTAAATGAGGAATCCAAGTGTGTTTTGTTTTTAAAAATTTTTGAAATCTAGGACTCTTAGAAAATTTGAGTATACTAAGAAAATCTTAATGCGTTTCTTTTATTATTAGAGATTTTGATTTTGAAAATTAGGATCCTTAGAAAATTTGGGTATGCTAAGGAAATCCTAATGTGTTTCTTTTGTTTTGGATTTTGATTGAAAATGGAGACTTCACTTTAGCAAATATGGTATGATAAAATGAAGTTCCAATGTGTTTTTGAATTTTGTGAAATAGACAGTTCACTTAGCAAATTTGAGTATGCTAAATGAAATTTCAAAAATGTGTTTCAAATTTTTGTGTTTTTGACTTTGTTTTGAAAATGGAAATTTCACTTTAGCAAATATGGCATGCTAAAGAATGAAGTTCCAAAAGTGTTTCTTTTTGTTTTGGATTTTGTTTTGAGAAATGGAGATTTCATTTTAGCAAATATGGTGTGCTAGAATGAAGTTCCAATGTGCTTTGAAATTTTATGAAATGGGGATTTCACTTAGCAAATTTGAGTGCGCTAAATAAAATTCCAAAAATGTGTTTCAAATTTTTGTATTTTCATTGATTTTGAAAAGAGAGATTTCCATTTAACAAATTTGGGTATGTAAGATGGAAATCAATTATGTTTCATTTTCAAAGATGTATTTTAATATGTGATTATTTCTTTTTGATAGAGGAAATTTCAACCTAATCATATATGGAATATGTTAGATGGTATTTTAAAATAATCTCATTTTATTTGGAAATGAAATTTTCATTCAGTAAATTTGGGTATATTGAATGGAGAGGTTCATATGTGCTTTTTGAAAAGGTGAAAATTCTAACCTAACACATATGAAATGTGTTAAGTATAATTTCAAAATTATGATTTTTCCTTGAAGATGTAATATCCATCCAACATATTTGGATGTGTTGAATGGAAAGACCCATCTTCAAATTTTGTGTTTTTTGAAAACATGATTATTGGAATTTTATTTTTGAAAATGAAGTCTTCATCAAAATGAATTGAGTGAAGAAGTTCATTTATGCTTTTAGAAAATATGATTGCTGGTTTTATTTTTGAAATGCTTCTACATGTAACAATTGTGGAATATTATTAGATGTAGTGAAAATATTTTATTAAGTGTATTAAAAAAAGTGCTTTTGTAAAGCAAGACTTTCATAAAAGGTTTATTTTTTTTAATGAACCTTTCCTTACCATAAAAATGGTAAGGAGGAGGTCTTTGATTGTTTTCTTTTTATTCAATTTTTATTTTCACCCATCAGAGGACCCAACGGGGGTTTTAAGTCCAACACGGGGTGAGGTCCTAAAACCTAAAGATGTTGGATAGGTTAACTTAATGATGAAATAAGCTAAGTGCCAATGGAAGAAAAGATAGTCTTAAATTCACATAAAAGTATAAACCCACTATCGATACTCGGAGACAACAATCATTTACTAAAGATTGAGAGAGAAACCATTCACAGCGGAGTCGCCAGAAAAATCTGTGGTGAAAATTTTCATTTTCTAGGTGTAAAATTCCATATTCAATCTATGTGGATAAAATAAAGATAGAAATATACTCTTTGCAATTGGACACCACGTAGATCCGCAAATGTTCTTATTAGGGTGATCGGGTATGACATTGAGAAGAGGTGTACTATCTTGAAGGATAGATGTCACCACCCTATAATGGACTTAATCACCTGCATAAGGACTCCTTAAAACTATGGGTCTGCATATGTACTAGAGATTCTTCCCTTACTTTACATGGAAAAGTAAAGTAGGGTTTATTTTAAATCGAGTTCATTAAGTTCTCTATAGAGACAAGCCCCCATAATTAATTACATCCCAAGGAATGGGATTCCTTAGGAATACTCTCGATTAAGGTAATTGATCATTATTTCCAAAGATTTTGAAAAGGTAGAACTATTAATCAATTGGTTTATTTTTAAAGAGTCAAGTGGGATCGATCAAGAGGAGGGAGTTCTTATTGATGCCAACTGGAAAATAAGTAGGGGATGCTTATGATACTAGGAAGCCTAGTAAGCACCCCAAACTACCCTATAGTTGGGCTTTACATTTTTGAAATTAAATTAATTTATTTGAGTTGAATTTTCATTTGAATGTTAGGGCTTACAATTCCATGGCACAAGGCTATGGAAATGCCTAAGATGTGAGGATTTATACTTATAGCCTGCAAAGAGGAGAAGAAACCTCAAAACCTAAATCTAGGGAGCTTTGGCGATGGCCAAAAGAATGACCTAAATCTAAGGAGAAAATGGGTATTTAGTTTATCTCCATAAGAGAGAATAAATCACCCGACTGTTGTACTTATAACTGCCTGGGGGTGGCCGCCAACTAACTCCTCCTATGATTTTAAAATATGTAGGCAAGTCATATGTTTATACAAGATGACAAGGTTATTATTTATTTAGAATGAGACTAACTCCTTAAACACACTCCTTAAAGTGACTAGATCATGTAAGAACATGCTTCAAATGACTTAAATCTAATGCAAAATTTTCACATATTTTATTTTTTTATTTTTGGGCAATCATTTGACTCAGGCTATAGAATTCATATACTTAATGCATGAGAAATAAGATTATGGGTCAAAATCAATGAGATGAGGAGGTGTGTTTCCACCATGGCTCTCATGAGTCAAGCTAAATTCTCTGGCGAAGGTGGAAGTCCTAAAATTAAGAGTAAAATAATATTCTTTTATGCATGATGTTATAAAAGAAAGTGCACATCCAGCTAAGGGGTTGCTAATTCTTTTATCTTGATTTTAACTTAGGCTTTAAGTGAGATTATGAGTTATTTATTTTTAATTTTGAGTTGATTAATTTGGTAGAAGATTTATTTTTCTCTAAGAGCCTAATCGTCATCCAGGCCATAGAACAAAGTAAGGAAGAAACTAGGAAAAGGATGTCATCTTGATGCACAAGCTAAACAAAATATCAAATATTTTATAAAGCTAACACAAAATAATAAAAGGCCATTTGTGGTCGGGAACCACCACACAAACTCAAAAATAAATTGGTTAGCCGAGCTCTACCCTTATACAACTCGTATTACAAATGAATTAATTACAATTAAGCAAGGAAATTCATGTTATGGGGGTCTTCATTTCTTCTTTTCTTCTATCTTCTTTTCTCCTTTTCTTCTTTCTTCTTTCTTCTTTTGGTTTCTTCATTTGGATGGTTGGAATGTGGTTGCCCCAAAGGCTTCACATGGTACATAAGATGAAATCTTATAGCCAATGTTCATCTTAATTTCCCACAACAATCATTCCAAAATCCTAATTATAAAAGTACATGAAAAAGAAAAGTAAATCTAACTAACACCTACAAAACAGAGATTAACAAAATAAACCATATAATTCTCAAGCATGTATATTAAACTTAGTACACCACATATGGGTAACCAAGTCCACCTGGCCTATTTGATAAAGCTTAGGGGTATAAGCACCTGCATAGTAAAAGCATTTATATTTTTATTACAGTGCCCCTCAAGCATAATCCCCTATAGAAGATAATGATTAGACTAAATCGTCCTACCATCCAGTCTACGCACATACACCCTAACATCTAGACTAAAATAAAATATCATAAAATAAAGCAAATATCAAATCATGCACCACCCTAACCTAAAGCTAGAAGTGGTGACTTAGCCTAATGTGTATGCTTTAAAAGGTTTGTGTAGTATGCTTAGCTATGGCTTTAAGGTATATATTTCCTAAGTATGAAAATATTCAACTTAGGGGATGGTTTCAATATAAGTTGTTTAATTATTTTGGGTTAATTTTATTTTGTATTTTGATTAGGTTTGAGTGAATCCTACAATTAATTACTAAGCTGTAAAGAGAGGGAAAAGAAGAGAACTTCTCTTTCCATCCCTACCCTAAGTAATTTCTAAAGTATATTCATGTTTAATTTTGTTTAATAAATATTTTATTATGTGTTTTAATTAATCCTAAGTTTAGATCTTCCCTAAACAAACATATTCAAAAGAAAGGCATTTTAAGATTAATTAAAGTGAACTAATATCATAAAACACATATCACTTCATTTCTTTCCCAACATGTATAACATGCATATGGATGAATCATAAGCATATCTATACATACAAGTAGAAATCTTTAGCACACATTATGATGAATGCTAAGAAATGTTACTTAAGAAATTTTTGGATACTTTATGATACAAGATTTTTATTAAGCAGAAAAGGGTTAATTCTTTTATCCTTTATTCATATGCATATGTATATGTATGAAAGGAATAAGTGAGTATGGTACCATTGTTAGCACTAAGGGTGTAAGATACAAGACCTACTTAGGGCTACTTAAAGCCTCGCAATCCTGGGGTTGTCCAGACTAATATACCACTTTTCTTAAATACATATGCATGTACAAAAAAAATAAATGAAAAAAGAAAGAAAGATGCAAAGTTTATGTTTATTTAATTTTTGGTTCGTTTATACAATTTATGTGTTTAAATGTAAAGATCCTTCTTAAGTTATAACATGGAAGAGGATAAGAGTAGATTTCAAGCAAGTGATATATTCTTTTAAAAGAACTATGCACTTTGCAAATCTTATCCAAATCTATGTTAAGAGAAAAGAAAGGAAGCAAACATAAGACACATTTTTATATTCACATGCAAGCTTATAAATAAAGTATGAGTAACATACCTTTCAGTTTTGATATTTGATTTATAAGTTTTTAAAAGAATTTTAGATTTAATAGTGATAATAGTCATTCATATTTTTTTTACTTTAGCCAACCCATGCAATTTGACATAAAGGAAACATTTCATTTTGAATTTGATTTTTAAAAGGAATGAATGCATAATTTTCATATGGCATACACATTTAGCATTCTATGAAAGAAATTAAGTGATAAAAGCAATGTAAATTCATTCACCCTAATTAATTCCTAAAGACAATCCTATGAAATAAGAACATTCAAAGTGAATCAAAGTTTATTTAATGTGATTTTTATTTTGAATTTGCTTTATGTTTGATTTAGGAAATGTGAAAGAATGTTTGCTGGTCTTAACCCATTTCCCTCATATGTGAGTTAATTTAGTTTGTTTTTAGGATCATTAGGTGATTTTTATATTTTATTTAAGTTAAGGTGTGAATTAAATGTGTTAATTATCCCTTACCTACACCACCTTAGCATACTTAATCAAATAATTATGAGCCAATGGATGACATAAAACCACACAAGGAATTTAAATCAATGCTCCTAAGAAAGAAAGGAGGCCTAATACAATTGGCTCATTATTAATGATTAATCAAGCTAAAGGGTTTAATTTAAGTACTTTCATAACCCTTCTCACACATGTGAGTTGGATTTTGATTTCCTTAATGTACTTAAATTATTGAACACCTAAGCCCCTACCCAAGATAAATTAGTTAAGTTCTCGAAGGTTTTATAATTTTATCAAATTAATTATATAGGTAATTGATGGATTAATCCTTAATTGAATTTGGATTAAGGAAGAAAGAGGGTTTGCATAAGGAAACCTCCTAAAATTGAATATTTGAAGTATCCCAAAATTATTCCCTAAACCTCCTATTCCTTAAACAAATCTTAATTAACTCAATTAAGGGATTAAACCATTGATTACACACTTAATTAGGCTTATTACATTAGGAGAATAATTAAGAATGAATTAAATAATTACCCTAATTAAAAATTAATAAATCCCAAGAAAATTAGGGGAGGAAGAAGTCATCCCACTAAAAACATATAAGAAGTTTGAGATTAATTAATGGAATAATCAGAGAGTAATTAGCCTAATTATATTTTTAGTAAAATCCAAATTCAAAAAATAACACTATTCAAAATCCATCAAAATAAATTTTATAATATTCTACATTCAATTCTCTTTCATATGAAATTTATTTCATATTTTTCTAATTTTTCTACACTTAGATATGAATATTTGAAGTTTTCATGAGTAATTAAGTAACTAATTCTCTAATTATATAGCTAATCTCATCGCCTTCATATGGAGGCTGACACGCGCCCGCTTTCCACATGGCGCGATGGGAGAGGCTATTAAAGTAATCACATCATAGCATTGCATCAGCGGCGATGCTTCATGCTTTCTCCCTCTCCGTTCGATCAAGGATCGAATGGTTGAGATTAAACCCATGGTATTAAAGAATTAATCCATGGATACTACATGATCTAATCATGGTCATCCATCCAAAATGTGAGGATGGACGGCCCATGATTCATCCCTGAGTTCTCTTGCGGGAAAGGGGAGTCGTCCACCTTCCATGGAAAGATTCGAGCTCGATTGAGCATGGATTAAACTCAAAACTTACCCACACCATCATCATGCAAGGGAGATCACATCCAATGGCTAGTTTCTCATAGGATAAAATTTCACTTCACAAAGGACTAAGAGGAGATGAAATTATGCTCAATTTAATGGCATACCTCACCGAAGGCTATCACCAATGCTCGATTCCCTTGAAGTAGCTTCGTCTAGTGGAGATGAAGCCTTATTAAAGTTTTGAGGTGTTGAAATTGGATGGATCTTCCTGTAAGCCAAGTTCACCTTCAAGGGGGCTCGGTCTTGATTAAGAACACTCCTCCCTTACTTGGAGAACTTGAATGACGCTTGGAGTGAGTTTGATTTGATCCTCTAAGGGTGCTTGAAGGAGGAATTAGATTGGTTTTGAGTATTGGATGAGATGGAATTCAAGTGGAGCTCCCCTATTTTCAGTCTATGAAAACCAAGAAATGGGAAATTCAAAATCACCCTAGGAAGCTTGGGGAGACTTGGAAATGGTTCCTCTGGCTTCCCAAAGCTCAATCGAATTGGAGAATGATGAATTGAAATGAAATTAAGGGGAGTATATCTCCCCCTAGAGTAATCAGACGGTCGAGCAAAGCATTTCTTTGCCATTTTTGATCAATTGACCAGATTAGATCAGTTTGTTAGGCTATTAGGAGTTGCAAATGGGTCAATTTTGAGCTAGAGTGGAGTAATGGAGCTCCCATGTGCCTTAATTGAGTGGAGGCGAGATTCCATGTGCTTAATTTCAAGTGAGGTGGTCGATTTTAGCCTTAGGTTGGGCTGGGCTGATCCAAACCCAATGAGTTAGGTGCACCATACTCACTAGCACTAAGAGGCTATCAAGTGGTCATGAAGAGGATTTGACCAAATTCTAAGTGAATTTGGTCAAAATTTACCCTATTTCCTAGGAGTAAAATGCTCATTTGGCTTGGGTTTTAATTTGAATATGTTTGACATGATTGAAAAATGGGTTGGGTCGAGTTTCAATGGATTTGGAGTAGATTTGATATGATTTGGCTCATGTTGACCCATTTAGGTGAAAATGGGTCCACTTGGGTCAAGTTGACCAATTGGTCAAATTGGGTCAAACCAAGGGTTGGGTCAAGTTCATATGACCATTTGAAATGCTTTGGTGGCTTTGGTTTGATTCAATTTTGTTTATATTTGGTTTTGGTTTAATTGAGTTCATTTAGGTCAAATGGGTCAAGTTGACCAATTTGACCAATTTGACCTATTTGGGTTAGGTCATGGGTTGGCTTAGGTTTCATTGGTCATATGAAATGGATTGGTGTCTTTGTTTCTAATGAATTTTGATTTAATTTGATTTTAGCTCAATGTGACCTTTTAGGTCAAGTTGGGTTCATGGTCAATTAGGCTAGGTTTGGTCTAGTTGGCCAATTGAGGATTTGGTTAAGTTCAATAAGTGATTTAGAATGAACTTGACCAATTGATTTCAATCAATTTAGCTTAGATCAAGTTTTGACATATTTTGACTTTTTAGGTCAAGTTGGGTCAACTTGCATCAAGTTGCCAATTGGGCTAGGTTAGCCTCAAATATTGGCTTAGTCAGGTTCAAACATTGATCATGAATGAACTTAGATCAATGGTTTCAGTCATTTTGGTTTATGGTGGGTTTTGGCTATGTTGGGTTTTATTTTGGTAAGTGTTTACTTGGTCAACCCTTAAGTTTTACTTAATTTGACCCAAATTGAGTGCTTGATCATCTTATGATGATTGTTGTTCATGATAAGAGGCTTTAGTATGCTTAGTTCAATCCAAATTGGGTAAGATTAGAATTTGGCTCATAAGAGGTCCTTAGGTCACTTTAGGTCAAGTGAGCCGAAGTGAGTCAAATGACTTGGTCAAAGATTGATTTGAGTTTGATTGAACTCACATATAAATTTATGATTAAAATATAAATCTATTTGCAAGTGGTTTGAAGTCAAATGGGTTTTGATTCATTTAACAATTTCAAGTTCAAAAGGGTGAACATATGTTTGACTTAGATTTGATTTTTGAATTTGGTTTTGGTTTGGTGATTGAAGCTTGTATTTATATTTGGATTCATGATTGAAGGATTGATTGAATCATGAAGTAAAATCAAGAGTTTGGCTTGATTTGAAATTGATTTGGCTAAGTTCAAGATTTTGACTTGAAAGGCTTAGGTTGAATTTTGATTGAACTTGAGTTTGATTTTTGGAGTTGGTTTTGGTTGTTTGAATTTATATTTCATTTATATATGTGAATATAAATAATAATATAAATGGGTTATGAGAAAATTTCATGAATTTGAAGTGATTTGAACTTGATTTGGGCTAAGTCAATAAGAGAGGATCAAAGGACTTAGGAAAGATTTTAGGAATTTGAATTTATTTTTTGGATCTAGTTTGATTTATTTGAATTTATATTTCATTTATATATGTGAATATAAATGAGAATATAAGCGGGATGTGAGAAAATTCTTTGAATTTGAATTGATTTAGATTTGATTTAGGCTAAGTCCATGAGAAGGAATCAAAGAGCTTAGAAAATATTTTAGACTTGGAATTTCAGTTTTGAATTTTGTTTGATTTACTTGAATTTATATTTCATTTATATATGCGAATATAAATGAGAATAAAATGGGTTATGAGAAAATTCATTGAATTTGAATTGATTTAGATTTGATTTGAGCTAAGTCCATGAGAGGGAATCAAAGGACTTAGGAAGTATTTTTTGACTTGGAATTTCAATCATAAGCTTCAATCATTTGTTCCAATCATGGATTTCAATCATGTGGAATTGATTTGAGTTTGGAGGAAATCAATTAAGTTAGAATTGATTTAAGCTTTGATGTTGATTTGATTTAGGGTTTGACTTGAAAGAAGGAAGTGAGGAATGTTTCAAGCTATAGGTAGGTAAATTTTCCTAACACCCCTAAGGCATGACCTATTCCTATGACTAACACTTCTGAGTCTCTAGGGTTAGGTTGATGCCCATCTAATCACTAGATGTGTCTTAGGACTAAGGAACTCTTAAAATCTAAAAGAAGTCTTATGTCTAAGATGGAGGGGTTGAGAACTCATCCTAAAAATGAGGTCAACAGTATTCTTTAGAGGTATTTTTCCTAAGCGATCATAGGGTTTCCTTGCAAATCATCCATGGGACTATCACTCTTTGACTCTGATTCACAAAATACATAACAATCAGCATGAGAATTTTCTCTTTATTGTCTTATTTTTCTTTGCTTTCAACATGTTCATAAAAAATGGTAAGAATGTAAAAAATGCTTTTGGAGGCAAGCTTTTTATTTATATTCTTGAAATGAGTGCATAAAGATAAAGGAGTGTAAATCCTAGCCTTACCATCTTTATCATACAAAATCTTTTTAGATACAACATGTATTCCTCTCTCACCACTCTTTCCAGTCATCTGAACATATGACAATGTTGAATGGGGTCAAGGAAGAACTAAGTCTTCTGACTCTAGTGGATCAATTTAGATGATCATTTGGTTCTTTATTTAATCCTGTATGAAATTTAAAAATTTTTCATCAAATATTTTTAAGAAAAATGGGATAAAGTTATATCCCATTTTTTCGAAAAAGAAGAACTAGAAAAAGTAGAAGATTCACCTATAATTATTTTAATGGATTTTTTCCATGGGTCTATAAGGTACTCTTTAGGATGTATCACTAGCCCCTTCTTAATATTTCTTTCAAGTCAGTCCTTGAAAGTGAAGCAGTTCTTAATGGTATGACCTAACATCTTATGATATAGATAATTTTGTTGGCTTCTTCTAGCTTTTTCTAAACATGTAGCTTAAAAGTTAGCTTTCTCTTTAAATTTTTAAAGATTTTCTCACTTCTTCTCTCTTGAAAGAATAAGTCTGATTTATTCTTTCACTGAAAGGGCTAGTGAGAGCTTTCCTAAGAGACAATGATAATTGCTACTATGATGGCCTGAAGGATGAAGGCTGCTCTACTTGAACTTGAATTAGGGTTTTTCCCTTGTTTGCTGTAGAGACATTGCATGCCTTCTTTTCTAGCACTTTCCTAGGCTTTAATGGTTTTATAGAAGATTGATCTATTAAGAACAACATCTTAGGGGAATCTTCTTATAGGCTAGAGGCTTTATTTAATAATTTTTCAAAATTTTTAATCGTAAAGCTCTTAAATAAAAAGGATGCCAGACCATGGATGTTTCGAAGGAGTATTTCGACAACTTGCTACTCTTGTAATTGCACACACTTAAGACTAAGAATCCTCCATCTCAAGATGTAATTTACAAGAGATTCATTGGGCTTTTAATTTTCAATAACTAAATCACCTATGGTAATATGGTGTTATGTTCCATTGAGCCTCTTCACAAATATATTTCTAGTTCAGTGATAGTGCACACTGAACCATTTGGTAACTTTAAATACCAACCGAAGGCAACCCCAATTAAGCTACTAACAAATTACCTGAAAAATAAAGCATCACTCCCATCGACATTGCAACAGCTTGCCCAAAAATGTGCTAAATGTTGTTTGTGATTACACATCCCACTGAAAACATTAAAAGAAGGTGTCACAAATCTCTTAGGATATGCTACAGAATCATACTCCTCAGAGTAAGGTCTACCCTTTGGAATTAGAGTTTTATCATGATATTGTGCTAACACTTCTTTTAATTGTTATTATACTAAAGAAAGTTAATTTTAGGTGATACATCATCAACTGATTTGCATTCTTGATGATATTCCCCTAAACCAAACTTTATCTCATAAGTAGGATAGGACTCTTCAGGTTGATCTAAAAAATGATGATGGGAAGAAGAAGGAATCATGCTTTGGAGCAATTTCATAATGGCAATCATTTCCTTCATTTTCTTCTCTATTCTTAAGATCTGATCATCCTCCTTCTACAACTGAAGGATCAGTTGATGGGCAGGATCAGATACAAGACCTTCTTTTGTAATCTCTTGTGTTTCATCCTATTTTCTCTTTGATGCCCTTGTATCTAATATAAAAATGTGTGCTATAGGTAGTCTCAAGTCATCATCTAGCAAATCATCCTGCTTTAGATCAAAATGTTCTTCAATTATATTCATTTTTTCTCTTTCTTCATCCTCTCTCACAATAGTCTCCATCTCCTATTTTGTTAGACAAAGTGGAATATTGTTACTATCAAGGATGATTTCAAATTCTTCTATGTCCATGGGTTTTGCATCAAATGTTTCCTTTTCATGACTTTCATAAATAATATGGACTTCCTTTATAAGTAGAGTGGCCTAGACCAAGGTGTCCTTCATCCGAGAACTCTCTATTATAAGGGGATAAATTATGGGACTCTTTCTCCTTCTTAGAAGAATAGGATGAGGATGACCCTTCAATGATGAAAGCTTTTTCTTGATAGGTCAGATGAAAGGTGCTCTCTCTGATGGTGGTGGTGAATGAGTGTCTGGCTCAGGGGCTAACACAATTTTTCAAACATAGAATTTTATATTTTTTTTTCTTAAGGAAAGTTTTATCTCTCCCTAAGTTAGTAGGTTGCTCCTTATGATAGGTTAGTGACATTTCTAGATAGTGATATTAGTCTACTATAATTGGCAAGGGTTGATAAGATCTTTTTCAATTAGGAAAGGCCACCTTTTCCTTCCTTTTCTTTTGGGAAGTGGTAGGTCTCCCTAAGATCTCTCTCTCTCTCTCTCTCTCGGCTTCTAGATACTTTGTCTTTCATGACCCTAAGTAACACCTCCTTAATGTAAGAGGAGGGCCTAAGAGTCATATGAATCTACGGTAATCTACCACGAGCTCCCTTATTTACTAATCTAAAGTTCTTTTTGCTTTCATAAGTGAAAGGGTAAGGTGAAGAACTCATAATCTAAGATATATCTTCCTCTTCCAAGGCTGTAGAAAAAAGGTTGAATCTGTTATCTGCTAAGAGAGGAGAAGTGTCATGGATGGTATATCCTTCCTTACCCTAGCTAGTTCTATTTCTATCAAAAAAAAATTTTTTTTCCTCTCTTTCAAGGCTTGTCTTTTTAAGTCTTCTCCTTCTATTCTTTTTTTTCACGTCTAGTCATTTGTGGAGACTCAAAAGTGAACTTTTTCAAAATGGAAGAATAATGTCAAATAATTTGATGCTTTGGCATCACCCTTCAAACCTGTACATCCTATAAATAGTTACATTCCATGGCAAGGCAGATTTTACTTTTAGAATGGCATCAACTAATCTGCTTTATTGATCTAAGCTCGGTAACCAACCATTTTCTTTTTTTTCAAACAAGAAAATAAAATAAAATTTAATTGGCTTGAATATAATATAGTCAAAAAGAAAAGTTTTTGACTCATTAAAAAAATTTAACCATTTTAATTATGACTGGAGTTTTTAAAAGAAATATTTTGTTTCTTTAAAAATGTTGGAATTATAGATCCACCTCATTTGATTTTAACAAATAGGAAAGTTCTATAATCTATTCTAAAAATATTGAGTATGCTTTATCAAGAATGAAATGGAGAGATACTCAACAGAATGGAAGGCAATCTTGAACCATGAAAATACAACTACATTACCGATATAGAGATAAAAGCTTATTTCTAAAAATGGAGAGAGGAACAATTCCCTAGTGGAGTCGCTAGAAAATATCTCTATGGAAAAAATTTATAACCCCACATAGATTTTAGGAATTTCTTCTTTAGATAATCAAATCACCATTAAGAAATAAATATATTATCATGAAAGATAAACATATTATCCTGTAATGGATTTAATTATTTAATAAAGACTCATAAGGCTAATGGGTATTTTAATATTCCAGAGAATTTTTCATTGAACTACATGGAAAAATAAAATAAGGTTTATTTTATGCTGGGTTAATATTTTTCTATAAAGGCAAGCCCCTATAGTTACTTACATCTTAGGAATGAAGGATCTCTTTCTAAGAATACTCTCAATTAAAGAAATATGTTTTTATTTTTAAAGATTTCAAAGTTAGTTTAAAAAAGTAATTAATTTGGAAGTTTAAGAGGGAATGCTTCAAAGGAGAAAAATTCATTTGAAGACTAATTGAGATTTAATAATAAATGTCTGTAGATATTAGGATGTCCAATAAGCATTTCAACTATCCTAACATGGGCTTTAAATTTTGGAATTTAAATTTAATAAAGTTTTGAATCTCCATTTTATTAAAAATCTAGGACTTATATTTTAGCAGCACAAGATTATAGAAATGCCTAGTGGTTGAAGGTTCATTCCAAGAAGGATACTTTAGAACCTAAGTCTATAATTTTTCTAATATAAACTAGAAACACAATCCAATGAAATTCTTGGGAATTATCGAATCATTTTCTTATTTAAGAAAATAAAACTATCCCTGACTCTTATGGACTTATCACCTGCCTAGAAGGGTTGTCAGTTAACATCATTTAAGTGAATTTTAAATCTATGATTTCAGTCTCATGCTATGCAAGATGACTTGGCTATATTAATTAAGAAAGAGATTAAGAACTCAAACTCATTCTTTATCCCTAAGATAATGTTGAGCATGTTATACACCTAACTAATGCAATATATTTCTTCTTTTAAATATTTTGACTCATGATTCATTTTAAGACTATGGGTAAGCAATTCATGCCTACAATGATATGGAATTAGAAGCGATTGTGGGCCAAATCAAAATAAGAAGGCACAGTTCACCCAAGAAGCATGGTCAACCTCAAAGGTTTGATGCCCCTATATGTGTAATGGGTGAAGCTTCCAATTCAAGGAATACAAATAATATCTCATGGTTCACAAAAGATTATTATTTCTAGTTAGTTTTAACTTGTACCTAGGGCATTAAATTAAAGTGAAGTTGTATTTTTTTTGTTTGAGTTATTTAGTTTAAGTGGGGTAGAAAATTTTAATTTTCTTAGGAGCCTAACGTTCCAAGTATTTCATCACAAAAAGAGATCTAGAAAAAGCTTGTAATTTTTATTACACACCCAAAATAAATCACACCAAATTTAAATTAATAAAATATACTGATGCGGTTGGGTACTATAGTACACCCAAAAAAAAGAGAAAATGATCAGCCGAGCTCAGTCCTTATGCAACCTAGCCTAAAACTATAAGTTTTGAACTATGGGGTCTTCTTCCAAGATCGTCACATTCTTCAAGGTCCTCGATGGGCTTCACAATGGATCACCAATATGGTATAGTCAGCTCATGTTATTCCTAAACTTCAAAGATCCTAACCTAATTCTAAGCTTGAATCACATTTTAAAATTTCAAAAAAAAATTCCTATGCCTGGCAAAATAGACGTCAAAAAATACACAAAGCACCCAACTGTTATATTTTAAACATATGGGCTTAACATCAATGTTTGTCAAGCCCACCTAATCTATTTGGCTATATTTAAGGATTATACAACACCTATAACAAACAATAATTATTTTTATTTTATTATAACGATCCCTTTTAAGCATAGCCTCCTATAGAAAATATTATTAGTCTATAAAGATCATCAGACCATCTAGACTAGCAAGCAAACAATCCTTACCATCTAGTCTAAAAAGGTACAACACAAAATAAGAAAAATATCACATTACAATTAACACATTGGCCAAACCTAATTCTAAGATTGGTGACATAGTATTCTAGTTTGTGAAAAGAAGGCTAGTGTGACAAGTTTGTTCTATGCTTTGCTTCAATTTAAGTTTGATTTGAGCCCAAGATTTATTCAATTTTATCATTTGGTGATTTCAATTTAAATAATTTAATTAATTTATGATTTAATTTCAATTTTAAGTTAATTTTAATGTTAAAGTTAAATTTAGATTTTAAAGAATGAAGAATAAAACTAAAGTGAAATCCATTTTATTCAACATCACAAATCCTAGTAGAATGATATTTTCATCTATTCTAAAAGATCAAACTACGATCTTAAGTATCTTAATTAGTCTTTTTAAATTGATTTAAATGGTTTATTTTAAGTTGGGTTTGATTTGATTAATGTTTTAATTTTCCTTTTAAAGTTTAGAGTTTATCCAATTTTATTAAGATTTGAAGACTTCATTTTTGTTTCATTTCTTTTGTTTTAATTAATGTTTCTTTAATTTGATTTATAATCTTTTATTAAAATTTAAAATGTTTCTTTAAATCCTAATTAAAAGTCTATGTTATCATGATTAAGTTTAATATAATTTCTTTTATTTTAGTTTGACTTCTTTTCAAATGATTTGATTCATTTATGTTTTATGTTATTTAATATTTAATATTATTTTCATAACCTAGCTTTATATTTAATCTTATGTTTATATTCATTTGATTAAGTGTTCATTGGATCTTATGTGTTTTAAATGTTTGGTTTATTTGATTTGAATTGAATCCCATTTATTAATTTCATTAATGTTTATGTTTATGAATTTGAATAAGTTAACTTAATTAGTTTCAATTTATCTTTTAGAGGTTTTAATTTCATTGCTTAAGGGCTTCATTATATTTTAATTTCATAATTTGAGGGGGTTTTTTATCTTATGCATTTTTATTCATCATTTAGATTAATTTTAATGGGACATTATATGATTAAGTTTTATTATTTAATTTAATCTATTGAGCTAAATTTTGGCTTATCAATCATAACCTAGGAAACTCGAGAAATGAACTACTTTGGGTATCCAACATAAATCTAGATCATTTTAAATTTTTTGGTCATTTAGTAATTTGATTTGATTATTCATTTTTTTTCGTTTGAAATCATCATCATTCATTATAATTAAAATAGACTAACTTTAGAGGGTTAAGATATTTTTCTTAGGTGTTATGATGTTAATGAAAAGGTTTTAAGTTGATTTTATAAATTTTTATAATTTATGTAATTTTTAAATTTATTATTTTATTTAAATTGAACTAAGGATTAGAAATTCAACAACTTATAATCCAGAGGTCATTTGTCCTTAAAATTTTATGGCAAGTGGGGATCATTGCCTATTTAAGTTTTCCAAAGTTTCATTTTAATGAGATATGTAATTTAGAACTAATTAAGGTTTTAACTATTTCAATAAAACTTAAATTATATAGAATTAATTAGGGTTTTACTTTTCTTAAATTTTGCTCTAGAAGATGCATTCACAGAGGGTTCATTTATATTTTTTGGAGTTTTGGTTAATTTACTATGATTTTTAAAAATTCAGATCAATTAAGTGAGTTAATTAATTCAATTAATTACTAAATTAGGTTATTTTAGGGATTATGAGGTTAAGTAAGCTTAATGATGTTTGAATATTCATTTAGGTTCATTCCAATGATTTGAGTTGATCTTTTGTTTTTCCATGATTTTTTAATTTATTTCATTAAAGTAAGAGTTTATGATTAAAAATTTCATATTTTTGAATTAATTTTCAAATAAATCTTTAAAATTTTATGTAAAGTGTGTTTTGGCCTTCATTTTAATTTTCCAAAGCTTGGAATTAATTGAATTAATGGTTTGAGTTTAATTATTTATAATAAAACTCAAATTAACTTAAAAATAGCCATTAAAAATTTAGAATTTTGAGTTTAATGAATTCCTCTCACTGAGGTGAATCCATAGAGGCCTTATTTGTATTTTTTGATTGAGTATTTTATTTTCTATGAATTTTTAAAGTTTATGTGATATTTTTATAATTTTTAAATTTAAAGAGCATAGATTTTCCAATTTATCCTCGTCTGCGACACATGTTGTTGACGCGATGCCACTTATGCACGACTGTGTGTGATTGGGCCAGCTAGATCCATGTGGATCCAGCTCAAATGGCAGTGAGGACGTGAGATTTATCACGGCAATCCAATCTTCGATTGGATTGCCACTATTTCTCCAGTGGTCCATCAACGATGAGAATTGGGCACCATCTGTTGAATTGAAGAAATTTAGCTGATGAAATCATTTTATTATGATTGCAAATTCATCAGGACATCATTTTGAACACACATATATAGTTTGATCTCACTTGTGATCAAACTTCCTTCATAAAGGACCAAGTCGAAATGCAAATGTGGTAGGCTTTGATGCATACCTCACTAGCGTCAATCCTCGACAATGGAAATGCTTCAACCAGCTACATGGGGATGTGGCAAGACTCACCAATTGCTTTATTGGCCAAACTCCTCCTATTTGATGGCAATTTTGGCCAAAATTTGGCTTATCAGCAGCATGGGGATTGGGGAAAAGGGTGATTTCTTCTTTGTTTTGTTTGAGGAAGATGTGTGAATGCTCAGAATGCCTAGAAAGGATCTCTATCCTCCTTTTCTATCAATGACCAAAAGCTTTCTTATGGAGAATTTAAATAAGGATTGGCCATGGTGATTTCCACCTTTGGAGGCTAGCTCCAAGAGGTGGCTAATTGATTGGGGATAGTCCAAATAAACTAGGATGAGGAATGGAGGAAGTGTCATGCATTGGAAAGGGTTTGTCTTCATATTCCATCTCACTTTCTCATGGTATATTCCTTCCTTTTGGATTGACTTGAGACCTTTAAGTTCTCTTAAATTTGGCTATTTGTTTTGAAAACATTGAGATGTAAAATAAAGTAAATGCAAGAGTTTTAATTTTTTATTGTTTGGCAAGATGTAAAGTAAATATTCAAAGTGATGTAATATATTTAGAATTCACTTGCTTATTTATTTGTAAAAAAGAATCTGATTAAAAGAAATCTGTACTTGAATTTGAAGTTATTTGGTTGAAAATACTACAAATACATGAGTTCGTTTTGTTTTGTTTAGTAAATTAAATATAATGTAAAGTATTTTGAGGTTGTGGGCAGCGGGTGGCGGTGATGGCTGACCGTGGCCGGCGTCGTATTTCAGGCGTTGTTGGAATTAATTCAAATTCACAAAATGACAATTCTAATGCATTTCAAATACACTACAAATGCATTGAATTTTACTTTGCACTATACCAAACACTCAAAAAGTTAAATCCCCCGCATTTGGCTTACTTTACACCTAATCAAGTACCAAAGCGAGTCGGGCATGCCGACCGGGCCGCCGTCGAACCGGTGCCACGTAGCCGTCGGCACGCCGTCGCCCGTCAGCGCCGACCATCGGCGTAAGCGCTTCGATCTTGCCGTTCGGCTGCCAATACGTAGACCTCCCCTTTGTCGATAGTTTGGTCGTCGACCCGCCGTGGCTGCTGGCTGTCGCCCGACTCCGACAACCACCAGCGGTTCGCGGGGTCGGATATCGCTTCTCGATAATCAATCTCACGTTATATTTATTTTTAGAATAAGAAAAATAAATTCATGTATTTGTAGAATTTTACAACAAGTTAAAGTAATTCAAATATCTGACGTTTTCTTATCTGCGTTTAGTTCTTTCTCTAATTACAAGCGATCAAACGATTACGGTGAATATTTGATTAATATAAAGTGTTGCGGTCGTTCTTAGTCATGACCTCAAATCTTTATATTATATTTATTTTACCAAATAAAAAAAAAATAAACTCATGTATTTATAAAATTTTCAATCAAATAATCTTAAATAATTCAAATTTATTATTTTTTTACTGTAGATTTTTTTTTCAGGCAATCAAATAATCTTTTAAAATAATTCGAATATATTATATTCATTTTATATTATATTATTTTTACACTATTCTTATCCGATCCAAGTAACCTGTTTGAAACCCTATCTCTTCGATCTCTCGTGCCTGCAGCTTTATCTCGCTGCGGCTTCTTTCTGACGAAGCTTTTTTTACGTAATCCATGTGAGATTTCTAGCGGCATGTGGAGGAGAAGATTTCGATGGGCTGCACTGCCATTCTTCTCCTATCCTCAATCCTATCAACATTTCCGCCTACCAAACCCTAGCCCTACTACCAGTATCACAATCCACATCTCCCATAGCATTATTCCTCCCATCAAAAATCCCATCTTTCCTTTTATCCCCAAATCCTTCTCTTCAAACCACACACCAGATGACGCCGAAATAGTGAAGGATGGCCATCTTCTCCAGGACGCAGATTCAGTAATTAACTGTCTTTGTGATTTAGGGTCCAATGGCGCCGAAGCCAAGCGTCGGCTCGAGCAATGCGGCATTTTGGTCTCTCCGGAGCTCGTAGCTGCTGTCCTCTCCAGGCTTCGCAATGATTGGTCTGCCGCTTTCACCTTTTTTCTCTGGGCTGGGAAGCAGCAGGGCTATGCCTACTCCGTCAGAGATTACCATTCTATGATCTCTATCCTTGGAAAGATGCGGAGGTTCGACACGGCTTGGTCTCTTGTCAGTGAGATGAGGGACGGAACGCCTGAGAGGCGGTCTCTTGTCTCCTCCCAGACCCTCATGATCCTAATAAGAAAGTATTCTTCCATTCATGATGTTGGGAGAGCCATAAGCGTGTTTTATTCCTTCAAAAAGTTTGGACTTGAGGTCGGGATTGATGATTTTCAGGGTCTCCTCAGTGCTCTCTGCCGGTATAAAAATGTAGAGGATGCTGAGCACCTGCTCATGTGTAACGAAGGTATGTACCCTTTTGAGACTAAAAGCTTCAACATTGTGCTCAATGGATGGTGCAACATTCTTGTATACGTCCGAGAAGCAAAGAGATTTTGGAGGGAATTTGAGAAGAGAAGGGTTGAGAAGGATGTGGTGTCCTATGGGTGCTTGATATCGTGCTACTCGAAAGCTGGCAATCTCAATAATGTCACCAAGCTTTTCAGTCAGATGAAGGAGCTTGGTATTGCTCCTGATATGAAGGTTTACAATGCGATTGTGTATGCTCTTGCTAAAGCACGGGGCATTGACAAGGCCAAGGATCTTGTTAAGTTGATGGGGGAAAAGGGAATTGCTCCAAATGCTGTGACTTTTAACTCTTTGATCAGGCCTTTATGTAAGTTTCGCCGAATCCAAGAAGCAAGGATAGTGTTTGATGAAATGTTGCTAAGGCGTGTAACTCCTTCAATACGAACTTTTCACGCTTTCTTTGATGTGCTTAAGACTGAAGAAGAGGTGTTTGAGCTGCTTCATCAAATGAAGCAAACAAGTTGTAAACCAGGGATGGATACATATATTATGCTAATAAGAAAATTATGTAGGTGGAGGCAGCATGATAGTGTTTTTAGACTATGGGGTGAAATCAATGAGTCTGGCCTGAGTCCTGATCGCAGTGCATATATAGTTTTGATTCATGGTCTCTTTCTAAATGGGAAACTAGAAGAGGCTTCCAAGTATTATGAAGAGATGAAGGAAAAGGGCTTTGAGCCTGAACCCAGGACTGAGAAGATGATTGAAGCGTGGCTTACTGGTAAAGTTGCTGCGGGACAGCCAGAATTTCTGGCATCAGGATGTAGTGGACAGAGCAAGGAAATGGGGATGAATAGCAGAAATATACAGAATGTGTCACGCTCATCCAGAAATTTTCTGAAAAAACCTGAAACTAGGAGCATCACCAGAGAGCGTGGATATTCACTTGGCAGCTAAAATGGTATGCATTGATGTTTCTGAAATCATGATTCCTATGCAATGTGATTTTATGTTTCTCCTACCCTCGTTTTTAATGCCACGTGAATGTTAATACATTCCAGTACAAGGAGATCAAACAATGAGCTCTCATCTACTTTAAATTATTTTTTTTGCATTTTCTCATTTATTTCTTATATATGTCTAGATGAAAATACTTCTTAAAGATTAAAGAAAAAGGGAGTTCTGGTTGATATTTTCATTGGCTAGTTTAGTATTTATTTTGTCCCAAATTGTTATGCTATTTTCATTACTGTACTTTTTAAAGAAGCTTGTATACACTTGCTCATCCTTTAGGTTGTTTTTCGCCTTCTTTAAAATAAAACGAAAATCTAAGAGGTCTTGGTCTCTTTTATGATTCGGAATCGATAGAGAAAGAAAAACAAAAGGGCATAGAAGCATATGAATTTGTGGTTTTAAGTGTACGAAGTCACAATTTTTTTTCTTTTTTCCACCAGCACTTGCGTTGTTTCACACCATTCAAATGGTGTTTAAAAATGTCCACATTTGGATGGAAACAATTAATATCAATGATATATATATCAAATATTTTTTATTGAAGAAAAAAAAGTAATACCTTAGGAATGGAATAAACAAATATAGGTTAATGCTTCAAAAAGGTTGGACATCTTAATGAATGAATGTGATTGTTTTTTTATGTTTTATTTTTATTTTTTGAGATTTGTGATTTTCATAGAAAGGAATGGGTGTAGCCTCAAACCTATGCATCCTTGACAAACTTGGATTTAACATTTTCTTTCCTTCTCTTGCATGGGATTAAGAATTACTATTGCATTTATATAGGTTTTAATAGAACTTAAGATGAGATACTAGGCTATAAAATCTCCATGCAACAAACATTAAGGCAGTGCGAATGCATAAGGAAAGGAAAAACAATTTGTAGTTATTTCATGTTATCATTGACACAATCTCAAATAATATTTGAAATACTGATGCACAAAGGCTTGATAGATTTCTAAGTATATCTCATTATTCATGATAACATAGCATGAAAATTTAAAACATTGGCAGTCAGGGGGAGTGTGAATTTGGATGATTGTTAGTATAATGCAAAAATCTGCTATCAAACTCTTGGTATAAATTTACTAGAAGGAATGATTGACTAGAAATTGTCTTACGAGTATTGCCACCTTCAACTAATATGGGTATTCCGATAAGTGTATTATATTAAACACAATTGCAATCTTTTGATGAGGTTGCAAATATTTAAGACTAGGGTCTTGTTTAGATGCATGTAAGGGTGTAAATGAGCTGAATATGAGCGAACTCAATATCTGTTCATGTTTGGCTTATTCGAAAATGAATATGTTCGAATTTGGCTTGTGTTTGAAATTATTTAAGAACTTGTTGTTTGTGTTTGGCCTATATTAATCGAAATAGGTTCGTGTGGCTCATTTTGGCTCGAATTAGCTTGAAATTCTTTAAAAAAAAATATTAAAACCTTGTAGTATTCAGCAAACCAAAAGCAAAAAAATAAAAAATAAAAAAAAAGACTAAGACTAGCATTCAGTAAACCAAAAGCGAATATAAGAACAACAAACCAAAACCTAGCACAAGAACAACAAACCGAAAGCCAATACAAGAACAATAAATCAACAGCTAGCACAAGAACATCAAATCAAAAGCCAACAAATTATTTTAAATTGCAACCAGATTTTCATTGCAGCAGAGCCATGACATTCCAATATCCAAGAGAGTGCATCGTAGTGAATAATACTTCAAAAACAAAGATATCTTCAATGAGAGAGCTATGACATTCCAAACACCAAAGTAATAACTAATGAGTAAACCAAACAATACAATAACAGTTCCAAGCTCTAGCAAGTAAGGTATAGGTAACCCAAAAACTCAAATCATGCAACAACACTCATCAAAAGTCCAAAACCACATTTGTGATCCATTTCCAAACAAAAAATAGAGAATTAAATAAGTAAAAAAATGTACTTGAAGTAGTAGGTAAGGAGAATGAGAGATCAGAGAAGAGAGATTCAGACTAGAGAGGTAAGTCATGAGCGAGAGGGCTGAGCTTTCCTTTTTGAGTGAGAGAGGTGAAGGACGATTGGACGAGAACGACTGTTGAGGTGATGACAATAATGAGAACAAATGAAACCATTAGGATTAGGGCTAAGAATCACGAATGAGGGAAAAAGGGAGGCTATCAAATGAAGGAGTTAGGGTTAGGATTTAGGTTTATAAATTATTGGATTTAATATTATTATTGATTGATTATTATAGTGTTTTAATTTTTAGTTAGAATATTTTTAACTTAATAAATTTTATTTAATTAGAATTTCTATTAAGTATTCAAATTATTTAAATAAATATAAAATTAAATATCATATATAATTTTTTAGAATTATTTAATTATTTTGAGCCAAAACAAGTTTAAAGGGTTTTTTTGACAGCTAGGGTTAAGTCTGAACATCAAAAGCTAAGTGAATTACTATAATCTTTGCTGATATTAGAATGAAAGTGGGATGAAATTGTTATAGACTTCATAGTTGGTTGCCAAGTTCAAGATAATGTCATGATGATATCTAGGTGATCATTGATAGATTGACTATTTTTGTATATTTTCTATGACTGAAAAATTTTCAAAAATTTATGTGAGTGAGATCACAAGATTTAATAGAGTATCAAAGTATATAATTTTAGATAGAGATGACATTTAAAACTAGATTATGGAGAAAAGTCCAATAAGCATTAGGTACAAAATTGACTTTTCTATCATTCAGAGATAAATGACCAACAATAATAATAACAATAATAACAACAATGACAACAACAAGCCTTTATCCTACTACATGGGATCAATTATATGAATCTTTTTTTCTCTAATTTGTCCTATTAAGTGTCATATTCTTATTTAATCGTAATAAATTAAAGTCATTTTTATGCTTCTTTATCAAATCCTTTTTATGTCTATCTCTGCTTTTCTTAACATAGTTTGAATCTAATACATCTACTCTTCTAACTAGGTTATTAGATGGCTAATGTTTTAAGTGACCAAACCATCTAAGGAGATTCCCTCAATCTTATCTATCATTTTAGCTATTCCAATCTTATCACGTATACATTCGTTTCTTATTTTGTCTTTAAGTGTAAAGCCACTCATCCACCTGTTCATCCTCATCTTCAACACTAAATTTTATGTTTCTCTTTTACTGGCCAACATTCTGCACCATAAAGCATTACAGGTCTCATTGCTATCTTTTAAAATTTTCCCTTGAGTCTAATCGGTACTTTCCTATCACAGTGTATGATAAAAGATTTTCTTTGAGAGCTATTGAAGTTAAGATGTGAAAATGAAAAGAGAAGATAAGCAATTCTTGATTTCACTTTTTTGTATTTTTTTTTTACTATTTTATGAAAAAAAAAGTGTATATTGATTCACTGATAAAGACTATATATATATATATATATATATATATATATATATATATATATATATATATATATATATATATATATATATATATAATTCTTGAATTACTACAATTTAGTCATGTAATTATCTACTAAGTTGTTTAACTGACATTTTAATTGTTTATCATTTTTCACAAAACCTCCAATTATATAAATGGATGTAATAATAGTAAAAGACTTTCTTTAAGAACTAGATATTATAACTAATATTAAAAATCATATATATATGGTGTATTACAATACGAAATATTTTACTAATTTAAAATAATAGTTTAGTTAACTCCTTTCTATTAATAGTAATGCGAATGTTTTAAATATTCGTTCGACTATTTATTTCTATCTCAGTGCTCCGAGTTTCGGGGTTGGGTTGTGATAAAATGATGTATAAGATTTATTAGAATTTGTCTATTTTGGCTGCGTGTAAAGTAAACTTGGTATACTCTATTCAAGCGCATGATCTGCACAATATAATGTCCTAAAAAATGTGGTTGATTTTTTTATTTATTTTGGCCCTTTTCAATAAGCAAACAAGTAAATGCAATACCTGCAAATTGTAACTTGTATCACAAAAAATTATACTTATAAAAATGAATTAGTGTTGTAATTGATGTGTGGTACTTATTGGCTAACTTGAGTAATGATGTTCAATCACGCTTCAAACCAATATATCATATTTGGTCTTCTTGAATTGATCCAAATCCAAAGAGCTTAAATCTCGTAAACTTTGTACTTTTTGGAGTTGAACCAAGTTGATAAGCTTAGTCGCATTCCTAACTCGATTAAAGTTTAAGATCATGTCTTCATATTGTATCGCTGAAGTGAAGTTTGCTAAGAGAGGAAGATATTAGAATAAATTATGAATGCCAAAAAATTAGAATATTGATGTGATATGTATATTATTAGATTGAACCATGCTTTGATATCAATAGATATAGGAAATAAATCATCAAAATAATTTTAAATAAATTTGAGAAAAGATGCTAATGGGATTAACTAACAAAAGTTGTGTCTATTTGCATTAGATTTTGATATGAAGGGTTGAGATAAAGTAGAAGTTACCTTCCAAGACCAGGCATGAATATTTCACTGAAGCAAAAATAAAAGAAAAAGACTATAGGAGAACATTTTAGCATAATTACAATTAAATAATATTAAAAAAAAGTGAAAATGTCACAAAAATACAACAATCAAATTTAGGAACCATGTGCCATGTAATCATTCATCATAGAAACAAGAAACAAGTGGTTTAGAAAACTTGGAAAGCTAAAAAAACATGTTTGGGCAAAATTGACTATGACATCTCACCACTTGAAAATCATTATTCCTTCCAGACTTTAGTAAACTTATTTTAACATGACAAAAAAAAATTGTTTACAACTCGCACGAGTACAAAATTTGCGTAATAAAATAAGTAGATTATTATATATCAAGGCATAGCCTTACATGAGTGGTGGTTTCCCATTGTATGAGGTGCTAAAAACTAAAAGTAAGCTATAAACAAGATGTGGGATAAAATGGCAAATATGAAGACAAGTGTTACATGAAAGAAAAGTAAAAAGGAATATCTATATTTCTATCCTATCCAAAGATTACAAGTTTTCTCCACGATACATTTTGATTTGAGTAGACATATGAGCTAGTGAATTGTAGATCTTTCTTCAAAAAAATTTAAAGATTACTGAATGTTAAGCACTAAGTAGAAAGATATAGCAAAAATATCAAAGTTGCATAAATGAGTTTTAATTAGAAACCTAAGAAAGGTGATATGAGATTGTTGATGACTGATGAGAGGATAATATATAAGTATTGATAAAACATGGACTACTTAATGCTATTTAAAATTGGGGTAGTTTTTGTAAAATTAATTTTGATTTTTTCATGGCTTACCTCAAATTTCAGTAGAGGTTTTTCTGGTGAATTGACACTTGTTTTTGGCTTCACTTTGGATGGTTCATATATAATTAAAAATGAGGTGGGTTAGGCACCTACTGACTATAAACTCATGCATGAAAAGAAGTATGGAAAACATTAAATGAAATCATTTGAAGGATTTTTATTCTTTAAAGGGTAGTTTCCCTTTAATTTTTTTTATAATTCTAAACACTTGGATTTGAATAAAAAGTTCTTCAAGGGAAAACTTATTATTCTTTATTTTTCCTATCATTTTGCAAAGTACAACTTGACAATTAGTTTTTTTAAATTTAAATATGATTATTTATTAAAAAAATTGTGGAACTCATCTTGCAAAGCATTATAGGAACTTGTTCGACTAAAATTCTTGAAGCTATTGAAAATGTTTGATCTAATGTCAACAATTGATTGTTCTATTTGAAGTCGGTTAACCTTTGAAGTAGAAAAATCAAAATAATGAATACTTGTGGTTGAATTAGAAAGATGTATTTTTTAATGTATATAACTTAGTTAAATGTAATCTAACATATGGGGTCATAATGGTAGTGTGGATAATAATATTTTGAGATTTTTATCGAATTTCCTTGATTCATATTCGTAGCCGAGCTTTGTTCAAGAAACTAGTGTTTTCAAAGCACAGAATGTAATGTGATGCGCAAAAGTGTATTTTTGCTTTAAAGCACAAAGCGCAAAGTGACGCAACACTTCTATTAATAAAGCATTCTTAACATATATTAGATAATTACTTTTTTAATGAATATTTGAAAAAGTAATACTTCTGCATTTTGTGAAGTAATTAAGTTATTGAGATTTGCTTGGGTTACATTTCACTAAATATATTGAAGTTTATTGCTTCTATGGGATGATGGATGAGGGATGAGGTGTAACTTACTTAAATGGGTCAGGTTGGAGAATGGAGAGTTGATGTGTTGATGGGTTGGGGTCGAGAGGTATTGTTGTGTTGACAATATTGGAGGTGTGTCAAGTTGCTGCGTTGCGCTGACGATATTGGGGTCAAGCCGAGCGTAGACTGTGGATTGAAAGGTTGAGGTGAATTGCTGCCAGGTCAAGGCGAGTTGTTGCGAATGAGGTCGCTTCGAGTTACTACATCAATAGGACGAGAAGTTGAGTTGTGAGCTAATCTCGATAGGTCCTCTTCTTCTTCTTCAGTGCTGCTAGAGTGAAAGAGTGTCCTAAATCCTAATAAGTAAGTTGTTGCGAATGAGGTCAAGGTGAGCTGTTGCGAATGAGGTCGAGTCGAGCTACTACATCAATAGGTTACAAACGAAGTTGAGTTGAGCTGGAGCAACTGAATCGATAGGTCCTCTTCTTCTTCTTCAGTGTTGCTAGAGTGAAAGAGTGTCCTAAATCCTAATAAGCTTGATCCACATACGAAATGCTCTGCTTCGACTTGCACTCGACCTGCCAACGCACTAGCATGGTGCACGCTTCCCACATAGTAGTCGCGCTACTGATAAGTGAAGCGAAGGCTTCCCACTTCGCATCGCTTTACTTTCAAAGCACACTTCAGTGTGCGCATTTGCTTACATTGTAAGAAACATGCGTGACATTTGGTCTACTTTACACTATTTCAACTCTAGTCAACATTCAAAAATTTATTAATAGTTTTGTGTTAGTAGCTCTTCAATCTTGGTTCATTGTTAGTAGTTTTTTTAGTTCAAATTGATTTGTGTAACTTTGATATTTTGGCCAATGTTTTTGCTTAATATTTGATTTTGAGTAATCTTGGTTTGTTAAAAAGCAAAGAGAAAGAGTTAACAATTTGTAGTGCAAATGTGAACCTAAATTTGAACTTAAAAAATATTGTTATCTGTAGATTTGACAAGTATATAATCATTACCAAACATTCCCAAACATCTGTTTAGCTTCCCAAGCTTTTGACATTTTTTTTCTTTTTTTTTGTCGTAATTTTTATGATTCTATGATGGATGATTACATAGTTTAGGTTCTCTTGAAATTATTGTTTTGAATTTGCATGATCTTTTTTTTGTTTGTTATGCTCTTAAAATCACATCTATAATGAAATATTTCCGTCCACTATTTTTTAATTTCATTGAAATATCGTGCACTTAGTATAGTGAGATAGCTTCTATTTTACCCCATTTCTCCTTATTTAGATTCATTCGAAGTTGTCATGTCTCTTATGATTCTTTTAGGTAAGCATTCATTTCTCAAAATTTTTAATATTATATGAGAAAATTGATTTTCTTAATAATATAATACCTACATTAATAGAGTCAAGTTGATATCAGAGTATTGTTTAGTCTAAGCATATTGATACCATCAGAGTATTGTTTAGTCTAAGCATATTGATATCATATTAATATTATTGCTTTATTGCCATTCATAATTTTTTTTCTTTCTATTTTTTGGCCAATTTTAAGATAATGTGTGAGGATCTATGATTTTATTTTTTTTATATTAATTGGCTTGGGAATAGACATATCACCTTTGGATCAATTCAAGAAAGTCATACTGTTTAACTTGGTACAAAATGTAGCTAAGCCTTTTGGCTTTGGATCCATTTAAAATGATTAGACATGCCATATTTGTTTAGAGCATGTTGAAGTATTATTGCTTAGTTGACACATAATAACTATACATTAATTTCAATACTTATCGTTATTATCATTATTATTTTAAGGTTATTTGTAGGTATCATATTCACTTACTTGCTTCTTAAACATAACAAAAATCAAAATATATTTTTAAATTTTTTTGACACCATGTTGTGTGTGAACAAGCATTTGGGTAGAGCATACTAAGTTCACTCTACATGCAACTAGATGGATTAATTCCAAAAGCAATTTTGACTATGTTAGATGCAATAGATGGTATATTGACTAATGTAGAAAGAGTAATTTACGTTGTTATAGTAGCTCATAGCATGATGTAAATAACCGTAATTTTTCGCCTCATGAGATTGTTGAAGATTTAAGTATTCTCTAGATTATTCTAGATAATCCTAGTGAAGTATAGACTAGCTTAGAGTCATGTTAAAATGTTTAGTAGTGTGTTCTTATGTAGCTATCTAGAAGTTTCTTGGACGATGAATGTTTCATAGAATTCTAGAGTATTCTTGGACAGGTCTCCTTCGACTTTAAATGAAATAGAGGAAGTTGCCTATTCATTTGAGGCACATAAATTTAGAGCGAGTCCAAGCCTTGTAAAATATCTTTTTTGTAAGAAAGTTCTTTTTCTCAAATTTTCACTCTTCCCTTTCATCATTCCCATATTCTTCTTAGCCTCTTGTTAGTGTTAGGGATGATTAAGGCTTATTTAACATTTTGTGAGTTCTAATTGCACATGTTGATTGTTGAAAGATTAAGCACATGACAAATGGTATTAGATCCTTGATTTAGTCATGAAAATGAGTGTTAAGGATTGAATAGTTGAGTTCAAGATTATTAATGTAGAGTCATCTCTGCAAGTCTAGTGTCGTGAGGCGCAAGGAGATATTGCATTCCTAAAGCCACAAGGAAAGTCCAAGGATACACTTTTTTGAATTTATGGTACAATTTTTTCATATTTTTGACAAATAAATAATTTGTTTTTGTCAATTCACTACATTGGCATACATACTTGCCATATGAAGTTCTATTATATTTACAAGTGAAAGTTGTTATAGAATGTGAAAAAGTTGTAGGGTTGAGATCATAAGCAATGACATTTAGTTATGTTCTTAGTCACACATTATCGCCATTAAAATCTATTTGGCTGACTTCTTCTTTTCATTGACATGGGAAAATTTGAATTGGTTAGGACAACTAACTATGATCTTTTCTAGCTAGTGTTGTTTTTTTTATTAGTAATGACCTCGTTAATTACAATCCTATTAGAAAAGTAAAAATCAAATTATTGACCTCCCTACTCGAATTCGATGTTTTATTATTAGGTGGGGCAAAGGAAGTTAGTGGAGTACAAGAATTAGCAACAATAGAGGAATGTCAATGCAGCAATAGGGACAACTTCATCTTTGATGTCATTTAGTCAAAAGGTTCTTCACAACAATCTTTTTTAGTTTCTTTTTCTTCAACTCTTCTTTGGAGATGACACTTTCTTTTTTGTCAACATCATCCAAGAAAGTTGCGCTTTCCTAGTCATTGACAATGCTAGTAGAATTGACACATTTTGAAAAAAAATTATATATAAAAGAAAATAAAATTGCTATTAAAAGTTAGCACTAGAAAAATACAACATAGCAAATAAAATGAAAGAGTACTAGTGGTATACAAGTCCAAACTTTTATTATTTATATCTATAAATTGTTCACATTGAGCTACAAGAGGAAATGGGTGACGAGCTTTTTCTTAGTGAACTTGCTCGATCTTGTCTTAATTGACCAATCCTTAGATGATTTTGCAAAGAAATACTTTAATTTTTGGTCTTTTATTTTATTCTCAAGATCATTGATTTGAATTTGCTTTGAAGAGAATAAAGTGCAAAATATTTTAAGGCCTTGATGTTGAATACATTGGAAGAAATTTGTACTCCATTTCATCTTTCTTCTCAAAGAACAATAATGAAAGATAGTGTACTTTAAAGGAGTTAGGCATGGTATGAATTAAACTAAGATAATGCCATAAAAATTAAAAATGTTGATGATCTCTTTATAGAAATGGACATAGAGTTTGCGTGGAAATTGATTGTGAAAAAGAATAACTTGACTTCTCTAGAACATGATAGAGAACTCTTTTGCTTCAATAGCATTGATTGTGAAGTTTGCACTTTAAATCCATAAACATTCTTGAGAGCCTTCATCATTACTCTATCATATAAAAGGTAAATTTGAACTTGATATTCATAAAATTCATAAAAGCCTTAGGGTTCTTCATTACTAAAGCATTTGGAGGCTCAAGAATGCATAGAGAGAACTCTTCTATATTAGGAACTCTATGTATAGAGAGTTCAAAATCATGATTAAAGTTGTGGTCATATATGCGAGTCACTTTTCTAATATAAAAATTAAATTAAATTAAATTAAAAGGATAAGAAGCAAAATTTTTCTTGATGATTTTCAAGATATTTATGATTATTTCAAGAAGATCAAGGGATACTCAAAATCGTTGATTTGTCAAACTTTGGTTAAAAGACTTCACAACTTAAGGCTGTGCCAAAGTTACTTTAAAAGACTCCACAACTAAAGGTTGTATTTCCATTTAATGGCTGATTTCAAGGTAAGAATATTTTTTGACAAAAAATTGCTGAGTATAAAAGCAGTAGAGTAATAAAGTGAGATATAAATTCAATACTTCAATTTTTTTATTGCATTTTTATTGCACATTAAGGTAAAAAGAAACATTTCTTGCAAGAAAATAAAAAATATATTAAAAATAAAAATCTAAAATAAAGTAAAAAACTTAAAGCAAATTTCTCAAAGAATTGTTTTTCATAAGGCACACATGAAATAGTCAACTCTTAAAATGTTGACTTGAATTGACACCTCTAGCTTGTATTAAGGAGTTTTAGAAGTGAAGAGAAAACAAATTATGAGATCAAAGACAATCTATTGTGGGATAATGTTTATATGATATGAAGTGTCAAAGAATGAAGTCACTTGAAAAAATTATTTGACTTGATTAAGCAGATTTCATGAATTAAAATTATTAAACTGACTTTAACATTTAAGATATCAAATTCACGATCCCTTGTTTAAAATTACGCAATAAAAAACCCAACTTAACATTTAAAAAAAAAAATTTATATTGAGGCTTATGCCTCATTGATGCTTATTGAGGCTTATGCTTCACATGATGTGAGGTGTGCCTTAAGGCCCGCATTGTCTCAATTTTTGTAAGGCTTATGCTTTTAAATTAAAGATATTTTAAAATAACAATAAGTTTTAAATGTCCAAATACACACAATCAATCTTGGGATGACATTATTCAAGTGTCGGTCCTCTCGTACTCCCCCCACTGAATGTTGGCCACCGTCACCATCATCTTTACTTGTGATGTTCTAATTTTGATATTTGATAATTGAGTTGGAGAGAAAAATTTATTATATTAAATTTATTTTGAATTATTATGTCATTAGTTCTTATTTTAATATCTTATATTATTTACTACATGATTTAATGTCAAATTACTAATATGTTATTTGATATTTTGTTCAATTTTATTACTTTCTACTATATGAAGATGTTAATGGGTTATATGTTAAAAAAGCCAATAGGTTAGGGTATTAATATATTACTTATTACTTTGTGTAATTTGTTGATTTTGAGGCTTACGCCTCAAAACACTTTGAGGCTTTTGCTTCGCCTTATTGACAAAAAACACCTCAATATCCAATTGCATAATTTTAACTTTTGTTGTGACCCATAATTTTGAAATTTTTTTTTTGAGAAATTAGAGCTTAACCATTCACCTCAGAATTCTCGGGTTAAGCTTGAGCTTGTTTTTTCTCTCCATTAACAATGCATGTGGCAAAAATATTTTAGAATTTGTTTTGTTGGTTCCCTTATTGACTTCAAGAATCTTTGTAAGTGAACTTTTAAAGATTATTTATTAGAAAATCTTCATGTGTTCTTTCTTAATGGAAGCTTTAATATTCTTGGAAGAACCTCTTGCATTAGTATTGTTAAGATTAGGAGGGCTCTTTGGACCCTAGAGTCAATAGAAAAATTAATCATCAACAACTTCTCACAAAAATCTTTTGCTTGAGGCTCATTTAAATCAAAATTTGATTCAAATGATCATGATGAGTTTTGTGTGCCCGATCAAGCTTTTATGGTTCTCTCAATAGCAAATCTCTTTTCTGTTCCAACCACTGGGACGATACTTATGAGTTCACTTATAATAAACTTGATGATGATATTATCAGATTTAAGTTAGGGGATGATAATTATAAAAGAAGTTTCATTGATGACTCCTTTATTAGTAATGCATTCAAAGATAATCATCCCTATTGAATGAGGAAGATTTCAAGTACTTGTGGGATGGACTATGGTCCCTCTATTAACGACCTCTTTTATCGCTTTAAGTAGTTCGATGTTCGCTTTCTTAAGAAGTGGTAGTAGTAGCTGTTGCAGCCTAATATTCATTTATTCACATTTCTTTGTGAGCTATTTCAATTTTTTTATGTTTTATAACAAAATTGAAATAATCTCCAAGCCAAAGAAGTTTGTAAGCTTGTACTTTTTCTTCTCAACAGGGAACTGTTTACTACTTAAAATAAAATAAAATAAAATTTTTTTGACCTAAAGCACCGCAACTCTGGCGTGGTCGTGACTTTCGAGAAGGATAAGCACCCCCACTAGTTGTCTTCTTAAATGATACGGCGTCGCGGTGTTGCAATCCCAGCGTCTAGGCTCTGTTGCGACGGCTTACAATTTAAAAAGCAAGAAAACTAACACTTCTCGCCAACCAACTCTTCGACAATGATAACTACCTTGAAGGGAGGAGGGGCAATGATTAGAGGACGGGAAAATCACCCAAGGGGAGTGGAAACAGTTACCCGAACTTCTATAAAAGGGGAGAACTGTCATCAGTTGGGTTTTCTCTCCTTTTTTTCATCACTCACTATTTTCCATCAGTTCCCCTTTCTTGCTCTTGATCAACAACGCTCTCTCACCACCACGAGTTTCTTGCCGCTGCACGAGGGTGTTCACTTCTTGCACAAGACAAAATCAAAGCCTACTACTGTTAACTCCAGGTAAATAATCTAGAAATGTTCTTTTTATATATTTTTTTTCATAGAAAGATTTTTACTGTCGATTTTGGATCCTGTAAGAAATAAAGAGGTTTATCTCCATTGATCTTGAATCCAGAGTAAAAAGAACACCCTCAAGACTCAAAATTCTAGAATCTTGAAGTCTGAATATCTCCGTTGTTGAACTTGGTTCTGATGTGATAAGAAAAACCCTCCCTCTGTTGATTTTGGATTCGTAATAAGCGAGAAGAGTGTCTTTGCACTAAAAAGTAAAAAATCTAATACTACTAAGTTGTTGTGCCGCCGAAATTTTAATATGTTCAATTATCGCAAGAAAATTACTCAAAAATGGAGTTTCCGGCTCGTAGCGCCTCGACGTTGAGAGAATAGCGCCGCGACACTAAGCTCTCGGGAAATTATCTTGCGCCATTACACTACAGTGCCACATATGGCGTCCAAGCATTAAACTCAGCATTGCAGTGCTGATCTCACGGGTTTTGTAAGATCAAAACATCCAGTCAAATCTAAAGTCCTGTCTACCCAGTGCCATAGTGCCCGCACATCGAGCGTCGCAGTGCGACCCTCTTGAGTTAGACAACAAAATAATTCTATCTTATAATGTCGCAGTGTTATCTTCTCAGGTTATAAACAAAAAATTCCTAAATTAGAGCACTGTAGTGTCGCACATCGAGCACCACAACGACCTCTCGGGTTAGACAATAAAAATTCTTAGTCTGGCGCATTGCAACGCTGCCTCTCAAGTGCCACAGCACAATCTTCTTAGGTTCTAAGGGTAAAACTTATCTATTTCTAACATCACAGTGCTATTAATACTGTGACGTAGTGTTACCCTCTTTGAGCCTAAGTATGAGTTTGTCAGTATAATTTATTAAGTCTCGGAGTGCAATATATTACAACACCTAGGTGTTGTTTTCCCAACGCTAAGGCCCTGTAGCTCTGATGACATTTTTAGACTTGAAATTTTATTATTTTAAATCCTGGAGCATCCAAACGACAATCAACATAGCAAATATACAAAAATGTGATGAAAAATATATTTTATTGCAAAATCAAAATGATTACATAATTTGTACAAAAAGAGAGGAAAAATACAAATAAAAAAGGGGAAGAAGGGGAAAACTAATAGTCGTAATCAACATTCTTCTCTTCTTATTTTGTCTCTAGCAGGGTGCTCATATAAGGGTGATATTGAGGCGCTGTAGGAAAAGAAGCCTGACCTGGGCCAGCATGAAAGCCACAGTTCTCAAACATACGAATTAATGTTGAGTTAAACTCAGACATGTATGAAAACTATTGCTGTCGACTGGTTTCACCAATCATTTTCCTTAAATTTGAGACCTATCCTCGAATTTCTTGGAGTTGCTCGCTTGAGGTCTTGGAGGAATTGGGTGGGGACTGAGAAGCGTGTGAGCTTTCTCCCAGTCTTAAAGCCAAATCATTTCAATTACCCTCTTTGTAAGGGGAGTCTTCTGAATCAAAATTTCTTCATCAGAGTTCCCTTACGTACCCGCCACAACACATAAAAAATCAATCAAAATAGTATGACCATAACATATAGTAGTACTATCTTTAAGCATATTATAAATAGAATTATAAATAATCCTCCGTACATCTATAGTAAAATCCTTTTAAATCACATAATTCAAAATGACCCCATCTCTAATCACCTCATTGATATTGTGAATGGGCATTATGGCATAAATAAAATAGTGTCAAGTTTTTGAGGCCAGTGTCAGGAAAACTGATAATTTTTTTCTCTCGTCTTTTCCACTAGACATTAGAATTTCTATCAACAAGGAAATTGAGGATGTCATCAAAATTGGATGCTTATTATAATAAAAAAGGTATTGATTGTATACTACATATTGTAAGTTGTAATATGCTTTAATAGTACTACTGTCGAAACTTACTAGTTTTCCTCGGGCGAAAACATTATCATTCTAGTGCTCCTTCACGTTGGCTAAGAATTCTCGCACCATGGGAACGTCGCATGAGTTGTTGAAGGCTAGCTTTGCCCAACCTCGCTCATTAATGATTCTCTTCATGCTCCCACTCGGATTGTAGAAACTCCTTCGCGATGAGGTGTTTGTGCAGGAAAGTGTGGTGATATCGCTCCTCTATTTCCATGCTAACAAACCTGTTAGGGTTGTTGATGGCCGCCCTCTTCTTGCTCTTGCTGATGTATTTCAATGGCATGTTGACTTTTTAGAGTAGAATGAAAGCTAAGACGGGAATGGGTAGGAGAACTTTAAAATCATATTGAAGTTTTCATAATGAAAAATGAGCAGCTTAAGGGTCAATTTATAGATTGGTTTTAGTCTGCGCTTCATCGACAGGTACTAACCTCTCGGTTTACGATCGCGGATCGGCGTTCGGCACATACGAGCGGTCATCGCCACTTAAAAAGGCAATTAATGGCATTAATGATAATTAAATTTGTAACTGACACCATGCAGAAAGCGAGGCCAAACATTGATGTAGGCCGCGCGGACACAGTGCCATAACGCTAGTAGAAAAGTGTCCCTTTCATTAAAAGCGTTTGTCCGTCTACCAATTTTTTTGAACTGACCCATTGATGGGTGCAATAGAGCCAAATAGCCAGCACTTAGGCGCCGATCAACTAGTTAATCTGGTCCTACTATCCCGATATCATGTCATCGAAAGCCTGTGATGATAGTTATATAGCGCCGAGGCGTTGAGCTCTCTGGTTTTAACAAACAAATTCGTGCCTTCTAATACTACAATATTAAGTACCCAATGCCAATACGCAACCCTAATAGCATCGAGGCGCTACCCCTCAAAATCATAAATTAATGTTCGCCATGCAAACATTCTATAAATCTATCTGTTCGTCACACGAGCATCCCTATATTTTGGCCTTTCCACGAAGGTATGCCTATTCTATTTGTTCACCATGCGAACACAACCCTATAAATTTGACATTCTAAAGGGATGTAAGTTTGATTTATCCATTCTCCATGCAAACATTCTTGTACTACAACCCTTACACTAAAACTCTAGTCTACTTGGGAGTTGGTAGATCAAAACAACGTAGTCTCTGGATGACGGAACCATGAGATCTTGATCGGGACTACCTCACTTTTTCCTTTAGACAATCATTTACACCATACCACACCATTAGACACCATTACATATCAAAGATATGTTTGTTTTCAATTTTAATCGAGAGTGCTCTCTTACTGTTGTAAGAGGGGTAATTAACTATGGATGCTTGCATTCATAGGAAGTAGAACTTAGATCTAAATAAACTCTAATATAATTATTAGGAGAAATCTAGTTGAATATATATCAATCTACCTTGTGAAAAATATACTTCTACCTATCCAAATAAAGACAGTGGAGAGTTCCAAGAGGTGTATTTTTCTTGAGCGATCAAGAACTAGTAATAATAGATGCATATGGGCTTAGAGCCTCATGCAAGTGATATGAGGAAGGTGTTGGATTGTACCTTTTGGAGAATGAACATAGTCGTAGACCTTAGAGCCTACTTGAAAATTAACAAAAGGAAGATTGAGTCACAATTACATTTGATTCGGATCACTTTGTTGAGACATGAGTATACTATCTTAAAAGTTAGAAAGTAATTCACTCTACGAACATAAAAGGAAAAAAATATATGTAATTGAAAAACAAAGATATTTTTGATTGACAAAAGGTGCTTTGGATATGATTTATTTTTTATTTTTAATATTTTGAGGATCTTGTCATCAAGGGGTGCAAGCCCTTATGATTTTTTACATCTTAACTTACAATTGGCAAGGAATGATTTTGATAAAGGATACTTGTTTGTGCTCTTAGATCCAAACATAAAAGGGGTATTTTGTAAGTTATCAATCTATAGGGAGATTAGCTCGAAGGGTTATCTAGCACATGGGGTACACGATAGGGTTCACTGGCAAGAATGTGAGATTGTGTTAGCAGGACAATACAAAAGATTTGGACTTTATAGGAAGGCTAGATGGAATTGTTCTAAGTGACCAAAACAAGAGAAAGGGCTTATTCTTTTATGGATAATTAGAAGGAGAATTCCTTGAGATTGGAAGAAGGGGACTTGAAGAAGAGGCCTAATACTAGGTATCACCCTCCTATATGCCTACTTGTGTTTTTGGAAAATGCTAACACACGTTTATGTTTTGGGTATAAATAAAGGTGTGGTTATAAATTGACCAACAATATTTGTTTAAAGTTTAATACAAAAAATAGTCAAGGATATATTTTAGTTGCTAAATAAGGTATGTTTTTTAACTTTTAAAAGTACCTTATGAGCTTAGTGCATGTATTTTAAGGAAAAAAACTAGTGCAATGAGCAAGTAATAAGTAATGTTATAAATCTCCTAGTATTTCTAAAAAATGTCAAATTATAGAACATGTGAGGTGAAAAATGAATATACATTTTATTCATTATTCAACATATTTCATCATTTAGTATTCTAATCTACTTCCTAGAGGTTCATTTGCTACCAATATATACAAGTAATCATAGACTTGCATAATTGTGAACTTAAAATATTGCTACTGAAAAATTTACAACAAATTTGTCTTATCCAAGTGGTTGCTATTGTTTCAACAACAAGTACAATGTAGGCTCTGGGAAAAGATCTATAAGGAGGGTAACATGTACATGGGTTTGAGGTGGCTAACTTGGTCCAAGCAAAATTTGAGCTAGTAAGTCATGCAAGGGGACTCATCAAGTTGGGAGCCTATGTGCTCACTCACTATTAGGTGTGGGCCTCGTCATTATGAGTTGATAAAGTATGGTTCCTTGTAGGTTGAGTTGTCAATCTAAGGTTGATGGGTGATGTATTTGAAGCAGGAAATTGTGGAATTGATAGCTAAGTGTTGGCAGGTCTGTGTGTGGTGTAGAGTGGTGGCAGTTTGAAGTCAATAGGTACGTGTAGGTGCTTACTAGAATCAACATGTGTTGGTGCTTATTAATGACATCATCATAGTGAGGGGAAGAAGTTGATGAGGCATCGATAGGCCATCTTCTTGCAAGTAGTTAGAGACGTCTTGTAGAGGGCATGTTGACCCATTGTAAGATGTTGGGATGTCATTCCCTAAACTTGTCGAGTCTTATTTGATGACCCTAACTTATCGGAGGAAACAAATAGCAAGGAGTTGATGAATGAGCATATGTGGCTAGCCATGTATTGATGAAGTAGTTGGTGAGTTGTGGTTTTAAGCTTAATAGATTTGGATGGTATGTTATGGTTATAGGATTAATGGATGTATGAGGGACTAATAAATTATGGCTACTGATTTGATTGGTATTTGAAGTGGTAGGTCCTTATCAAGTACAGGCCTTTCTATCTAAATTAAATTCTAGCCCCTCCTGCTAACAAGCCTTTTCTAATCATCATACATGTAAGGTAGAACACTACAAGAGGAAAGATGAAAGTGTCATAGGGAAAATTACTTTAATAGATCTATGACCATAAGATTTAAAACTCTTGGGGAACTTGCTATAGATGTTGGGATTAGGTTGCTAGGATCAAGAAACTTACCATTAAAGAATACTAAAGGTTGAAGAGTTGAATAATTGAACTTGGGATCCCAAACATTATGTACCCGGGGAGATTCAAAGAAGTGATTTAAATAGAGTTGAAGAGGTGAGTCTTTGTTATTACTCCAAAATGGTTGCATGAGGATAGTGACACATAATAGAGTGAAAGGTCAAAGGTTGACGGGCTTCAACTTTTGCATCACCAAAAATTGAAGGAAAATAATCCATCTTATTCTTTGTTACTCATGCATAAAAGAGAAAAGATGATAGAAAGATGAAATCTATGATGACATTGAACTTGAGGGATGGCATTAGTAAAAGGATCACTTAGGCTAAAAATTAGGAACATCATGAAAGACGCTAAAAGTGACATTTGGCATGTTTCATCTCAATTTTGGCAAAGTGCAGTCATGATAGGTGGACTTACCTCCTCATCGCACAGGAGAAATGACAGGCGAGAAAGTGTTAATGGGCTTAGAAAACCAAAAGAAAAGTCAATTAAATAATGAAGACAACATGAAATTAGCAAGCCATCAAGTTATTGGCGAAGGAAACTTGTAACTAACCTAAAAGCTTAGGCAATTTGAACTTTCCTCCTCGGGATGACTTGCTTGGATATCCACAAAATCTAACTTGTTGAAGGACAAGGGTCATAGTCAGCCAAGGGGTGACTAGGTGTAATGGGGTGATTGGAGATATTGGCTACATCATAAAAAAGATATTGGCCTTGGGGTGCTCTTGTGAGGAACCCATGACCAACAAAGACTATGCAAAAGGATGAAGAGAGCATCAATTAGAAAGCTGTCAACAAATATCTTGAAGAGTCGATGACATGATGTCAAATGGCAATCGACAAGAAAACAATAGGAGATTTGAGTACTAGTGTCTTAGAACATAAAACTAATCCATGCCTTCCCCATTGCTTGGGGGATAGCAAATCATTTTGAGGTCAAGTCCATAAAAGAGGTCAATGATGCAAATATTTTAAATTGGAATGAAGAATAAAGGCTTTAAGGCATAATTACTTAATGTACCTAGGAAAAATATTTATAAGCTTTTTAGTCATGTTGATGTGCGTATGGGAAAACGTATTTTAATCCATGTAATGAATTACAGTTAACATGCCAACTCACCAAGACCAACTTTTTTTTTCCTTGATAACCTTTATTGTTATTATTTGTCCGATTTCATCAGAGAGATAAGAGAATTGAAAACTAATGTTTACTCAATGTCACTTGGGTCAATCAAGTTATATTGCCATTTTGAATTGGATTCTTTAGGTTTCCTAAAGTTTAAACTAATTCACTTAAAACTTTAAGTCATCCTAACACCATTCTATTAAAGTTGATTAGATTAAATCACCTTTAAGCTGAATTCAAGTGAGAAGACCTAGTCGTTGAAGAATTCTAATAACTAAAGTCATCAAGTCTCTAAAATTAATTCACTTATTTTGAATGACCTAGTTGGGAGAACTTGTTATTGATCTCATAATGAGAACTTACTATAGAGTTTAGTAGAGAGTTTGCTAAAGGAAGCTCTTCCTCAAGTAGTATTGGCATCATCATGAAACTCATCAATAGTTATCTAATTATTTGGGTAACTATCAATGAGAAAGACTTCATTTTTTTTAAAAGTAATGTTAAAATCTTGCTATATGTTTTTACTCATATTTCTTATTATAGCCTTTGTTGTAGCTAGGGGTGCAACTAAGCCAAGCTTGAGCGAGAGGGATTTTGTTCATATTTTGGCTCATTTGAAATTTAGTGTGCATGTTCAGCTTATATTTGAAATTATTTGTGAACAATGTGTTTGTGTTAGACTCATTAGAATTTGAACTAAATACAAAACAAAAATGAGCGTTATCAAGCTTAATAAATAAGATTTTAATTTAATCAGCTTTTAAAAAGGACATTAAAGGTCCTATTCAGCAATGCCAATCAGAGGAACCCAAGAACTCCCAAATTATACCCCATTTGGGCTATTTCTTCAAATGACTAAGCTTTGCACTATAATTTAGACTATGTAAAATTAAATGTCTAAAAGAGGTGGAACTAAAGAAAAAGCACTATTACTGTGTCATTAATCTTTTTTGTTATTTTTTTCTGCTTTGCTGTAATAATGGAAAAGCTAATGTAGGTTTTGAGAAAGATTTCACATATATATATATATATATATATATATGTATGTGTGTGTATGTGCATGCATGTTATGTATGTATGTATGCATGTATGAGGTTGGAGAGTGAATTTGGCACATTATAATTAACTCATGTCACATCAACATGTACTCTTCGATAGGGATTTAGTAGAAATTCAGGTGTTCTTTATAATATTCTTTTACTATATCTTCTGTTTTTGCTAGGCTTTAAGTTTCTGACATCACTCACATACATATTTGGATTTAACCATGAAGCCTTAGGAACATCACATGAACTATGATTAATGAAATATTATGATCAATAAAACAAATTTATGCAATTATAATTTTATGATAGGATAATAATATGAAATTTCTAAATGTCAAAAAGTTAGTATTTTTGAAAATTTTGAACATATCATAAGCAAGTTAACACAATATATCCCTTATTTATTTACTAACCATAATATTCAATTGCATGTATAAATAATTAAACACAATTATGCACACTATCTTTTATAACTTGTTACTATGCTTCAATAGGAGATTGCCACCCACCTGAGATAATCACCCCTCGAAAAAGAGCCAGCCACTTTGCTTTATTAGGCTCGTTGGCTAAGATTCCAAGTAGAATTTCATTCAATAGATTATTATCATTTATCTCATTAAGTCTACATTTATTTATAATTGTACAAGTGATGTCACAAACAATATGTGAAGATTGCTTTGCAATATGATTATTTACACAATATATCTTCAACAAAATGATTCATGTGAAACATCTACATACACTTAATTGAACCACAATATGCCAATTATTATCTATTTGAGATATGCAACAGAATTTTTAGGAAACATGCTAATAATGTGAATTTATATCCTACAATAAGGCGACATGTGCATAAAATCACTACTATAGACAGTAGGTAGGATGAAATGTTAATTTCTAATCTATTGTATCATATATACAGAATGGATCCTACCATACATCAAGTATACTGCCCTACCTAAAATGTAGAACTTGAATCCAACACATACTGGCAAAGGGAAGAGCACCAAACCCTAAATATAAGCTTGAAGTTAACATGTATAGACTATAATAAGCAAAAACTGAACTAAGCTAATAAAATTCTAGCAGGTGAAATTACCGTTGTAGGCTAAGTTTCTTAATCTTACCTAATCAAAAATATAAATAATGAAATTTCTCTTCTAACTTACCTTATAATAATAGAAAGGATAAAACTAGGTTTTGGTGGCATTATTAGACAAGCAAGAGTTCAACAACTGTAATAAAAAGGAGAGACTTCAATAATATAATCTAAAAAAATAAAATCATGATTAAGTAAAAATATGAAAGAGAGAAGGGTCTGTTTGGGGACAATTTTGTTTTGTATTTTTATTTTTTTTTTATGTTATTTTTAAAAATATGTTTGTTTGATGTATTTTTTATTTTCAAAAATAAATAACATTATTTTTAAAAACACTCAAAACAATTTATAGATGTTTTAAGTATTTTTTAAAAACAACAATAACTACAGAAAAAAAAATTTTTTGAAACAAAACATAAATAAAACCAAATAAAAACATACAACAACATCAAGCCTTAATCTCACTAGGTGGGGTCAATTTTGCGTGAATCCCCTCATTGTGTCCTTAATTGTCAAATTCTCTTTAATTGTATATTAAGTTCAATTTTATACATCTTAACGTCTTTTAGGTTTCTCATCTTTTCATAGCAAATGTAATGCTATACTCTTTAAATTGGCCATTTGGATGTTTATGTAAAACCATAGGCATCTCTCTAATCTTATCACCATTGAGATTCTCCATTTTTCAGAACATTTTGCATTTTATCTCAGAGTAAAGTCTCATCCACTGGCATCCTCATCTCAACACTTAGTCTTATGCTTCTCTTTTGTGACATTTTGCCTAAATCATTGCAGGTCTTATCACCATCTTAAAAATTTTCTCTTACATTTAAAGGCACTTTTTTATCACACAGAGTAATTCCTCCACTTCAACCATCCAACTTGAATTCTACTAATAATATCTCCATCTATTTCACCATCATTTTGAACAATAGAACCTAGATATTTGAATCACTCACTCTTTTTAATAACTTGTTCACCCAATATCACAATACTACAACTAGAACTTTCACAATTAAAATTACACTCCATATATTCAGTTTTAGATGTACTTAAATGAAAATCTTTAGACTCTAAGGTTGACCTCCATAATTCAAATTTCTCGTGAACTCCCTCTCTAGTCTTATCAAAAGAAGAATGTCATCAGCAAAACACATATACCAAGATACATCTTCCTGTAAATGCTTAATAAGAACATCCATAACTAAAGCAAAAAGATAAGGTCTTAAAGCTGATCCTTGATGTAATCCAATTGAAATAGGAAAATAACAGCTCTAGTATACATATCCCTTAGGGCGTGTTTGAGATCACTTTTTTTTTATTTTATGTTTTTATTTGGTTTTAACACTACTTTTGTCTCAGTCGATGTGAAAAGTGGAGGTTGCGATAAACAAGCGTAAAACTTATCGAAATAATCATGACATGAATCCTTTAAAACATTGTGTTAATGCTAGGGTGTCCCCTAGAAGCGATGTGCTGTATAACCTGAATATAGTGAAAAGTGTAAAGCTGGACGTGATACTGATGATAAATAAAATTTAAGCGTTATGTGGTCTGATGAAAGTTGGTTAAAACTAGAATTAGGTTAGGAACTTGGAATATAGGTACTCTTACAGTAAATTAATATATATTATGGTTCATAAGAAGATAAATATTTTATGCGTCCAAGAAACTAAATGAGTTGGGGAGAAGGCCATGGAGATTGATAATTTAGGTTTTAAACTTTTATTTAGATAGAAGTCAATTAGAAATGGATATGTGATTATAGATAAAGTTTGAAGGATAATGTTATAAATATTAATAGTTGTGGAGATAGAATTATACTTTAAAGATTATTGATACTAAGATTATCAATGTTATAAGTGTTTATGCTCCTCAAGTAAGTTTGGATGTAGGCTCAAAAGAAAAATTTTGGAATGAATTAGAAGAAAAAATATTTATTGGAGGAGATTTAAATGGATATGTTGGTAGAGTGGTAGAAGATTTTAAAGATATTACATTGGATGGATTTGGAGTGGTAATGAAAAGTAGGTATATTAGATTTTGTTTTAGCCTATGATTTTGTAGTTAATATTTTATTTAAGAAAAGAGATGAGCATATTATTATAAAAATCGATCTAGTTTTGATTGTTATTGACTAATAACTTCTAATAATTTAAACATTTGCTTGTGTTTGTGATAATTATTTTGTTTGTATAAATGGAAAGAAAAAATTTCAGGATATAATGATGCAAGTTTTGTTTATTATGGGCAATAAAATTGTTGGGTTTATTTTGAGATTTAGGGCATATACCTGTATGACAGAAATTTTAAAATAAATCTAATGAGTTAAAGATGCATCAAAATTATATTATGATAACCTAACAGAATCATTTTCCAATGAAATGATTTCTTCTTCTCTTGTCAAATCTCCCTGTTTTAACCTGGAAGGGGGGCAGGTTGTTTAATTTTTACACCAATTTCAGAACTATTTCACAGCTAGAAAGAATGTTTAGATTAGCTTAAAAGATCTAATTCTACAACTGAACCTTATCGTTTTTTGTACATCCGAGCTTCCACTCCATTGCCACTAAATGGACAACATATAAGCATATGATTCTTCGGATTCTGTAAATGAAAACTCAAAAGCAAGATAATCTTAAAAATGAACTCATCTAAAATTCTTTCTCGTGTATTATGTTATTTTAGAAGAATTGAATCATCACCTGCTCTTTGAAGAACTGGAACACAACCGAGTATTTTATCTTTAGTGCTATCTTCTCGTGTTTCTAATTGATCCCAATCTGTACGCAGATGAGACCTCACCTTCAGAATGGTGGCAAGTTGGTCTGGCTAAGCCTCAGCTACAGAGACAACAGCGATTAGAAGTAACCCTGGTTTAAAGGCACATCAAGTGCCCCATTTGTCACCATTGAAGTTGATTCCAGAGCTTCCAGTTCGTCCAGATTAGTGTCCAGAAACCAGCCATTGTCCTCCTTGGTACGCTGGTGATTGGCACCATTAAAGTTCAACGAGTTCCCAGTTATCTTCTGCTCTACAGGTTTATTACCCAGATCATCCAACTCCAGGAAGCAGTCATCAACATGGGATTCAGGTGTCCTATTATATAATGAACAAACGTTTCTCTGTCGGGTCATTCATTTCCCTAATTAATAAATGCGTTCATATAAATGCAGGTATGCACTAAATCAGTGAATAGATGAGTGAATATAAAAGAATAAGAAGGCAACTCAATGTTCTATCTCAGTTCTCCTTCACAAACTAAGCAATGAGTTCAAATATTCCAATGCTTGGAATCAGATGTATGAGCTATAAAGAATGGCCAAAATCTCAACAATATATTAAATTCATTTAATTTTATTTTGTTCTCGAGATGGGCCTCCTTTCAGTTCGATAACTTGAGAGATCCGTTTGTCTTGTTTGTCTTTATGTTCAACGAAGAACATAAAGAATATAGAAGTTTTAAGTGAAATATTTCTCCGTTGATTCAATGCTTGTATAGAGGATTACTGACGTAGAATATGAATATATATCCAAATACACTAAGTGTCAACAGTTGTATAGAGGCCATCGACTCTCTCTCTCTCTCTCTCTCTCTCTCTAGAGAGAGAGAAATTTCTAGTGGAAAATGTTAAGTACTCAGGATAATTAAAAATATTAAAGAATTCGGTTTGTATACCCGATGGTGGATTTAAATGGGGGTGAGGCGTGTGCCTATCCAAAAATTTAAAATATCATTAAATATTATACATAATGATTTGCATAAATGTAATTTTTGTAAAATATTCAATTTATGTCTCATCTAGTGTTTAGAGTTAAACGTTTTTGAAAAATATTGAAATATTTATAAAGGGCGATTTACATACATACCACACAATTCTTATGTAATTATATATTTAACACATAAATTTTATTTTTTACATATATAACACCTCAATCTTCAATATTACATCTAAAATATCATCATTATTTTTAAAAAGTGAAATGTATCCTTTTCAAGTATAAGAAAGTGATAAATAAGTAAATATTTAATTTTAGTGTTAGATATATGAATGCATGAGAATTGTGTGTAGTATGTAAATCTTTCATTTATAAAATAACTAATTTATGCTCTCACTAATACAAATTTTCAACTCCATTGTTTATACCTCTAGTTTTGAAGAAGATAAAGAAGAAGAATAGCTTGTGTTGTAGGGTGATAAAATTTCTAGCAAGATCTAAACCTCAAAATGTTGTGAGTGATCTAAGAGCTCTAATGTGTGTGTGTGTGAGAGAGAGAGAGAGAGAGAGAGAGAGAGAGAGGTTAGCCAAGAATGAGAGAGATTGGAGGATAAAATAAAGGATTTTATGCCAAATTTCACAAGAGAGTGAACGAAGATGACAAAGTAATATTTTTGATGTGTTAAATAGTTTTTGAGATCTATATAAGTAAATCATAGGTTTTATATTAGATATGTAAACATGAGAATTTCATAACTTGTAATTTTTTAAATTTTTTTTAAATTTACACATAAAAATTTTCAAGTTGGAGGTGGCCTTAAATCATTTAACTTGTAGGAATACAATAAATTTTCATCTAAGTTTGCAATAATGTTGTTACAATTCAAACTCTCATTAGTAATACGCATTCTACAAGCATACCAAAATAAAAACTTTTTATTTTAGGGAATTTTAATGGAACGCCAAGCATGATATTAAAAATTTGTTTGATGTCTATTATTATTCATATTAATATTATTATTAATATTAATAATAATAATATTAGTATTATTTGCTAAATTTTAAGAATCTTACAACTGATGCTTACACGATTTTGGTTGGTGTTAGATCATTTGATAAAGATTTGGAGAGTTATTATTAAAATTATGCGTACAAAAGATACTTAAGTTATAATTAACTTATCTTTATACATGAAAACAAGCTTAAACTATATTGTGCAATGTTGTGGTAGATTGCCTAATTGAGGTAAATCATTTAATCATCATACTTGACTCACTTTCACAAAAATGATTAGAATTAATACATTATTAGATAGTCTATCAATCAAGCACAAACCTTGAAATAGGAATTTTGATGCAAGTACATGAATAAAAACTTTCAATATTGATTTTGAGGTCATCCAAAGTCCTAGTTTAGGGAACTTATAGTCACAATAAATATTTTGATTAGATGAGCACAAAACACTAAAAGTGTTATGATTTAAGTTTAAATATACTTAAATCAAACTCTTGATGTATAATAGAACATTTCATGACATTATTCGAGTTAGTTAATAATTTTCAAATATTGCATACTTATAGTCAAAATGATTGTCTTGAGAAGAAGCATCCACCAAGTTTAAGATCACAATTTTTATAATATTAAAGTACTTTAATGTCTAATGAATGGTCCAAGATTAATAAGATCATCATAAGCTATCTAATGAATGTTTAGGGGTTTTGGTTAAACCAAAATGCCATTACAAAATTGACAGATAAACCACCATTTTTCACATTTGGAGGATTTGGATCTTCGGCTAAAGTAAGAAAGAGTATTGTCCATGATGAACATTGATAGTTATCATTGTCAACTGATGACCTCACTTTTGGAGTGAGCTCTCAACATCTCCATCTTAAATATATGACTCCTCTAGACACTAGGAGTTCCTTAGTCTTGAGACACTTCTAATGATTAGGTGAATACCTAACCTAACCCTAAAGACTTAGAAGGGTTTATCATAGGATTAGGCTATGCATTAGGGATTTAAGGCAACCACTTACCCTATAGCTCAAATCCAGCCCATGTACACTCCTTCAAACCAATCCAAATCAAATCTCAAATCAATTCCAACTCAACTTCTCAAATCCAAAATCAATTCCAAATTCACTTCCAATCCTAAATGATCCAAATCCAAAATCAATTCCAAATCCCTCCAATTCCAAATGATTGAAACCCATGATCAATTCAAAATCCAAAACCTTCCTAAGCCTTATGAATAAGCCTTATGAATCACATCCATAAGCTTAGCCAAACCCTTCAAATCAATCCAAAGCCAAGTGATTTCTTTATAAATCACTTATTCCATCATTTGTATTCACAATTATAAATGAAATTGACATCAAATCATCCAAATCAAATGAATATAAATCAAACCAAATTAAACCCTTTTTTCAAATTTTTTGACCTACCATAGCCAAATTCACAATCAAATCATTCCTAATTCACATGATTCTCTCATGGATCATTTATATTCTCATTTATCTTCACAAATATAAATGAAATATAAATTCAAATGGCCAAAATCAAATCAATATAAATTTAGAAACTCAAATCCAAACCCAATTTATATCCTTTAAGCTAATTTCTTGGATTTAGCCAAATCATTCTCAAATCAATCCAAACCCTTGGATTTTCTCTTCAAACAATCACTTCTTCAATCACATGCCCAAATATAAATATAAGCTACAATCACCAAGCCAAATCAAACTAACCCAAGTCAAACCCATGTTCATCCTTTTGACTTGAAATTATCAAATGAACCAAACCCATTTGACTCCAAACCACTTGCAATTGGATTTATATTTCCATCATAAGTCCATATGTGAGTTCAACTAAACTTGAATCAAGCTAATTGATCATTTTAGGTCCACTTGACCCAAAGTAGCCTAAAGACCCTTTTTGAATCAAGTTCTAATCCAACCTGAATTGGGTTGAACCAAAGCCACCCAAGCCTTCCATTGTGATCAACAATCATCCTAGAAAGATCAATCACTCAAATTGGGTCAAACTAAGTCAAACTTAGCTTTTGACCAAGTCAACACTTAGCCCAAATGAGACCTAAACAAGCCAAAATTCACCATGAGCCAAATTGATTGAAACCATTGATCTAAACCAACCCATAATCAATTATTAAACATGACCAAGCTCTCACTTGAGCTAGACCAAACCCAATTGGCCCTCCTAGCCCAAGTTGACCTAAATTAACCTAAAAAAACCAAAATGGGTCAAATCTTGATCTAAGCCAAATTGATTGCAACAATGGGTCAAATTCATTCCAAATTGATTGTTGAACTTGACCAAAGCTTCAATTAATCAATTAGACCCAACTAACCCAACTTGACCCAAAGGAAAATCAACTTGAAATCAAAGCAAATCAAAATTGATTGAAACCAAAGCTTGTAGTACATTTAAATTGATCAACCAAGCCTAAACCAACCCATGACCTAACCCAATTGGGTCAAATGGGTCAAATTAGTCAACTTGACCCATTTGACCCAAATGAACTTAAATGAACTAAAATCAAATCTAAACCAAATTAAATCAAACCAATAATACCCATAGGCTCCAAATCATTTGAACTTGACCTAGCCCATGGTTTGACCCAATTTGACAAATTGGTCAACCTAACCCAATTTGACCCAATTTGACCCAAATGGATCAAATTGAGCCAAATCAAATCAAATGAACTCCAAATCACTTGAAATTTGGCCCAACCCATTTTTAAATCATTTCAAATATGTCCAAATCAAACTCATAGCCAAATGACCACTTTACGCTTGGGTCAAAGGGTATCCCATGACCAAATTCACTTGGAATTTGGCCATTCCTTTCCCAAGGCCACTTGGCACCCATCTATTAGTCCACATAGGCACCAAGGAGGGTGGTGAACATGACCCAATGAGCTTGGGTTGGCCATGACCCAAGGGGAGGTCAAACCAACCTCCCAATCACCCTTGGACACTTGGCTCTCCAAATTCATGCACCAATCACGTGAAAAACCGCTCTCCCTCACTCCTCCACCCAAAATGACCCATGTGGGATGTTTTCCAGCTCAAACCGATTAGCCAATCCAAGCCATTGAGCCAAAATGGAAAATCAGCCATCCACCATCCGATCCAAGGAGGGGGAGATATACCCCCCTCATTCTCACTCAAATAAAAATAGATTCATTCCTGAGCTCTAAGGTCAAATCGAATCCTCCCAAGCTTTTCCAGCCATTCTCGAGCTTCCTTGATTCCCATTTCTTGGTTTTACTCAAAACCGAAATAGGGGAGATCAATCCTGAGCTCAACTCACTCAATCCTCAACCAAAGTGCAATTAACCTTGCACACACCATCATTGGATCAAGGCAAGTTGAAATGAATCGAATCCCGAGCTTCCCAATGATCGGAGCTAGGAGTTCAATCGAAGCCGATCACCTGCATGCCGTGGATTGGCCTTCTGAGCTAATTACATTGAATCAAAGCTCATGCAGCTCAACAAGGCTTCATTTCATCCAAACAAAGCTTCCTCAATTGTTGGGACCGCCGACCACAAGCTCCGGTGAGGTATGCCATTGAAACCGACCTTAGAGTAAAATTTTCTTGGTCCATTGTGAAGGAAATCATTATGTCATTGATCTCCACCGTTAGATGTGTTGCTTGTGCTTCCCCAAAGGTGTGGGATAAATTTGAGTTCTCTTCGGTGAGCTCGAATGAGCGGCGATCGATGGGCGACATCCATCCATCTCGGGAGGGAGGATCGCGTCCGTTCCGTGTGATCGGATCGGACGGTCCTGATCAAATCATGCTTTAGATCTCTCTGATTTTCTCCTTAACCTCGGATTAAATTGTGGCGTCGATCTTAGATTATGTCTAGAAAGCGTCGCACACTCGGTGATGGATGCGATAACTTAAATAACCAATCCCATCGTGGCATATGGAAAGCGCGCATTAGCGTGCATGGCCGGGATTAGAGTTTAATTAGGCTTAATTAATTTTTAATGAACTTCCAAAACTCATAACTAATTATAAAAATATAAAAAATATAAATAAATACTCATTTTAAAGTAATTGAGGAGAATAAAAGAAAATTAAAATCTTAATTTTGAATAGTGATTTTGACTCAATTTGGGTTTTTTATAAAATGTAATTAAGCTAATTCTCTAATTACTCTGCAATTAATTTCAAACTTTTTGAGATTGATTAGTGGGATGACCTCTGCCTCCCATGATTTTCTTAGAATTTATTACTTGATTAATTAGGTGAATTGCTTATTTCATTCTTAATCCCTCTCTTAATTAGTTAAATGATTAATTAACATGTTAAATAGTAATGAATCCATTAATTAAGTTGGCTAATCATTATGAAATAGTGAATGGACATAGGAAATGAGAGTAGGACCTCTTCTCCAATCTTTTCCCCTAAGTTTATTTCATTTGGACAATACTTAATCAATTTGCAACTAATTAATGGCTTAATCACCTCATTAAATAGTTTAATTATTCAAACTCAAAATCAAATCATTCCAGAACTCAATCATTCAATTCTTGGATAGATTCTTAGGTGTTCAATAACTTAAGAGAATTCCAAAGGAAATTATAATCAAATTACATGTGTAGGAGGGATAAAAGTTCTTAATCAAACCCTTTAGCTTAATTAACCAATAATTGTGAGCCAATTGCATTAGGCCCCTTCATTTCTTAGGTGCATTGCTGATTTAATTTTCATGTCATTGCATATCATATGTTGGCTCATAATTACTTGGATAATTATGTTAAAGTGGTATAGGTAAGGGGTAATTAATGGATTTAATTCATACCTTAACTTCATCAAAACATAAAATCAACCTAATTGTTCTAAATTAAAGCAAACCAATTCACACATGGAGGAATGGGTTAGGACTAGCAAACCCTTCTCATATTTCTAAGTCAAATCAAATTCAAAGATAAAAATCTCCTTAAAGAATTTTGATTCATTTTAAATGATCTTATTTTATATGAATGTCCTTAGGAATTAATTAGGGTGAATGAAGTCATGTGCTTACATTCCTTTATTTCTTTCCAATCATGTTAAATATTATTTGCCATATGAAATCATGCATTCATTTCTTTTAAAATTAATTAAATAAAATGTTTCCTTTTATGTCAAATTGCATGTGTTGGCTAAAATTAGGAATATGAGTGGTTATTATCACTATTAAACCAAATTTTTTTTTTTAAAAAACCTATAAATCAAAGATTATAAATGAAGTGATACTAGTTATAAATATTTATAAGCTTGCATGTGATGATAGCATAAGATGCGTATTATGAAGTTCTCTTTCCTTCTCTTAACATGGATTCACATAGGATTTGCAAGTGTATAATTCATTTGAAAAGAATAGAACACTTGCCTAAATCTATTCCTATGCATCTCTATATTAAGACTTAGGAAGGATCTTCATATTATACATACAAATAATACAACCAAATCAAACATAATCTCTTGCATGATTCCTTATCCATTTGGTTCTTTTTATACATCTACATATATCTAAGAAAAGTAGTATATTAGTGTGGACATCCCGGGGTTGCGAGGCTTTAAGTAGCCCTTAATAGGTTTTATACCATACGGTGTAGAAAAATAATGGTACTCACTTATAACTTTTATACATGTGGATGTGCATTTAGCTAATAGATGAAAAACCCCTCTTTTCCACATAATAAAGACATCCATTAATGATCCAATTAACAAATGAAATATCAAAATTTTCAAATCACATCTCTTTGCATTCATCATCAAAGTGCTAAGATTTGCATTGCATGTATATGTATACTTAGGATTATTCATATGCATGGTATACATGGTGGAAAGAAATGAATGGGTGTGTGCTATGTGATAATAATCCACCCTAACAAATCCTAAGATGCATTTCTTATTGAATAGGGCTATTTAGAGAGAATCTAAACTTAGGGTTAATTAAAATACATAATAAATCATTCATTAAAGAGAATTTAATTAATTATCCACCTTAGAAATGCTTTAAGGTAGGGATGAAAGATAGCTCTCTTCTCTTTTCTTCTCTTCACAACACTTAGTCACTAAGTGTAGGTTCATTCAAACCAAATCAAATCACCAACTAAAATTGACAAGTCAACTAAATCACTTAAAATGAAACATAATCTAAATTGAATCTTTCACACTTGGAAAATTTCAACCTTAAAGCCTAGCTAAGACATGCCACACAAGCCTTAAATGGGGCACACATTAGGCTAAGTCCAACTTCTAGCTCTATGTTAGGGTGGTGCATGGTTTGATGCATGGTGTTATTTTGTGGTGTAATATTTTAGACTGAAGTTATGGTGTATGTGCGTAGACTGGATGATTGTACGATCTTAACCTAATCATGTATTCTGAAGGGGATTGTGCTTAAGGGGCTACTGTAATAAAAATAAAAAGAATATAAATGCTTTTTATGTTGCTTAGCCCCAAATATAGGACAACTGGACTTGGTTACCTATGTGCAAGGTGTTAAGTCCAAATTACTAATATAACTGCTTGGGTTATGCGGTATGTTTAACTAACATTTATTTTGCAGGTTTAGTTAGATTTATATTTCCCATTTTGATGTAAATTTTACAATTAGGATTTGGAATGAATGTTATGGGAGATTAGGATGAACATTGGTTAAAGAGGTCAGGCCCTTTTTGTACCCATGTCATTCTTTGGAGTGAACCAAATCAAAGAAGAAAAATGGAGGAAAGAAGCTTAAAGAAATGAAGACCCCCTTAACATGAATTCCTTTTAATTATAATTATTCATTTGTAATTGGGTTGTATAAGGGTAGAGCTACCCATTTTCCTTTTTTGGGTTATGCGTGTAACACCACATCGCCTCTTATTCTTTTGCTAATTTTATAAATTGATTGATGTTATATTTATGATTGTGCAATTAGGATGACATGATTTTCTAGTTTCTTAATTATTTGATGATTGTGTGATGCGATTAGGCTCTTAGAAAAAATAAATTTTCTATCAATTAATCAATTCAAAATTAAACAAAATTATAACCTTACCTAAAGCCTAGACATAAATCAAGATAATAAAAGATTTAGCAACCCCATTGGATGTTGTATGTCTCATATCATGCATAAATCATATTGTCTCACTCTTGCCAATGGAGGGCTTCCACCTTTGCCAGAGAAAATGGCTTGACCTTTGAGAGCCATGGTGGAAACACACCTCCTTCTTTCTGATTTTGGCCCATAATTAATTTTCTCATGCATTAGGCATATAAAATCCCATAGCCTCTGTCAAATAAAAATGTCCAAAAATCAAAATAAAACTTAACAAAATTTGCATTAGATTTAGGTCATTATTCATGCCCTTCATGATCTAGTCTCTTATGGTGTGAGTTTAAGGACTTAATTTCTTTTCTAAGTAAATAACCAAACCATATTCCAAAGCATATGACTTGCCTACATGTATTTAAAATCGTAGGAGGAGTTAGTTGGCGGCCACCCCAGGCGATTGTAACTCCAATAGTCGTGCAATTTATCCTCTCTTGTGGAGGTAAATCATACACCCATTTTGTCGCTTAGATTTAGGTCACGCTTTGGCTTATGCCGAAGGTCCCTAGATTTAGGATCTGAGGTTGTCATTTTCCTTTGGGGTTACAAGCATAAATCCTCACCTTAGGCATTTCTACAATCTTGTATTGTGGAATTGTAAGTAATTTCTAATAAAATTCAACTCAAACATATAATTCTTCTATTTCAAAATATAAAGCCCAATAGATAGTTTGGGATGCTCACTAGGTTTCTAGTATCATGAGCATCCTACTCATCTCTCTCTTTGGTTGATAATAACTCTCTCCTATCAATCCCACTTGATTTTCTAAAAATAACCAATTGATTGATTGTCCTATCTTTGAAAATCTTTGGAGACAACGATCATTTATCTTAATCGAGAGTATTCCTAAGAAACCTCATTTCTTAAGATGTAATTAACTATGGAGGCTTGCCACCATAGGGAACTTAATGAACCCGATGTAAAAGAAACCCTACTTCACTTTTCTATGTAAAGTTGGGAAAATATCTTTGGTACATTCGAAGACCCATTGGCCTTAGGAGTCCTTATTAGGTGATTAGGTCCATTATAGGATGGTGATTTCTATCTCTCAAAATTGTACATCATTCCTCAATGTTGTACACGATCACATCAATAAGTACCCCCTAAGATCTATGTGGTGTCCCCCATACAAAAAAAAAACTCCATAGATTTTTCTGGAGACTCTGCTGGGGAGAGTTCCTCTCTCCATCTTCGGTAAATAATCGTTGTCTCTAAGTATCGATAGTGGATTTGTATTTCATATGAGTTTGAGACTATCCTTCTTTTCGTTGGCACTTAGCTTATTTCATTCTTAAGCTAAGCTAGCCAACATCCTTTAAGTTTTAGGACCTCACTCCATGTAGGTCTTAAAACCCCTGTTGGGTCCCCAATAGGTGAAAATAAAATTTAACCAAAAGAGATGACTAAAGACCTTTTTGAACCTCCTTACCATCTCTATGGTAAGGTAAGGTTCATTCCACAAATGAGAAAATAAATCATTTATAAAAATATCACTTTTCAAATGCACTTTCCCAAAGTTCACATAATAAAATACTTGCACAAAAATTTTCACAAAATATATAACTTAACCCCATCTAACAATCCACATGATTATTACATGTAGGTTCTTTTCAAAAAAAAACCAAAATCAAAATCATCTTTCAAAAAGCACATATTTGAAAATAAACATCTTCATTCAACATACCCAAATTTATTGAATGAAGGTTTCATTTCCAAATAAAATTATTTCATAAAATTGAAACTCCACTCAATATATCTCACATATGTTGAAGTTGGAGTTTCTTCCTTTCAAAAGCACATATTTGAAAATGAGAATCCTCATTCAATATACCCAAATTTATTGAATGAAGATCTCATTTCCAGATAAAACCATATCATAAAATTGAAACTCCGCCAAATATATTCCATATATATTAGAGTTGTAGTTTCTTTCTTTTCTTTTCTTTTTAAAAAAAAAATACAAATTTGAAAATAAACATCTTCATTCAATATATCCAAATTTGTTGAATGGAGGTTTCATTTTCAAATAAAATCACCATTTGAAACTCCACTCAACACATTCCATGTGTTAATTGAAATTTCCTTCTTATCAAAAAAAAAAAAAAGAGCAATAATAACACACAAATTTCATCTTTGAAAACTAAAATATGATTGACTTCCATTTTACATACCCAAATTTGTTAAATGGAAATCTCTTGCAAAAATCATGAAAATCAAAATACATTTGAATTCCATTTGACATACCCAAATTTGTCAAATGAGTTTCATTTTTCAAAAATAAAATTGAAAATAAATTGGATTCTATTTAACACACCATATTTGTTAAATAGAAATCCCCCTTTCAAAAATAATACAAATCAAAACAAAAATAAAACATATTTGGCCTTTATTTAGCATACACAAATTTGCTAAGTAAAGATCCCATTTTCAAAACCAAAACAAAAATCAAACACATTTGGGTTTTATTTAGCATACACAAATTTGCTAAGTAAAGATCCATTTCTTTTAAAAATCAAAACTAAAATCAAACACATTTGGTCTTTTTTTAGCATACACAAATTTGCTAAGTAAAGTTATCATTTTCAAAATCAAAACAAAAATTAAATATATTTGGGCTTCAGTTAGCATACACAAATTATCTAAGTAAAGATTTCATTTTTAAATTCACACATGATATACACCATGGGCAAACAAGCAAAAAAGAAAATTATTTTATAATATCTCATTTAGCATACCCTAAATTTGCTAAATGAGTAATCCCAAAATCAAATCTAAAATAAAATCAATTGACCCTCTATTTAACATACTCAAATTTGTTAAATAAAGGGTCCCCAAACATAAAATCAAATTCAAATATGAACAAATGGAAGCATCAAAGGTTTCTCCAAAATATTTGAACCCATTCAACATGCACAAATTTCTTGAATGTGGATTCTAAACTCAAATGAACTCAAAATCTCTCCTAAATTCAATAATCCCCACTTAACATATTCAAATTGTTGAGTGTGGGTTCAAACTCTAAATCAAATTTGAAAAGTCAATAGAGTGCAAGGAAAAAAAGCTGATTTGAGTTTATTTTCAATAAGAGTTTCAGTTCAGTTTCAACTCAGTCTAGTCAGCTTTTCTCAGTACAATATACTACAAATGGATTCACAGAAGTATGTGTTCACCTTCCCCTTTGGGATGGATCTGACCTTGGATTGGGTAAGCCTCCTCAAACTGATTTTGCTCATTTACTATATTTTGGTTGAGGATTTGAGGGAGGATTGTGAGAGGGGCAACCTCACCCCCGAGGATGTGGTGGGCCAGTCATCCATATTGAGATGCTCTCGATTTTGAGTTTCCCTCAGAGAGGAAGGCTGAGAGGTTCTACAACGTTCAGTCTACATGGTTGTTCCCATCACCGCCCTAGTGCTAGTACCCACTTGGCCTCCTCTAAGGGGAAGGCTATCCCTTGGGGATAGTCTCTCCTACCTTTGAGATAGGTCTAGCTCCCATACTCCCACCTAGCTCCCTGTGCATAGAACCGATCAAGTAACACCACATGTATTGCATTACAGGAGATAGAGACATTATCTCACATTCTTGAGGGAGTCACCCACTTTGCTTAGAACAAGTTTCATCCCCTTTCTGGTTCTAAAGGAGAAGAAGATGTCAGGAGGATTGTAGTATCACCTCCACCTCGGTTCATTATGAGACACCTATTAGAGATAGAGAAGGTTATATGCTAGTATCAGGATAGTTTTACACTAAGTTGGCAGAGCTTATGGACTGTCAGAGTCTAGTTTGATTTATAGATTATTTCTCACGGTGTGAGCAAGCATCCATCTGAGAGGGCTAAAGGCCCGAGTATTAGTTCACATCACTAGAAAAGAAAGATATGCGGTGGTCTCTCGCCTCATAGATTTCCTCGATTGGTGCTACCCACATCGGTCACATAGATAGTATTTGATTGGTACCACCCATCATAGGAGGAGAGCCCTGCATGTGGTGTTGTCTCCACCACACCCACTCTCCATGTCCACTATCGCGGTTGTTCCATATTCTACAAAGCCATGAGAGTAGCATCGGGGAAGAAAGCCCCGGTGATCCCTATGGCCAATAGATCCCACTTCACCTACTCCACCAACTGAGGTGAGGGTGAGTTCTCCTGCTCGACCCCCTACTTTAGTTGATGAAGAATGAGTGGCGACCCCACAACATTATAGTCATACCACCACCACCATCACCTCAACCGATTATGGATATAGCAGCGGTAGAAGGGGAAGGGGATAATTCTATTATCCCCATGGTAGTAGATCCCCCCCAGAGCATTACTCCTCCATAGTTGATAATGAGTATGTGTCTTCCGGTGGTAGCCTCATAGGTTAGCACTCAAGTGGGAGGTCGTGTATCTCATTGAGCATAATCCCACCACTAGTTAGTCATGAGTATTTATGCAGGCATAGTTAGACTGCACCTTGGATGATATCTTGGCACAATATTTTACTGAAAAAAAAGAAATTCTAGGGTATGTTTGGTCTGACCTTGAAGAGGAGAAGGTTAGCTTCGACCCCAATGAGGATGATTTGTTAGAAGACTCGGTAGAGGTACACAGGGTTGATACCAGAGGTTCCCTCCTTTGGGATCATCTTAGTTCAGAAGGTGTTGCGGCCAAACAAAATGATGCAGCCTATTCGACCCAACACCTCCTTCAACAACTCAAGCAGAAAGATGATCAGATTGATAGGATGGGAAGGAGAGTTGAAGATTTATTAGCGGTAGTTCTAGCACTTCAGAATCAAGCTCTAGCAGTACAGCCTACCATTATAGAGATTGGTCAGCCTGAGTTATTGCATGTCTGGATCAACCCAAGAGTTCACCTCCAATAGAGCAGGGCAGTACTAGCTTGCATAGGAAGGTAGTGGACAGTACCTCCATACAAGAAAAATACATCAAACTCATGGTGGAACAACAAGCGAAGGAAAGTGGCAGGTGGTTCATCGGTTCAAAGGGTAGACCCTAGTGGAATTTTATGCTATCCAATATCTAAGGGTTTCGTGCCTCCTTCTTTAAAAGTTTTGATGATAGTGGGAACCCTCGCCAACTTATAGCACACTTTAGGGCCAGCTGTTGCAATGCTGGTGGTAGTGATGCATTATTGTTCTATCTCTTTTACAGCAGTCTAGCAAGCATAGCATTTGATTGGTACACTGAACTTCCTAATGATTTAGTGAAGACTTTTGCTGAGTTGGAGCAACTCTTTGTTAAGAGGTTTGCTGGGACTTAGCAAAGGGTAATTGTGGGTGATCTCGCTGTAGCTCAACAACACCGGTGAGTCCCTTATTGATTACATTTTTAGATGGCATAATTTAAGCATGAAATGTGAACCACAGCTATTTGAACAGCATGCTATGAAAATTCTATTAAAGAATATTCATGGCCTGGTCGCCTTTATGCTTAAAGGTTTCACCATTAAGACATTTGAAATTAATCAACAAGGCTAGTCTAAGGGGAGGCAAATAGTTACCTTTTAAGATCATCATTAAAGCCAAAGCCATAGAAACTATGAAAAGAAGCTAGGGCGATAACATTGGATAAAGGGAAGCGTGAGACCATTGTGAGATCAGCTCAATAGCCTTCCACCTCCTTTACCATCACCGACCATCTTATCTCCATGGCACCTCTCACCATACTCTCAGGTATACATACCACGAGGTAGCTATCACCTACTCTTTTGGATAAATTAAATAAAATTATTCATTTAAGAGGGAGGTAGTGAAAATCTTTAAGAACCTCTTAAAGATACCTAATTTCTAGCTACCCGAGCCTAAGAAGCCATAGTAAGTGGGCAGGAGTAATGATCCTAACATTTTCCCCTACCACCATATGCTAGGCCATATTTTAGAGGATTGCTTTATATTTAAGGATTGGCTTGAGCATAACTACAAGTTGGGCACTATAGTTATCCCTAAGGAATATGTGGTGTTTATTTTTTAAGGATGTGTGTTGAAGTTTATTATTATGTGTGTTGGGGGATATCACGTAGATCTGTAGATGTACTCATTAAGGTGGTCAAATCATTAAAATAAGTGTACTATCTAGAGATAGAAGTCACTATCTATAATGGACTAATCACCTAATGAGGACTCTAAGGCATGATGAGTCTTTGAATGTACAGAGATCTTTCCCACTTTACAAAAAGTAAAAAGCAGTTTATTTAAATTGGGTTCATTAAGTTCCCCCTTATTAATTACATCCTAAGGAATGAGATTCCTTAAGAATACTTCGACAAGGTAAATGATCATTGTCTCCAAAGATTTCAAAGAGGACTATCAATCAAATTGGTTATTTTAGAAAATCAAGTGGGATTGATCAAAAGGAGAGAGTTATTATCAAAAACCAAGAGAGATGAGTAGGGATGCTCATGATGCTAGGAAACCTAGTGAGCATCCCAAACTATCATATGGTTGGGCTTTATATATTTGAAATGGAAGAGAATTATATGTTTGAGTTGAATTTTTATTAGAAATCTAGGGCTTACAATTCTACAACACAAGATTGTGGAAATGTCTATGAGATGAATATTTATGCTTGTAACCCGCAAAGGGAAATAAAACAACCTCAGATCCTAAATCTAGGGAACTTTAGAGAGGGCCAAAATAATACCTAAATCTAAGGTGAAAGATGGGTATATGGTTTACCTCCATAAGAGAGAGTAAACCACCTGACTGTTGGACTTACAATTGCTTGGGGTGGCCGCCAACTAACTCCTATGATTTTAACTACTTGTAGGCAAGACTTATGCTTTGCAAGATGGCTAAGCTATTATTTTTTTTAGAAAAGAGACTAAGTCCTTAAACACACTCTCTAAGAGACTAGATCATGAAGGGCATAAATAATGACTTAAATCTAATGCAAATTTTGTTAAGTTTTATTTTAGTTTTTGGACATTTTATTTACATGCTATGGATTTCATATGCCTAATGCATGAGAAAATTGGTTATAAAATCAAAAGAAGGAGGTGTGTTTCCACCATGGCTCTCAAAGGTCAAGCCATTTTCTGCAAAGGTGGAAGCCCTCCATTAGCAAGAGTGAGATAATATGATTTATGCATGATGAGACATACAACATCCTAAGGGGTTGCTAAATCTTTTATTATCTTGATTTATGTCCTAGTTTTAGGTGAGGTTATGAATTATTTAGTTTAATTTTGAGTTGATTAATTGGATAGAAAATTTATTTTTTCCTAAGAGCCTAATCACATCTAGGTCATTCAACAATCACCAAACAATTAAGAAACTAAAAAATCATGCCATCCTAATTGCACAATCATAAACATAACATCAATCAATTTATAAAATTAGCATAAAAAAGAATAAGAGGATGTGTCGTACCATACAACCCGAAAAGAAATGTGAGTAGCCGAAGCTCTACCCTTATATAACCCGATTACAAATGAATAATTACAATTAAAGGAATTCATGTTATGGGGGTCTTCATTCTTCATTCTTCATTCTTCATTTCTTCATTTTGATTTCTTCTTTCTTGATTGATTGGAATGTTGCTCCAAAGGCATCACATGGTACATAAGATTGGTCTTATGACCAATGTTCATCCTAATCCCATAACATTCATTCCAAATCTTAATTACAAAATTTACATCAAAATGGGAAAGGTAAATCTAACTAAACTTGCAAAACAAAGAGATTAGCTAAACATACCACACAACCCAAGCAAGTTATATGAATACTTGGACTTAGCACCTCACACATGGGTAACCAAGTCCACCTCCTAATTTGTTATGCTTAGGGTATAGCAAGCATACAAAAAGTATTTATATTTTTATTACTCTTAAGCACAACCCACGTAAAGCATGATTAGGCTTATCGCCTAACATCACTACATACATACACCCTAACATCCAGTCTAAAATATTACACAAAAAAAAATTCATTAAACCATGCACCGCCCTAGCCTAAAGCTAGAAATGGTGACTTGTCTAATGTGTATGTCATTTAAGGCTTATGTGGCATGTCTTAGCTAGGTTTTAAAGTTGGAATTTTCTAAGTGTGAAAGATTCAATTTAGATGGTGGTTTTATTTCAAGTGATTTAGTTGATTTGTCAATTTTAGTTGGTGATTTGATTTGGTTTGAATGAACTTACACTTAGTTACTAAATGTTGTGAAGAGAAGAGAACTTCTCTTTCATCCCAACCTTAAAGCATTTATAAAGTAGATTCATTAATGATTTTTTTAGTGAATATTTTATTATGTGTTTTAATTAACCCTAAGTTTAGATTTGCTCTAAATATCCTATTCAATAAGAAATGCATCTTAGGATTAGTTAAGGTGAATTACTATCACATAATACACAACCATTCATTTCTTTCCACCATGTATACCATGCATATGAATAATCCTAAACATACCTATACATGTAATGCAAATTTTAGCACACTTTGATGATGAATGCTAAGAGATATGATTTGAAAATTTAGATATTCCATTGACGCATGCCTTTATTATGTCAAAAAGGGGGATTTATCATCCATTAACCAAATGCACATCCACATGTATAAAAGTCATAAGTGAGTATGACACCATTATTTTCTATACCAGGGGCGTAAGATACAAGACCTACTTAGGGCTACTTAAAGCCTCGTAGCCCGCGATGTCTAGACTAATATACCACTTTTCTTAAATATATGTAGATATACAAAAATAACCAAATGGATAAAGAATCATGCAAAAGATTATGTTTGATTTGATTGTATAATTTACATGTGTAATGTATAGGTCCTTCTTAAGTCATAACATAGAAATGCGTAGGAATAGATTTAAGCAAGTGTTGTGTTCTTTTCAAATGAACTATACACTTGTAAATCCTATGTAAATCCATGTTAAGAGATGAAAATAGAACTTCATAATACACATCTTATGCTATAATCACATGCAAGCTTATAAATATTCATAAGTAGCATCACTTCATTCATAATCTTTGATTTATAGGTTTTGGAAATAATTTTTGGTTTAATAGTGATAATGCAACTCATATTCTTAATTTTAGCCAACACAAGCAATTTGACATAAAAGAAAACATTTTACTTAATTGATTTTTTAAAAGAAATGAATGCATGATTTCATATGGCAAACAATATTTAATATGCTTGGAAAGAAATAAAAGAATGTAAGCACATGACTTCATTCACCCTAATTAATTCCTAAGGACAATCATATAAAATAGGATTATTTAAATTAATCAAAATTCTTTAAGGAGATTTTTATTTTTGAATTGGATTTGACTTAGGAAATATGAAAAGGGTTTTTTTGGTCTTAACCCATTTCCCCCCATGTGTGAATTGGTTTAGTTTAATTTTAGAACAATTAGGTTTATTTTATGTTTTGTTTAGGTTAAGGTACGAATTTAATCCATTAATTACCCCTTACCTATACCACTTTAACATAATTATCCAAGTAATTATGACCCAACATATGATATGCAACCACATGAAAATTAAATCAATAATGCACCTAAGAAATGAAGGGGCCTAATGCAATTGGCTCACAATTATTGATTAATTAAGCTTAAGGGTTTAGTTAAGTACTTTCATAACCATCCTATACATGTAGTTTGATTATAATTTCCTTTGAAGTTCTCTTAGGTTATTGAACACTTAAGAATCTACCCAAGAATTGAATGATTAAGTTCTGAAATGATTTAGTTTTGAATTTGATTAATATTATTTAATGAGGTGATTAAGACATTAATTAATTAAATTGATTAAGTGTTTTCCAATTGAAATAAACTTAAGGGGAAAAGATTGGAAAAGATGTCTAATCTCATTCCCTATGTCCATTCATTGTTTCAATGATTATCAAGTTTATTTAATGAATATCTCAGTGTTTAACATGTTAATTAATCATTTAATTAAGTAAGAGAGGGATTAAGGATGGAACAAGAAATTCCCCTAATTAATCCAGTAATAAATTTTAAGAAAATCATGGGAGGCAGAGGTCATCCCACTAGTAAAGCATAGGAAGTTTGGAATTAATTGCTAAAGTAATTAAGGAGTAATTAGCCTAATTATATTTCCAATAAAACTCAAAATGAGTGAAAATTATTATTTAAAATCAATTGATTTTAATTTTATATTATTCTCCTCTAAATTATCTTTAAAGTGAGCCTGAGTTTGTATTTTTAGATTTTTTATAATTAGTTATGATTTTAGGAAGTTTCACCATTAAAATTGAATTAATTAAAGCTAATTAAACCCTAATCTCAATCCACATGGCGCCGTGAGCTTTCCATGTGGCATGATAGGTTTTTTAAGTTGTCACATCCATCGATTGAATGCTAATGTATTCTCTCTAGGATCGATGGCGAGATCAATCCCATGATTTAGAATGAATCGAGGGGATCTAGATGATCCGATCACCCATGTTCTAATCATGCGAATGCGTATGATCCTTCTCATTCACGAGCAATGAGAGACAAACACCATTCATCTCTCCTTGTTTAATTTGAGCTCACCTGAGCTTGGATTGGGATCAAAATGATCCCACACCTTCGGAAGGAGGGGGATGCACATCCAACAGTCAAAATTTCATGGGATGATAATTTCTTTCAAAAAGGGGCAACCAAATTTTTCTATGGCTATGGTTTTAAGCAATTACCTCATTGTAGGCTATCATCAGCACTTCCAATGAAGAAGGTAGCTTCATCTAGTAGAGACGAAGCCTCGTTGAAGAAATCCGGCCTTGATTTGAAGTAGATTGCTCGATTGACCAAGCTCCCCATCAATGGTGATCGACCTTGATCAAAGTGATGCTTCCGTGGCTTGGAGACTTGGGAAATGACTTGATTGAGCTCAAAGAAGTCCACTGATGGTGTGTGCAAGGTTAATTTGGTTTTGGTTGAGGATTGGATGAGTTGGAGTTTGAGCTCACCTCCCCTATTTCGGCTTTGAGAAAAACTGAGAGGGAGAAATAGGAGATCTCAGGAATGGCTTGGAAAAGCTTGGGGAGGCTTCAATTCAATCTCCTTGGGAATGAGGAGGAGTATATCTCCCCCTCCTTGGATCGGACGGTGAGAGGCTGAATTTCCATTTTTGATCAATGGCTAGAGGCACTATTGAGCAAAAACACCCCACATGGGTCATTTGGGTAGTGGAGTGAAGGAGAGTGGATGCCCATGTGCTAGGTGAGTGCATTTGGAGTTCCAAGTGCTCAAATTCCATTGAAGAGGTTGGTTTGGCCATGGCTTGGTTCATGGCCAACCCAAGCTCATTGGGCCATGTTCACCACCCTCCTTGGTGTCCATGTGGACCATTAGAAGGATGTCAAGTGAGAAATGACCAAATTCTAAGTGAATTTGGTTATAGGATACCCTTTGACCTAAGGTCAAACTGGTCATTTGGCCATGATTTTGATTTTGGAAAATTTAAAATGATTCAAAAATGGGTTGGGCCAAATTTCAAGTGATTTGGAGTTCATTTGGTTTGAGTTGTTTCAATTTGACCTATTTAGGTCAAGTTGGGTCAAATTAGGTTTGGTTGACCAATTGGTCAAATTGGGTCAAACCATGAGTTAGGTCAAGTTCAAATGATCATTTAGTGCCTATGGGTGTCATTGGTTTGGTTTAATTTAGTTTAGATTTTGTTTTGGTTCATTTGGGTTCATTTAGGTCAAATAGTCAAGTTGACCAACCCACCTAATCAGTTAGGTCATGGGTTAGGCTTGGTTTGATCATTTAAATTGCAAGCTTTGGTTTTAATCAATTTTGATTTGGTTTGATTTCAAGTTGATTTGACCTTTAAGGTTAAGTTGGGTTCATGGTCAATTGGGCTAGGTTGGGACTAATTGGTTGATTGAAGCTTTGGTTAAGTTCAATAATTAATATAGAATGAATTTCACCCATTGGTTGTAATAAATTTGGCTTAGATCAAGATTTGACCCATTTTGGCTTTTTAGGTCAATTTGGGTCAACTTAGGTCAAGTGGCCAATTAGGTTTGGTTTGGCTCAATTGATGGCTTGATCATGTTCAATCATTGATTATGGATTGATTTAGATTACTGGTTTCAATCAATTTTGCTTATAGTAAATTTTGGTTTGTTTAGCTTTCATTTAGGCTAAGTGTTGTCTTGGTCAAAGGCAAGGTTTGACTTGATTTGACCCAATTTGAGTGATTGATCATCCCATAATGATTGTTGATTATGATGAGAGGCTTAGATGGGCTTAGTTCAACCAATTTGGGTTGGATTAGAATTTGGCTCAAAAAAGTCTTTTAGATCACTTTAGGTCAAGTGAACCTAAGTGGGTCAATTGGCTTGCTCAAGCTTGATTCAAGTTTGGTTGAACTCACATATAGACTTATGATGGAAATAAAAATCCAATTACAAGTGATTTTGGTTCATTTGGCAATTTCAAGTCAAAAGGATGAATATGGGTTTGATTTGGGTTAGTTTGATTTTGGCTTGGTGATTATAGTTTATATTTATATTTGGGCATGTGATTGAAGGAGTGATTGTTTGAAGAGAGAATCCAAGGGTTTGGATGGATTTGAGAATGATTTGCTAAAATCCAAGAAATTTGGCATAAAGGAAACAAGTTGGATATAAGTTGGATTTGGATTTGAGTTTTGAATTGATTTTGGTTATTTGAATTTATATTTCATTTATATTTGTGAATATAAATGAAAATATAAATGGGTTATGAGAAAATATTTTGAGTTTGAGTGATTTGGGTTTGGTTTGAGCTAAGTCCATAAGATGAAATCAAAGAGCTTAGGAAAGATTTTAGGATTTGAATTCAATCATGGGTTTCAATCATTTGATTTGGAATTTATGATTTAGATTTTTGGAATTGATTTATGATTTAAGAAAATCAATTGAGTTGAAATTGATTTAAGATTTGGGTTTTGGAAATGATTTATAATTTCAAAAAATCAATTGAGTTGGAATTAATTTAAGATTTGGATTTTGGAATTGATTTATGATTTGAGAAAATCAATTGAGTTGGAATTGATTTAAGATTTGATTTAGATTGATTTAAAGGAGGGAAGCAAGGGTTGGGTTCAAGCTATATGGTAGGCAAGTCCTCCTAATAGCCTAAGGCATAACATATTCCTATAGCTAACTCCTCTAAGTCTCTAGGGTTAGGTTATTTGTTCACCTAATCACTAGAAGTGTCTTATGACTAAGGAACTCTTAGTGTCTAGAGGAGTCCTATGTCTAAGATAGAGAAATTGAAAGCTCACTCCAAAAGTGAGGTCAACAAATATCTAGCAGAAGAACCATCCAATTCTGATAGGGTAACCCATGGGGATACTGTTGACCTCATTTTTAGAATGAGCTCTCAATACCTCCATCTTAGACATAGGATTCTTCTTAGACTTTAAGAGTTCCTTAGTCTTAAGACACATCTAGTGATTAGGTGGACACTCTCCCATAGCCCTAGAGGACTTAGAAGAGTTAGCCATAGGAATAGTTAATGCCTTAGGGGTGTTAGGAAAATTTCCTACCCTTCAGCTTAAGCCATTCCTCACTTCTCTTCTATCAATTCAAACTCCAAATAAATTTCATGATTGAAATCCATGATTCAATTCCATGATTGAAATCCATGATTGAAAACCATGATCAAAATCCATCTAAAATTCTTAAGTTAAAAATTCCTAAGTCCTTAACCCTTTTTTAAGGACTTAGCCAAAATCATGATTCAAACCTATTCAAACTTTTGATATTTTCTCATGATCCATTTATATTCTCATTTATATTCACATATATAAACGAAATATAAATTCAAATCAATCAAATCAAATTCAAAATTTCAAAACAATTCATAAATTTTTCTAAATTCTTTTAATTTTCCATTAAAGGACTTAGCCAAAATCAATTCCAAATATTGGTCAAACCTATTCAAATTCATGGGATTTTCTCAAAATCAATTTATTTCCTCATTTATATTCTCACATCTAAATGAAATATAAATATAACTCAATTAAATCCAAAGCAAAAATTAAATTCCAAATTAAAAATGCTTAAAAAATCCCTTAAATCCCTTAATTTTTCATTAATGGATTTAACCTAAATCTTGATCAAACCTGTTCAAATCCATGGCATTTTCTCAAAGTCAATTTATATCCTCATTTATATTCTCATATATAAATAAAATATAAATATAACTCAATTAAATCCAAAGAAAAAAATTAAATTCCAAATTAAAAATGCTTAAAAAATCTTTTAAACCCCTTAATTTTTCATTAATGGATTTAACCTAAACTTTGATCAAATCACTTCAAACTCATGGGATTTTCTGAAAATATATTTGTACTCTCATTTATGTTCTCATATATAAATGAAATATAAATATGCATCAATCAAATCCAACTCAAAAAATTAAATTTATACTTAAAAATTCAATTAAATCCATTAAATTCCCTTTAATGGATTTAACTTCAAATCATAATCAAACTCTTTCAAATACTTGAAATTTTCTCATGATCAACTTATATTCTCATTTATATTCACATATATAAATGAAATATAAATTCAAACAATCAAAACCAACCAAAACTCAAACTCAAATCAAATCAAATCTAAGCCTTTCAAGTCAAAATCTTGAACTTAGCCAAAATCAATTCAAATCAAGCCAAACTCTTGATTTTCTCTCATGGTTCAATCAAACTTACAATGATGAACTCATATATAAATCCAAACCCCAATCATTCAATCAAAACCTAAATCAAAAATCAAACCCAAAACTCTTTCATATTCTTCCTTTGAATATGAGATTTTCAAATGGGTCAAAATCCATTTGACTTCAAACCTCTTGTAAATGGATTTATATTTCAATCATAAGTCCATATACAAGATCAATCAACTTCAAATCAAGCTTTGACCAAGCCATTTGACCCACTTAGGCTCACTTGACCCAAAGTGACCTAAAGTACCATTATGAGCCAACTTTTGATCATAACTAAATTGGATTGAACCAAACTCATATATCCTTCTCATCATGATCAACAATTATCATGGATGATATCAATCAAATTGGGTCAAACCAAGTCAAACCTAAGGGTTGACCAAGCCAACCAAAATGAGACCTAACATAAAAATCCACCATAGCCGATTGATTGAAACCTTTGATTCAAGTTGACTCACCTATGTTTGAACTTGACCAACAGCCTAAAATATCCCATTTGGCCCACTTGACTTTGACCCATTTTGACCTAAAATGTCTCTAAGCCAAATTGATTGAAACCAATGGGTCAAGTCCATTCCAAATCACTTGTGAAACTTGACCAATGCCTCAATTGACCAATTAGACCGGGGTCATGTTGAGCCAAAATTGAACCTTACTCAAATTGATTGGAAACAAAGATACCAATCCACTTCATATGACCAACCTAAACCAAATGGTCAAAAATGGGTCAACTTGACCCATTTGATCAAATGGGTCATCTATACTAAATTGAGCCAAAGGCATCAAAACTTTTCAAATGGTCATATGAACTTGGTTTGACCTTGACCTTTGACAATTTGACCCATTTGACCTAAATGGTCAATGACAAAACCTATCAAATGGATTCCAAATCCATTGAAACTTGGCTACCTATTTTCTTAACATACCAAATTCAAAAATAGCAAAATGATCATTATTGCCTTAGGCCATAGAACAAATTTTGGCTTAGCCCATGGGTATTTCGATCATGCACTCATCACAAACACTTGAAGCTCTCCCAAAACATCAAGGGGATCTAGTGATGAGTGATGCACCCAACCCAATGGGTTTGGGTCAATCCATTTGGCCTATGGACCAAACTCGACCCATAGACACCAAATTGAATTCTCAAACTCCCCCCAAACCTCAATTGATTGCACATGGAAGCTAGGCATCCACTCCTCTGGCCAAACTGACCATGTGCACACCTCTAACCACTCAAACAACCCATTCCATTATGACAATTGGATCAAAATGACATGCAAAGGCTCGACCGTCTGATTGCCATTGGGGAGATATACTCCCCCTAATTCACTGAAATCAAAACACACACACACATTCGATTGAGACCTAAGAAGCTTTGAGAACACTCATAGAGCTTTCCCAAGGCCTTTAGGGGAGATTGAAATTCATCTTCTTCGATTTTCAAACGGTGAAAATAGGGGAGATACATTGAAGTGAAAACTTCTTCCATACTCAATTTCATCCAAATTCCTCCTACACTCATCATCATAGGATCCATTCGAGCTTGCCCAAGCTTCCAATTCATTTCCCACATCAAGGAAGGAATCAATCTAGCGGGGAGTTGATTCATCCACTCAACTAGGAACCTCAAAGCTTCATCTCCTCATCTACTACAGATCACCTCGGAGGTTAGTGAATTTCGACCACTTAGGTGTGTTGGTCTTTTGTGAAGTGGATTTTCATTCCATAGGATCAGCCATTGGATTCCTGAATTTTGTTTGAATCCATGAGAGATCAGGCTCAGATCTTCCCTTGGATTGTGAACGGCTCACATTCCTCCTCAGGGAAGTACTCAGTTAATCTTAGTTATCCATCCACATGTGTTTAAATGGACGGCTGAGATTATTTCCCACATTTTATAATTTGTTTTCCTTGCACTATTTTGACGGGTAAGATAAACGCATGCACTCCTGCTGATGACCTCACCATGTGTCGACCGCAGATTAAATGGGATTAGTTAGTTAACTAATTAATTTCCCAATTAATCCTTATGGCTTCTAAAATTCAGTTCTCTTTGTAGAAAATTCAAAAAAATAAAAGCAAAAATGCCTTGGATAGATAATTTTATCTTGAATATTTTAAAATTATTTTCAATACATTTTAATTTCCCTTCTTCTCTGAATTTTAGTTTCTTTGGGAAAGGTAATTAGCTAATTACTTTCTAATTAAGCCATCAATTAATCTCAAACTTCTAGGGTTCATTTTAGGGGATTACCTCTCCCCTAATTTTTTTTATTTTTTGAGATGATTTAAAGAAAATTCCCTTCATGTAATTATGTAATTAAAATGTAAATTAGTGGATTTTCCTTATGTTTAAGTTAGATTAAAGTTAGATCCAGTGAATAGAGGTTTTAGGGAATATTTTGGGGTATTTCCCCTAAGTTATTCTTGAAATCCCCTTTTCTTTCTTTAATCCCCTTTTAATTAAGGGTTAACCCATTAATTACCCTTCTAAATAATTTTCAAAAATTCTAAAAATCTATAGAACTTAACTAATCTACCTTGGGTAGGTACTTAGTTGTTCAATAGCCTAAGTCTAATTAATTAAACCCCCTTTCATAAGTGTGGAGGGGTGTTTTAAAAGTACTTAAGCTAAATACCCTTAGTTTAATTAGCTTTTAATTGTGAGCCAAATTGCATTAGGCCTTTTTCATTATTAGGTGCATTACAAATTTACATACCTTTTTATGTCATCTCATTGCCTCATAATTACCTAAGTTAATTTTCCTAAGGTGGTGTAGGTAAGGGTTAATTAAATCACTTAATGCATACCTTAACCTAATCAACACTTAAAAAATAGATCTAATTATCTAAAAATTAAACTAAAATACAAAACACATGTGGAAATGGGTTAGGAGCAACAAACCAATCTCACCCTTTTAAAATTAAATCAAACTTTAATCAAACAAAAATAATTTTGAAATTCACTTTGATTTATTCTAAGTTTTCTTATTCTTTAAGAATGACTTTAGGAATTAAGTAAAGTGAGTTTGTTCATGTGATTACATTGCTTTAGATCTTTCCCAACATGTTAAATTGTATGCCATATGACTTATACATCCATGATTTCATGTCTTCAAAGTTTTAAAAGGAACTTGTTTATTTTATGTCAAATGTGTTAAAAGTAAAATTTGAGTATTATCACTACTAAATCCAAATTATTTTCAAAATCTATAAATAAAATAATAAATTTGAAAATATTCTATAAGCTTGCATGTTTAGATTATAAAACATGTTTAATGTAGCCTTTCCTTCCTTTCTTAGGTTAGCATACTCTTGAATATGGGTTAGTAAAGTGTAGGGTTCAATTGAAAAGAACCCAACACTTACTTGATTCCAAAGCCTATTCATCCCTATGTTCCCACTTAAGAAGGAGTGTTTACACTTGCATGAATAAATTGCATGAGCCAAAAATGAAACCATTAAGTAAATTTTTGCATATTCTCCTCCACTTTATTTCTTTTATATGCATGTTAGTACTTAAGGAAAGTGGTATATTAGTCTGGAAAACCCTGAGGTTGCGAGGCTTTAAATAGCCCTGAGTAGGTCTTATACCTTACACCTCTGGTTAACAATGGTGCTATACTCACTTATGCCTTTCCTACTTTCATGCATGTATGTGAAATTTTGGAGAAAGAAAGCCTACTTAAGAAAATTCATGCATCTAAAACTTCTAAATTTTCTTAAATGAATTACTTAGCATGCATCATTAAGTGTGTTAATTATCTCATTTGCATGTATAGATTTGCTTAGGGTCCATCCATATGCATGTTATATATGTTAGGAAAGATTGAAGTAATGTATGTTATGTGAATTTTAATTCATTTTTCTTAATCTTAAAATGCCTTTCTTCTTGGATAGGTTTGTTTAGAGTTGATCTAAACTTAGGATTAATTAAAAGATTTAATCAAAACATTCACCTAAAATGAAATTAAAAATGTGAACTTACCTTAGAAATTACTTAAGGATTAGGGAAGGAAAGAGAAGTTCCCTTATCTTTTTCTCTCTTCATAACTTAGTAATTAATTGTAGGTCTCACTCAAATCAAATTAAAATATGAAATAAAAATAACCTAAAGTCACTAAACAACTTAAATGAAACCCTCCTCTAAGTTGAACATGTTTTTCACACTTAGAAAATTCAAACCTAAAGTCTTAACTAAGCATGCCACACAAACCTTCAAAGCACACACATTAGCTTAAGTCACCACTTCTAGATTTAGGATTAGATATGCATTTGATGTTATGTTTTATTTTGTGATAAATATTTTAGACTGATGTTAGGTGTATGCTCATAGAATGAATGAAGGACATGCTTAGTCTAACTATTCTTTGTGGAGATTGTGCAAAGGGGCTATCATAAATAAAGATATAAATGCTTCTTGCTTTGCTTATACCTCTTAGCATAATCCATAGGCCGTGGACTTAGTCACCCATGTGTGGGGTGATAATTCCAATATACATGCTAGATTTGTCGGTGTGATTTGACTAACCTGTTTAGTAGATTATTATGCTTTTCCTTTTCATGTAAAAATTTATTTAGGATGATGAATTAGGATGAACATTGGTCATATCCCATCTTATGTACCATGTAAAACATCACCATTCAAGAAGAAGAAGAAAGAAAGAAAGAAAGAAAGAAGAAAGAAAAAAGAAGGACAGAGCTTGAAGACTACCATAACAATGAATTTCTTTTGCTTAAATGTAATTTAATTCATTTGTAATACAGGTTGTATAAGGGTACATCTCGGCTATCCACATTTGATATTTTTGGGTTTGTGCAGTGGTGCCCAACCACAAACGGCCATTTATTCTTTTTGCACTAGTTTTATAAATTGATTGATGTTTGTTTAACTTGTGCATTAAGTGACATGATTCTTAGTTTCTTCCTTACTTTATGTATGGCCTGGACGTGGATTATGCTCTTTAGGGAAAAATAAATCTTTTACCCAACTTAAAAATTCAAACTAAAACTAAACAACTCATAACCTCACCTAAAGCTTAGGATTAAAATCAAGATAAAAGTATTAGAAACCCCTTAGTTGGATGAGTTCTTATCTTTATAATATCACGAAAAACAACATGTTATTTCACTCTTGATAGGAGGGATTTCATCTTTGCCAGAGAACTCGGCTTGACCTATGAGGGCCGTGGTAGAAACTCACCACCTAAAATTCTAGCTGATTTTGGCCAACAATATATTTCTCATGCATTAGTCATAAAATGTCCTATTAGCTTGAGTCAAATGATTGCCCAAAAATGAAATAAATTGAAATTTTAAATGCATTAGATTTAGGTCATTTAAAGCATGTCCCTTTACATGATCTAGTCTCCTTAGGGGGTGAGTTTAAGGACTTAGTCTCTTTCTAAATAAAAATAACCTAGTTATCTTGCATAAACATAAAGACTTGTCTACATTTAAAATTATAGGAGGAGATAGTTGGCGGCCACCCCCAGGCGGTTGTCCAAGCTATCGGGTGGTTTGTCCTCTCTTGTGGAGGCAAACTAATTACCCATTTTTGCCTTAGATTTAGGTTGTGCTTCCAGCCCTCGTCGAAGCTCCCTAGATTTAGGTTCTGAGGCTACTTTTCCCTTTATGAGCTATAAGCATAATTCCTCACCTCTTGGGCATTTCCTTAATCTTGTGTTGAGAAATCTTAAGTCCTAAAAATCTAATGAAAATATAACTCAAATAAATTAAATCAATTTCTAAAATATAAAGCCCAATTTTATGATAGTTTGAGATGCTCGCTAGGTTTCCTAGCATCGTGAGTATCTCCTACTTAATCCCATTTTGGCTTCGATAATAACTCCCTCTTTTGATCAACCCCATTTGATCTTCAAAATATAAACCAATCGATTGATAGTCCTTCCTTTTGAAATCTTCAGAGATAACGATCATTTACCTTAATCGAGAGTTTTCTTAAAGGATCCTATCCTTAGAATTAACTATTTGCCGAACCTAGTTTAAAATAAACCCCTTGTCTTTTCCATATAAAGTAAGGAAAGAATTCATACAGATCCATCGGAGTCCTTAAGGTGATTGTTTCATTAAATGGTAGTGACTTCTATCTCTCGAGATAGTACACTATACCTTGATGATGTATCCGATCACCTAAATAAGTACATCTATGGATCTATGTGACATCTTACTAAGATGAATTTCTATAAGGTCTCTTCTTTCTTTTCTCCACAGATTTGAAAGGTGACTCCTTGTAAGAGATTTATTCACCACAGATACATGTGATCCTCTCAAAACAAAGGAAGGTTGGGATATCTCTTTATCCCGAACCTCTAAATAGATCATTTCTAAAATCAAGAAATTTTCCTTACAGGTGCCTGAGGGAGCTCGAACCTCCAACATCAAGGAAGGTTCACAAGTTGCCAAAGATAACTTGGATAAAGTAGGAGGTCAGTAGCAGCAGCCATAACCCATACTTGCTCGGGATAACCAAGAAGCGTAACCACCGATCGAGTCTAGTCTCCATTCCACCATTGCAAATTACACATTCTACTTCCTAGTTCTTCTTCTAGTTGACATCTTGTATCGTGAATGAGGGCATCAAATCCTTCACCTTACTTTACTAGATTTCTACCATGTACCTTTTAAATCTAAGAAATCAAGGAAGAAAACTAGTTTGAATTACATCTACCGATGGGTTATATGATTCTTCTTTAGAAAACTCTTCAAGTCTTAATAATTATAATAACTCCGATCATCCTATTTTTATTCAGAGATGGACTTTCCTTTTCTGAATATTATGGGTTCACCTCTTGAGATAGACTTGGAATCATCTGATTCTGAGGGTCCTATAGGAGAAGCTATAGGTATGTATGTGAGCAGGTAGAATCTTCCACTAACCCGCCACAAGAGATCACCCAAGTTAACCTCCACAGTGGCAAGGTTCTACCTCCTGGGCAACACCCCAAGATAAGGGAAAGCAAGTCATTGGTACCACTGAGCAAACATCCCTCCACATAATGCTTCACCCATAGATATATGATACCATTATCCTATCCAAAGAGATGAAGGAATCACTAATCAAGGACCTTCTTGATCTAGAAATATGCACCACCGGAGAGGCACATTATTCAAAAAAAGCCCAGGGAGTCACATTCATCGGTGAAGACCTTCTTCTCGGGGATATGGTGCACAATCGTCCCCTCAACATCATAGTGGATATGGGCAGATTCAGACTTTCTAGGGTATTGGTTGATCCAGGTGCATCAGTGAACATTATTAGCCTGAAAGCCCTTGATTATTTAAGGATTGACATCTTTGAACTCTGAGGAGATCAAATGATGTTGAGAGGATTCAATGAACAGGGTGAGAGGGCTTTAGGCTCCATAATGTTACCTTTAGAAATAGGCGACTAGAAGAATGAAGCTGAGTTCTATATAATTGATTTGAATACGTCATTCACTACTTTGCTCGGTAGATCTTGGAAACACCAGAATAAGATGGTTCCATCCTTTCTTCATTAGTGCATCAATTTCGAAGAGATGAAATTGAATACTGTGTGAAAGGAGATGAAAAGCCATTCTCAGTTAGAGAAGTCGAGATATATGAGGATGTGATCTACTATCTTCATCAAAATCAAAACATCTATTCTCGCAAACTTGGCCAAAATCAGAATACAAAAGAAAAGAAAAGAAGAAAAAAAGAAAGAAAAAAGAAAAGAAAAGAAAAGAAAAGAAAAGAAAAAAAAAAGAAAGGGACACCGAGGAAGAGGTAGAGCCTCATATTACATTCCACCCATAGTTCATTCCACCATACAGACATATGGGTAGGATGACTCGACCTCCACCAGGTAGAGGCAGAGGTAGATATAGAGGCAATTCCAGAGGTAGAAGACCCTCTGGTTGGCGGCCAGCCAATAGGGGCTATGTTCTCATTCACAGTAGTACTCCTGCTATTCACATAGACTTAGAATCTAGCTCAAAGGATGAGTCTCATGTGATTAGCACACCAACAAACCCCTCTTAGTAGGCCTCATTGGAGGCGACACTCGAGCCAGACAGTGATGAAGACCAGGCCTCCAAGTAAAGCATAAATGTATTCAAATCAGGATTATGTAAAACCATTAGGCAGCAGTTGGGAACCTTAGCTCTAACCCCACTTTCAAAAGTTAAGGCTTTCCTAGATCTTCCATGGATGTCAAGCCAAAGAGATTCCTATTGGGATCATCATCCTCAACTCAAAAAGCAGATGTAGAACTTGAGGACAATTCATATAAAGATTTAATGGAATTATCTTTTGATTGGTACTCGTCTTATGTCCATAATTTTGCAAAGAAAGGTTTGATTCCTTACACATGGTCTGTCAAAGTATTTCGAAAGCAAGAAAGGGATGCACAATCAAGACCAGACTAGATTTGGTACATTGGGTCCAATGCCGATGACACTAGTTGTCACTAATCATCTAGAGTCTGATAGGATCTTCTCAAATCACACTAACTCTTATAAGGAGGTGTGTTTAGAAACTTTAGATAAACCTAATGATCTTCAAATCAAAGATGCACCTCCAGAATTTGAAGAAGAAATCAATTCACCCATTGACAAGCTCAAAGAAATCAACCTCAGGATAGAAGAAGATCCATGCCCCACATACATTAGTTCTCTATTGAATGAAGAAGAAACCAATGACTTAGTTAGGTTATTGACTGAGATTAAGGATTGTTTTGTATGGAGCTATGAAGAGAAGCTCAGATTATCTCCTAACGTAGTAGTCCACAAACTAGTAATAAACCCTAACACTAGCCATATCAAGGAAGCTCCTAGATGCATGGGATTAGAAATTGAATAACAGGTCATTTTTGATGTTAAGAAATTGATTGATGCTGGCTTTATCAAGAAAGAAAAATACCCTACCTGGTTAGCTAGTGTCGTCCCAATTAAGAAGAAGAATGATCAAATTCGCATATGCATCGATTTCAGGTACTTAAATAAGGCATGTCTTAAGGATGAATTTTCACTTCCTATACCAAAGTTAATGGTGGACGTTGCCTCATCTCAAGCAATATTCTCCTTCATGGATGGGTCATCTTGCTACAACCAAATTAAGATGGCCCCCAAGGATGAGAGGAATACTGCTTTTTGAACCCCGATCAGAATCTATTGTTATAAGGTCATGCCCTTCAGCCTTAAAAATGCTGGTGCTACTTACCAGCGGGCCATGACTCAGATTTTTGATGAACTCATTCATCATCAAGTAGAATGTTATATCGCTGATCTAATTATCAAAAGTAAAGAAAAGGGAGGCCATCTCTTTGACTTGAGAGTAGTTTTCAAATGGTTAAGATAATTCAATCTCAAAATAAACCCCGTGAAGTGTGCATTTAGAGTAGCTTCAGGGAAGTTCCTTGGGTTTGTTGTCTGACATCGAGGAATAGAAATAGACCTAGAAAAAATTAAAGCTATCTTAGAAATGACACCCCCTAAAAGTCTAACTCAACTCAAATTATTTCAAGGTCGGTTGGTGTATCTAAGGTGCTATATCTCCAATCTATTGGGGAGATGCAAGCCATTTTTAGCACTTATCAAAAAGGATGCTAAATTCAAGTGGGATGACAAGTGCCATCATGCTTTTGAAGACATTAAATAGTATTTAGTGAAGCCAATTCTAGCCTCTATCCGTGCAAGCCATCCTCCTTTACACGGCATTGATGACTCCTTTGCTTTATTAGCCCAAAACCAATGATAAAGGGAAGGTGAATGCTCTCTACTACCTTAGGCATCATCCTTTGCAAACTACCACCCACCATTAGAAGCATCCCTAGCTTTGCATTACATGCTCTCTCATAGGTAAACTTGATTTCAAGAACAGCAGATCTCATGACAATCAACATTATCCCAAACATGTAACATGGTCCATGATTCTATTACAATTTGATATTACATTCATGCCCCTCTGAGCGATGAAAGGATAAGCACTGTCAAATTTTCTAGCTGCACACCCACTTCCTGCTGACTCTCTGCTTAGTGGTGGTCTCCCTGATGAACAAATCTTGAACTTAGGGGAGGTTGAAAATCTCCATTAGGAAATTTATTTTGATGGTGCGGCTTCCTCTCAAAGAGAAGAAGAATCATGATTTACTATTCCAGTAAAAGCAAGGGTAGTAATCATTATTTTAACTCTAGGCCGTGATGTGATGAGATTCTCATACTATCTCTCCAATCCATACACCAACAATGAAGCCATGTATGAGGCTTTGATTGTCATGCTATAGTTGGCTATTACAGTGTGTGTCAAAAGCATCAACATCTATGGAGATTTTCAGCTAGTCATCAACCAGATTCTTGGGTCCTATAAGGTTCTAAAACCTAAGCTTCATCACTACCATGAGTACACCATGAAGCTATTGGCTCAAATCCTTAAGGTCACCATCTTCAAGATTCCTCGAGGAGTGAATGCCCAAACTCGCCAAGGAGTTGGCATGTCCAGAGAATGAATCCATTCCAATAAAGGTCCAAAATAGAAAGTCTTATCCCTTATTGATAATGAACTCATCAAGAGTTATTCTCTTAAAGGGGAGGTTGTCGTTGCTAAGAAAGATGAGCTGGATTGGAGGCAACCATTCATAGATTATTTAACTAGAGGCAAACTACATCAAGAGAAATCACTAGACTATCAGATGAAGCAGAGAGCTCTCTCCTATGCTCTTGTGGATGGCACCTTGTACCGATGGTCTTTCGATCAAATGTGGTAACACTATTTAGATAAACACAAAGCTCATAAGATCCTGATCGAGGTACATTCAAGTCTATGCGGAGCGCATCAATCTGGTCCGAAGATGAATGTAAAGATTAAGAGACTAGAATACTACTGGCCTTCCATGATTATGGAATGCATGGATGTAGCTAGGAGATGCCATCAATGTCAAATACATGATGTAGTCTTGCACCAATCACCCAACATTCTACACCCTACATTAGCCTATGGCCATTCGAGTGTTGAGGTACTGACATAGTGGGTTTGATTGGTCCTCCTTCTCTTATGGGTCATCATTTCATCCTAGCCACCACTTTTTCCAAGTGGGACTTAGAGGCCATAGGTCAGATGCGCCAATTTTTCCATATCAATAGGTTTGGGGTGCCTTGACAAATTATATTCAATAATGGTATTGCATTCAAAGGCACCAAGATCAATAGCTTCGCTAGGAGACATGGTATATATTGGAGATACTTTACTATCTACTATCCCAGGGTAAATGGCCTAGCAAAAGCATTCAATAAAACTCTCATCCAAATACTAAAGAAGACACTCGACGATAATAAGTGATAGTAGCATGAGCCGCCAGTTGAAGTCTTGTGGGCATACCGCACCACATATAGAACTCCAACCCAATCTACCCCGTTCTCTTTAATGTATGAGTCTGAAGTCGTTCTACCATTAGAAGTTTAGCTCCCATCACTAAGGATAGCAATGGGTAGCAAAATCACTACAGATAAAAATGTCAGGTTGCATTTAGAAGAGCTTGAAGGTTTGGAGAGAGACTACGCATGCTAAAAACCTCGAAGTTACACAAAGATTCAAGCTCACAACAGGCTGGTTTGCCTTAGAGCTTTTCAAGTAGGAGAGATTATTTTAATTCTAAGCAGACCAATTATTGCTCATCGAAAGATAGAGGCAAGTTTGAACCTACTGGGAAGGCCCTTTTGTCATAAAGAAGGCTTACCAAGGAGGATCTTATCAACTTATTAATTGTAAAGGGGAACACCCGATGCTTCCAATCAATGGGTTCTATTTGAAGAAATTTCATCCATAAAATCATGTTTGAAAATAATTATCTTCAAAAATTCCATTCCAATCTATCAAAATATTTTCTTTATTTGAAGCATTGTTTGCTTATTTGTAAATCTTCCACGACATGTTTAGGGTTGGTGTAGGAGAACCCAAAGGCATCATATCCTTCTTTCACAACACGAACACAAATTTAACATGATTCCTCAGTGCTACTAGTGTATATATAAGAGAACCCAAGAGGCATCCTATTTCGACTAGCACAACTAAGTTAGGTGTAAGAGAACCCAAGCAACATCCTTTCTTGGTGGGATCATAACAACCATTTGTAGCACCATTTCATCAACTCTTAAGCGTGTTTTAGGATAGGTGTAAGAGAACCCAAGAGGCATCATGTCCTCCTTTAACACGAACACAAACACATATCTTTTATCTCGAGCTATTTTAATGTGGGAGAAAGCCCCCTATGACACTCACTCATTACTCTAGATAATAACGTTACGAATACCACCCAATGGTCTTTTAAAGATGTGAGTCCCCATGCTTTCTTCCATACTGCACCTATGATGAGCCCGGCATGGTTGACCTTATATTGGATTATGTTTGAGAGGATGTAAGTCATACACTTTTAAACTATATCCAACTAACTGGTCGAAGTCACTGATAAGTTCCCCCAGACTTTTGAGTTGATAACCCCATAGTGGCATTCACCAAGAACACCCAGTCGATAGTACCCAGAGATAGACTATCCCATCAATTCCACCTAAGGATGTGAGTCCTCATGCTTTCCTTGATTATCACAAAGGACCTAGTTGGTTGATGTCCCGGCCATGGACTCACCCGGATACACCTAAGGAGTCCTGATGCTTTCTCCCTTGAGTTGACCCCAATACCTACATTATCTTCTTCAAGGATCATGATAAAGCTTAAACAGCATCCCAACCTGAACAAAACTCATAAGAATTGCTTGACTACCTTGAGTTTAGATAAGTCCCCAAGTTGGCACTCAAGTAGTTAGCCTAGCTATCTTTCTCTATCACAAACAAGTTGCTCAAGGCATTTCACTGAAGATGTAAGTCCCGATTCTTTCTAGCATGAATTTCACAAACCATAGGTACCTAAAAAAAAAGGTGCTTGACATGTTACCTGCTAATGTGTCACCCTAGTGGTTCTTTGGCTCAGAAGATCTTTAGTTCTTAAACAGAAACTACCCTTGATTGAAGAGGCCATTAGTGTGATCCATCAAATATAATAAATGAAATTAATTTTGACTATCTTGATTTAAGTCCCAATGACATTCAGTATCTAAGGTTGGGTTTGATTTCACTATAATGCCCCTGTAACCATCCCTATAGAAGCAACCTTTAGAAGTCTTCATGGTTGGTATACTACCCCTTTGGATTGATAATCTAGTAAGGTCGACATAATGGCTCCTGTGGTCCATCATAAATTTAGGATACATCAAAATATAATTAAAATAATATTGACTATCTTTGAGCTAATTTAAGTCTCCGGCATTCAGGCCTTACATTTGTGTTCCAAATCATCACCCGAGGATGTAACCCATCCCACTCAAGACTACCGAAAAGACAACCCTTTGGTTGGATAGTCTTACTATGGTTGGTAGACTACCTTTGGTCACATGGCCCTACTAAGCAAGTCCATCTTAAAATTCAAAATTTAAAATCTGAAACAAAACCAACCAACCTCCCTAGTGGAGTCAGATTAAATAATCAAATCGATCATCTTCTCCTCACTGAGATGCAAATCTTTCCAATTTCTCTAGTGGAGTCAATTCAATCCAACCTGAACCAGCTCCCCTAGTGGAAGGTTCACACTTTTATCCCCAGTGGATTCCAAATTATAATCCCCAATGATTTCACAACTTTTTATCCTAGTGGATAACTTGAACCTTTTCCTAGTGGAATGCTCACATACCCAATCCCTAGTGGGTTCCTCCTTCACACTCTTATGTCTTTGACATAAGTAGAGTAGCATTGCACTAAGATCTTGATTCTTTCTACACCCTGGGTTTAGGAGTAGATCATTTCTGCTATCGCTTCAACATTGTTGATCATCTCGTCAATAATCATTTGTCACACACCCTATTGGACAACCTTTGTTGATCTCACTTTTGGAGTGAGCTCTCAACTTCTCCATCTTAGACATAGGATTGCTCTAGACAGTAATAGTTTCTTAGTCTTGAGATACTTCTAGTAATTAGGTGAACACTTAACCTAACTCTAGAGACTTAGAAGGGTTTATCATAGGATTAGGCTATGCATTAGGGATTTAAGGCAACCGCTTATCTTATAACTCAAACCCAGCCCATGTACACTCCTTCAAACCAATCCAAATCAAATCTTAAATCAATTTCAACTCAATTGAGTTTCTCCAAAATCAACTCCAATCCAAAATGATTCAAATCCAAAATCAATTCCAAATCCAACTCCAATTCCAAATGATTGAAACCCATGATCAATTCCAAATCCAAAACCTTCCTAAGCCTTATGAATCACATTCATAAGCTTAGCCAAACCCTTCAAATCAACCCAAAGCAAAAAATTCTTTATAAATCACATATTCCATCATTTCTATTCACAACTATAAAGGAAATTGGCATACGAATCATCCAAATCAAATGAATGTAAATCAAACCAAATCAAAATCCCTGTTTCAAACTTTTTTGACCTACCTTAGCCAAATTCACAACCAAATCATTCCTAATTCATATGATTCTCTCATGGATCATTTATATTCTTATTTATCTTCACAAATATAAATGAAATATAAATTCAAATAGCCAAAATCAAATCAATATAAATTTTAAAACTTAAATCCAAACCCAATTTATATCCTTTAAGCCAATTTCTTGGATTTAGCCAAATCATTCTCAAATTAATCTAAACCCTTGGATTTTCTATTCAAACAATCACTCCTTCAATCACATGCCCAAATAAAAACATAAGCTACAATCACCAAGCCAAAATCAACTCCAAGTCATGGTCATCCTTTTGACTTGAAATTGTCAAATGAACCAAAACTCATTTGACTCCAAACCACTTGCAATTGGATTTATATTTCCATCATAAGTCCATATGTGAGTTCAACTAAACTTGAATCAAGCCATGATCAAGCTAATTCACCCTTTTAGGTCCACTTGACTCAAAGTAGCCTAAAGACCCTTTTTGAACCAAGTTCACCTCTTGAACCAAGGCCACCCAAGCCTTACATTGTGATCATCAATCATCCTAGAATGATCAATCACTTAAATTGGGTCAACCCAAGTCAAACCTAGCTTTTGACCAAGTCAACACTTAGCCCAAATGAGACCTAAACAAGTCAAAATTTATTATGAGCCAAATTGATTGAAACTATTGATCTAAACTAATCCATAATCAATTATTAAACATGACCAAGCCCTCACTTGAGCTAGATCAAACCCAATTGGCCCTCCTAGCCCAAGTTGAACCAAATTGACCTAAAAAAGCCAAAATGGGTCAAATCTTGATCTAAGTCAAATTGATTGCAACCAATAAGTCAAATTCATTCCAAATTGATTGTTAAACTTGACCAAATCTTCAATTGACCAATTAGACCCAAGCTAGCCCAATTAACCATGAATCCAACTTGACCCAAAAGGTCAAATCAACTTGAAATCAAACCAAATCAGAATTGATTAAAACCAAAGTTTGCAATATATTTCAAATGATCAACCAAGCCTAAACCAACCCATGACCTAACCCAATTGGGTCAAATGGGTCAAATGGGTCAAATTGGTCAACTTGACCCATTTATCCCAAATGAACCTAAATGAACCCAAACCAAATCTAAACCAAATTAAACCAAACCAATGATACCCATATGTATCATTTGAACTGACCTAACCAATTGGTTTGACCTAATTTTGACCTTGATCTTGATCCAAATCAATTAAGCCAAATTGAACTCCAATTCACTTGAAATCGCCCAACCCATTTTAAATCATTTGAAATCTTCCCAAATCAAACTCATAGCCAAATGACCACTTTGTCCTTATAAGTCTCATGACCAAATTCACTTGAATTTCCTTTCCCAAGGCTACTTCTATTGGTCCACACATGGGCACCAAGGAGGGTGGTGAACAACAATGAGCTTGGATGACCAACATGGAGGTTTCCTTGGACACTTTTCTCACCAATTCACTCACCAAATGATCTATTTTCCTCTAGTTCAAATTGTTCTAGCTAGCGGTGGAAAATCGCCATCCACCGCTGACCAAGGAGAGGGAGATATACCCCTCAACCTTCATCCTCACTCAAGCAAGAAGAGATTCATTCTTAGAGTCAGAGGTCAATCGCCTCCCCAAGCTTCCTTGATTCCCATTTCTTAGTTTCACTCAAAATTAGAATGGGGGAGATCAATCCCAAGCTCAACTCACTCAATCCTCAACCAAAGTATAATTAATCTTGCACACACCATCCTTGTACCAAGGCGAGTCAAAATGAATCGAATCCCGAGCTTCCCAATGACCGGAGCTAGGAGTTCGATTGAAGCTAATCACCTATGTGTCATGGATTGGCCTTCCAAGCTAACTACATCGAATCAAAGCTCGTGCGGCTCAACAGGGCTTCATTTCATGCAAATGAAGCTTCCTCAATCATTGGGATCGTCGGTCACAAGCTCTGGTGAGGTATGCCATTAAAACTGACCTTAGAGTAAAATTTGCTTAGTCCTTTATGAAGAAAATCATTATATCATGCGATCTCCATCGTTAGATGTGTTACTTGTGCTTCCCTGAAGGTGTGGGATGAAGTTGAGCTCCATTCGAGCTTGGGTAAGCACCGATCGAGCGATGATCGATGGACGACATCCGTCTCTCACCGCTCGGGAGGAGACAGATCACATAGCATCCATTTTGCATGATCAAATTGGACAGTCCTGATCAAATCACATTTTAGATCTCTCTAATTTCCTCCTTAACCATGGATTAAATTGTGACCATCCGATCTTAGATCAGATGGTCCATGGGAAAGCACGTCCGCCGCCAGGTGACTCAGCCAATGGATGTGACAACTTAAATAAGCAATCCCATCATGCCACATGGAAAGACCGCGCGCCATGCCATGGAGATTAGAGTTTAATTAGGCTTAATTAATCTGATTTTAATGGTGAAACTTCCAAAACTCATAATTAATTATAAAAAATTCAAAAAATATAAATAAATACTCATTCAGAGAGAATAATAGAAAATTAAAATCAATTTTGAATTGTGATTTTGACTCAATTTGGATTTCATTAGAAATGTAATTAAGTTAATTACTCTTTAATTACTCTAGCAATTAATTTTAAACTTTTTGAGATTGATTAGTGGGATGACCTTTGCCTCCCATAATTTATTTGGAATTTATTGCTTGATTAATTAGGAGAATTGCTTGTTTCATTCTTAATTCCTCTTTTATTTATTTAAATGATTAATTAACATGTTAAATGTAACTAAGCTAGCTAAGTTAGCTAATTATGAAATAGTGTGGACATAGAAATGAGATGAGGACCTCTTCTCTAATCTTTTCCCCTAAGTTTATTTCATTTGGATAATACTTAATCAATTTGTAACTAATTAATGACTTAATAACCTCATTAAATAGTTTAATTAATCAAACTCAAAACCAAATCATTCCAAAACTCAATCATTCAATTCTTGGGTAGAATCATAGGTGTTCAATAACCTAAGAGAATTCCAAAGGAAATTATAATCAAACTACATGTGTAGTAGGGTTATAAAAGTACTTAATCAAACTCTTTAGCTTAATTAACCAATAATTATGAGCCAATTGTATTAGACCCTTCATTTCTTAGGCAATCGATTTAATTTATGTGATTGCATATCATATGTTGGCTCATAATTACTTGGATAATTATGTTAAAGGGTAAGTAATTAATTTATTTAATTCATACCTTAACCTCATCAAAACATAAAAATCAACCTTATTATTCTAAATTAAAGCAAACCAATTCACACATGGGGGGAATGGGTTAGGACTAGCAAACCCTTTTCATATTTCCTAAGACAAATCAAATTTAAGATAAAAATCTCCTTAAAGAATTTTGATTCATTTTAAATAATCTTATTTTATATGATTATCCTTAAGAATTAATTAGGGTGAATGAAGTCATGTGCTTATATTTCTTTATTTCTTTCTAATCATGCTAAAAATTATTTGTCATATGAAATCATGCATTCATTTCTTTTAAAAATTAATTAAATAAAAATGTTTTCTTTTATGTAAAATTGCATGTTTGGGTAAAATTAAGAATATGAGTGGCTATTATTAATATTAACCAAAAATTAGTTTTTTTAAAACCTATAAATCAAAGATTATAAATGATGTGATACTAGTTATAAATATTTATAAGCTTACATGTGATGATAGCATAAGATGTGTATTATGAAGTTCCTTTCCTTCCTCTTAACATGGATTCACATAGATTTGCAAGTGTATAGTTCATTTAAAAAGAACACAACACTTGCCTAAATCTATTTCTATGCATCTCTATATTAAGACTTAGAAAGGATCTTCGTATTACACATGTAAATCATACAACCAAATCAAACATAATCTCTTTGCATGATTCCTTATCCATTAGGTTCTTTTTGTACATCTTCATGTATCTAAGAAAAGTGGTATATCGCCAGACATCCTTGGGATGACATCTAAGTAGTCTGCACTTACGCCTGTAGAAAATAATGACGCCACTTATAACTTTTATACATGCGGATGTGCATTTAGCTAATGGATAAAAAATCCCTCCTTTCTCCATAACAAAGACATGCATTAATGATCCAATCAACAAATGAAATATCCAAAATTTCAAATCACATCTCTTTGCATTCATCAGTAAAGTGTGCTAAGATTTGCATTGCATGTATAGGTATGCTTAAGATTATTCATATGCATGGTATACATTGTGGAAAGAAATGAATGAGTGTGTGATATGTGATAGTAATCCACCCTAACTTATCCTATGAGTAAATAGGGCTATTTAGAGTGAATCTAAACATAGGGTTAATTAAAACACATAATAAATCATTCATTAAAGAGAATTTAATTAATGAATCCACCCTAAAAATGCTTTAAGGTAGGGATGAAAGAGAGCTCTCTTCTCTTTTCTTCTCTTCACAACATTTAGTCACTATGTGTAGGTTCATTCAAATCAAATCAAATCACCAACTAAAATTGATAAATCAACTAAAGTCACTTAAAATGAAATCATCATCTAAATTGAATCTTTCACACTTGAAAAATTTCAACCTTAAAGCCTTGCTAAGACATGCCACACAAGCCTTAAATGGCATACACATTAAGATAAATCACCACTTCAAGCTCTATGTTAGGGCGGTGCATGATTTGATACATGATTTTATTTTATGGTGTAATGTTTTAGACTGGATGTTAGGGAGTATATGCATAGACTGAATGATAGGGCGATCTTAGCCTAATCATGTCTTCTGCATGAGATTATGCTTAAGGGGCCATTGTAATAAAAATAAAAAGAATATAAATGCTTTTGCTATGTAGGTTGCTTAGCCCCTAAGCATAGTCCAAATTAGGACAAATGGACTTGGTTACCTATGTGCAAGGTGCTAAGTCCAAATTATTAATATAACTGCTTGGGTTGTGCGGTAAGTTTATCTAATATTTATTTTATAGGTTTTGTTAGATTTACCTTTCCCATTTTAATGTAAATTTTGTAATTAGGATTTAGAATGAATGTTATGGGGGATTAGGATGAACATTGGTAAAGAGGTCTGGTCCTTTTTGTACCATGTCATTCTTTGGAGTGAACCAAATCAAAGAAGAAAAATGGAGGAAAGAAAGTTTGAAGAAATGAACCCTCCTCTGCACGGGATTATGCTTAAGGGGCCATTGTAATAAAAATAAAAAGAATATAAATGCTTTTGCTGTGCAGGTTGCTTAGCCCCTAAGCATAGTCCAAATTAGGATAGATGGACTTGATTACCTATGTGTAAGGTGCTAAGTCCAAATTATTAATATAACTGCTTGGGTTGTGTGGTATGTTTATCTAATATTTATTTTGCAGGTTTTGTTAGATTTACCTTTCCCATTTTAATGTAAATTTTGTAATTAGGATTTAGAATGAATGTTATGGGGGATTAGGATGAACATTGGTTAAAGAGGTCGGTTTTTTGTACCATGTCATTCTTTGAGTGAACCAAATCAAAGAAGAAAAATGGAGGAAAGAAAGTTTGAAGAAATGAACCCTCCCCACCCCCTATTAATATAACTGCTTGGGTTGTGTGGTATGTTTATCTAACCTTTGTTTTGCAGGTTTTGTTAGATTTACCTTTCCCATTTTAATGTAAATTTTGCAATTAGATTTAGAATGAATGTTATGGGGATTAGATGAACATTGGTTAAAGAGGTCGTCCTTTTGTACCATGTCATTTGGAGAACTAAACCAAAGAAGAAAAATGGAGGAAAGAAAGTTTGAAGAAATCAAACCACCCCTTGCCATAACATGAATTTCTTTTGTAATTATTCATTTGTAATGGTTGTATAAGGGTAGAGCTTACTAACCATTTTCCTTTTCCCGATTGTGTGCTGGAGCCCGACCACATCAGACTCTTATTCTTTTATGCTACTTTTATAAATTGATTGATGTTATGTTTATGTGTGCAATTATGATGGCATGATATTCTTAGTTTCTTAATTATTTGATGATTATTGAATGGCTTGGATGCGATTAGGCTCTTAGGAAAAAAATAAATTTTCTATACAATTAATCAATTCAAAATTAAACTAAATAATTCATAACCTCACCTAAAGCCTAGGACATAAATCAAGATAATAAAAGATTTAGCAACCCCTTAGCTGATGTTGTATGTCTCATATAATGCATAAATCATATTATCTTACTCTTGCCAATGGAGGGCTTCCACCTTTGCTAGAGAAAATGGTTTGACCTTTAAGAGCCATGGTGGCAGCACACCTTCCTCTTTCTGATTTTGGCCCATAATTTATTTTCTCATACATTAGGCATATAAAATCCCATATCTTCTCAAATAAAAATGTCCAAAAATTAAAATAAAACTTGACAAAATCTGCGTTAGATTTAGATCATTATTCATGTCCTTCATGATCTAGTCTTTTAGGATTTGAGTTTAAGGACTTAGTTTCTCTTCTAAGTAAATAAAAACCTAACCATCTTGCAAAGCATATGACTTTCCTATATGTATTTAAAATCGTAGGAGGAGTTAGTTGGCGGGCACCCTAGGTGGTTGTAAGTCCAATAGTTGGGTGGTTTATCCTCTCTTGCAGAGGTAAACCATACACCCATTTTGTTGCTTAGATTTAGGTCACGCTTTGGCTTATGCCGAAGCTCCCTAGATTTAGGATCTGAGGTTGTCATTTCCCTTTGGGGCTACAAGCATAAATCCTCACCTCTTAGGCATTTCTATAATCTTGTATTATGGAATTGTAAGTCCTAGATTTCTAATAAAAATTCAACTCAAACATATAATTCTCCTCAATTTCATATAAAGCCCAACCATAGGATAGTTTGGGATGCTCACTAGGTTTTCTAGTATCATGAGAATCCCCTCTCTCTTTATTAATAACTCTCTCTTTTTGATCAATCCCACTTTATTTTCTAAAAATAACTAAATGATTGATAGTCCTATCTTTGAAAATCTTTGGAGACAACAATCATTTACCTTAATCGAGAGTATTCATAAGGAACCTCATTATTTAGAATGTAATTAACTATGGGAGCTTGCTTGCATAGGGAACTTAACAATCCCAGCTTAAAATAAACCCTACTTTATTTTTCCATGTAAAGTAAGGGAAAGATCTCTGGTACATTCGAAGACCTATTGGCCTTAGGAGTCCTTATTAGGTGATTATATCCATTGTAAGATGGTGACTTCTGTCTCTCAAGATAGTACATTATTCTTAATATCATATCCAATCACCTCAATAAGTACCCCCTAAGATCTACGTGGTGTCCCCCATATGAAAAAATAAACACCACATCAACTATCATCATTTGATCACCATTACGTAAAATTTTCACTTGATTATAGTCACTTGACCATTGCTGCTTAACAATGATCACTTAAACATCATTATTTGATTACCATCATCATTTAATTATAATAATCCAACTATCATCACAAATTTAAACCTCCATCACTATCATCATTATGCCCCCTATTTTAAATAATATCATTATATGTCATTGCTGATAACATTGATGTACAATATTGATACTAATATCAATATCCACTAAGTTCATCACTCATCCTCACTGATAATGCTAGCGCACACTACTGTCAATAAGTTTAATGCATATTATCAATGCATGTTATTAATGATAAATTAATGCTTTTCATCACCAATAAAATTATTGTACGTCATTAACTGTAATGTAAATTCATTGTATCATTAATAAGAGAAAACAATTTGTGGCACCACCTAGATTTTAGGAATTTTTTATTTATGTAATCAAATTCTTCATTAAGGATTAAATATATCAAAAGATTGACATGTTATCTTACAATGGATTTAATTACTTAAAAGAAGGGCTCCTAAGGTTAATGGGTCTTTTAATATTGTAGAGATTCTTCTTGAACTTCATGGAAAAGTATGATAAGATTTATTTTATATTGGGATCATAGTTCTCTATAAGAGCAAGCCTATATAGTTAATTACATCTTAGGAATGAGGATATCTTTTTAAGAATACTCTCGTTAAAGAAATAGGCTCTTATTTTATAGATTTCAAAATTGGTTCCAAAGGATGGTTAGAATAATATTTCAAAATGGAACAATTCAAAGGAGGAAGAGTTCTTTTGAGGCTAATTGTGATGAAGAAGGAAATGGCTATAGATATTGGGATGCCTAGTATAAATTTCAACTATCCTACCATTAGTCTTTATATTTTTGAGATTGAATTTATTAAGATTTGAATGATATTTTATTAGAAATCTAAAACTTATTTTCTAGCAGTATAAGACTGCAGAAATGCCTAGGTTGAAGAGTTTCTTAAAATGATGCTTCAGAACCTAAATCTATAAGTGTTTCTTACACAAGTCAGAGGCTCGACCTAGTTCAACTTTTTTGAATCATTGGCTCTTTCTCTCACTCGAAGAAAGAATTATATCCCTGACTCTTTTGAACTTATCACATGCCTATAAGGGCTGTCAGTTAACACTACCTAAGCAAATTTTTAAATCCATGATGTCAGTCTTATGTATGTAAAATGAATGGGATGTTCACTTTTAAGAAAGAATTTAGGAACCTAAACTTACTCCCTAATCCCGATCATGTTAGGTATGATATGCACTTAACTAATGTAATAATTTTCAGCTAATAAACATTTTGACTCATAATTCATTTAAGGCCATTGGGGTATGAAATTTATGCCTACAATGATGTAGCTAGAAGTTATCATGGGCCAAATTAAAATAAGAAGGCACACTTTCTCAATAAGGTGGTTATCCTTAAAAGTTAGATGCCCCTTATGTGTAATGAGTGAAGCACCCAATTCAAGGGTTTCAAACAATATGCTAATATGGTTGCAAAAGCTAATTGTTTCTAATTGCTTTTAAGTTGCACCTAAGGCTTTACTTTATGAGTGAAGTTTCAAAATTTTTTATTTTTTTAAATTATTTAGATTTAAGTTGGGTAAAAATTTTATTTTTATTAAAAGCCTAACATCCAAGCATTTTAATATAGAAATACAACATAGAAAGAAACTTAGAAAAATAAGCAATTTTATTGTGCACTCAAAATAAATCACATAAATTTAATTAATAAAGACATGTCAGTATGTCCAGGTATCACTGTACACCCCTGAAGAAAAAGAAAAATGGGCAATTGAGCTTTGCCCTTATACAGCTCAGTCTAGAACTAAAAGATTAGATATGTGGGTCTTTCTCCAGGATCGTCTCTTTCTTCAAGGACCTTCACGGGCTTCACAGGGGACCACCAACTAGTAGGGTTAGTTTCTTCTATTCTTAGACCCCATAAATCCTAATATAATTATAGGCTCAAATTATCTTTAAAATTCTAAAAATAAAATTCCTAAACTCTACAAAATAAATATTATGAAATACAATTAACACTCCAACATTTATATTTGTAAACATACGGGCTAATCATTAGTTGCTTGCCAAGTCCACCTATCCTATTGGGCTATGCTTGGGGATTTATAACACATGCAAAAAACAACATTTATATTTCTTTTTATTATAACAATCCCTTTTAGCATGGCCCCCTACAAAAATAGTATTAGACTAGAAAAGGTCCTAGCATTCAAACTAGCAAGCAAACAATCTTAGCCATCCAATCTAAAATAATATACCATAAAATAAGAAAAGTATTTCACATCATATCAGAGAACATCACATCTCAAACTAACCTAAGTCTATGGTCAGTGATCTAATAATCTAGTGTGTGAATGGGGGGTTTGTATGGTATGATTTTACTAGGCATTTTAAGTTCAAGTTGTGATTTAATTTCAAAGTTTGGTTTAATTTAGTTTTGAGAATTTCTCTTTCATAATTTCATTTCATAGGTACATGTTATTATTAAACTAGAATCTGAGGTATCAAGACCTCCTTTAGACCAATAGTCTTGTTTGCCTCACTTTAGAGAGTGAGCTCTCAACTTCCTCATTATAAATCTAGGACTTGTAGACACTAAGAGTTCCTTAGTCTTAAGACACTTATAGTGATTAGGTGAACACTTAACTGCCTGAACACTTAGAAGAGTTAGCCATAGGAAGAGGTTATGCCTTAAGATTTAGAAGACTTGCCTTAAACCCAATCCTTGCTTCCTTCTTCCAAATAAAACCTCAAATTCAAATCCAAGATCATAAATCCAATCCCAAATCAAATGATTGAAACCCATGATTAAATTCAAATTTCAAATCCTTTCTTAAGCCCTTTGATTTAATCTTATGCTTAGCCTTAACCAAATTCAAATCAACCTCAATTCAATTAATTTTTTCAAGATTACAAATCCAATCTCAAATCAAATCCCAACCCAAATCATAAATCAAATCCAACTCCAAATGATTGAAACTCATGATTGAATTCACACTCCAAAACCCCTTTCTAAGCCATATGAACCATCTTCATATGCTTAGCCAAAACCTCCTTCAAACCAACTCAAATTTGATTAATTTCTTTATAAATCAATCATTCCTTCATTTATATTCACAAATATAAATGAAATCTAAGTTTAAACCATTCAAATCAAATCAAACTAAACCAAATCAATTCCCTACTTAAGCCCTTTCGACCCATATCCCTCAATTTAGTCAAATTTACTTCCAAATCACTCAAAACTCAAGTGATTTTACCATGAATCATTTATATCTTCATTTATATTCACAAATATAAATGAAATACAAATCCAAATGGCCAAAACCAAACCCAAATTAAATCAAGATCCCAATTTTAGCCCTTTTAGCCAATTTCTTAAACTTGGCCAAATGATATCAAAATCAACTTAAAACCCATGGATTTCTTCATGATTCAATCACTCATTCAATCATTGTTCAAAATATAAACATAAACTATAATTATCAATCTAAATCCAAGTCAACCCAAGTGATGCCCATGTTGACCCTTTTTAACTTGAAATTGTCATATGAACCAAAATGCATTTGACTCCAAATCACTTGCAATTGGATTTATATTTCTATCTTAATTCAATATGTGAGTTCAATTAAACTTGAATCAATCCATGATCAAGTCAATTGACCCACTTAGGTCTACTTGACCCAAAGTGACCTAAAAGACCTTTTGAGCGAAGTTCTAATCCAACCCAAATTGGATTGAACTAAGCCCATCCAAACCCATGTCATGATCAACAATCATCCTAGGTTAATCAATTGTCTTAAATTGGGTCAAACCAAGTCAACTTGGTCCTTTGACCAAGTCAACCTTTAGCCTAAATGAAACCCAAACTAGACAAAACCTCCCATATTCCAAATTGATTGAACCCATTGACTCAAACACACTCATAATCAATGATTGAACATTACCAAACTCTCAATTGAGCTAAACCAAGTCCAATTGGCCATTGACCTAAGTTGACCCAAATTGGCCTAAAAATCCAAAATGGGTCAAATCATGATTTGATCCAAATTGATTGCAACCAATGGCTCAAGTTCATTCCAAATCACTTATTGAACTTGACCAAAGCATGATTGAGCCCAATTTAAATTGGTCAACTTGAACAAATTGACCTAAAGGGTCAAATTGGCCTAAATCAAATTAAACCAAACCATAGCCTACAATTACTTTCAATCAACCAATTGAACTTGACTCAACACCTAACCCAACCCAATTTGGTCAAATTGGTCAAATTGGTCAACTTAGCTCATTTGATCTATTTGAATCCAAATGAGTCAAATTCAAACCTATGTCAAATTAATCAAAACCAATTGAGCCAAAACATCCCAAATCATCATATGAACCTAAACCAAGTCTTGGTTTGACATAATTTAACCAATTGGTCAACCCAACCCAACCTAACCCAAATGAGCCTATTTTGACCATATGAAGCCAAATCACCCAAAGCCACCTTATGGAACCATGGTGGCTAACCTAACCAAACCAAAATTAACCTTAGGTCAGCCCCAAACTAGCCCAAGTCCATGTGGGACCCAACCCTAGGGGATTAACCAATGGACATGATCTCTTTACATTGGATTCATACCTTAAATGGTAAAGTCAACTTTGCCTCCCCATGATAGCCATCAAACTTTCTAATGAGGAATTCCTAGGCCACGTTAGCCCACCCTAAGCCATCCTTGCACTTGCCATGGACCAAGGGAAGCAAGCCAAGCCACTCCCTCTCATGGCTGAACACCCCATGGGCGAAGGAAAGGATCAATCTTACAAAATATCTTCATATCAAGCCTTGAGACTCCTGCCAGCACTTCCTCCACTCTTGGCATGCCATGTGGAGCTGATGGCAACCCCTCTGACAACTTGACGGTGGCTAATTGGTAGATTTTTAGGGATCAGTCATGTTCATCCATCCAGTGCAATTGAGGGGTATACCCCCTCAATTCGAGCAAAAAATGACACCAATTACTTTGTGTGAGTCCCTAAGGCAATTTTAAAATCCTAGACACTTCTCAAGAGCATCCCAAGCCTCCTCTCGACATTCCTCCTCCAGACAAAGCAAAAATAGAACACCACCTTGTTGAACAATACTCCTCCCCTACTTGATCAAATACAAATTCCTTGCACCCACACCATCCTCTTACTTCGTAGAAGCCAACCAAACCATCCCTGAGCCTTCCCAACCACCAAAGATTGGAATTTGATCAGAGCCGAAGCCTTTACACATGTGGATTGGTCGACCAAGAGCTCTACACCAAATCAAACTCCAAGCTTCTCAACAAGGCCTCGCATTTACTAGGCGAAGCTACCTCCATCCTTCCCACCACCAGACAGTAGCTCGGTGAGGTAATTTTGTAAAACCAAGCCTTGTATGGAAAATCATTTGGTCTTTTGTGAAGAAAATTGAAGTCATATGTTTTTAGCTATTGGATATGTGTGCCTCCCCTCCCCGTGTGGGATCAATTTGGAGGCAAGTAAGCTCGGATCGAACAAGGAAAGATGGATGACATCCATCTTTTGCTGCTCATGAATGGGATAGATCAAGGGCCTTCTATTTTGCATGATCGAAGTAGATGGTGATGATCTAATCCCGCATTAGATCCTCTGATTCCTTTCCTAAATAGTGGTCGTCTGATCTTAGATCGGACGATCCATCAAGTTAACGCATCGAATCGAGTCGGTATGGATGTCAACTTAAATAGCCAATCCATCATGCCACATGGAAAGCACGCGTGTCACCCACGCGCTGGGAATAACGCTTTAATTAAGTTTAAATAATCTTTTTTTAAGGTGAAACTTCAAAATCATAACTAATCCTAGAAAAATCCAAAAAATATAAATGAGGGCTAATTTTGAAGATATTTCAGAGTAAAATCTAAGAAAATTATAATTAATCAATTTTGAATAGTGATTTTGGCTTAATTAAAATTTAATTAGAAATTTAATTTGCTTAATTACTACTTAATTAGTCACCCAATTGATCTCAAATTTTCTGTGGATGTTTAGGGGATGACCTGCCTCTCCTATTTTTTGAGATTTTATTGGTTGCTTAATTAGAAAAATTAATTGATTGAGCCTTAATCACTCTCTTAATTTAATTAGTGATAATTAGTGAATGAATAGTAACTTAATCCATAAATTAAGTTCATGGCCCTGTCTTAATAGTGAAGAGAGAAATGGTTTAGGTTTATTCCTTAAGACCATTTCATTAAGCCTTTTTATCCATTTCAATTAATTAAAGATTAAGTGATTAATTAGCCTTTTGATTAATTAACTTAATTAAGATGTGAGCTATTTCAGAGCTTTGTTAATTCGAATGACTTAGTGATTGGGATTGAGACCCATCTCTTGATCCTTTCCCTAGTTAATTTTATCATTAATTAAGAGATATAATCAAAAGATTTAATTAATCAATTAATGGATTAAAATAAAACTTAATTTAAAATTTTCATTCACATCTAATTACATTTAATCAATCTTAGGTAGCTCTTTGGGTGTTCAATAATCCAAAGAGAGAGCTAATAAATTATGGTTAGCTCATGTGTGTGAGAAACCATAAAGTAGTTAAGTGAGATCCCTTAAGCCTAATTAACTATTAATCTTGAGCCAATTGCATTAGGCCCCTTTCATTTCTTAGGAGCATTGAAAATTTACTTTTCATATGGTTGCATATCATATTGGCTCATTATTAATTAGTTAATTAACTTAAAGTTTAATTGACTTGATTCATACCCTAACCTAATTAAGACATAAAATTGACCTAATTATTCTTCATTCAACTAAATTAACTCACACATGGGGGATGGGATTAGGACTAGCAAACCTCTTTCGCATTTCCTTAAATCAAATCAAACATGAAAATGAAATGACTTTAAAGAACTTTAGTTTGTTTTAATTAATCTTATTTAGTTTTATTAACCTTATGACAGTTGGATTGAATGAAATCACATGCTTGTGTTTTCATTTCCAATCATGCTAAATGTTGTATGCCACTTGTACTCATGCATTCATGTCTTTCAAATTAATCAAAGAAAAAAATGATTTCCTTTATGTCAAATTACATGTGTTGATTTAAATTAAAAATATGTGTGGCTAGTATCATTATTAAATCTCAAGTATATTTTCAAAAGTTTACTAATGATTGAATATACATATGTATTATAATTTTAGTTACATATACATGGGGAATGCAAGTGAATATAAATTTAGTGTAATATGTGTTATGTGATAGTAATTCATTCTAACTAACTTTAAGATGCCTTTCTTCTTGAATGAGTTTATTTGAAGTGAACCGAAACTTATGATTAATTAAAACATGTAATAAGTCATTCACTAAAAGGAATTGATTAATTAATTTGCTTTAGATGTGACTTAAGGTAGGGATAAAAGAGGGTGATCCTCTCTTTTCTTCTCTTGTATAACACTTAGTTGATGTAGGTTAAATGAAACAAAAGAAAATATTAAGTAAAATTTAAAAATTAATTAAACCATTTAAAGTGAAACCACCCTTCATAATTAAATATCTTCTCAAAAAATGTTAACTCTTATGCCTAGCTAGGACATACCACACAAGTCTTAACACATACACATTAGATTAAGTCACAACTTCTAGCTTTATGTTGGTGTATGATTTGATATTTTTTATAATATTATAGATTGATGTTGATGTATGTGTAGTGGATGTTAAGTGGTTATTAATAATATTTTCTGCAAGATTTATGCTTAAGGGGTTGCTATAATAAAAATATAAATGTTTTGTTGTACAGGTTGCATAACCCCTAAGCATAATCTACATTAGGACAGGTGGACTTGGTTACCCATGTATAGGGTGCTAAGTCTAAATTATTCATATAACTACTTGGGTTGTATGGTGTGTTTAGCTAACACTTATTTTGTAGGTGTAATTAGATTTACTTTTTCTATTTTTAATGTAATTTTGCATTACGAATTAGGATTAATGCTATTGGGGACTTAGGATAAATGTTGGTTACAAAACCAAGTCTTATGTATGATCCTATGGAGCTTGCCCAACCAAATGAAAGAAATGAAGGAAAGAAGGAGCTTTGAAGACTTGAAGAACTCCCATAACACTTATCATTTTGTAACTTGTAATTATTCTTTCATATAGGGATAAGGGTAGAGCTGACTACCCTTACATTCTGCATCTACCTGACCTCTTATTCTTTTGCATTAGCTTTATAAAATTATTTGATATTTATTTGTGTATTAGAAAAAAGCATGCCTCTTCATAGTTTATGATTGGTGATTGTATGCTGGATGATTAGGCTCTTAGGATAAAATAAATTTTCTACCCCAACTACAACTCATAACTAAACTTCTAAAATAACTCATAACTTCACATAGAGCATAGGCATTAAATCAAGATAATAAAATATTTAGCAAGCCCTTAGTTGGATGTTGTTTACTTAATATCTTGCATATCATTTTGTTTCACTCTTGCTAAGAGAGGGCTTCCATCTTTATCAGATAGTAAAAATGCATGACATTTGGGAGCCTATGATAAAAAAACACCTCTTTTTCTTTTGATTTGGCCCATACCCCATTTCATCATACATTTAGGCATATAAAATCCTATAGCCTATGTTACAAAATAAAGAGTATGAAATCAATAAAATTTGATAAGATTTGCATTAGACTAAATCATTATTCATACCAATCATGCTCTAATCTCTTAGAGAGTGGGTTTAAGGACTTTATTTTCTTTTTAAATAATAATAACCTAGCCATCTTGAAAATCATAAGACTTGCCCACATGATTTTAAAATGTAGGAGGAGTTACCTAGCTGCCACTTCAGGCGATCATAAATCTAGCAATCCAGTAATTTACTCTCTTTTGTAGAGGTGAACAATATATCCACTTTCACCATAGATTTAGGTCATGCTTTGGCCTTTGCTAAAGCTTCTTAGATTTAGGATCTAAGGTTGTTGTTTTCCTTTGGGGCTACAAGCATAAATCCTCACCTCTTAAGTATTTTTATAATATTGTATAATGGAATTATAAGTCTTAGATTTCTAATAAAATTTCAACTCAAATATAAAATTCTCTCAATTTCAAATATATAAAGTCCAACCATAGGATAGCTTGAGATGCTCACTAGATTTTCCAGTATCATGAGCATCGATAGTAAGTCTTATTTTTTGATCTATCCCATTTGATCTTCCAAATATAACCAATTTATTGATAGTCCTATCTTTGAATTCTTTGGAGATAACAATTGCCTACTTTAATCAAGAGTATTCTAAGGAACTCACCTTCCTTAGGATGTAATTAACTATGATGGCTTGCCCCATAAACTTTATAACCCTTTTAAATAAACCTAATTTATTCATCCATGTAAAAAGGAGAAAAATCTAGATATTGAAGACCCATCATGCCTTAGGAGTCCTTACTAGGTGATTAGGTCCATCACGGGGTAATGATTTCTATCTTTTAAGATAGTACACTATTCTTTGATGTCATATCCAAATCAGCTCAATAAGTACATCCTTAGATCTACGTGGTGTCCCCCCCATATACACACACATACACATGAAACCAAAAATAAACACCATAGATTTTTCTGGCGACTCCGCTGGGGATGGTTCCTCCCTCCATTTCCAGTAGACAATTATTGTCTCCAAGCGTCGGTAGTGAACTTGTATTTCATATGAGTCCAAGACTATCTTTCCTTCCATTGGCACTTTGCTTATTTCATTCTTAAGCAAAGCTAACCAACATTCTTGAGGTTTTAGGACCTCACTCCTTGTAGTTCCTGAAACCCCTATTAGGTTTTCCAATAGGTGAAAAATAAAATTAACTCATGAAAGGAAATGATAAAAATTTAGAACCTCCTTACCACTCACTTGGTGAGCAAGGTTCATCTTAATGATTAAGAAAATAAATTAAAGTGCCACTTTTGAAAGGAACATTTTTTAAGATTCATATAACCAAAACTCACTTAACAATCCCCATGATTGTTACATGGAGGTTCTTTTCAAAATAAGGATCAAAATCATCTTTTAAAAGCACATTTTTGAAAATGACCATATTTATTCAACACACTCAGAATTGTTGAATGAGGAGTCTATCTTCAAATAAAATCATAGCATAAAATTGAAACTCCACTTAACATATTTCATATATGCTAAAGTTGGATTTTCCATCTTTTCAAAATCACATTTTTGAAAGTGACCATATTCATTCAACATACTCAAAATTATTGAATGAGGAATCTATTTTCAAAAAAAAAATCATAGCATAAAATTGAAACTTCACGTAACATATTTCACATATGTTAGAATTGAATTCTCTAAATTTGAAAGCAAGACATATCATCAAACTTCATTTAACATACCTAAAATTGTTAAATAGATTTCCTTCTTTCAAAATGACATACAAATTTGGCTTTCACTTAACATATTGATTTGTTAGAGATCATTTTCAAGACATGAATTTAAACATATATCCAATTTGTTAAGTGAGACTCATTTTCAAAATTATTTGACACAACATACAAATTTCTTAAAGCATTTCAAAACACACATTTAGGCTTTAACTTAACATTCCCAATTTTTTAAGTGAGAGTCTCATTTCCAAAACATAAATTTGACCTTTCACTTGGCATACCAAAATTGTTATGTGAGGGTCTCATTTTCAAAACATGCATTTGACTTTCACTTAACATACTAAATTTGTTAAGTGAGGGTCTCATTTTCAAAAAATACATTTAGGCTTTCACTTAACATACCCAATTTTTTAAGTGAGAGTCTCATTTTCAAAACATAAATTTGACCTCTACTTAACATACCAAATTTGTCAAGTGAGGGTCTCATTTTCAAAACATGCATTTTACTTTCACTTAACATACTAAATTTGTTAAGTGATCTCATTTTCAAAACATACATTTGACTTTCACTTAACATACCAAATTTGTTAAGTGAGAGTCTCATTTTCAAAACATAAATTTGGTTCCACTTAACATACCAAATTTGTTAAGTGAGTCTCATTTTCAAAACATCATTTGGTTCACTTAACATACCAAATTTGTTAAGTGAGGGTCTCATTTTCAAAACATACATTTACTTTTACATACCAAATTTGTTAAGTGAGGGTCTCATTTCAAAACATAAATTTGATCATAATCAATTTCTCATTTTCAAAACATATTTGCTTCACTTAACATACCAATTTGTTAAGTGATCATCTTCAAAACATACATTTGGTTCACTTAACATACCAAATTTGTTAAGTGAGGTCCATTTCAAATCATATCACATTTGGTTCCACTTAACATACCAAATTTGTTAAGTGAGAATCATTTTCAAATCATATCATATTTGGTTCAAACATATCAAATTTGTTAAGTGAAATCATTTTTTAAATCATGTCACATTTACTCTTACTTAACATACCAAATTTGTTAAGTGGTCATTTTCAAATCAAACAAAGACATAATCATCATAAAGAAACTCAAAAATTCCAAAACAAACAACCACAACCTTTCCTTAGTATACCTAAATTTCCTAAGTAAAGTCTTTCAAAATCAAACTATTTTCAAATAAGATAACAACACAAACATCTTCAAGTATCTGAACCCCGCCCAACCTACTTAAATTGGTTGAGTATGGGTTTTAAATCAAAGTCAAATGGCAAAGACTCTCCTCACCATATCAAAATATCTCCAATGAACCCCACTTAACATATTTGAATTGTTGAATGTGGGTTCAGGACTCCAAACCTCTATTACTCTCTTGGGATAAGTATTAAAGCATAGATTTGACTCAAGTTACATTTCAACACATGCAGATATAGTCGACCAAGGTTTTATTGTAGTCAATATACATGGCCTCCCAGAAGTTCATCTTTTCCTTCTGTTTGGGATGGATTTGGCCTTGGATTGGGCTAGGCTCCCTTAGACTGACTCCACCCACTTGGTTTTCTTTGGCTGAGAATTTGAGAGCGCCACCGTGAGGCGACCCTCACCACGTCGAGGATGTGGTTGGGTAAAGCTCATCCGCATTGACGCCTTTCAATCGAGTATCCTTCCTTGAAGAGGAAGCGGTGAGGTTCCACAATCGACGGTTTCCCATCATTGCTCCTCTGTTGCTCAGTGCATGCTAGCACCTCCTCGTTGGTCCCCTGGGGAAGGTTATCTTGACTTGAGAGATAGTCTCCCCACCTTTGAGTAGGATCTAGTTCACATTGCTTACTACACTTGCCAATAGAAGTGTAACATCAAGCGGCATCACGAGCGTGCAGTCGAAGAGATAGATGCAGCATCCCATGTTTCTAAGGAGGGATCTCCCTGTGAGACCTCTCCACTTCTTAGTGGCAATAAGTTTTACCCTCTCACATGGATGGAGGAAGACTATGAAGGATAGGCATTACCTCCACCCCCACATACCATGAGGTTTTGATGGAGAGGAAGTCCTCGGTCTATAGATAGTTTACGTGATGTTGGTAGAGCACACAAATGCTCAGAGTCCAACACACTATTTGACTTGAGATCGATCATCCCAGTGTTACAGGGGGATAGAGCATCGAGAGGCTAGAGTAGCGAGTTAGGGAGTAAGAGGCGAGGTTTTGCGAAGTTGGCGACCTCGCTCTAGTTGATTTCCTAATCGCCACCGTGATAGGACCGACAACATAGTGTTGATGGGTACCACCGCAGGGAAAGCCCGAGGGGTGGAGCGGTGTCTCCCATCCACTCCCCACCCACCATCATTGGTTCAGGTTTCACCATCCACCATTCCCACAATGGCATAGAACATAGCATTTGGGGAGAAGAAAGCCCCTTTGGTGATCCAACTATGGCCAAAGGATCCCACTCCATCTACTCCACCGAGTGAGGGATGAGTTCCCCCACTCACCTACTTGCTTTAGTCTTGGTGAAGAAGGAGTGGCAACATCGTCGTGTCATCCACCATCACCACCATTAGAGCCGGTGATAGCGAGTTGAGGAGGAGATAGTTTTGTTATGGTAGTGGATCCCCAGACAACACTCCATCGATAGTGTCATGAGCATGTATCTTCTAGCGAGCATAGTCCTCCCAGAGATGGCACTAGTGATGCGTGTTAGATGTATATTTATCAATGACCAGTCTTACGGTGATTGAGTCTTTATAGTGCGGCTTCGGTAAGGGATCATTCCTTGGATGAGATTGTAGACCTACTTTGAGGGAACTCTTGGCGATGATCTTGAGGATTTGATCGAAGTACACATGGTCGATACTAGAGTCTCCCTCCATAGAGACCACTAGAGCCAAGAAGGTATTCTAGTTGAAGACGATGACGCCCTCCATTCAATTTAGCACCTCCTCCACCAGCTTAGGCAAAGGGATGATCATATTGATAAAATGGGGAAGAAGATTGAGGAGTTGATGGCAGTGATTTTAGCATTGTAGAATTCAACCCTGGTTTCACAGCCTTCTCCCATAGTAGTCAATAGAGCAGAGTTGGCACATACCTTAGATCATCCTATATGCATTCAGAGGAAGATGGTGGCATAGAAGGTGGAGGATAGCACCTCCATGCATGAGAAGGATATCAAGCAATTGGTTGAGTAACAGGTGAAGGATGCATTGGTACAAGTTTGAGGTGGCTCATCTATTCCAAAGGGTAGACCATACTTGGAGGAATTTGATGTTGTCTAGTATCCTAAGGGCTTTGTACCTCCTTCAAAATTTTTGCATATTTGGGCATTTCTTTGCAACATCGATGGTAGTGATGCCCTTCTTTTTAAATTATCTGTTAGCAGTCTAGTGGGTGTTGATTTGGTATGCCAAATTAATGATTTGATAAAATATTCTTGAGTTGGAGCACCTCTTCATCAAGAGGTTTGGAGCTCATCAAAAGGGTTCTTGTAGCATCTTGTTGTACAAAGTCCCAATGAGTCCCTTATTGATTAAATTCTTAGATGGTGAAACTTGAGTATGAAATGTGAACCACAACTATCTAAATAGTACGCCATAAAAATTCTCCTAAAGAATATCCATTCTCAATTACTTTCATGCTAAAGGGTTTTACAATCAAAACCTTTGAGAAATTAATCAACAAGGCTAGTCTATAAAGAGGAAAAGCAATTGCCTTTCCGGGACCAGCCAAGCCCACAGAAGGCATTTGAGAAGCTAGGGTAGTCATGGTTGATAAGGAAGAGTAGCCAACTAGGGTTTGGTTAGATAGGCCTCGAGCTCTAGTCTCCTTGCCACCTCCTCCACCACCTTGGTCATATATCCCACCTTGGTTGCCATGCACCATCACCTCCTCATCGGCATCATCGGCATGATATTTCTACCCAGGTAGCTATTACTTACTCTTATAAATTGAATAAACCTTATTCATTAAGAGGGAGGTAGTTAGGAAGATCTTTAAGAATCTCTTAAAGAAGCGATTTCTAATTACAGCTGGGAGAGGAGGAAGTGGGCAAGAGTCATGATCCAAACTATTCCCTACCACCATGCTAGGATATGTCTTAGAAGATTACCTTTAAGGACTAGCAGGCATAGCTTCAAGTGGGTGCCATATCATCCCCAAGGAATACTATTAGAACAACCTTCTAGTTATGTTAGGTAATCCTTGGGGATACATGTGATCCTCTTAAGAATAAAGGAAGGTTGGGATATCTCATCCAGAACCTCCAAAATTATTTCTAAGATCAGAAATTACCCTTGGGTGCAGTAGCTCAAACCTCCAACTCTAAGAAGGTTTGCAAGTTGCTAAGGATAACTTAGGGAAGGTAGGAGGCAGTGACACCTCCACTTGCGAGATAGCATAGTAGTGCAACCATGACCAATTCACACTCCTTTCCAGTTGCTACTGACTCCTCCAGACTCTTCTTCAGTATTATATCGGTGGAGAGGTGCCAAATCCCTCACACTGCTTACTTTACTTGATTTATATTTTGTACCATCATTCAAATCTAAGAAATCAATAAAGAAAGCTGATTCCACTTACATTTTTTTTCACTTATGATGATCTGCCTGATTTTATTCCTATAGATAGCTCTGCAAGTCTAATTAATAATGACTCTAGTTTTGATCATTCTTCTTATGATTTAAAAATGGATATTCCATTCCTGAATCATTTGGGTTCGCCCATTGAGATTGATTTGGTGTCATCTGACTCCGATGATCCTATAGGAGAAGGTTGTAGGTGAACTCGATGAGTAGAACTTTCCACTAAACCATCTCATGAAGTCAGTCAACCTTCATAGTGGAAAAATTTCTACCTCTAGGGTAGCACCTCGGGATAAGGGTAAACAAGTCATTGGTTCTAGCGATCAAGTAACCCTCCAATGCTCCCTATGGATATGATGGAGGACTAGAGTTGACTATAATGTCCTCATCACGAGAAAGTTGTCGCCAAGCTAAGCATATATGATGCCCTTGTCTTATCCAAAGAGATGAGGAGTCATTGATCAAAGCCCTTCTCGATCAAAAATATGCTTAGCTCGGTGACCCTATTGGAGAGGAGCATGTTATTCAAGAGAAGCCATGGAGTTACATTCAGATGAAGACCTTCTTTTGGGAAAGCACAACGTCCCTCTCATCATAGTGGACATGGGATTTAGACTCTGGGGTGTTAGTTGATCGGTGCATTAGTAAATTATGAGTCTAAAGACCCTTACTGAGGATTGACATCTCCAAACTGAGGAGATCGGATGATGTTGAGAGGATTCAATGAGCAAGGCGAGAGAGCTTTAGGCTCCATAGTGTTTCCATTAGAGATAGATGACTGGAAGACAGAAGCCAAGTTCTACATAATTGATTCAGATAAATCCTTCACCTCTTTGCTCGGTAGGCCTTGGATACATGGAAATAACACAGTTCCATCCTCTTAACATTAATGCATCAAATTTCGAAGAGGTGGAATTGAATACTATGTCAAAGGAGACTTGAAGCCATTTCTAGTTAGAGAGGTCGAGATATATGAGGATGTAGCCTACTACCTTCCTCAAAATTAAAAAGTCTATTCTCATGAACTTGGTCAATGTTCAAAAATAAAAGAAAAAGAATAAGAAGAAAAAGAAAAAGAAAAGAAAAATAAAAAAGAAAATGAAAATGTAAGTGAGTGAGAATCAAGACATTAAGGAAGAAGTAGAGCCTGAAGTTAGATTCCACCCACAGTTTGTTCCTCCATATGAACACATGAGTAGGATGACTCGGCCCCCATAAGGTAGAGGAAGAGGTAGATCTAGAGGTAGTTCCAGAGGTGGAAGACCTCATTATTGATGGCCAGCCAGTAAGAGCTATGTTCCAGCTCACAGGAGTACCCCCACTATCCACATAGACTTAGAGTCCAGTTTGGAGGATGAGTCTCATGTGGTTAGCATGCCAACAAACCCTTCACAGTTGGTCCCTTTGGAGGTGACATTCGAGCTAGACATCGATGAAGACCAGCCTCCAAGCAAAGCATGAATATATTAGAATCATTATTATGTAGAACAGTCAGACAATAGTTGAGAACCTTAGCTCTAACCCCTCTTTCTTCTCAGAAAGTTGAGGGTTTGGTAGTTAAGGGGGCCCCCAAGTCATCCATAGATGTCAAGCCAAAGAGGTTTTTGTTGGGAGCATCATCCTCAAGTAAGGAAGTCAGTGTAGAACTTGAGGATAATTCATATAAAGATTTAATACAATTACCATTTGATTGGTATTCACCTTATGTTATTAATTTAGCAAAGAAGGGATTAATCCCATATACATGGTCTAAACACAGGCCGGATTACATTGAAAGGTTATGAGACAACCAAAGTAGACATTCTCAATCAAGACCAAGACCAAGACTAGGATTTAGCATAATAGGTCCAGTCGATGATGACAACAATTGCCTAATCATCACCAATAATTTGGAGTCTGATAGATTTTTTTCCAAATCATGCTAACTCTTATGAGGAGGTATGTTTAGAAACTTCAGGTGATCCAAATGAGCTTGAAGTCAAAGATGCACCACTAGAGTTTGAAGAAGAAATCAGATCAACCATCGATGAACTCAAAGAAATCAACTTAGAACAAAGAAGTTCCACACATACATAAGTTTATTGAATGAAGAAGAAACCATGACTTAGTTAGGATATTAGTGAGTTTAAGGACTTTGCATGGAGTTATGAAGAAATGCTTTATCTCGATGTAGCGGTCAAACTAGCAATATCTTAATGCTAACCTATCAAGCAAGCTCCTAGATGCATGCGATTAGACATTGACAAGTCATTTTAAAATCAAGAAACTAATGATGTTGGCTTTATCGGGAAGAAAAATATCCACATGGTTGGCGGTGTCATTCAGGTTAAGAAAAGAATGGAAAAATTTGCATATGCATCAATTTTAGGGATTTAAATAAGGCATGTCCTAAGGATGAATTTTCACTTCCTATACCAGAGATGATGGTAGAAATTGCCTCATCTAATGCAGTATTCTCTTTCATGGATGGGCTATCTGGCTACAACCAAATTAAGATGGCCCCTGAGGATGAGAAAAATACTACTTTTTGAACCTCGATCAGAATCAATTGTCATAAGGTCATGCCTTTCATCCTTAAAAATTTTGGTGCAACATACCAGCAGGCCATGACTATGATCTTCAATGAACTCATTCATCACCAGGTTGAATGCTACATTGATGATCTTGCAGTCAAAAGTAAAGAAAAGGAAGACCATCTCTTTGACTTGAGAGTAGTTTTGAAGGTTAAGATAATTTAACCTCAAAATGAATCCCAAAGTGTGCATTGTAGCTTCAGAAATTCTTGGGTTTGTTGTCCATGGAATAGAAATTGACCAGAAGATCAAGGCTATCTTAGAAATGCCACCCCCTAAAAGTCTAACTCAACTCAGATCATTCCAAAGGTGGTTGGTGTATCTAAGATGCTTCATTTCCAACCTATAAGGAAGATGTCAGCCATTCTCAGCACTTGTCAAAAAAGATGCTCAGTTCAAGTGGGATGATAAGTGTCAGTATGCTTTTGAAGACATCAAGTACTACTTGATGTCATCATTAATTTTAGCAGCCCTTATCTCGGGCAAGCCATTGATATTATATACTGCTGTATTAGACGACTCCCTTGGCACTTTGTTAGCTCAAACCAATGATAAAGGGAAAGAGAATGCACTCTACTATCTCAATCATCGTCTAATCCCTACTGAGGTAAGCTACCCATCGATTGAAAAGTACTACCTAGCTTTAATCTTTGCATCCCAAAAGTTACGACATTACATACTTTCTCATAAGGTGAATCTAATCTCTAAGATCAATCCGTTGTAATATCTCATGACATGGCCAGTGCTATCTGGACGGTTGGCGTATTGGTTCATGATTTTATCACAGTTTGATATCACATTTGTACCCCTATGTGCAGTGAAAGGACAGGTACTAGCAGATTTCTTAGCAGCACACCCACTTCTTGCTGATTCTCTGCTTAGTGATGACATCCCCAATGAAGAAATTATGAACTTAGGGGACACTAGCATTCTCCCTTGGGAGATGTATTTTTATGGTGTGGCTTCCTTTCAAAAAGGAAAAGAACCACAATTTACTTTTTCAGAAAAGGCAGGGTAGGAATAGTTCTCCTAACTCCAGACTACGATGTGATGAGATTCTCATATTATCTATCCAATCCATGCTAATGAGTGAATATGAGGCTCATTACATTAGGAGTTAGCATCCAAAACATCAACATCTTCGGGGACTCTTATTAGTTATCAACCAAATTCTTTGGGTCCTAAAGTTAGCTAAGCTCCATCATTACCATAAGTACACCATGGAGTTGCTGGCCCAAATCAGAGGTTACCATCTACAAGATTCCTTCAAGAAGAAAATGCGCAGATGCATTAAGCTTGCCAAGGTTGGCATGTCGGAAGATGAGTCCATATAAGGGTCCAAAATAGACAAGTCCTTTCCCTTGATGATCGAACTCATCAAGAGACTTTCTTGAAGGGAGGTTATTGCCAAAAGGATGATGAGTCGATTGGAGGAAACCATTCATGGATTACCTACATATGGCAAACTACCTCAAGAGAAGTCACTTCATCGAGGTTAAGAGCTCTCTCTGCTCATGGATGGCACCTATACCAGTCCTTGATCATATATGGTTATGTTGTTTGGACAAACACAGAGATGACCTGGTACACTCAGGTTTATTTGGAGTGCATCAATATGGTTTGAAGATGAAAGCCAAGATCAAGAGACTAGGATACTCGGCCTTGATGATCATAGCATGGATGTAGCTAGAGATGCCACCATTAATGTGCAGTGTGGTCCTACACCAACAACATTCATTGGTATACATTGGCCATTGAGTGTTGGGGTACCGACATAGTGGTCGATCCTCCTTCTTCAAGGGTCACTTCATTCATAGCTTCCACATACTACTTTTCCAAGTGGCAATCCCACTCAGAGGTCATCTTAGCATGTGCTAATTTTTTAGGAACCATATCATATATATAGGTTGGGGTGCCTTCAATGAATTATATCCATAATGATGCGCATTCAAGAGCACTAAAATCAATAGCTTTTCTTGGAGACACAACATAGATTGGAGATATTCTACCATCTATTACTTGAGAGAAAATGGCTTAGCAGAAGCCTTCAACAAAACTCTCATCCAAATATTAAAGAAGACACTCAACATCAATAAGCGACAGTGGAATGAGTAGTTAGTTGAAGCCTTATGAGCTTACCGCACCACATATAGGACTCTAACTCAATCTACCCCTTTCTCCTTAGTGTATGGGTTTGAAGCAGTTCTACTTTTAGAAGTCTAACTCCCATCATTAAGGATAGCTGTGGGTAGTAAAATTACAATGGAGCAAAATGCCAAGTTGAGGTTAGAAGAGCTCAAAGGTTTGGAGGAGAGACGCCTTCAGGAAACCTCGAGTTGTATAAAGCTAAAATGATTCAAGCTCACAACAAGTTGGTCTACTCTAAAGCTTTTCCAGTAAGAGAGCTTGTTTTAGTTCTAAGGAGACCAATTGTTGCCCGCTGAAAGATGGGAGGCAAGGTTGAATCCACTTGGGAAGGCCCTTTCGCCATAGAAAATGCCTACCAAGGAGGATCCTATCAGTTATAAATTGTAAGGGAGAGTGCCCTATGCTTCCAATAAATGGGCTCTACCCAAAAAAATATTATCCATAAATCTTGTTTAAAAATAATTATCAATAAAACTTCTCGCATAATTGTTTGGAAATATCTTTGTTTGTGAATCTGCAATGATGTATTTAAGGTAAGTGTAAGAGAACTCAAGCGGCATCCTATTCCTTCTTTCACAACACAAACACACATGCATATTTTCTATCTCAGGCTACTTTGATGTCGGATAACACCCCCCATGGCACTCACTCATTAACTCTAGGTTGGTGACATCTTAGCTAGTGTGTCACCCTAGTCCCTTATTAGGAAGATGTAAGTCTTGCTTTCTTTCTTGATTTGACCCGCTTGGCGCTCCTTATTAGCAAGGTAGGCCTTACTACGCAGTCGATAAGCTACCCTCATGTTGGCTCCGTTTAAGAGGATGTAAGTCTACTACGTCTTCTTCTTAAATAAGCCATCATGAACTGACTTGGTTGAGTATATATGTCAAACACACAAACACATATCTTTTATCTCAGGCTATTTTGATGTGGGAGCAAGCCCCTGGCACTCACTCATTAGCTCTAGGTCGGTGATATGCTACCGTGTGTCACCCTAATGGTCCCTTCAAGAAGATGTAAGTCTATACTTTCTTTGATTGTTGCACATCTGACTTGTTAGTTTGTATACTAGCGGTGGTACCTAATGATGATCTTGTTTAAGAGGATGTAAGCCTACATGCTTTCTTCTTGAACTAGCCATCGTGTACTGATTGGGTTGAGTATATTTAAGGATTAGGGTAAGTCCCCAGAGCTCCTTTCCTCTTGACTACTTCAAGTCTAGGTTTAGTCTTTACACTGGACTCCCCACTTTGTAGTCACCCTAGGTCGAATAGCACCTGTTGAGCTAAAGATAGACTATCCCAGTAATCAATTTCACTTTAGGGAGATGTAAGTCTACACACCTTCTTTCTAGACTGATTGTTGCACACTGATGGACACCTTAGGTTGGTGTTCGCCATGTTGATGGTGACCCACCTGGTGGATACACCTCTCTTGGTAGATGTAAGATTGTAATGCTTTCTCCTTGAGTTGGGCACCGAATACTTATAGGCTTTCTTTTAGGGTTGGATAAAGCGGCACCTCCCTGTGGGCACTCTATTTGGATCACATCCTTATGCATATTTTGACACTACCCTTACTTTTGGATTGGGCGGTCCCCTTTCCTAGTAGCCACCCGTGATTGGAGAATTTATCTTATGGATATGCATTCTCCCTTGTAATAAGTGCGAGATAGGACTAGGCGATATGAGCTCCTTTCCTTTACATATATATATATATATATATATATATATATATATATATATATATATATATATATATATATATATAACCCTTAGTTACCTTTTCCCAAGCATCTATCTTTAGGCGTGAAAACTCTATAGGAATCACTACTTTTTTTAGTTGAGATAAGTCCTGGTGGCACTCTCGGTAGTCTCCTTAGGTGAGTTCGACTTGTTGTGCCACCATGAGTCACCGGTCATCCTTGCTTTGGAAGATATAAGTCTATCATTATTCTTTTAGCATGGCATTTGCACATATGGGCAGGTTGGGTTTGATTTGTTGGGCTATCAACCAATCACCCTAGTGGTTCCTTATTTAAGAAGTTGTAAGCCTACAAGCTTTCATCCTAACTTGACCAATGCATACTGAAAGGCATCCCTTAGGTTGGTTAGCTCTACCTCATGACTGGTAGATTATCCTTTTGGATTTGTAAATCTAAGATAAGATTAGGCTGATATTAGCCTCTTCTTAGTGGATCCATCGCACACCGACAAGGTCCATCTTAAAATTTAAACTAAATTGATTTTTACTATTCTTGAGTTGATGTGAGCCCATAACAACATTTTCTCAAATAGTCACCTTAGGTCGGGTTCGATTTGTTGTACTATCAACCGATCACCCAAATGGTCCCTTGTTTAGAAGTATGTAAGTCTACAAGCTTTCATCCTAACTTGACTATTGCACACCGAAAAGAAATACTTAGGTTGGTTAGTCCTGCCTGATGGCTGGTAGACTATCTCTTTGGATTTATAAATCTGAGATAGGTTAAGGCTGATATTAGCCCCTTCTTAGTGGATCCATTGCACATTGACAAGGTCCATTTCATCCGATTCACCATCCTTCCTCCGAGGGAGTCTAAATATTAAACCCATCTTATCCAAGCTCATATCTCCATCAGATGTGCTCTCAAAACTAGATCATATCCTCTCCCCAATAGAGCCTTAAACCACAAGCCATCATAAATCAAATTGAATTCTCATCCCTAGTGGATGCCCCACCAATCAAATTAAACCAATTTCCTCCCCAACGAGGCATAAATCATATCCTCTCCTCAATGGATCCCTCATAAAATCAAACCTAGTCAAATTCCTATCCTTAGTGGATGATCTGAACCTGCTTCCCTAGTGGAAGGTTAATGCACTCATCCCCAACAGGATCTTTTCTTCCCGAATCATATTAAATCAACTCAAACTTTTATCCTCTATGGATAACCTGAACCTACTTCCCTAGTGGAAGGTTCACATGCTTGATCCCTTAGTGGATCTTTCCTTCCTCTCTTATGCCCTTGGCATGGTTGAGTTGCATTAAACTAAAATCTTGATTCTGTCTATATCTCAGGTTTAAGAGTAGATCGTATTGTTAGTGGTTGCAATCCTTCAGACGTTGTTGATCATTTCTGTCAACAATAATACGTGAAGTGTGCTAGTGATTTGGACATTCATTGACCTTACTTTTGGGAGTGAGCTCTCAACTTTCTCATTATAGATCTAGGACTCTTGTAGACACTAAGAGTTTTTTAGTCCTAAGACACTTATAGTGATTAGGTAAACACTTAACCTTAGCCTAGAGACTTAGAAGAGTTAGCCATAGGAAGAGGTTATACCTTAGAGATTTAGGAAGACTTGCATACCCTATAGACTTAAACCCAATCCTTGCTTCCTTCTTCCAAACAAAATGTCAAATTCAAATCCAAGATCATAAATACAATCCCAAATCAAATGATTGAAACTCGTTATTAAATTCAAATTTCAAATCCTTTCCTAAGCCCTTTGATTTAATCTTATAGACTTAGCATTAACTAAATTCAAATTAACCCCAATTCAATTGATTTTCTCAAGATCATAAATCTAATCTCCAATCAAATCCCAACTCAAATCATAAATCAAATCCAACTCTAAATGATTGAAACCCATGATTGAACTCAAACTCCAACCTTTCTAAGCCACATGAACCATCTTCATATGCTTAGCCAAAACCTCTTCAAACAAATCAAATTTGATTGATTTTTTTTATAAATCAATCATTCTTTCATTTATATTTACAAATATAAATGAAATCTAAGTTCAAACCATTCAAATCAAATCAAACTAAATCAAACCAAATCAATTCCTACTTAAGCCCTTTTAACATCCCTCAATTTGGTCAAATTTGCTTCCAAATCACTCCAAACTCGTGATTTTTCATGAATCATTTATATCTTCATTTATATTTACAAATACAAATGAAAATATAAATTCAAATGGCCAAACCAAATCAAATCAAGATCCCAATTTTTAACCCTTTTAGCTAATTTCTTGAACTTGCTGATATCCAAATCAACTCAAAACCCATGGATTTCTTCATGATTCAATCACTCCTTCAATCATTGTTCCAAATATAAATAGAAACTATAATTATCAATCCAAATCCAAGTCAAGCCCATGTTGACCCCTTTTGACTTGAAATTGTCAAATGAACCAAAATTTATTTGACTCCAAACCACTTGCAATTGGATTTATATTTCCATTCTAAGTCCATATGTGAGTTCAATTAAACTTGAATCAAGCCATGATCAAGCCAATTGACCCACTTAGGTCCACTTGACCTAAAGTGACATAATAGACCTTTTTGAGCCAAGTTCTAATCCAACCCAAATTGGATTGAACTAAGCCCATCCAAACCCTATGTCATGTTCAACAATCATCCTAGGTTAATCAATTGTCTTGAATTGGGTCGAACCAAGTCAACTTGGTCCTTTGACTAAGTCAACCTTTAGCCCAAATGAAACCCAAACTAGCCAAAACCCACCATATACCAAATTGATTGAAACCATTATCTCAAACTCACTCATAATCAATGATTGAACATACCTTCAATTAAGCCAAACCAAGTTCAATTGACCATTTGACCTAAGTTGACCTAAATTAGCCTAAAAAGCCAAAATGGGTCAAATCATGATTTGATCCAAATTGATTACAACTAGTGACTCAAGTTCATTCCAATCACTTATTGAACTTGACCAAGGCTATGATTGAGCCCAATTTGACTAATTGGTCAACTTGACCCAACCTAGCCCAAATTGACCTAAAGGGTCAAATTGGCAAAAATTCAAATTAAATCTAAATTAAACCAAACCAAAGCTTAGAATTACTTTCAATTAAACTTGACTCAACACCTAACCCAACCCAATTTGCTCAAATTGGTCAAATTGGTAAACTTAACCCATTTGACCTATTTGAATCCAAATGAGTCAAATTCAAATTTAGGTCAAATTAATCAGAACCAATTAAGCCAAAATATCTCAAATCATCATATGAACCTAACCTAAATTTGGTTTGACTCAATTTGACCAATTGGTCAACCCAACCCAACCTAGCCCAAATGAGCCTATTTTGACCATATGAAGATAAATCAAAGCCACCTTATGGAACCTTGGTGGTTGACCTAACCCAACCCAAATTAACCCTAGGTCAGCCCCAAACTAATCCAAGTCCATGTGGGACCCAACCCAAGGGAGTTAACCAATGGACACCCTCTTTACATTGGATTCTTACCTTAAATGGCAAAGTCCACTTTGCCTCCCCATGACACCAGAAAACTTCCTAATGATGAACTCACCCAGCCTAAGCCATCTAGCACTTTGGGGGAAGAACAAGCAAGCACTCCCTCTCATGGTTGAACACCCCATGGGCAAAGGCAAGGATCAATCCTACACAATCTCCCCATATCAAGCCTTGAGACTTCTGCCACGACTTCCTCCACTCTTGGCATGCCACATGGAGCTGACGATGACCCCTCCAATGACTCGATGGCATCCAATCAATGAATTTTCATGGATCAATCCCGTTCATCCATCAAGTGCAATTGAGGGGTATACCCCCCTTAATTTTGTGAAAAATGACAATTGCTTTGTATGAGCCCCTAAGGCATTTTTGAAATCCCAGAGACTTACAAAGAGCATCCCAAGCCTCCTTGAGCAAAGCTGAAACAGGACACCACCTTCTCGATCAATACTCCTCATCTACTTGATCAAATAAAAATTTCTTGCACCCACACCATCCTCGTTTAAGCCAACCAAACCATCCCCAAGCTTCCCACCAGATCGAGTTCAAGCAAGCCTTTACACATGGATTGTTCCGAGCTCTACACCAAATCAAACCCAAGCTTCTCAGCAGGGCCTCACCTCAACTAGGTGAAGCTACCTCTATTGATCCCACGAACGGATCCGGTGAGGTAATTTTATAAAACTGAGCATTGTATAGAAATTCATTTGGTATTTAGTGAAGCAAATTCGAATTTCATGTATTTTTAGCCATTGGATGTGTGCGTCTCCCCTCCCCGAAGGTGTGGGATCAATTTGGAGGCTCGAGCTGGGTGAGCTGGATCATGAGGAAAGGCATGACATCCATTTTTTGCCATGTGAATCATGGATCAGATCATCCATGCACCGTCGAGCGATGGTCATGATCTAATACCACTTGGCCCGATAGGATTAAGTCTTTAATTAAGCTTAAATAATATATTTTTAAAGCTAAAACTTCTAAAATCATAACTAATCTTAGAAAAATCCAAAAAATACAAATGAGGCTCATTTTAAAGATATTTTAGAGTAGAATCTAGAAAAATTATTAATATTTAATTTTAAATAGTGATTTTGGCTTAATTAAGGTTTAAGTGGAAGTCTAATTAGCTTATTACTCTTTAATCAATCACCCAATTGATCTGATATTTTTTGTGGATGTTTAGGGGGATGACCTCTACCTCCTTTATTTTTTTAGGATTTTATTAGTTGCTTAATTAGGAAAATCAATTAATTGAGCCTTAATTACTCTCTTAATTTAATTAGTGATAATTAGTGAATGAATAGTAACTTAATCCATAAATTAAGTTCATCGCCCTTTGTTAATAGTGAAGAGTCTTAGAGAAATGGTTTAGGTTTATTCCTTATGACCATTTCATTAAGCCTCTTTATCCATTTCAATTAATTAAAGATTAAGTAATTAATTAACCTTTTGATTAATTTACTTAATTAAGATGTGAGCTATTTCAGAGCTTTGTTAATTAGAATGACTTAGTGATTGGGACTGAGACCCATCTCTTGATCCCTTTCCCTAAGTTAATTTCATCATCCTAATTAAGAGATATAATCAAAAGATTTAATTAATCAATTAATGACTTGACTAAAATGAAACTTAATTTAAAATCCATTCATTCACATCTAATCACCTTTAATCAATATTGGGTAGCTCTTTGAGTGTTCAATAACCTAAAGAAAGAGCCAATGAAATTATGGTAAGCTCACATCTATGAGAAAACCATAAAAGTAGTTAAGTGAGATCCTTAAGCTTTATAATTAACTATTAATTGAGTTAATTAGGTCCCTTTCATTTCTTAGAGCATTGCAAATTTACTTTTCATATGGTTGCATATCATATTTGTTATTAGTTAATTAACTTAAGGTGATGTAGGTAAGGGTTAATTAATTGACTTGATTCATACCCAACCTAATTAAGACATAAAATTGACCTAATTATTCTTCATTAAATTCCAAATTAACTCACGATGGGGATGGGATTAGGGTAGCAAATCTCTTTCACATTTCTTTAAATCAAATCAAACATGAAAATGAAATGACATTAAAGAACTTTAGTTATTTTAACTAATCTTATTTAGTTTGATTATCTTTAGGACTTAGTTGGATTGAATGAAATCACATGCTTGTGTTATTTTATTTCTTTCCAATCATGCTAAATATTATATGCCACTTGTACTCATGCATTCATATCTTTCAAATTAATCAAATAAAAAAAATGATTTCCTTTATGTCAAATTGCATGTGTTGATTTAAATTAAAAGTATGTGTGGCTAGTATCATTATTAAATCTCAAGTATATTTTCAAAAGTTTATTAATGACTGAATATACATATATATTGTAATTTTAGTTACATATATATGGGGAATGCAAGTGAATATAAATTTAATGTATGAAATAAAGTCTCTTCCTTACATTATGTTGATTTGTATAAGTAAGAATGTTACCGGGTATATTAGTTTGGACATTCCAAGGACCCACGACTTTAAGTAGCCAAGGAGGTTCCTACCTCATTCCCTCGGTGTAGAACAATGGTGATGTACCTACTTGATTTCATTCTTATACATTTGGACATTAGAATCTAGATGGAGCTTTAATTCATTTACATAAAATAAATCAATCAAATCAAAATACAATTTTTGCATGGCTTTTATTCTATAGTTGTTTATACATCAACATGTATCTAAGGATAGTGGTATATTAGTCTGGACATTCTAGGGACACACGGCTTTAAGTAGCCCCAAGGAAGTTCCTACTTAATTTCCTTGGTGCAGAACAATGGTAACGTACTTGCTTAAAACTTTTATACATGTGGATGTGTACTTAGTTAATGAAAGAAAACCCCCTTTTTTCTATTAATAAGACATGCATTCATATTTATTTGATTGAGTTGATTAGTCATGTGATTTAAGGTTCTTTCCTTATGCTTTTGCATAAGAATTTAGATAGAGCTTTAAATTAATATGACAAAATCAATCAAATGATGAAATGTCAATTTAACATTTACTCACATTCATCATTTAAGTGTGCTAAGATACAAATTGCATGTATAGTTATGCTTAGGATTTAATCATATGCATGATATACATGATGGAAAAAAATAAATAAACATGTGTTATATGATAGTAATTCATTCCAACTAACCTTAAGATGCCTTTCCTATTGAATGAGTTTATTTAAAGTGATCCACTAAAGGGAATTGATTAATTATTTTGCTTTAAATGTGACTTAAGGTAGGGATAAAAGAGAGTGATCCACTCTTTTCTTCTCTTCATAACACTTAGTTGTTGTGTAGGTCAATTGAAATAAAAGAAAATATTAAGTAAATTTTGTAAATTAATTAAACCATTTAAAGTGAAACCACCCTTCATAAAATATTAACTCTAAAGCCTAGCTAGGACATACCACACAAGCCTTAACACATTAGATTAAGTCACCACTTCTAGCTTTATGTTAGGGCAATGTATGGTTTGATGTATATTTTATTTTGTGATGTAATGTTGTAGGCGATGTTAGGGTGTATATCTGATGTTAGGTCATGGTTATCTAATCATATTTTCAGGAGATTATGCTTAAGGCTTAAATATAAATATAAATATTTTGTTGTGTAGGTTGCTTAACCCTCAAGCATAATCTACATTAGGAAAGGTAGACTTGGTTACCCATATGCAGGGTGCTAAGTCCAAATTATTTATATAACTGCTTGAGTTATATGGTGTGTTTAGCTAACACTTATTTTGCAAGTGTAATTAGATTTACTTTTCCTATTTTTAATGTAAATTTGCATTAGGAATTAAGATTAGTGCTATGGGGGCTTAGGATAAACGTTGGTTACAAAACCAAGTCTTATGTACCATGTGATCCTATGGAGCTTGCCCAACCAAATGAAAGAAGGAAATGAAGGAAAGAAGGAGCTTTGAAGACTTGAAGATCCCCATAACACTTATCATTTTGTAACTTGTAATTATTCTTTCATATACCAGGATGTATAAGGGTAGAGCATTTCTTTTCTTTGTTGTGACGGTACCCAGACCCTCTTATTCTTTTGTGTTTGCTTTATAAAATTGTTTGATATTTATTTAGCTTGTGAATTAAAAAAAGCATGTCTCTTCATAGTTTATTTATGATTAGTGAATTTTATATGACCTGAATATGATAAGGATCTTAGAATAAAATAAATTTTTTACCCCAACTACAACTTGTAACTAAACTTCTAAAATAACTCATAACCTCATATAAATCCTAGGCATTAAATCAAGATAATAAAATACTTAGCAACCCCTTAGTTGGATGTTGTATGCTTAATATCATTCATATCATTTTGTTTCACTCTTGCTAAGAGAGGGTTTCCATCTTTGTCAGATAGTGAAAAGGCTTAACCTTTGAGAGCATATGATGGAAAAACACCTCTTTCTCTTTTGATTTGGCCCATAATCCATTTCATCTTACATTTAGGCATATAAAATCCTATAGCCTGTGTCAAAATAAAGAGTCCAAAATCAAATAAAATTTGATAAGATTTGCATTAGACTAAGTTATTATTCATACCACTCATGCTCTAGTCTCTTAGGGAGTGAGTTTAAGGACTTTAGTTTCTTTCTAAATAATAACATCCTAGTCATATTGTAAATCATAAAACTTTTCCACATGGTTTTAAAATGTAGGAGGAGTTAGCTAGCTGCTACTCCATGTGGTTATAAGTCCAGTAGTCGGGTAATTTACCCTCTCTTGTGGAGGTGAACAATATTCCCACTTTGGCCCTAGATTTAGGACATGCTTTGGCCTTTGCTAAAGCTCCCTAGGAGATTAGGTTGATGTTTCCCCTTGGGGCTATAAGCATAAATTCTCACCTCTTAGGTATTTCCATAATCTTATATTGTGGAATTATAAGTCCTAGATTTCTAATAAAATTTTAACTCAAATATATAATTCTCCTATTTCAAATATATAAAGCCCATAGATAGTTTGGGATGCTCACTAGGTTTCTAGTATCATGAGCACTCATCTCCTTTTGACTTCGATAATAAGTATTTCCTTTCAATCTATCCCATTTGATCTTCCAAATATAACCAATTTATTGATAGTATTATCTTTGAATTCCTTAGAAATAATAATTACCTATTTTAATCGAGAGTATTCCTAAGGAACTCACCTTCCTTAAGATATGTAATTAACTATGGGGCTTGCCCATAGAACTTTAGTTTAAATAAACCCTACTTTATTCATCCATGTAAAGTGGGGAAAAATCTTTGGTACATTCAAGACCTATCATGTGAGTCCTTAGGTGATTAGGTTCATTGTGAGTGGTGATTTCTATCTTTCGAGATAGTACACTATTCTTTGATATCGTACTTGGTGATATTCATTCACTTCATTAATATTTACATGTATGAATTTAAATAAATTAATTCAATTGTTTCCAACCAATTTGTATGAAGCATTAATTTCATCATTTAGAAAATACATTTTCTTATATGTTCTAAATTATTATTTTAAAATTAAGCTTAATGTAACATTGCATGTTAAAATTTAGTTAGTTCATTATGATGGAGTTTTGTTTGCTCATCTTAATTTAAGAAACCTAAAAAATTGACTGACTTTGGGCACCCAACTCAAATCTAAGCTATTTTAGTTCCTTAGCTTTTCTTACATCTAATCAACTTAATGAATCATTTTATTTTTAATTCCTCTTTTTATTCTATACTTAAGATTACGTTATTCATAAGTTTAAAGGTTTTTTATATTAATGAATTTCATGTTTTATATTAAGATTACATTATTCATAAGTTCAAAGATTAGTTAATGTTGAATTTCTATTATTTAATTGAATATAGTGATTTAAGATTTAATTAAATTCTATATCTTAAATTATTTCATTAAATTTTAAACCCTAAATACTTTATTAATTGAGTTCTTTAACTTCAAAGAAGTGTTCAGATATTAGTGAAAGTGAGTTAAAGTAATTTTATAAATTTTTAATTTTTATAATTTTTTGATTTAAAATTTTCACTTAAATTGACTTAAGGGTTAGAAATTTGATAACTTCTAATCCATGGATTATTTGCCTCTAAAAGTTTTATGAAAAGTGGGGTTCCTTGCCAAATTTATGTTTTCTAAAGTTTTGCTCTGATCATATGCATAATTTGGGACTAATTAAGGTTTTAATTATTTCACTAAAACTCAAATTAAGCCTAAATTAAACAAAACTAAATTGGGGTTTTAATTTTTCTATATTTCTCTTTGGAAGATGCATTCATTAAGGGTTTATTTAAAATTTGTAAAAATTTGATTGATTTATTATGATTTTTTGAAGTTCAAGTTCATTAATTGAATTAATTTAATTAATTCTTGAATTAGATGATTCTAGGGTTTATTAGATTCAAAGAGTTTTAAAGATATATTTAGGTTTATTAAGATTTATTATGATGTTTTAACTTAATTTTATAATTTTTCCTAATTTTTTAATTTAATATTATTTTATTTCATTAAATTAAGACTATGGCTTGAAAATTTTGTATTTTGAGATTTACTTGCCAATAAAACATAAAAAATTTATCTAAGGTGTATTTAAATCTTAATTTCAATTTATCTAAGTTTCAAATTGATTGGATTAGTGATTTGTGTTTAATTTGAGTTTGATTATTTTCATTTAAACCCAAAAATACTCAATAAAAATTAGGGATTTTGAGTTTAATGGATTCTCCTCAGTTAGAAGAATCCATAGAGCCCTTATTGAATTTTTTTTTAGTTGAATATTTTATTTTCTATGATTTTTCAAAGTTTTTGGCATTTTCTAGTAATTTTTTAAATTAGAAAAATCAGAATTTATCATTTTAAACGGTTGGCGACACATGGCCGCAACGTGGCATTGCATGTTGTGGAACTTGCTTCAATCACGTGGGACCCAGATGGATCCAGTGCTATTTCGGCCGAGGGACGTGGTTTGATCTGAGCCGTCTGATTGAAGATCGAAAGGCTTAGAATATCCCACAGTTTACTTCGACGGCTTAGATCACTCGCAATTTCCTATTGGGGATTCAATCAAATGGTCTGACTAAATTGTGATTATCCGTTCCTAATAGAAGGAACGAAAGGCGGAGGTTACGTCCCCCTCAACGGCGATGAGAACCAAGCACACCGAGCTCTGTCCATCATTTTGGCTTGATTTTCAACGATTTAACTATGATTTCTCGCAATTTTGATTGCAAATCGATCAAGAATATATTTGCAGCCCATCTAAGAGGCTTGATCTCACATGAGATCAAGTTGACTTGACAAAAGACCAAACTGAAATGTAAGAAAGGTCAGTTTCAAGATGTACCTCTCCAACACCAATCTCAGATGATGGAAATGATTAAGGAAGCTTTGTGAGGATGCGACAAACCTCTAGGAAGTTGGAATTGGATTGCCTCCTCGCTGATTGGCCTATGGATCGAGCTACTCCCATTTTCTAGCGGCTTTTGGTCAAAGTCTGGCTTGTCGGCGGTGTGGGAATCGGGAAAAGGGTGGATTTATCTTTGTTTTGCTTGGGAAAGGTGAGAGTGTGCTCAGAATGGCTTGAGAAAGGTTCTCCTCTCCTTTTCCACTCTTGGCCAAGAGTTTTATGCAATGGGAAGTCTATCATGGCCTGCTAAGGTGGTCAGTTGATTGAGGCCAGCCCAAGGTAGCTGAGGTGAGGAGTGAAGGAGAGGAAATGGATTGAGGAAGGGGGTTTGTCATCATGCTCTATTCTCTTTCCTCATGGTATATTCTCTCCTTTAGATGGACTTGGACACTCTTAATATGCTTAATCTTTGCTGCCATTCACTTAAGCTTATCTTCGGATGAGTTTGATGTGTTCCAAGGTGATTAGTCTAGGCTCATGTTCAAATGCTTTGAATTATACCACTTAGGCATTTTCCCTTTTGAAGTGATATAGCTTTTTTCATTTGATGGATTGATGCTGGATTTAAGCTTTAATTATGCTCATTTAATCATTTATAATGTCCCCAATTAATGGGCTTCATGAAATTTGAAGTTGGTTATTTGTTTAATTCAACACTTAACTCATTATGGATTAAATAGATTTGCTTCAATTCAATTAAGTCAAATGACCTTCTTGACTCAATCATAATGTATTCAGTTTTTAATTATGATAGTCCAAGTATTTGGGATGATTTAGATCAATTGAACTCATTTGTTTTGGATTTAAAATCCACTTTGGCCCAATTTGGGCTTAATAGGTTATGATTGGTCTAATTGGGTCAAATGATCATATTAGTCAAATTAAACCTAATAATTGGTTAATTTATGTTTAAAATGATTTTTGAATAATTTTAGATAATTAATTTGAATTGATTTCAATTTAATTTGGATTTGAATTCAACAAGGTCCATTTAGGTCTATTTAGATAAAATGGTCTAATTAACTTAATTAAAACTTTAAGGATTTAGATTCATTTAAATCATGTTTAAACATGTTTATTTTATTATTTGGAACCTTTGGAATGATTTAATTTGATCAAATTATGATGGGTTGACCTTTGACTTAGTGGGACCCACATAAAATCAACCCTATATTCAATGGATGACTTTCCTTTATATTTATGTCATGATTTCATGTTTTTTTTATTTGGTTTGCATTCATTTTAATTTATTTGAATTTCTCTAAATTTTAGGTCCTCTCGAGCTTAAATAGGATGATAATGTTAATCATCTAAATTACCTTTGTTTAAACTCAATTAGATCTAAATTCTAATTTGAATATGCTTGATTTAGATTTCATTTAGGTCTACCTAATCCTATTAGGTTAGGTCAAATCCTAGAAGGATGCACTAGATCACTAAGAGTACTATCCTAAATGTCTAATTAGAATGCTTCTAACCAAGAATTAGATGTCCTAATCATTAGTTTATGGATAATGTTAACCTTAAAAAAATGAGCTCAACAGACATGTGCATGACGTCAAGATGTAAGTTGACACTGATAAGACTTACATCCATCATTGATAAGAACCATAATGCCTGTCATTGCTAATAATACTAATATACTCCATTGACACTAATGCTGATGTACACCTTTTCTAATAAGCTCAACTCTTACCATCAACATAAACATTGATGCCTAATTGTGACACTTAGGCTTACACTAATATTTAGGTGTTTGGTCTTCTTATCTTTAAGGAGAACAACTAGACCTTCCATCAATGATCTCTTAAAGATAATTTCAATGCTTAAAGGCTTCTTTAATTTCTACTCTTGAAGTCATCTTTTATGATTCATTATTGTTAAGTATGCATATTATATTTCTTACTATTTGATTTGATGATAATAAACTTTAATTAATGTAGACTCATAGTTTGTTAAGTAATTGTAAAGGTTCATTTATCCACACATAAATCATTATGATTAACATTAAAACTTTTGAACTTTATATATATATATATATATATATATATATATATCATAAAATTACTAATATTTATTTTTAAGTAATTAAAAAATTAATGAAATTCAACAAGTCAGAAAAATCAAAAGCAATATTCAAAAGTTTGATGAGTTTAGTGACCCATAAGTTTATTTTGTAAAAATTTTAAAAAGAGCTCATAATAAAATTAATTGAAGAACATATCATCATTATCCAAAGCATTATATTCATCATGAAATCATCTTCTCACAAATTAAAATTTGTATTTTCAAATTTTTAAATCCATGCACATATTGATTGGTTCATGAAATTTATATTGTGTAATTAGCTTATTTGTAATATATTTTGTGCGAAGTTATCCTAATAAAATTATTATTAATTCATCTCATTTTTTAATATAAAAGTTCTATTTAATTTGTTAAATTGCATTTATCATTAAAATTCCAATAAATACAATTATATATTTAACCAAATTTAAATCCAAATTATCTTTTCAAATGTAACCAAATTTTTAAAAATTTGGGAGATATGTGGATATTTATTTATCATTATATTTTTATTTTAATCTATTTTAATTGAGGATTATTGATCATATGTTTATATATAAACATTCATTTCTTTAATTCATACATATTCAATATTACTTTTCGAAAATAAGTCAAACTTACTAATTCTTACTTGCTTAGCCGAAATTCCTCATGATAATTCTAAGTTTTATTATTTGTATTTCCTCTAATATCTTAAATTCAAACTCCAAATCCTCTCCTTAAAATCCCTTGGTTGTTTGGAGCAAATTTCTTGCCATAATGGGTTTAAATCATATTGTTAGCTGCATACTATTGATTTCAATTAAAGATCCATTGAAATAAATTATAAATCTTTTAATTTTTTCTCCTTGGCCATGGACTTCATTGGACATGTACTTAAAATCTTTTTAACAAAAAATCTTATGTTTCCTTCAATTTTGGAAGTGTTTCTTCTTACAAAAACTCAATTGATTTTAAAGTGTTCTTCACAAAGAGATTTATGGAGAAATGTTTCTTCAAAACATTGATTTTTGTTTCAAAATTTTTCTTAAATATTTGAGTAAAATTCATTTCTTTTAAGCTTTTATTCTTGTAATTTAACTTGATGATTGTTTTTGTATGCTTCAAGTGATCATATGCTTAATTAAAATCTCTTAATCACTTGATTTTCTTTGGATCAATTCTCTTCTTTCAACTCTTATCAACTCCCTAAACATCTTATGATTTAATTTTAATGTTATTAAATTAGTTTGGGATTAGATTAAATTGCTTGTGTTCATGTTTTTTTTTTTTTTTTTTGCTGTTCTTCACTTGATAAATTTATTTTCTTTTACATACTTCACTAGAATAAAATTCTATAAATTATTTTACTTATATGATTTATATTTTGACCATCTAATTTAGTTTAAAATTTTTATTTAAAATAATTTTAAAAAGAAAACATTAGCATAAGCATTATTATTATTTGATTGAATTTATTTTATTCAAACTTTGATATTCTCAACTGTTGTATTTTATTATTATTATTGTCACTTAAATTGAAAACTCATTATATCATTTTAATATATTTAAATCATATTTGTGAAAGATTGTGTTTGGTAATTTGATAGAAATTTTTTTTAATTTGCTGAAATTATTTATTTCTTCATAAAATAATTTGTGTGGTGAAAGTTAAATTAATATAAGTGTATTTGATATTGTGTTGATTAATTATAATATTTTGGCACTTAATTTTATTGAAATAAAATTTTTTTTTATTGAAATTATTTTCTTTTTGCTGAAATTATTGATGTCAACATAAAATCAATAAGTGTACCAAAATTTAATTTATAGTAAGTATATTTGAAGTCATATCAATAAATATTTGTATCCTAATCTTTGATTTTGCATTATTATTAAAAATGGGTCACAACCATATCAAAATTTAATTTCAAGCATTATAAAAATATGATTGTAAAATTTAAAATTATTTTTACATTGATTAATCATTTGCATAAAGGCATACATCTGGCAAATTTCATTTTTGAAAAATTAGATGGCCATTTTATGTAAAATTGAAGTGACAACTTATTAGTCAAAATTATTGTAAAATATTGTTAATTGTACGATAATCAAAATGCATTGCAAGATCATCAAATTGTGTGGATAATTATTATAAGTTTAGATTTATTACTGTCAACATTATAAAGAGTAGTGTATATCTTTTTGGTTTAAAGTTTGTTGTTGGAGTTGTGCTCTCCATACTGTAGGAAAGTGCATTGTTGTTGTTAGAATTGTATTAACCCAATTGTAGTATATGACATATTATTATTACTTATTAGGGATGTACTCACCTTGTGGCAAGAGTGTATGGTGTTGTATTTGTTAGCTGGGATAGTGAAGTCCTAGTTGGGGCGATTAGGAGTAGATGTAAGCTAGTTTACGGTTTGATCGAATCATGTAAAGATTATTTATTTGCTGTCTTTTTTTTGTTTGGTGTGTAATTTTCAAAAAAAGTTTCTTTATTCAAAATAAAATGTTTGACTTTTTCAAACACAAAATCTGGATAAGCTCGATTTATAAACACTGAATCGTTTGTTCGATTGTTTCTTTATAAATAAAATATTTTTATATATATATATATATATATATATATATATATATATATATATATATATATATATATATATATTTTATATATATTTTATATATATTACGCATGATTTAGTGATTGTTTTTCTTGTAAAAGAATTAATCACTCTCTTATAATTTTTGGATTATTATTTTCAATTCATCCCAATTTGAATCAATGTTATATTATTTAAACGAATAAAAGAAACTTTCAAACAAATATCTAAAAATTATTCAACTCAATTTTTATTTTGTATGATTGTTTTATTATATTTAAAATAATCATATCAACATAAAAATTAATTTTTATCAAACTTGAAGTTAAAGTTTTTTATTTGAAATAATTTTATAAAATACCTAATTGACATTTCCTCTTGGTGCCATAATCACTCCACACTTTTACTACATCAATTCCCTCCTCAATTAATAGGAATAACATCAGTTATGACTTATTAGACATTAAAAGAATCATTTCAATTAGGTTAAATCTCATAATTTTTTTAGTTTTCACATAAAAAATTATTTTCTCTTATAAGCTGCTGCTCTCAACTCATCTTAAATATTTGTGTTAGATTTTCACAATGTAATAATGATAAATTGTTTTTTTATTATCTGAATAGTTTAGCATGCAATAAGTATGATATAATCACTTTATCTAATAATCCACATGAAGTAGCTTTACATATTGCCTGGCGTTAAGAGATACAATTAATCTGTCATCTTTAGCGTCTAATTAAAAGGTTTTAACGTATAAGTAATCAGGTTTTTTCTTTTTTACTAAACGTTATTATTCCAAAATGCATATAATTAACATTCTTTCAAAATCGCACCTAATTAAAAATTTATAAGCTATTCGCTCCTAAGTTAGCAATTATGAGATAGCCGATAGAAATTAGAAAATTTATCCAGTTTCTTCAACCCCATGAACATTCAGTGAACTTAGCCAGCGCAGAGGTCTGGCCCTTCGAAACATAATATATTAAGATACTCTAGGCATATTTGCATATTTGTGAAGGTGCAATTGATCAATATAATATTTGCATGGAGCTATTTCATAAATATAAACTACTTTCTCGTTATTTCACGTATGTTTTGATAATGAAATAAAAGCCCAAGCCCATCAAAACTTAAAACCAGGCCATGAAGAAGTATTGAGGCCCAATTTTTTATGTCTAACTTGAAGAAGTGTTGGTCGATTTAAAATGAATAGGACAAGATTTTTACTTGAAAATTTTATTCACTTTTTAACCATTATTTTTTATCATTCTACTTTATATTACTTTTTTTTTTCAAGTTCAACTCAAATTTATTAAGGGGATGTTTGGTTGCTAGGAAAAGAATACAACGTATTTGTACTTTTTTTTATTGTTTGATTTATTACACTATAAATACAAGTGTTTGCACTTTCTTATTTTATAAAGTTAGTTAATATAAAGTAGACTATCAGAGATTTCAATCATGATGATTGATGATGATAACATGGTGGATGGAAGGTGGAAATAGTTGTGTAAATTTAAGGTGGGAATGGTTAAGCCTAATAACAAACTTAAATAGAACTTTCCCTAAAAAAAAATAAATACTCTATACTCATTAGACAATTATATTGACTACTTGTTTCTTTTTATTCTCTATTATTTTTATTCATGTTATTTGTGGGTTCTACCTTTAAAATTTTCTTCTTGCATTTGTATTGATAATGATCTTTTTGTCTACAACTTACTATTTTTATGATTGTGTTTAAGCTTCTTTTGATATTATTTAATTCTTTGTGCCTAAGTTACATTTCTTGATTCTATGGTGTGTTTTAGGTTTTTCTTGTCAGCAATTTATTCTTATTGGTACAATTGATTAGGTGACTATATGATGACGTTATTGCTCAATCCAACTGCTATCAATTTTCCTTCCTAGATGGCTTCTCTTAAGCCATACTATTGATTGAAGTTACTAATAATGGAAAGAGATGAGCTCTTTTGGAATATACATCATTGAGTCAACATTCTTTTTTTTTTTTATCTTCTCATGTTATTCTATTTTGCATCTTTGTCTCATGAGAATGTAGTGTACTTCTGGTCTCTATCATAGAGGTACAGATTATCCAAATGTATTCAAGTTGAGTGCACTATTATTTTTATCACTTATGTGTAAATGCTTCTCCTTATATTTTGTTTATTGAGCTATTACTCACATTATTTAAAAAAACCAAAAAGTTAATTTACCACACATGTTAACATAGTATATTTATTTAATTGAGTTTTGAAGTGCTTAGCTTGCTCAAATCACCATTAGAATTAAATTATACTAAATAAAAATTATAATCAAAGTTAACATATTAATTTAAAGGTTCAATTAATCATTGGTACTCATATATTCACTATGTAGCTACAATTATACCTGGGCTTTATATAATTAGCAAATATTGAACTAATTTATCTAGCATGCTAAATCGTTGATGAGAGTTAATATATAATAAATGAGTATTAATGTACCTAATTCATTATACGGCTTTTTACGAACTTGTATATTGGATATGAGAATTAATGGATAATTAAAATTAATTCAAAGATGATTTCTTTATTTTAAATTCTCCTATTTTTTAACAATTAGATCCTATTATACATATTAAATTCGGACTCCTAAATTAGCAAAAAAATTGATCCATTTATTTTAGATCTTTCATGTCTGATTGACCTGATCCTGACCTCTAAAATTTTCATATCAAGTATAAAATCAAATAAATAAATGGATAACTAGCATAAATTGTTCATAGAATTGAACTAAGTTAATCGAAAATTTAATCAAAATTAATTTGATAATTTAAAGGTTTACTAAGCCATATTTTAATTGTGCATTCATTTTGTGTAGCTAGAATTATACCAAGCTTTCTATGATCATCAAATATTGAAGTAACTTATCTAGAAATCAAATTGATGTGCCAATATATTTTTTAAGTTGAGGTTTGATATACAATAAATGAGAATTATAATACCTAATTCATTATTTGGCTTTTTACCATCTTGTATACTGGAAAGGTGGCTCAATGGATATATTAGGATCAATCAAAGATTAATCCCATATTTTTAATTCTCCTAAGATTTTTATTTTAACAATTAGATACAATTATACCTTATATTTATGCTTGAAAGCATGCAATAGATATTTATGTAGCCTACACCACTTTAGTTTAATGAAATATATAATAGTATTTTATATCTATAACACATAGCAACATTATCTTTATGCAGGGTTCAATTTATGTTAATAGATTAGTTTGGATTTAACCTAAGCATGACTCATCACAAATGGAGACAATTCTAAGTTAATTTATTAGAGTTTTATAACATTTCTAACTGAGCTTGGCTTGATAAAACCTAAACTCAAAAAAATTAGTCATAAGAACATTTTGTTCATTTCAGGTTAGTATAAACCTGAAATATAATAGCATAATAATTCATTTTATATTTTTCAACTTAAAAAATAATAAAATAATTATTATAACTATTTTCTTTGAAAAATTATTATTACTATATCTTTCACTCATTATACACATTAATTTGGATTTGTTTTAAATCGGCAAAAATTTGATCCATTTATTTTAGACCTCTTAAGTGTAAACCAAACATAAATCCTATTTTTCATTGATTGACCCCAACCCAACTTTCAAAATTCTCATATCAAGTGCAAATCATCTCTCTCTCTCTCTCTCTCTCTCTCTCTCTCTCTCTCTCTCTCTCTCTCTCTCTCTCTCTCTCTCTTATATATATATATATATATATATATATATATATATATATATATATATATATATATATATAAATATATATATATATATATATATATATATATAATATTGATTATTGATTTGAAAGATAATGGTTGACCTCAGCTCCCATCTTTTTCTTCATCAGATCTCTCTTCATCAATTATCCTTTAAACACCTTTTCAAATGATAATGACATTATTAATTGCATGCATGAGTAAAAACCTAAGCCTTATTCCACTTTGTGAGTTGTGAGAATATTATGCTCACAGCTCATCTCCTCTTATGACTTCACGCACGGTCTCACCGAAGAAGAAAGCCATAAAGCTAACCTTTCCAGAATTGAAGTGGCTCTCTCTAACAAAGACCTTCACCGTCCCACAAAACCACAAAGTGCACTTTCATCAATAGCTGCACGCATTACCATCTTTATGTGTTCTTCAATAATGAGCCACAGGACTTTATATTCCATGACCTGACGTATCAGTTACATAAAACAGGTTCATGCATATGATATTTCCCATATAATTTATGATATTAACAAAGTTTAAGGTTTTTTTTTTTAAATTAATTTTTAATGCGACTTATAGTATATAAGATAAACACGTTACAGGAAGATATGATGGCCAATTATAGATTTTTTTAATGATATTTTATAGTCATATTTCAGATTATCTGACTTCTAAACAAATTTTAATTTTAATTTTCTTAGAAATATTGTATTTATCTGATGATTTTTAGTTTAATATTATATTGAAATCAAGAAATGATGGCTATATAAAAATAATATCTGAATTATGATAATTGGAGTAAGTCTTAAGAAATATTTTTTTAATAATAAATATTTGGAGGAATCTGACATATTTATTGTATCCTATGCATCGAATGACATAAATCATATATAAATAATAATATTTTGAAAAAGATTTAAAATGGAAGTTATTTTTTCTCCCAACTTTCTCTGGGTTCTTCAAAGCGGAGGTGCCTATACGTAATAGTGGGAAAAGTAAATAGGGAATCGGCATATATGAGTGATAAATATGGCGTTAGATATTCTCACCCATAAAATGTATGTGGGTATTAGGTGAATACCCATTCTAAAAAAAAAAAATAAATAAATAAAAACTTTCTCGGAGGTCTTATCCTTCTGCTTTTGGTGGAAAGGGACGTTAAGAGTGAGTCGCAGGCAAATTAAGCTTGACCAATCACGTGTCGAGCAAGCGTGCAATCTTTCAAGGTTCAATGCATTTGTGAGCTTAGTGAGGGAGGAAGCTTTCATGTTATGAATGACTTTTTAGCTTCTGATAGGAATATTGGTGGGCGTGGATGTCAACTAATTTCATTAAATATATTAGTTATTAAACATATTGTATTTTAAATATTATATTTATAAATCTAGTAATTTTTTGCCCCACTTTTTAAATTCCTACTTAAATATTAAAATTATAATAAAATCTTAATTTATATATTTTGCTTTCAAGGTTCTCTCTCTCTCTCTCTCTCTCTCTCTCTCTCTCTATATATATATATATATATATATATATATATATATATTATGTCTTCATCATCTAAATTTGCTAATTAAAAAAAATTGTTAAGCTTACGATGAGGTCATCTTAATTACACGAAGGATGGGATCTTATCCATTTCTTGACAATGAAATCTAAGATATGTAAATTATTTAAGGGCCGGTTTAAGTATTATTGTTCTAGAGAGAGAGAGAGAAGAAAAAAATGAGAAGCTTAAGTGTCATGATGATGCATATAATATTTATTTTTTAATATTGCTTAGGTTTGTTATGTTGTGGTTTATTAAGTTATTTGAAATAAAAATTAATATTATTTTTATTTAAGCGATTGATATTTTTTTTGCAAGAATATTAATTATGCGTTTAAAGCAACAATCTCAGTATGGATAAGATTAAAGAGTACTTGAAGTCATTGTTGCTTCAATTAATTACTCTTTTGCACTGTTGCTTTGCATATTGATTAATAATGGTCTGCATCTTACACCTCTATTTTAATTAATCATCATAAAAATTATTTTAAGATTTTTGTGAGACGCATTTATGTATTTACAGACTGATTTGTTTCATTAAAAAAATGGAACAATTACATATATTCGTATAATTTTTATGTATTTACATATCTAAAGTCCTTTATATATATATATATATATATATATATATATATATATATATATATATATATATATATATATATATATATATATATATATATATTGTGACGAATCAGCTGGAACTCCATTCAATTAGTATGTAAATTACGACAAAAGTTAAGCACACATTTATGAAATTCCTCCTGAAGAAGGATTCACACTACAGGATGAGTATTTAGAAGTAAATGAGACTTGTGTTCTTATGTTTGGTCTTTTAACACTCTAATATGAGTTAGGTCAAATAGGTTTGGTGTTACTCTAATTTAATATTTCTATAAGAGTATGCCTAATTCTTGTAGCAATGCTAATAGCATTATTAGAGTTTAGTTTTGATACTCGAAAAGAAGATACCAACATTGCAAGTTGGCATAAATCAAATATCAAATGCATCATTGAACTATCACCCCATGATGCTTACGTATGGGATTTAAAATTTTGAGCTTTTTATTGATTTTTTATTTTATTGATAATTATTCTAATAGTTATTATTATTTAAAAATATTTAATTATCTTAGAAAAATAATGAAACTCATTGTAACATAAAGTAGAGAGAGAAATTTTATTTTTTTTTCAAAAGAAGGAATTTATGATGAGGATGTTCAAGAATATGATGAACTGAGGTTTCTGTTACCTAACTAGGATCGCCAAATAAGGAAATAGGGGACATATGAGATGAGCCAAGCTTAGGTCACCCTTAGCTTGAGTTTGAGCTCTAGGTTGAGTTTTATTATATGAGTTTTTGTAAATGCACGAGCCGGCTCATTTAGTATGAAAGAGAAAAAATGATCATCATTCAAATAATTGTTATAATAAAAAGATAAAAAGATTGCTAATTAGAAGAAAATAATAAAAAATTACATGATATAAGAAAAATAATTATAATTAGTAATTTTTAAAAATAATTTTACTTGAATTATTAAGTATATTTAAGTGTGCTTTATATTAATATTTTTTAAATGAGTTGGATCACGTGCTAACGAGTCAAGTTAGAGTTTGTTCAAGTTTGACTTATTAGCTCATTGAGTTCAACTCATGAGCCATTTGTCAAACCAAGCTTAAGCTAGCTCACGAATTGGCTTGACTCACTTTATGCCCCTATAAGGAAGTAAGATAAGAGAACCAAAATTTGGAATTATCACATTTTTTTGGGGACATTCTAATGAAAATTGTTAAAATCTTTGATGGCTTTTTCTTGTATATTATGTTGAATTAATAGAAGGTATCTTTTCATTTGTCTCTTTTTCTTCAAATGTATGGTTTGAGCTTATGCAATTCGACAATCATAAAGATCAGCCCATGTTACCTTTATATGATACCACAAAACATATTTTTTAGGATTTTAACAAATCTGATGTTGAAATATATCTTTTAGTTAAACATATAGTTCAATGATAAGAAGACTTTTATAGAATTTCTTCCTTTAAATAATAACGATATCTCCTTCCCTAAAGATAATCCTTTAGAGTCTTGCATTAGCAAAGTTAAACAATTTTGACTTTGTAGTGGCAAGGCAATAATTATGAAACACTTATTTCAAAAGAAAATAATACCATAATAAATCAAGAGGTAGGCACCCTTCCTTGATTGTAACTGGAAAAAAATTATAGTTTCAAACTTGCCCTTCTATGGTGGACTATAATGCTATTTTCCATCTTATAAACTTAATGTGGTGAAGGAAACACTAGTACTAGAAGTATTCCAAATATATTTTTGTTAAGAAAGAAATGAAGAAAGCTTGTACATTAGATTACACTCCACCATCTTTGTCCTCATGATGATTTTCTCTTAAAAAGGATCAGGCACAATCATCTCTTAAATGGGTTAGCTCTAATGTTGACAATTAACTCAACCATATACTAGTAAATTAATGAGCCTTTGTTTACTTGATCAATTCTCACCCTTCATCTTTTTACACTAAACATTTATAAATTATGTTCAGACAAGTTTATATTGTATAGCTTGAATGAGAAGAGAGAAAAAGTCTTGGTTATATTAATTGATCACTCAAATTTTGAGAATTTAAAATTGCAGCAAAATTTCTTGTTATTGGCTCCAATATATCTTTAACAATATAGTTTGGTTAACCTAAAATCCATGAGTAAGAAATAGTTTATTTACCACTTCATTAATATATGAAGTACTCTTATAATAGTGAAGAGTGTTATATTCAATGAGACCTTCAACTCTTTACTACCATATCAAAATGTTGAACATTCTATTTTTAAGATCAAAATTGTTGTTATCTCTTCTTCGCTGAATAATTTTTGCTGCTATTTATCACTACAATCTTTTTGCTCCTTTCATTAAAGAGGCTAAATAGTTGGGTAATGATAAGGGCATGATTATATACAAAAAAAACTTAGTTTACAAATAGTTGTACTCTCCTTTCTTTGTAGATTTCATTAGGTTAGATTTTGACAATAATAGTGACATTGAAGCTAAATTAGAGTTTTTTCATAAATAAATTCTCATTAATAAAGGCATTTTAAATGATTAAGTCATACTAGATTGTGATAATATTGTAGTTTTTATTTATCATTTATTTAATTATATTAGTTTTTTATGAATTCATCACCACCAAGTGTTTACCTTTTATAGGTATGATTTTGCTCATGATCAGGTCCAATTTGTTAAGGAATTACACTCATTCTATGTGCCTTCAAGAGAGTAGTATAAAAAATAAAGCATTCTTTTTTTTAATGTTAAATCTATTTAAAATAATGATATAAATAAGCTTAAATTATCTTTTAATAATGAAATGGAAACAATACCCATTTCTCACTACCCTTCTCCTTCGTTCAATAATTGTATGCATTGTAGTTTATTACCTTCTTATTGGCTAGTCACTTAGGACAATTGTCAAATAAGTTTATCATATAATAACAAAGCCTAGTCTAGATATGCACTTGGCCTCATTAAAGTATTGACCATTCTTATGGTTGATGTTTATAATATCTAGTTCTTTCTAAATGAATGATTTTTTTGAATGAGAAGATCTTCAAGATGACACTTAAATTCTTAATTTTACTCTAGAGCTAGAGGTTAATGCATGTACCATATACTAAAGATGAACTCTTAGAGGTTAATTTAGACAAAAAGATTAATTGTGAATATTAATTTAAGATTTATTCATCATAACCATAAGTGGGATATACTCAGGACTGAATTCATGTTACCATCATAATGGTTATTATATTTCTTGGCAAAAAAAGATAAAATAAAAAAATTATAATAAATAAATGGGTATTCATATAATTTATAACATTAATAAAAAAGAGAGAAACATACATAAAATAGAACTTTGGTGTAACAATTGATTGAAATTTAACATAGACAAGCACAATGGGACTCTATCTTAACTTAAAATGACAGAAGAGGCTAACAAAGCTTAGGCACAGGTACAATAATCTCACCTAGAAGGGATGACCATGCAAACCTACCTAATATAATAAAAAGTAAGTTCAATATGCCTTATGTGGATAAGCAAGAAAAAACACAATCTTAGACTAATTAGTATAAATGGGATATATATGAAATAATTTCTTTATCCATGAATGTAAATAAAGAAAGTGGCTATATGCTAGTAAGTCTCTTTTTTTAAGTCCAATGTTATGGATGCATATATCAAATCAATTTTACTATAAAAAAATTTAATTCGGTGTGTTTATTTTTAAGAATGGTTAACCTAGGGAAAGATCAATCAATTTTATTATCTTGATTTAAAGAAAAATAGTTGCATTTGATTAATTTTATCCTTTGTAAATATTAAGATAAAAAAATTGACATCCTAGAAGCTTAATAAAGTTAAGTTCAAGTTAAACATATTGCAATTGAAGAAACTTAAGAAATAACTTGGAATTTCTAATAAAATTAATATTCCCAATCAATCAGTACATATAATAAACTACAAGTCTAGCTAGTAAATTATATGTTATAATAAATAATAAAAAGGAGATGCATGAACTATCCACCATGAGGAGTTATATGTTATTAATTTTAGAGGCTAATCACCATCTTTTGCTAACTAGCCAAAATGATTAAAATCATAAGATTTTTGTCTGACTATCTTATTTACATTTTAAGTTAATTAATTACTTTTTTAGGTTAGTCCTCTCATTCTTTAGTCTTTCTATCCTATGATAATCTTCTATGTTGTAAGCTAGTATTTCTAATTCTTTAGATCAATTATGGTTTTACTTTTCAAGAAAGTCTCCATCCTTAAGACATGTCAGTTTCATTTAGGCTTATGCCTCCTAAGTAGCTTATATAACCCATGTTTATATATACTATCTCAAACTTTAATAAGTAGATTAAAAAATCAAATTACCTAAAATAATGATGTGATAGGATCTTAATCGAGCTATACTCTTGAAACTTTAAAATAAGTTGATGATTTTATTACTCTACCACTAACATCTTACTTCTTAGGTGGTTTGTTCATATCCTATTTCAATTCTAATGGCCAAAGAAGCCTTAAGATTTTATGCAATCATTATCCATTTCTATTTCTAAACTTGTATATTAACCTTTTATATTTACACATAAGCATTTTCTTTAATTAATAGTTTTTTTTTCAGCTACTGCTAGTGATGCAATTAACCATAAAAGCTTACTCCTTTGAAAAGTCTCAATCTATAAATGAAAATTTTTATTTGAATCCATGATTCATTGAAATACTAATCAATTTATCTTTTATTAATACTATGGGATAATAGAGTGCATTCGTTTATAAGTAATCCTCTATTGCAATACATAGAAATCAATCTTCAAGGAAAGCATGTATATAAACAAATAAAAAAGAATGCACAAGATATTTACCATATTATAAAATTTTATACTTACTAATAATAAAGAAATATAATTGCAACCATTTATAATATTAAGTTATGCCATACAAGGTAATATGAATATATAAGTGAGTTTAGTGATTATTATTCAATAAATATTAATAATATTTACACACTTATTTTATTAAAACTAAGAGTTAAACTAGGTGTCTAAAAACCAATGATATTATAGTGATTATATGATTATTAAAGGTGTGGAAACAGCTATTTGATTAACACAATAATGTTTGAATTACTTTAATGCATTAGTGTATGAATTATAAGCATAAATATCATGATATAACCATTCAAACTTAAGTAAAAAAATGTATGTAAAAAATGTAAATATTAAGCAATATACCAATCAAGATGGTGATTTGCATCATATTCTTCTAAATGGCCTACATCTATGCCTAGTTCCTTTCATGGACTAGTATTTTACCATCAAGCCTACAATAATAAGCTCATTCAAATAATGATTTGATTAATATCTATATAAAATGTAAAACACATAGTCCTCAAATTACTAACTAACCACATACGAATCATATGAGCTTATAGGGATTGAACAATATGAGAATATATAATACAATATGTAATATATTATATGCTCATGAAGTGCATATTACATTTAAGAAGGATCAAGAGTTTATCAAGAAAACTCATAAGGGTGTATAGGAAAGGGTAGCTATTTAGGATTAAGTACATCTTAGGTTGATAACATGCATAAGGGAGCAACAACCTTTCCCTAGGCTATGTTACTTTAAATGAATGTTTACCATATTTATGAAATAAGAGACATGCTTTGTAGTTTTACATTTAAACCATTTTAGTTTTATTGTACAACTTTCTTAACACTTAACTAATTATGTTGTTTTAATTTTTTTTCACTACTTTCTAAAGGATTAATGTACCTTATATTATTGTTTAGTATTAAATATATTCATCTCACATCATATTTCTATTGAAATAGACAAAGTTATCCCAACTAATCATGAAGTGATTCTTATGGTGAGTGAGTTCAGTGATTGTGGCATTTCCTATCTCATCTTATTGAAGCTTAAAAAGGAGAGGATTAGTATTAAGTTGGATTTACATACATACCACACAATTCTTATGTATTTATATATCTAATACCTAAAGTTTAATTTTTACATATATGACACCTCAATCTTCAATATCACATAAAAAATATCATCATTACTCACTTTTAAAAGTGAAATATACTTTTATAAACATAGAAAAGTGTTAGATATGTAAATGCATAAGAATTATATGGTATGTATGTAAATCTTCCAAATACTAATTCTTCTCTTTATTTTATTAATCTTATGATGAAATGTCAAAAATCTTAGAATTTGTTCAATAATTATACACATATGTTGAATTGACCATGTCGTCTTTAAAATTGTATGATAGATTGGCTTTTAGTCTTATAAGAGGGAATCCATTTTATTTGTGAAAATGGACAAAATGTATATATATATATATATATATATATATATATATATATATATATATATATATATATATATATATATATATATATATATATATATATATATATATATATATATATATATATACATATATGTGTGTGTGTGTGTGTGTGTGTGTGTGTGTTTTATATTGACTAAAATACTATATTTTATAAATTGTGTTTTATCTAATAGGGGGTATAAAAATAGACACCATTTGATGTTTCAATGCAAATTCCAATCTCCATTGATGAAGAGCGCAATACTCCTCTAATAATGTGCATGATAAGCAAATAATATACACATGATTTCTCCACTAAATAAAATGCCAGAGTTTCTATTCTTAATCAATTTTTTTTATCATTCCTACTTTTAAATATTATATTATTATAATAAATATGTATAGTAAGTCTTATAGATTAGTTGGTATGAGTTTTTTAAAGCTCTAATAAATTAATTGAATGTTAGTTAAACAAATCATTAATATATAATAAGTTTCTTTGGCGTGATTAGGAAATGATCAACATAGACATCCATAGTGAACATGGAGCACTAATAAACTAATATGTAACTAGTTGGTTAGACAAATTGACTTCTAGATGCCTATCATTGAAACCTATCAATTTATAAATTTTTTACATAATGAAAACAATATTTTTTTTTGACTATTTCTTCTCATCTCTTTAAATGAAGAACACGAGGCTTTCATTTTAAGAAAGACATTGACTAGTCATATTCAGACTTATATTATAATCCTTATATTAAAAAATCGTATGAAGAGAATAGCTTCTCGTACTTAGTGACTCTTAAACTGCTCTTCGTGATGTCAATACTCATCAATCATCCATGATGACTAAACAAACTTTTAGTCGAATATGAATAATTAAGAAAAAAATTCTGCTAGAACATCTTGACGATTCTGCCATTAATGTGGGGATCACAATCGTTAGATTTATGCTAAGATTTGTACTCCATATGAAATTCATAATTTGCATTCATCTCAGTACAAATCTAAGGGTAATGAGGTTCATCTTAATAGAAATCTCATCAAGATACCCTGACATAATTGTTAATAAATCAATTTTTAATTTTTTTTTACCATCAAATTATTTTTGGACAATCAAAATCTTTCTAGATCCAGTGGCTCTCATGAGCAATAGTTATCCTCAGCTTGAGAATCGTGATTGTAAGAAATCTTATTCTTTGATGAATTCAAATTTTGGATAAAGTTGTCTAATTAAAGGTATCGCATCATTTTATATTTCAGTAGCTAAAAGAAGATATCGCAGTATATATGGCTTCGTGTAGCTTTCACTTTATTGATGAATGCTTAGCATGTACTTGACGTCTATGCTAGAAACTCTACATAGTGATATTAATCCAATAATGAAAAGATTGTGGTCAATAGCTTTGTTGAGTCATGTTTGAGTCTATTGTCAACCAAATGCAACCTACGAAAATTTAGATCTTAAATTTTTTTTTTCTTTTGTTTGACCATTTTGTGTAATTTTTTTTTGTTGACATGACCTTTGATGTTGAATTTGATAATATGTGTCTCACCACTCCTTAAATGTTTAAAAATAAAATATTTATTGATCTCATATTCTGAAGAGAAAAAAGATATTTTTTAATTATAATTAATAAGAAAATTATGAAATGTTGGGGTCATTAAATAATTCAAATTTTTTTAGAATGACATAAACTCATTAGTAAATTTGATCACCATTCAAAATCAGTGAAGGAAGAATTTTCTTAATTATGATTTTATAAATAAATATTTACTATTTCTTAAAAAAATTAATCAATAGATTGAATTTATCCGTTACAAAATCAAATCTATTCTTTCTTTTTCAATTTTTTTTTTTTGAAAGTAATTTATATTTATTCCTTGTAGTAAGGATATGCTAACGTACAACCTGCAGTCCATCTAAATAATATACCGCACTAAAAGAATTTCATTAATATTATTCTCTAAAACTATACATATTTACTATTCATATTGAGGTAATTTCATATGATAACGAATCATTAATGTAAAATCTTGCATTTAAAATTTTTTATTATTTAGTCTACTGCATTTGAAATGCTGTCTATATTGAGAGTGAAGTTGAAATTTATATTTTTAATTGAAATTTAGCGTATTTAGAATTCATTAAAATTAGGCAATTTTCAAATACATAACCTGATGTAAAGTGAGATGAGTTTCCATCACATGTAATCGTAGCCAACCATTGCTTGTTGTGCCCCTTGTCCCTAGTTGTCTCGCGCCTGTTAACATCACTAACTACGACTACTGCCAATAACCATGTTATAACAAATCATCACCAATAGACACCGGCAACTGCCACCCTCTAGTAGCCATTATCACTCAACACATTTGACATGAAATGCCGCTGCCCGCCACCTACGATAGCCATTGCCCCCACTATCAATCATTGTCTATCTTCATCGTCATTAAAATCACTGATATTTTATTTTATATCACTTGACTTATAAAAATAAAATAAAAAATCTTAGATTTGTAGTATTTTTCACATAAATAACATAAAAGTAATTTAGATCTATTACTTTCATTTTATACATCTTTTCTTGTATATTGCATTTAAAATTTAGCCAACCAAATATCCCATAAACAATTATAATGCATGGAATCAACTATAGTTTTTCTTAATTTTTTGGAGGATTTACGTACATATCATACAATTCTTATATATTTACATATCTAATATCTAAAATTAGATAATTACCTAATATTTTTACATCGTTATCAGCTGTAGAGAAACATAACCTTTTTTTTATTCCTTTAAAACAGAAAAAAAAAAAAGAAGAAGAAAATACTTAATTTTCGTTGGTAAATAATCGCGTGGCTTTTGCTTTCGGAGAGTCTATCCACTAAAATCATAGTGGAATAATACTAAGCATATACGTCTTTTACCTTTCCAAACGACGTCAAAGTCCTATTCTATTTGGTATTGTGGATCAACTTTTTTTTCCCCCCGTGTACGTAGCTTTCTGCTAATTTTATTTATTTATTTTTCTTAAAAACAAATTATCCGCACGCTCCTACTTTATGCGGAGTGACACTCGTGGGGTGAAAATTAGATATTTATTTATCTAATATTTTTCATTACTTAAAAATATATTTTTTATTTTAAAAAAATGAGTGATAATGATATTTTTAATATGATAATAAAGATTAGAGTATAATATATATAAAAATTAAAATTTAAGTATTAGATATATAAATCTATAAAAATTGTGTTGTGTGTATGTAAATCCCTCAAAAATTATTTGTGATAGTTCAAATAATTTTATTTGTTTCCAAAATCAGAGTGCATCATAATTTTGATTATTAAATTTTATATTATAAAAAATATTTATAAGTTAGAAAATACATAAAATTTATTAACTTAAACTAAAATTATAAATCTTCTTAAAATGAGAGGTTTACGCACATATCACATAATCTTATATATTTACATATCAATATCTAAATTTTCATATTACATTAAAACATATTACTATCATTAGTTTTTTAAAATAAAATGTATATTTTTATCTATAAAATATTAAATTTATGTAAATATCAAAAATTTAAGTGTTTCATATGTAAATGTATAAAAATTATGTGAAATATAAGTAAATTTAATAGAATCTTAATGAAAATGTTAGTATAATTTAACGATACATAAGAATTAAAATTTTTTTTTTGTAAATAATGAAATTAAATAATATACTATTACAAATATATATATTTTTTTAAATGCGTGACAGAATGTATCTCTTAATCACATTTAATATTTACAAATATAGTTAATTATGCAATCACACTAAAAAAATATGATTAAAGCCTTTAGCATAACAAACAATTGTCGCACTCATTTTAAAAAAAATACTACAAAAACAAATATGACTAAATATGTAAATTTATAATTAGTAATAATAAAATATATAATGAAATCATTATTTTATAATTCTAATAATAACTAATATCAACATTCTCTTTAAATGCATGCATCATCTGTGTTAGCCATCACTTCCATTAAAGATCAATTATTTACACATTTACGTTTCGTGTGTCAAATGACTTATTGAAAGTATGAGATCAGCACAAGAGTCATGAAACCTTGAATTTTAGATATATAGTGTAAGCTTAAATATTTAGAGTCATAAACTCTATGAAGTATTTATTCCCAAATAGCAATATACATATTTTAACCTAAATCTCTTATTGGGAGGTGGACTATTTGGAATTAATTAAATTCAATAAAACTATTAAAATATATATATATATATATATATATATAAGTTTATTTAACCTCTAGTAACTTTGTTTTTTGAGATTGTGATTTTTACTTTTTTATCTAAAAATATTTAACTAAATTAATATCATCATCATTTATTTAAATTTTTTTAAAAGCCTGATTAAAATCTTTAATCACACAAATAATCATAATTTTATGAGCTTTTAAATTTTAAATTTTTCTCGATGATAGCGCATAATCGTCGCTTGATTTTTATCGTATCATTATTATGACATAATAGGTTAGAGAATGTGTAATTCAAATAAGTGTCAAAATTAGGCTAAATATATTAATATTTAAATATATTTTTTACCCATAATGTTGAGCTTATGAGTGAATATGAACCACTTCATATTTTAATATTTGCATGTATTTTTTATTTATTAAATATAGAATTAAATATAAAATTTTTAGATGATGCCTTGAAATAAATAAATTCAAATATATTTTGGTTGAAGTTTAAGAATGAATCAAATCATTGTCACTTTTAACCTCACTTTTATAAGAAAAAGTACAGTAAGTGGATATAAGTATGGCACATCGACATCTCTTATTATCAACTCGTACTTTAAATATTAAGAAAAGATAAAAAAAACCTATCACGTATGAATGGTAATGGAATTCTCATAAACTCTTTTTTTAAATAAAAAAACTTTTTAAAGTAATTATGATAATAAACAAATCTTTACCCTCAACATGCAATAAATTTACATGATGCCATTTTTTATCCAATGATAATAGTATTTTAACCTACACCAAATCAATGATAAAGATTAGCTTCTCCTAGCATCTTTGTTCAATGAACGGCTGTCATTTAGCCAGGTGGACATATCTTAACCGCAAGAAAGGTCTAGTTCGGGCTCAAGGGAATAAGAATTTGACAAGTGTAGTAATAGCTTTCGATTTTTGGTTGGGTGATTCTCGCTTTTGCTGTTTGTTCTCCATAGTTGATCGGATTCAGATGCTTTTGTATAAAGATTGAATACATTGTATTTGTATTTACATGAAAAGAGAAAATTTGGTACTGATTAACTCATAATAAAATATGGATATCATAAGAAAAACAGTGTAGTAGTATACGACTTAATCTCTCATAGCATTATATTTTAAATATTTTAGTGTAATTAAATTTTTACAACATTACCATTGTTGGTCCCAAGTCCGGATGCAAAAAGTGGAGGGTTGCTAGTTAGAAATAAAATTTGTCGTTTATGACATGAATCTTTAAATCATTGTGTTAATGCTAGCATCCCTGAAGCGGTCAGATGACTTGAATACAAAGAAAATGAAGAGTCAGCGCCTGCGCGGTTAAATAAGTAAGGGTTCCCACATTATGGACTGATGAGGGCAAAGTTAGTCTATGAAACTAGAATTAGGTTAGATCTTGGAATATAGGTACTTTACGTAAATTAATAGAATTAATAGAAGTTCATAGAAAGATAAATATTGTATGTGTTCAAGAAACTAAATGGGTTGAGAGAAGGCCAAGGAGATTGATAGTTTAGGTTTTAAACTTTGGTATTCGTAAAAAAGTCGAACTAGAAATAGTGTAGGTGATTATAAATAAAAGTTTGAAGGATAATGTTATAAGTATTAATAGATGTGGAGATCGAATTATAGCTTTAAAGATTATTATTGATACTAAGATTATCAATGTTATAAGTGTTTATGCTCCTCAAGTAGGTGTAAGCTCAAAAGAAAAATTTTGGAGAGGGATTAATACAAAAGATACCTCTTGAAGAAAAAATATTTATTGGAGGAGATTTAAATGGACATGTTGGTAGAGTGGTAGAAGATTTTAAAAGTATTCATGGTGGTTATGGATTTGGAGTGGCTAATGAAGAAGGTAGGACTATATTAGATTTTTCCTTCGCTTATGATTTCGTAGTTGATAACACTTTATTTAAGAAAAGAGATGAACATATTATTACTTATAAAAATGGATCTAGTAAAACACAGATTGATTATTTCTGATAAGAAAAATAAATCGTTTAGATTGTAAAGATTGTAAGATCATTCCAAGTGAAATTTTAAGTACCCAACATTGACTATTAGTTTTAGATTTTAAGATGAAAGGTTGTAAGAGAAAAAATAAACTAAATTATTATCCTAGGATTAGATGGGTACACTTAAAGAACACAAATAAAAATATTTTTAAGAGCAAGCTACAAGAAATTGAAATTTGGGATGTTCACAAGGAAGCTAACGTTATGTGGGAAAAAATATCAAGTGAAATTAAGCAAGTTGCTAAAGATGTCTAATCAAAAGGAAAAGCTTCTTTAATAAGAATAGTTGGTGGTGGAGTAAGAGTGCAAGAAAAGATAAGAAATAAGAAGTATTGTTATAAAACTTGGTTTAGATGTAAAACTCAAAGAAGATAAAAGTGGCTGTAGAGATTCTAAGAAAGCAATTTATGATACAAAAAATTTAGCTTTCAGTGATTTATACAATATATTAGATACCAAAGAAGGTGAAAGATGTATGTATAAGTTAGCCAACCAAAGAGATAGGAGAAGTAAAGACATAGTTCAAGTGAGGGGTATTAAGGATGAAAATAATAAAGTGCTTTTCTTAGAAAAAGATATTGAAAATAAGTGGATGAGGTATTTTGATAAATTTTTCAATGAAGGATCTGAAAGTATGATTGATTTTAGTAACCTTAATACCCTAAACAAAATAGAATTTTATTTTATCGTCAGATAAAGTTAGTGAAGCTTTAAAGAAAATGAAATGTGGAAAAGCAGGACCGATAATATTCCAATAGATGTGGAAATGTTTAGGAGATCAAGGAATTTCTTGGCTTACAAATCTTTTAATGTTATTTTAAAGATTAAAAAAGATGATGAGTGGAGAAAGAGTTTGTTGGTTCCTATATTTAAGAATAAAGGTGATGCACAAGAGTGTGCAAATTATAGAGGAATTAAGTTAATGTGCCATACATTAAAATTATGGGAGAGAGTAATTGGATGTGATATACATAAGTTTCTCACAATTGGTTTCATGCCGTGTAGATCTACTAGATGCTATATACATTTGTTAAGGGGTTTGATGGAGAAGCATAGAGAAAGTAAGAAGGATCTACATATGATATTTATTGATTTAGAGAAAGCTTATGATAAAGTCTCAAGAGATGTTCTTTGGAGAGTTCTAGAACGAAAGGAGTTAATATTGGTTATATTCAAGTCCTTAAGGATATGTGTACTAGAGTCGCTACTTGTGTCCAAACACAAGGAGGATTGCCAAAATATTTTCCTTTCATGTTGGATTACATCAAGGATCAACATTAAACCCTTATCTTTTTTTTTTACTTTAGTTATGGATGTTCTTACGAGGCATTTACAAGAAGATGTACCTTGGTGTATGCTTTTTGCTGATGACATTCTTCTTGTTGATAAGACTAGAGAGGGAGTCCAACAGAAACTTGGAATTATGGAGGTCAACTTTAGAGTCTAAAGGTTTTCGTTTAAGTAGATCTAAAATTGAATATATGGAGTGTAATTTTAGTTGTATAAGTTTTAGTGGTAGTGTTGTGACTTTAGTGATCAAGTCATTAATAAGAGTGAGCAAGGATATTTAGGCTCTATTGTTCAAAATGATGGTGAAATAGATGAAGATGTTATTAGTAGAATTCAAGTTGGATGGTTGAAGTGGAGGAATGCATCTGACCTATTGTGTGATGGAAAAGTTCATCTTAAACTTAAGGGAAAATTTTATAAGATGGTGGTAAGACCTGCAATGACTTATTGGCGAATAAAAGAGAAGCATAAGACTAAGTTAAGTGTTACGAGATGAGGATGCTGTGGATGAGTGGCATTACTCTTATAGATAGAATGCAAAATGAGTATGTCGGGAAAAAGTTGGAGTAGCTCCAAGGTAGATTATTAGGTAGAGTGGATGGTTTTTGGCCACATAAAGCGTTAGTCCATGATGATTAGGAGAGTAGATGCATTAGATTTTTCTTATGTTAAGAAAGGTAGAGGTAGACCCAAAAAAGACTTGGTTAAAAAAAATGATCTTAGTATACTTGAATTAAATGAGAATTTGACACATAATAGGACACAATAGAGATGAAGGATTCATGTAGCCGACCCCACCTAGTGGGATTAAGGCTTGTTGTTGTTGTGTAATTAAATTTTTATAATAAAAATATTATATTCATCTATGTGATTATACAGGTACACAAAAATGAGTTCTTGGAGAATTCAAATATATAATATACCATTTAATTTAGTAAATATGGCATTTATCAAATGCAAAATAAATTCTTTTTATATTTTCATTAACCTTTGCTCTTACCATTTAGTTAGTAAGATCATATTTTGTGCATTGTCAAATTATTTATCAATTTTAATATTTTTTTTTTACTTTGATAAATATAAAATTACTAATATAAATATGAAAAATAATCTTCAAGCTCATGTGTTATATTATTATTTATTATATCATAATATAAATTAACCAATAAAAAAAGGGTTCATCTAAAGTGTTATAAAAGAATTGGTTGATGAAATGAGTTTTTGAGTTATCCTTTTATATAAAATTAATATCATGCTACATACAATTACTCTGGAATTATAAAAACTTATATTTAGCAACCCTGTGACCAAAAATTTGAATATAAATAATAATATGTCATCAAAAGAAAATTCATTGAATTTGAATATAAATTTTGATGTATATATGATTGGATGTCTCTTTAGATCAAAGTTTTAGTCATTTAAACTCTACTTTTGAAATCTAATTTTGGACCCAAGATAGTGAGCCTAGCTTCTAGGTGCTATGGCATCGAAAGGAGCAGTTTGAGGGAGACTATGGTGTTTTAATTTGGGTGTCGTTGTGGACACCATGCGGATCTTAGGGGGTACTTATTAAAGTGATCGGGTACGACATTAAGGTATGATGTACTATCTCGAAAGATAGAAATATCATTTTACAATGGAACTAATCACCTAATAAGGACTCCTAAGACATGATGGGTCTTCGAATATACCAGAGAACTTTCCCCTACTTTACATAGAAAAAATGAAGTAGGGTTTATTTTATGTTGAGTTCTTTAGTTCTCTATGGAGGCAAGCCTCCACAGTTAATTACATCCTAAAAAATAAGATTTCCTATGAAAATTCTCAATTAAAGTAGTTAATTAATTATCTCGAAAGATTTTAAGGTTAGACTATCAAAGGATTGGATATTTTTGGAAAGTCAAGTTGGAATGCTCAATTGGAAAGACTTATTTTGGATTCCAAAGAAAGACAAGTAGGGAGCACTCATGATACTGGAAAGCTTAGTGAGTACTCCAATCTATCTTATGGTGAGGCTTTATATGTTTTATATGTTTGAAAATGAAGATTCATTTTAATTTCAGTTGAAATTTTATTAGAATGCTAGGGCTTATAATCCATCAATAAGAGATTATAGAAATGTCTAAGAGGTGAAGATTTATGCTCGCAACCTGAAGAAAACAAGCAATCTCGGATACTAAATCTAGGGAGCTTTAACATAAGCTTGAGCATAACCTAAATCTAAGTGGAAAGGAGACATAAAGATTTAACTCCACAAGAGAGGATAAACCATCCCGACTCTTCTGGACTTACAACAGCTTGGAGTGGCCGCGAGCTAATACCTCCTACTATTTAGACCCATGTAGGATGGTCTTATGAAATTACAAGATGGCTTAGGTTGTTATTTAATTTGGAAAGAGACTAGAGTCCTAAACTTACTCCTTAAGAGACTAGATCATGACTGTCATGAGTATATGACTTAGTCTAATAATATAAATTTTCCACTTTTTAGATTATTTTGACACAATCATTTGGACAAAGGCTTTAGGTCGATTATACCTATATGCATGATGAAATTAGATTATTGGCTAAATCAAGAGAGAAAGAGGGTGAAGCTCTATCATAAGAGGTTGCTTTTATAGGTTAAGAGATTCCTAAAGTGCCAAAATGGAGGCCCTTATTTTGCAAGAGTGGTATAATATGACATGCATGATGTGAGGCATACAACATACAGCTAAGGAATTGCTAAATCTTTTAGTTTTCTTGATTACAACCTATGTTTTAGAATGAGGTTATGAGTTATTTTAAATTTTAGTTATGAGTTGTTAATTGGGTAGAAAAATTAAAATTTTTTCTAAGAGCCTACCGCATCCATGCCACACATTCAAACATCAACCATGAACAAACTATAAAAATTATGTTGCTATAGTGCGCAAACTAAACACAACAATAATCATTTTATAGACTACCATGAAAGAATAAGAGATTGATGTGGTCGGTTATTGTCGTACACCCCGAAAAAAAAAAGGGGTAGCCGAGCTCTACCCTTATACAACCCAGATTATAAAATGATATTATAATTTAGAATTGAATACATGCTATGGGGGTCTTCACTCTTCATTTCTTCCTTCTTTCAGGTTGATTGCTCTGAGGCAACATAGGGCACCCCAAGATTAAGCCTTCTAGCCACTGCTCATCCTAATCCCTATAGCATTAATCATAATTTTTATTGCAAAATTATAGTTTATGAAAGTAAATCTAACTACATCTGTAAAATAGAGATTAGCTAAACATACATACAAACTCAAGAAGATATTTTTCCTAATTTGGACTTAGCACTCTGCACATGAATAACCAAGCTCACCTGTCTTAACATGGATTATGCTTAGGGGCATAAACAACTTGCAAGTAGAATATTTATATTTATGATTACAGGAGCCTCTTGTTGACCTCACTTTTGGAGTGAGTTATCAACTTCTTCATCATAGATCTAGGACTTTTATAGACACTAAGATCTCCTTAGTCTTAAGACACTTCTAAGGAGTAGGTGAACACTTAACCTAAGCCTAGAGACATAGAAGGGTTAGCCATAAGGGTAGGTTGTGCCTTAGGATTTATGGAGACTTACCCATCCTATGGCCTAAACCCAACCTATGCTTTCCTTCTCAAACAAAACCTCAAATTCAATTAAAATACCAAATTAAATCCAAATTCCAAACCAAATGATTAGAACTCATAATCAAATCCAAAATCAAAATCCTTCTTAAAGTCTTATGATTGAATTCCATAAACTTAGCCAAATCTCCACCCAATTCAATCCAAATTTAATTGATCTCTTCATGAATCATTTATATCTTCATTTATATTCACAAAATAAATGGGATATAAACTCAAATAGCCAAAACTAAATCAAACTAAATCCAAATCCAATCAAAACCCTTCCTAAGCCATATGGACCTACCTCAATAAGCTTAACCAAATCTTAACCCAAATCAACCCAAAATCAATTGATTTTTTTTTATAAATAAATTATTCCTCCATTTATATTCACAAATATAAATGAAACCCACCTTTCAATGACCAAAAATAAATCTAACTAAATTGATTTCATCCTTAACCCTTTTGACCTACATCCTTAAACTTAGTCAAATTTGCTTCCAAGTCACTCCAAACTCAAGTGATTTTCTCATAAATCATTTATATCTTCATTTATATTCCTAAATATAAATAAAATATAAATCCAAATAGCCAAAACTAAGTTACAACTGAATTCAAGCCCTTTAAGTCAATTCCTTGAACTTGGCCAATTCCCATCTAAATCAAGTCAGAACTAATGGATTTTCTCTTGAATCAATCATTCCTTCAATCATCTACTCAAATATAAATGAAACCTACAATCATCAAGCCAAATTCAAATCAACCCAAGTCAAGCTCAAGTTTGCCTTTTTGACATGAAAATTCCAAATGAACCAAAATCCATTAGACTCCAAATTGATTGTTTATATTTATGTTTCAATCTTAGGCTCATATATGAGTTCAACTAAACTTCAATCAAGCTAAAACCAAACCAATTGACCCATTTAGGTCCACTTGACCTAAAGTGACCTAAAGGACCTTTTTAAGCCAAGTTCTAATCCAACCCAAACTGGATTGAACCAAGCCCATCCAAGCCTCATATCATGATCAACAATCACCTTAGGATGATTAACCACCTTCAATTGGGTCAAACCAAGCCAACTTGGTCCTTTGACCAAGTCAACCATTAGCCCAAATGAAACCTAAACTAACCAAAACCAACCATACACCAAATCAATTGAAACCATTGATTCAAACCAACTCATAATCAATGATTGAACATGATTAAACCCTTAATTCAGTCAAACTAAGTCCAATTGGACATTTGACCCAAGTTAACCAAAATTAGCCTAAAAGGTCAAAAATGGGTCAAATCATAATCTAACCTAAATTGATTGTAACCAATGGCTCAAGTTCATTCCAAATTGATTATTGAACTTGACCAAAGCCATAATTGAGCCCAATTTGAGCAATTGGTCAACTTGACTCAACCTATCTCAAATTGACCTAAAGGGTTAAATTGGCCAAAATCTAAATTAAATCCAAATTGATTCAAACCAAAGCCTACAATCATTTTTAATTGACCAATTGAACATGAATCAACACCTAAACCAACCCAATTTGGTCAAAATGGTCAAAATAGTCAACTTGACCCATTTGACCTATTTGATTTCAAATGAGCCAAAATCAAACTTAGGCTAAATTAATTGAAACCACTTGAACCAAAACTCTTCAAATCATCATTTGAACCTAACCCAAGCCTTAGTTTGACCCAATTTGACCAATTGGTTAACCCAACCCAACATTAACTCATATGAACCCATTTGACCAAATGAAGCAAAACCCATAAAACCAACCCATGAGAATTTGATGGCTGACTAAACCTGACCCAAATTAACTCTAGGTCAGTCCAAAGTTAGCCCAAAAGCCAAGTGGACCCCATCCAAGCCATAGTCCAATGGTTAAGCTCTCTTCATAAAGGATTCCACCCATAAATGTCAAAGTCCACTCTCCCATCACATTGGCATCCCTCACTCACCCAAATGAGGGTTAACCTAACCCACTTAGGCCACCTAACCTATGCTAGGTCTACTATGGACCAAAGGAAGGTGAGTTAACTTACCTCCCATACAAGCTGTACATCGAAGGGATCAACCCAAGAAGATCTCCCCACATTAGACCTTGAGCAACCTCCCATGGGTTTCTCCAACCCAATCGAGCCACGTGGACTCGATTCAGACCTTCTGGCGCTCTGACGATGGCTGGCCAGCCAAAAAATGGAAAGCCATCCTGTCCGTCTAACTCAATAAATCAAGGGGTATACCCACTCAATTCAAATGAGGATTGCATCATTTCACTTCGTGCAAGCTTCCTAACAAATTTCTGAGCTTCCTTGCAAGTTCTAGAGCGATCCCAAGCTTTCCACCTTTGACATTATGTCTTACCGTGCAAAATTTAAATAGGAGAGGCTATCTTCGATCCAAACTCCCTCAATTCGCCACCAAAGATGAATTACTCATTCCTACACCATCTCCATACCTCATCGAGGCTACTCGAAGCTTTCCCCAAGCTCCAAACCCACTAGAGCAAGGAGTTCAATCAAGGTCGAAGCTCCAAAACACCATTCTTGGCCAACTGAGGGAACCAAAGGGAATTGGCTTGATTGCTTCTCAATAGGGCCTCATCTCTACTAGATGAAGCTACCTCCATTGATCCCACCACCAGTCTTGAGCTCCAGTGAGGTAATTCCTCAAAGCCGTAGATATAGAAAAATTTTGGTTGGTCCTTTATGAAGGAAATTTGGATATGAGCTCATCCTAGCTGTTGGATCCTTCGTGCAAAAGGTGTGGGTTGAGTTCGCCACATCAGCGCGCCATGTGGCACCAATGGGATTAGGCCTAATTAAGTCTAATTAATTAGATTTTAAAACTAAATCTTCCATAATTCATAACTAATTGTAGAAAAATTCAAAAAAATATAAATAATGGCTGATTTTAAAGGTATTTTAGAGGGGAATTTAATTAAAATATTTTCATTTAGTTTTGAATAGTAAATAGAGCTTAATTAGGCTTTAATTAAAAATTTAATTAGCTTAATTACTCTCTAATCTTTTAAGTGATTGATCCTAAAGTTTCTGAGATTATTTGAGAGGATGACATTTGCCTCATATAAGTTTTTTTGGGATTTATTACTTGTTAAATTAAGAGAATTGATTAATTAAGCCTTAATTACCCTCTTGATTTAATTAAGAGATAATTAAGCATATGAATAGTAATTAATTAACTATTTGGACTTCAAACTTAGGGAATTGGATTAGGGCCTCCCTCCTAATCTCATCCCTCTCTTTTCAACAAAAATGCTATTAATGATCAATTAATTAATTAATGACTTAATTAACTAAGTAAAAATTAAAATCACATTAAAATCATGCTTGATCAAGTGGGTGGCTTATGGAATTAGGTTGGGACCTCTTTCCCTACCTTTTCCCTTAAGCCCATCTCATTTCAAAAGATAATCAATTAACTTTGATAATTATTAAAGAGAGTTGAATTAATGGATTAATCATTTGATCAATTAAATTAAAACCTAATTGAAAATTTGATTTCCCTTATTTTAATCTTGGGTAGAGCTTAAGGTGTTCAAGAACCTAAAGAGAGTTAATGAAATTATGGTTAGCTCACATGTGTGAGAAAATTATAAAAGTAATTAAAATAGTTCTTCAAGCTTAATTAATAAATGATTATGAGCTAATTACATTAGGCCCTTTTCATTTTATAAGAGCATTGCTATTTAAGTTTCAATTTATTTGCATATTACATTAGCTCATAATCATTTAATCAATTTTCTTAAGGTAACATAGATAAGGGTTTAATTATTTGATTTAATCCATGCCTAACTTAATCAATCCATAAAATCAATCTAATTGTTTCTTATTAAATCAAATTAACTCACACATATGGGGAATGGGATTAGGATTAGCACATATGTCTCACATCTCTTAAATCAAATCAAATGTGATATCAAAAGTGACAGTAAGAAATTTTATTTTATTTTAAATAAGCTTATTTAATATGATTGTCCTTAGAAATTAGTTGGATTGAATGAAATTACATGCTTGTGTCTCTTTATTTTTTTTCCAATCATATTAAAATATTGTATGCCACTTGATTCATGCATTCATTTCTTCAAAAAATTAATTAAAAATAAATGATTCCCTTTATATCAAGCTTGCATGTGTTAATTTAAATTAATATATATGTGGTTATTATCACTATTAAACCCAAATCTATTTTTCAATTCTTATGAATGAATGATTACATATACTATAAATGCTAGTTATAAATACATAGGAAATGCAAATGATTATAGCTTAAAGTGTATGAAGTAAAGTTCTTTTCTTTCATTCATATATTGATTTATGTAAGTTAGAATGTTAATAGGTATTTAGTCTGAACATCCTGGGAATATGATGCTTTAGCTAGCCCCAAGAAGGTCATTTCATTACCACATTTCCCTGGTTTAACAATGGCACATACTCCATTTGATTTCATTCTTACACATTTCAATATTAGAATTTAAATAAGACTTTACTCCATGTGCATAAACCTTTTCAATCAAATAAAAGTACAAGTTTTGCATGGTTTTCTCTCCTTTAGTTATGCATACATTAATATGTATTTGAGAAAAGTGAATATTTAGTTTGGACATCTTATGAATATAAGGCTTTAAGTAGCCCCAAAGAGGTCATTTGATTACCTCACTTTCCTGGTTAACAATGACATATTTAGCTTACATCTCTCATACATGTGTGTGTACTAAATTATGGAGTTAAAACCCCTCTTTCTTTTACCAAAACACATGCATTTGCAATTGTTTAAGCGATAGAATTAAATAACCATATGAATTGGGAGCTCTCTTTCTTACATTCATGTATGCATCAGAATACCCCAAAATTACCTCACTTATTAACAATGACGCCTACCTATTTAATTTCATTCCTATGTATTTTTGTATAAGAATATAGATAGAGCTTTAAATTAATATGATAAAATAATTCAATCAAAAGAAAATATAAATTCTAAATATATTTATTCATATTCATCATTTAAGTGTGCCAACACATATTGCATGTATATATATGTTTAGGACTTAGTCATATGCATGCTACATTTTATGGCAAGAAATGAATAAACATGTGTTATGAGGTAGTAATTAATTTCAATTAATCTTAAGATGTCTTTCTTATTGAATGAGATTATTTAAAGTGAACCTAAACCTAGGATTAATTAAAAATATTTAATAAGTCATTCACTAAAGAGAATTCATTTAATTAACATGCTCTAGAAATGACTTAAGGTAGTGATAAAAGAGAGTAACCCTCTCTTTTCTTCTCTTTATAACACTTAGTTATTAAGAGTAAGTCAAGTGGAATAAAAGAAAACATTAAGTAAAAATTCTCAAATTAACTAAATCATTTAAAGTGAAATCAACTTCTTATAAACACCATTGCATACTTAGAAAATTATAACAAAGCTTAGTTATGGCATACCACACAAGTCTTAATACACATACTTTAGAATTAAGTCACCACTTCTAGCTTTATGTTAGGGCTGTGCATGGTGTGATGAATGTTTTATTTTATGATGTATTATTTTAGACTATATGTTTGGGTGTATGATTCGTAGACTGGATGTTAGGCCGTGATTAGCCAAATCATATTTTATGTAGGGGATTATACTTAAGGGGTGCTTAAAAAATAAATATAAATGCTCTCTTTTGTAGGTTGCTTAACCCCTAAGTATAATCCAAATTAAGCTAGGTGGGCTTGGTTACCCATGTACAAGGTGCTAAGTCCAAATTATCCATATAAGTGCTTGGGTTGTATGGTATGTTTAGCTAATACTTATTTTGCAGGTGTAGTTAGATTTACTTTTCTTATTTTTTTTTATAGAATTTTGCATTAGGAATTTGGATTAGTGTTATGGGGGTTAAGGATGAACATTGGCTAGAAGGTTTGATCCTGGGGTGCTATGTGATGCCATGAAGCCTACTAAATCAAAAGAAGCAAAAAAAAATGAGGAAATGAAGGAGATATGAAGAATGAAGACCCGCCATAGCATTTATTCATTTATAAATTTGCAATTATTATTTCATATATCGGGTTGTATAAGGGTAGAGCTCAGCTACCCATTTCTCTTTTTAAGTTGTACGACCGTACCCGACCGCATCGACGTGGTATTCTTTTACGTTAGATTTATAAAATGTTTGATGTTTTGTTTAAAATTGTGCAATAGAAATGACATGCCTTCTAGTTTCTTTATGAATGGTGATTTAATGTGTGACCTAGATCCGATTAGGTTCTTAGGGAAAAAAAACTTTCTACCCCAACTACAACTCATAACTAAATTTTCTAAATAACTCATAACCTCACATAAAGCATACAAATTAAATCAAGATAACTAAAAGATTTAGCAACCCCTTAGCTGAATGTTGTATGTTTAATACCATGAATCCATATTATTTCACTCTTGCTAAGAGAGAGTTTCCATCCTTACACGATAGGAGAAGACTTGACCTTTGAGGGTCTCTTATGTGGTGGAAAACACCTATTTCTCTCTGATTTAGCCAATAACTTCATTTCAACATGCATTTAGACATATAAAAATTCCATGGCCTTTATCAAAATGAAGAGTCTAAAATCAAATAAAAAAATTTGAAAAGATTTGCATTAGACTAAGTTATGGCTTATACCACTCATGCTCCAGTCTCTTAGAGAGTGAATTTAAGGACTTTAATCTCTTTCTAAATAATAACAACCTAACTATCTTGCAAAATCATATAACTTTCCTATATAGTTTTAAAGCATACGAGGAGTTAGCTGGCTACCACTCCAGGTAGTTATATGTCCAGCAGTTTGGTGGTTTACTCTCTCTTGTGGAGGTAAACCATATACCCATCTTCGTTTAGATTTAGGACGTGCTTCGGCCCTCACTAAAGCTCCCTAGATATAGGATCCGAGGTTATTATTTTCTTTGAGCTATAACCATAAATTCTCACCTCTTAGGCATTTCTATAGCATTTTATTGTGAGATTATAAGCCTTAACAATCAAATAAAATTCAATTCAAACAGATAAATCTCTTCAATTTCAAATTAAAGCCCAACCATATTATAGATTAGGATGCTTACTAGGTTTCCTAGTATCATGACCATCCCCTACTCATCTTCTTTAGCTTCGATAATAAGTCTCTTCTTTTTTATCTATCCCGATTAATTTTCCAAGTATAACCAATTTATTTATAGTCTTACCCTTGAAATCTTTAGAGACAATAATTGCCTACTTTAATCGAGAGTATTCTAAAGAAATTCACTTTTCTTAAGATGTAATTAATTCTAGGGGCTTGTCCTCATAGAAAACTTCAGAATCCGATTTAATATAAACCCTACTTTATTCATCCATGTAAAGTAGGGGAAAAATCTCTGGTGTATTCGAAGACCCATCATGCCTTAGAAGCTCTTATTATGTGATTAGGTCCATTGTAGGGTGGTGATGTATATCTTTTGAGATAGTGCACCATTCCTTACCCGATCATCTCAATAAGTACACTCTTAGATCTGTGTGGTGTCCCCCATACACATACCAAAAATAAACACCACATCTCCATAAGCATAATCCCCTGTATAAAATAACATTAGGCTAACAATGGCCTAACATCCACTCTACAATCCACATTCCTAACATCTAGTCTAAAACATTACATCATAAAACAAAATACATCATCATTACATGCATCATCCTAACTTAAAGCTAGAAGTTGTGACTTAGCCTTGTAATGTGTGTTCTTGGGCTTTATATGGTATGCCTTAGATAGGCTTTTGAATTATGATTTCATAAGGCTTGAAATTGTTAACATGATGGATGGTTTCTTTTTAAGTTGTTTAGAAGATTAGTGAGTTTTAATTTGTATTTTGTTTGTTTCATTTGATACACACTTAGCATCTAAGTGTTATAAAGAGAAGGAGAAGGTTTAACCTCCTTCATCCATACCTTAAGTTATTTCCTATAAGCACATTTTTATGATTTAGTTTCTTTTAGTGAATGATTTATTAAATATTTTATCAATCCTAAGTTTAGTTTAACCTTAAAGAATTCTATTCAACATGAAAGGCATCTTAAGATTAATGTGATTGAATTATCATCATGTAGAATATGTTGAACCTTTCCTTTTCATCACCCATAATATGCATATCATTTAACACTTAGTATACTTATACATGCAACATATTTTGGCATACTTAAATGATTATGAATGCATACATTTGTTAGAAAAGAGGATTCTCATTCTTTAATCAAATGAACACACACACATGCATAAAAGATGTAAACAAGTATGTGTCATTGTTTAAACTAGGGAAGTGAGATAATCAAATGACCTCCTTGGGGAGCCTCATATTCGGATATCTGACTATACTTGCTATCTTAAATAGATATGAATGTATATACAACTATAAGAATGAAAATCATGCAAAAGATTATATTTTTGGTTGAATTGTTTATACATGTAAAGTAAATTTTATTGACCTGACTTCTGGAGTGAGGATTCAATATTCTCATCATAGATCTAGGAGTCTTCTAGACACTAAGATCTCCTTAGTCATAGGACACTTCTAGTGATTAGGTGGACACTTAAACCAAACCTAATGACTTAGGAAGATTTGCCATAGGATTAGGCTATGCCTTAGGACTAAGGAAACCTACCTACCCTATAGCCTAACCCATGACTTATGCCTAACATTAAGTCCAAAAATAGCTTCAAATCAATGCAAAACTAAACCTCAAATCAAACCAATACCAATTTAATCCAATCTCATATCCAAATTCCAAGTTAAAATCAAACTCATCTTAACCCTATGATTTAATCCTATGGGCTTAATCCAAACCTTCTTCAATCAAATCAAACTCAATTGATTTTCTCAAATCATCATCTCAAACTCTTCCAAAAGCTACAATCAAGCCAATCAAACTCATTGATCAAAATCAATTCAATTAGCCCAAGATAGCCCATTTGAACCCAAAATGTCCAAATAAGCCAAAATCCAAATAAAACCAAATCAATTATAACCAAAACCATCAATAAATCTTAAATCAATCGGTAAACTCAATCAAACTCAATTCAACCTAAAATCAAGCCAGTTTAACCATTAGGCTCACTTGACCCACAGTGACCTAAATGACTCATTTGAGCCAAATTCTAATCCAACCCAAATTAGATTGAACAAACTTACCCAAAACCTCCTACAATGATTATTGATCACCCTTGATCAGTTAATTATAATCAATTGGGTCAAGCCAAGTCAATTTGGTCATTTGATCAAGTTGACCCAATTAGCCTACATGAGCCAAATTAAACCAAATCCCATCCTCCATCAAATTGATTGAAACCAATGATCCTAACCAACTTCAAATCAACCCTTGAACATGACTTGACCATCAATTGAGCCAAACCAAGTCCAATTGGCCCCTTTGACCCAAGTTGACCCAATTTGACCTAAAAAGCTAAATTGGGCCAAATCAAACTCTAGTCTAAATTGATTGTAACCAATGATTCAAATCTATTACATATTGATTATTGAATATGACCAAAGCCTCCATTAGACCCAATTTGATCAATTGAACTTAATTGACCCATTTAGCCCAAATTGACCTAAAGGGTCAAATTGGTCTAAATCATTTCTAAATCCAAATAAACTGAAATCAAAGCCTACAATCATCTTTAAATGATCAAGTGAACCTAAACCAACAACTAACACAAGCCAATTTGTCCAATTTGACCAAATTGGTTGACTCAGGCCATTTGACCCATATGAACCCATATGAGTCAAATTCAAATCCAATGCAAACCAAATAAAACCAAACCAAATGAACTAAAATATACTAAATACACATTTAAATTTGTCCCAACCCATGGCTTGACCCAATTTGATCAATTGGTCAACTTGACCCAACCTAGCCCAATTTGACCTACATGGGTCAAATTGAGCCAAACCACTCAAACCAAGACCAATCCCATTCAAACTTGGCATGACCCACCTTTGGGTCACCATGGGTCAGCCCAAATTAAACCCAACCCAATTCCAACCTGAATTTACTCATTTCCCAATGGGTAAAGTCCTCCAAATGAGAAAAAACACACATTTGGGTCCCACTCTCCTCCCTATGGCAACCACCCTAAGCTCCAAATAGACATAAGGACCACTAGCTCACTTGACCCAAAGTTGTTTGGGTTAGCCATGTTCCAAGTGGAGGTGAGCTAGCCTAATTCTCCTCATTTGAACACTTGGAAACTAAGGACAGCAACCTCCTCCCCTTGGTAGCCACTCTCCCCTCACTTGGCCAATCAAACCGAGCCACCTCATTGATTCCCAGCCACCCACGTTCACACTCAGGCCAGCAATTCTGAGTCCAATCGGTTTGGATGGGGAGGAGGGTATACTCCCCCCGTTCGATCGCATTCCACATATTGAGCATCCTCAGAGTAGGAGATAGCCAAGACGACCTCTCCCAAGCATTTTCTTGAGCTTCCTGAGCCTCCCCATTTCCAAAAATCCAAGCTAGAAATAGGACAAGGCCAATCACCATCCACCTCCTCAAACTCTATGATTTTCAAATTAACTTTACCCATACTTTCACCAAGCTCAGGTGAGGAGAAACGAATAGATTCCCGATCGATTCGAGCATCGAAGACCATTCTAAGCCTAACTCCTATGAGTTTTTGGTGATGTTTGATCCATAGAGTTGCCGGAGAGTATGCAAGATGTCCACTTCTCAATGGGGCTTTGTCTATCTCAGTCGATTAACTGTCGGTCCTAAGCTCCGGTGAGGAAAATTCCAGCAAACCAAAATTTTCTTAATTATTTTTAGCTTTTGTGAAGGAAAGTGTATTTTCATGTGAATCCCACCATATGATCCCTTTAAATATCCTTCATGAATGTTTTTGGATTGATTACGACACCTTAAGAGCTTCGACGAGCTCAAATCGAGTGGGGGAGGGAGGATGGTGTCTGTCTTCCATCGCTTGGGGGACACTGGATCATCAACTGTATGTTTTGCATGATTGGAATGGACGATCGTGATTAAATCATTAGATTTAATTAATTTTTTTCTATAGAAATTGTGGGTTTAATTCCCACCGTCTGATCTAAGATCACAAAAATGGAGAAGATGAAATCAAGTTTGCCGCCTCCATGTCAGCACCGCATTGGACCGTTTATGTGGCCAATCCCATGATGCCACATGAAAAGCGCTATCCGTCAGCCACCAGCATGGCCCCGATGGGATTAGGGGTTAATTAAGGCTTTAAAATGGATTTTAATCACTGCAACTTTATAAATTCATAGCTAGTTATAGAAAAATTTTAAAAATAAAAATAAATACTCTTTGGAAAGGTAAAATAGAGGGGAATTTAATAAAAATAATTTCATTTGATTTTAAATAATGATTAAGGCTTAATTAGGATTTGAATGTTTTTTTAATTAACTTAATTAATCCCTAATTACCTAGGTAATTAATCCCAAACTTGGCATCTTGATTTAATGAGATGACCTCTTCCTCCTATGATTTCTTAGGATTTATCGACTAAATTATTAGGAAAATTTTAAATTCAAACTTTAATTACTCTCTTAATTAATCTACTGATTAACATTCTAAATAGTAAACTTTAATTAATTTAATGTCATTAGTCACTTATCAATAATGAGATGCTAAGGGAGAGTGATTAGGACCACTTTCTTAATTACTTTTATAAATTTATTTTATTAAAGAAAATTAATTAATGTGAGGTTTAATTAAGAGATTAATTAACCAATTAATGTTTAATTCAAAACAAACTAAAATGTTAATCACTTCAAATAAGTAAAAATAAAATTAAGGGTTCCTCTTTATGTGTTCGATAGCATAAAGACCCTTAAGAAAATTATGATTAACCCATAAGTGTGGGAAAATCATAAAAGTACTTAATTAGATTCTTTAACTTAATCTCTAATCATGAGCCAATTATATTAGGTCCTTTAGGAGCATTGCAATTTTATTTTCTCTTATTTTCATGTCATTTGTGGCTCATGATTAAATTATTAATTAAAGTAAAGAAGCATATGAAAGAGTAATTAATTGGTTATTTAATGATTCAACTTAGCCAAATCATAAAAGTAAACTAATTATCTTTTCTTAAACAAATTAAGATTACCAACATATGAATGGGATTGAAAAGCAAATGATTTATCCTCTTTAAGTTCAATTCAAAATAATAATAATAAATCAAATTAATAAGAAACTTTGATTTTCTTTAAATGATTACATTTGATATGATTGTCCTTAAGAATTAATGTAGTTGAATGAATCATATGGTTATGTTTGGCTATTCCTTTTCAATCACTTTTGAATGTTGTATGTCATGTGATCTCATGCATTTATATTTTTAAATTTAAATGAATCAAATGGAATTTACTTATGTAAGCTTGCATGTGTTGTCTAAATTTTATCATATGTGTGGCTATTATCACTAATAAATTTAAATTTATTTTTTAAAAGCTATAAGTTGATAACAATGTTCAGAGTGAAAGTAGTTATAAATACATATAGGATTTGCATGGGTTTATAGCTTGAGCATGTGAATGTGAAGCCTTCTTTCCTATGTTTATATATAGATTTACATAGCTTTGAATGATAATAAGTGTATAGTATGGATATCCTGAGAATACGAGACTTTAAGTAGCCCCAAGGAGGTCATCTGATTATCTCACTATGGTGTTTTTTTTATTTCTATTTTCAAACTCTTAAGAATTTGAAAAATAAAAATGTTTGTTATTGAGATACCATGTAGATCCGTAGATGTACTCATTAGGGTGATTGGGTGTGACATTGAGGAATGATGTACTATCTCGAGAGATAGAAGTCACCATCCTACAATGGACCTAATCACCTAATGAGGACTCCTAAGGACAATGGGTCTTCGAATGAACCAGAGATTCTTCCCTTACTTTACATGAAAAAGTAAAGTAGGATTTACTTTAAACCGGGTTCGTTAAGTTCCCTATGGAGGCAAGCCCCATAGTCAATTACATCTTAAGAAATGAGATTCCTGAAGAATACTCTCGATTAAGGTAAATGATCATTGTCTCCAAAGATTTTAAAGATAGGTCTATCAATAAATTGGTCATTTTTGGAAGATCAAGTGGGATTGATCAAAAAGAAAGAGTTATTATCGAAACCAAAGGGAGATGAGTTGGGATGCTCATGATACAAGGAAGCCTAGTGAGCATCCCAAACTATCCTATGGTTGGGCTTTATATTTTTGAAATTTGAAGAGGATTATATGTTTGAGTTAAATTTTTATTAAATATCTAGGGCATACAATTACATAATACAAGATTGTGGAAATGCCTAAGAGGTGAAGATTTATGCTTGTAGCTCGCAAAGGGAAATATCGACCTCAGATCCTAAATCTAGGGAACTTTGGTGAGGGCCAAGGCATGACCTAAATCTAAGGAGAAAATGGGTATATGATTTATCTCCACAAGAGAGAATAAACCACCAGACTGTTGGACTTACAATCGCCTAAGGATGGCTACCAACTAACTCCTCCTACGATTTTAAATATACATAGGCAAGTCTTATGCTTTGGAAGATAGCTAGGTTATTCTTTATTTAGAAAGGAGACTAAGTCCTTAAACACACTTCCTAAGAGACTAGAGCATGAAGGGCATGAATAATGACTTAATTTAATGCAAATTTTCTTAAGTTTTATTTTTATTTTTGGATATTTTCATTTGACAGAGGCTATGAGATTTCATGTGCCTAATGCATGAGAAATTGGTTATGGGCCAAAAATCAACAAGAAGGAGGTGTGTTTTCACCATGAATTTTAAAGGACAAGCCATTTTCTCAAAGGTGGAAGCCCACATTAGTAAGAGTGAAGCAATATGATTTTTATGCATGATGCGAGACATACAACATCCAGCTATGGGGTTGCTAAATCTTTTATTATCTTGATTTATGTCCTAGGCTTTAGGTGAGGTTATGAGTTATTTAATTTAATTTTGAGTTGATTGATTGGATAGAAACTTTATTTTTCTCTAAGAGCCTAATCACATCCAGGCCATTCATCAATCAAGGAAGAAACTAAGAAAATCATGCCATTTCTAATGCACAAGCTAAATAAACATCAAACAATTTTATAAAGCTAGCACAAAAGAATAAGAGGCCGATGTGGTTGTACCGAAAAGAAAATGGGTAGCCTCTACCCTTATACAACTAGATTACAAATGAATAATTACAATCAAAAAAGAATTCATGTTATGAGGGTCTTCATTCTTCATTCTTCATTTCTTCTTTTCGTCATTTCTTTCTTTCTTTCTTTCTTTCTTCATTTCTTCTTTCTTCACTTGGACTTGGGATGTAGTTTGGTCCAAGACTTCACATGGTACATAAGACATGGTCTTATGACCAATGTTCACCCAAATCCCCCCATAACATTCATTCTAAATCTTAATTACAAAAATTACATTAAAATAGAAAAGATAAATCTAACTAAATGTGCAAAATAGGGATTAGCTAAACATACCACACAACCCATACAGTTATATGAATAATTTGGATTTAGCACCCCACACATGGGTAACCAAGTCCACCTATCCTAGTTTGGATCATGCTCAGGGGTATAAGCAACCTGAATAGCAAAATCATTTATATTTTTATTACAGTGCCCCTTTAGCACAATCTCCTACAAAAGACATGATTAGACTAAGATCGTCCTATCATCCGGTCTACGCACATGCACCCAAACATCCAGTCTAAAAACATTACATCATAAAATAAAATCAAGTATCAAACCATGCACTGCCCTAACATAGAGCTAGAAATGGTGACTTAGCCTAATGTGTGTGCCATTTAAGGCTTGTGTGGCATGTCTTAGCTAGGCTTTAAGGTTGGAATTTTCTAAGTGTAAATGATTCAACTTAGAGGGTGGTTTCATTTAAGTGATTTAGTTGATTTGTTAATTTTATTTGATGATTTGATTTGGTTTGAATGGACCTACATTTAGTTACTAAATGTTGTAAAGAAGAAAAGAAGAGAACTTCTCTTTCATCCCTACCTTAAGTAATTTCTAAGGTAGATTCATTAATGATTTTCTTTAGTGAATATTTTATTATGTGTTTTAATTAACCCTAAGTTTAGATTTGCTCTAAATAGCCCATTCAAATAAAGGCATCTTAGATTAATTAAGGTGAATTACTATCACAACACACCATTTATTTCTTTCCAACATGTATACCATGCATATGAATAAATCCTAAGCATATCTACATGCATGCAAATTTTAGCACACTTAATGATGAATGCTAAGAGATGTTGTTTAAGAAAATTTGGATATTCATGAATGCATGATTTTATTATGTAGAAAGAGGGATTCTTTTATCCATTAATCAAATGCACATTTACATGTATAAAAGATATAAGTGAGTATGCCATTATTTTCTACACCATGGGTACAAGACCTTCTTGGCTACTTAAAGCCTCGCTGATGTCGGACTAATATACCACTTTTCTTAAATACAAGCACATGTACAAATAGAAACAAATGGATGAGAATCATGTAAAAGATTTAAGCAAGTGTTATGTTCTTTTCAAATGAACTGTGCACTTTGTAAATCCTATTCAAATCTATGTTAAGAGAAGAGAAGAAAATCACATAATACACATCTTATGCTATAATCACATGCAAGCTTATAAGTACTTATAAGTAGTAGCACTTCATTTATAATCATTGATTTATATGTTCTGCAAATACTTTTTGGTTTAATAATGATAATAGCCACTCATATTCTTACTTTAGCCAAAACATGCAATTTGACATAAAGGAAATATTTTATTTTAATTGATTTTTCAAAAGAGATGAATGCATGATTTCATATGAAAAATAACATTTAACAAGCTTGGGAAGAAATAAAGTGATGTAAGCATATGACTTCATTCACCCTAATTAATTCTAAAGACAATCTATAAAATAAGATCATTTAAAGTGAATCAAAATTCTTTAAGGAGATTTTTATTTTTGAATTTGTTGATTTGACTTAGGAAATGTGAGAATTTGCTGGTCTATAACCCATTTCTCCCATGTGTGAATTAGTTTAGTTTAATTTTAGAAATAATTAGATTGATTTTATTTTGTTTAGGTTAAGGTGTGAATTAAATTAATTAATTACACATTTTCATAATTAAATAAGTATTAACATATGATATACCACATGGAATTTAAATCAATGCACCTAAGAAAAATAAGGCCTAATGCAATTGGCTCACAATTATTGATTAATTAAGCTAAAGGGTTTTAATTAAGTACTTTCATAACCTTCCCACACATGTGAGTTGATATGATTTCAAACTTACCTTAGGCTTTTGAACACCTAAGGATCTACCCAGATTGATTAACTTAGATTAGTTTTGAAAGTTTGATTAAGCTAATTAAGTATATCATTATTTTCCTTAATTATATTTGGATTAAGGAAGAAAGGGGGTTTAGGGAATAACTTAGGGAAAATATCCCAAGCCCACTTCACAAACCTCCTCCTTACTCAAATAATGTTTAATTATCTCAATTAAGGGATCAAACCACTATTCATATGCTTAATTACTCTTAATTATATTAAGGGGGTGATTAGGGGTCATCAGTTAATTTTCCTAATTAACTCATTAATAAATTTCAAGAAAATTAATGGTGGAATAAGTCATCCCACTAAACATGTCTGAGAAATTTGGAATTAATTAATTAAGTAATTATAGAGCAACTAAGGTAATTAAATTTTTAATTAAACCATAATTAAGAAAATACTATTTAAAATCAATTAATAATTTTTATTATTCCCTTTATCTTTAAAATGATCCCTCATTTTATTTTTTGATTTTTTACATTTAATTAGATTTTGAAGTTTTTTTGTGATTAATGGATAAAAAATAGCCTAATTAATTAACTAATCCCGTCGATGCCATGGGCGCACGTACGTGCTTTCCATGGATGGTTATTTAAGTTGTCATCATAGTCGTTGGTGGGTATGCTTTCACAGGTCTTCCAATCAAGGATCAGACGGCCAAGATTAATCTCATAGTTAGGGCTTAAATCAGTGGATCTGATCGATTTAATCAGTGTTGTCCATCCAAAATATGCGGGATGGATGGCTCATGATTCATCCATGCCTAAGATGTGGGAGATGGAGGTTATTCATCCTCCACCACTTGATTCAAGCTCACCAGCTTGAGCTAGGATTTTCAAAACCATCAGAGAGAATAACATCCAATGGCAAAATCTAATTATAATTTCCTTCACAAAGGACCAAGCATTTTTTTAAAGATCGATTTTGAGCAATACCTCAGAGGCTATCCTGCTTCCAATGGAGGAGGTGGCTTAGTGGAAGCTCATTGAAAGTTTGAAGTTTGATTTGGGTGGATGTCTTGGTTGATCAAAGCTCCCCTTCAATGGAATTGGGTTTGATCAAGTCCCCTTGGCTTGATACTTGGGAAACACCTTGGTGAGCTTGATTGGTGTCCCTTGATGGTGCTTGCAGAGCAATTTGGTTTGATGGAGGGTGGAGTTGGATTTCTTACCTCCCTATTTTGGCTTTGAAGAAAACTGAGAAGGAGAAATTCAAGAGGCTTGGAAATGACTTTGGGAAGTTTAGAGAAGCTTGCCTTTGATCTCTCTAGCTCAATTAAATGCAATCAACTTTGTTTGAGTGAGAATGAGGGGGAGTATATCTCCCCATACTTGGATTAGACAGGCGAGGCTTTCTTTGTCATTTTTGATCAATTGCTTTGATTGATTGGGTTGTTTAGGCTGTTAGGCACTCAATGTGGTTCATTTTTGGTAGACGAGTGAAGGAGAGGGAGTGCACATGTGCTAGGTGAGTGTAGGAGGTGATCCAAGTGGTTAATTCCCATTGGAGAGGATGGTTTGGCCTTGGGTTGGGTCATGGCTGACCTAAACCCATTGGGTCATGTTCACCACCTCCCTTGGTGTCCAAATGGAGCACTAAGAAGATGTGAAGTGGTCATGAGAAGAGATTGGCCAAATTCCAAATGAATTTGGCCATAGGATACCCTTTGACCTAGGGGTAAAATAGTCATTTGGCCTTGATTTTGACTTGGGCAAATTTGAAATGATTCAAAAAATGGGTTGGGCCAAATTTCAAGTGATTTGGAGTTCATTTGGTTTGAATTGGTTCAATTTGACCCATTTAGGTCAAGTTGGGTCAATTTAGTTGTTGACCAATTGGTCAAATTGGGTCAAATCATGGTTATCAAGTTCAATGATCATTTTGCTATGGGTATCATTGGTTTGGTTCAATTTGATTTATATTTGGTTTGGTTTAGGTTCATTTAGGTCAAATGGGTCAAGTTGACCAATTTGACCATTTAACCAATTGGGTTAGGTCATGGGTTGGTTTAGCTTGGTTGATCATTTGAAATGTATTGCAAGCTTTGGTTTCAATCAATTTTGGTTTGGTTTGATTTCAAGTTGATTTGACCTTTTAGGTCAAGTTGGGTTCATGTCAATTGGGCTGTTGGGTCTAGTTGGCCAATTGAAGCTTTTTTAGTTCAATAAGTGATTTAATGAATTTGATATTGGTTATAATCAATTTGGCTTAGATCAAGATTTGACCCATTTTGACTTTTTTGGTCAACTTGGGTCAAATCAAGTGGCCAATTGGATAGGTTTATGAAATGATGACTTGGTCTCAATCATTGATTATGAATTGGTTTAGATCAATGGTTTCAATCAATTTGGCTATGGTGGATTTTGGCTAGTTTGGGTTTCATTTGGGCTAAGTGTTGACTTGGTCAAAGGCTAAGTTTGACTTGGTTTGACCTAATTTAGTGATTGATCATCTAGGATGATTGTTGCTTATAATGTGAGGCTTAGATGAGTTTAGTTCAATCCAATTTGGGTTGGATTAGAATTTGGCTCAGCTTTAGGTCACTTTAGGTCAAGTGAGCCTAAGTGTGTCAACTGGCTTGGTCAAGGCTTGATTCAAGTTCGGTTGAACTCACATATGGACTTATGATTGAAATATGAATCCACACAAGTGATTTGGAGTCAAATGAGTTTTGGTTCATTTGATAATTCCAAGTCAAAAGGGTGAACATGGGTTTGACTTGGGTTGATTTGATTTTGGTTTGATGGTTGAAGTTTATGTTTATATTTGGTTTGTGATTGAAGGAATGATTGTTTGAAAAGGAAATCCAAAGGTTTGGATTGATTTGAGAATAATTTGGTTAAGTTCAAGAATTTGACTTGGAGGAGGTATAGGTTGGATTTAGGTTAGAATTTAACTTTAAGTTTTGAATTTAGTTTTGGTTTTTTGAATTTATATTTCATTTATATTTGTGAATATAAATGAGAATATAAATGGGGTTTGAGAAAATCTTTTGAATTTGGAATTATTTGAATTTGGTTTGGTTAAGTTAAAGGATTTGACTTGAAGGATATAAGTTGGATTTAAGTTGGGTTTAGATTTGAGTTTTGAATTTAGTTTAGGTTATTTAAATTTATATTTCATTTATATTTGTGAATATAAATGATAATATAAATGGGTTTTGAGAAAATATTTTAAATTTAGGGTGATTTGGATTTAATTTGAACTAAGTCCAAAAGATGAAATCAAAATGGCTCAGAAAGATTTTGGATTTGAAGTCAATCAAAGGTTCAAATCATTTAGAATTGGATTTTGATTTGAGAGAATCAATTAAGTTGAAATTGATTTAAGATTTGATTTGAGATAAGTGCATAAGATGAAATCAAAATGGCTTAGAAAGGTTTTGCATTTGAAGTTGATTTGAATTTGAAGTTTGGCTTGAAAGAAGGAAGTTTGGCTTGAACCAAATTAGGGTTAGGTTAAGTGTTTACCTAATCACTAGAAGTGTCTTAAGACTAAGGAACTCTTAATGTCTAGAGGAGTCCTATGTCTAAGATGAAAAAGTTGAAAGTTGACTCCAAAAGTGAGGTCAACAAAGGGGCAAATAGGTGTGTGTGGGACAAGGCATACACACATTAGTGTTGATAGATGATCAACAATGCCGAACAATCACAAGCACTAATGATCTACTCCCAAGTAGATGTGTAGAATCAAGAGCTTAGTGCAATGTCTACTCATGTAGCAACATAAGAGATGAAGGGAATCCACTATGGATTGAGTATGTGAACCCTCCACTAGGGAAGCAGGTTCAAGTCATCTGCTGGGGGATGAGAGGTTTGATTTCATTTGCATCTCGCTGGGGAGAAATTTGATTTGATTTATTGATTTATAATTTGGTGCTCCACTAGGGATGAAAATGTGAACTCTCCACTAGGGGAGCAAGTTCAAGTTGGATTGAATTGGTTCCACTGGAGGAATTGGAAAGATTTGTATCTTACTGAGGAGAAGCTGATTGATTTATTTATTTAATTAGACTCCATTGGGGAGATTGATTGGACTTATTTTGTTTGTTTAGTTGGACTCCACTGGGGAGGAGGGTTGAATTTGTTTCAAATTTTAAATTTTGAATTTTGAGATGGACCCTATTAGTTTGCGATGGACCACACTGAGTAGGGGCCATGTTGGCCTTTATCTACTTCAGATTTACCAATCCAAAGTGATAGTCTACCAACCACATAGTAGGACTATCCAACCAACCTTTCAGTTTGCAATGGTCAAGTTAAGAAGAAAGCGCGGGGACTCACATCTTCCAAAATAAGAACCAGGGTGATCTGTTGTGCAACAAATGAACCCACTTAAGGCTGACTATTGAGTGAATGCCTCTGGGGGACTTAAATCAGCTCAAAGATAGTCAAAATTAATTTCATTTTTAGTTATATTTGATGGATCCCATCGGTTTGTGATGGACTACACTGAGTAGGGGCCATGTTAGCCTTAAGCTAATTTTAGATTTACTAATCCAAAGGGAGTAGCATCCTACATGAGGGGAGAACTATCCAACCAAAGTGGTGCCTTTCGGTTTGCAGCGGCTAGTTTAGGGAAGAAAGAATGGGGACTCACATATTTCCTAAACAAAAAAAAGACCACTGGGTGACACATTAGAATGTAACATGTCAACGACCAAGGGCTTCCATCATTTTACTCATGCTAGAAAGAATGTAGTAGACTTACATCTTCCAAAGCAAAATGACGAGGTAACCTATGTGGAAAAAATAGATTGAACGACCTAAGGGCTAATTATAGAGAGAGTGTCAACTGGGACTTATCTCAACTCAAGAGTGCAATTCCTATAGGGAGTTCTGACACGCCCTAAAGATAGGATGTCCGCTAAAAAGGGGCCATTGGGGCTTGAATTCTAATCCATAAGTGATTTATTTGTTTGTTTATGGACCTTGGTTTGTGAGGGATCATACCGAGAAGGAGCTTATATATAGACCTATCTCAAATTTATCAACCAAGGGAGAATCTGCATCCATAACAAATTCTCCAACCATGGGTGGCTACTAGGAAAGGGGACTATCCAATCCAAAGTAACGGGTAGTGTCTAAATGGGGTCAAAGGATGATCCAAGTAGAGTGCCCAGGGAGAGGGGCAAGGGCTTTATCCAAAACCCTGAGAAGATAATATCTATAGGTATTGGGCCAACTCAAGGAGAAAGCTGGGACTCACATCTGCCAAGAGTGGTGTATCCACTGAGTCACAAGATATGAACATCAACCAACCTAAGTGCCCATCGGTTTGTAACAATCAACCTAGAAGAAAGCATGGGGACTCACATCCTCCTATAGCAAACCGATTGGGATAGTCTCTTCGCCGACAGTATCGACCTAGGAGACTATGAGTGAATGCCACTGGGGACTTATATCAACTCAAGAGTAGTCAAGAGGAAAGGAGCCTGGGGACTTATCCTAAACCTCAAATATACTCACCAAGCATGATGGTTCAAGAAGAAAGCATGACTCACATCTTCTTAAATAAAGTCAACATGAGGTAGCTTATCGCGAAGCCTACCATATTAACAAGATGCTCATTAGTTTGTAATGGTCAAGTCAAGGAGAAAGAGCGGGGACTCATATCTTCCAAATAAGTGACCACTGGGGTGACATACTAGCAAGATAACATGTCATCTCGACCTAGAGCAGCTAATGAGTGAGTGCCACAGGGGGCTTGCACATCAAAATAGCTCGAGACAAAAGATATGTGTTTGTTTTTGTTTGAAGGAATATGATGCCTCTTAGATTCTCTCACACCTATCCTAAAACACACTAGGGAATTGATGAAATGGTGTCATGAATCTCTCACACCTAACTTAGTTGTGCTATTCGAAATAAGATGCCTTTTAGGTTCTCTCACATCTATTCTAGTAGTGCCGGGGAATCGTGTTTAATTGTGTTTGTGTTATTAAAGAGGGATAGGATGCCTCTTGGGTTTTCTTACACCTATCCTAAACACGTCATGGCAGATTTGCAAGACAAGCAAACAACGCTTCGAATGAAGAGAAGATTTTAATGAATTCGGGATGAAGTTTTATTCTTTTGATGATAATTATTTTCAAACATGTTTTATGGGTAATATTTCTTCAAATAGAGCACATTAATTGGAAGCATTGGGTGTTCCCTTTTACAATCAATAAGCTGAAAGGATCCTCCTTGCAGGCCTTTTCTATGATAAAAGGGTCTTCCTATGTGGGTTCAAACTTGCCTCCCATCTTTCAATAGGCAACAATTGGTCTCCTTAGAACTAGGACAAGCTCTCCTACTTGGAAAGTTCTAGGGCTAACTAGCTTGTTGTGAGCTTGAATCATTTTGGGTTTGTACAACTCGAGATTCTGGCAAACCAGTAGGCATCTCTCCTCCAAACCTTCGAGCTCTTCTAACCCCAACTTTGCATTCTGCTCTATAGTGATCTTGCTACCATTCCTTAGTGAGAGTTGAACTTCTGGGTAGAATGGCCGATCCATACACTAAGGAGAAGGGTAGATTGAGTTGAGTTCTATGTGTGCGTTTGCCCACAAATTCAACCAACCGCTCATGCCACTATCGCTTGTTATCAAGTGTCTTCTTTAGTATGGATGAGAGTTTTGTTGAATGCTTCTGGCCATTTTCTCGGATAAGATGGTGGAGTATCTCCAATCTATACTATGTCTCTAAAGCTGATCTTGGTGCTCTTGAATGCAATACTATTATCGATATAATTCATCGGCACCCCAAACCTATATACGATATGGTTCCTAAAAAATTGGCACATGTCGAAGCTATGACCTCTGAGTGGGATTGCACCACTTGGAAAAGTATGGCACCTAAGATGAACCGATGTCCCTTGAAGAAGGAGGATCGATAGGACCCACTAATGTCTACCCAACACTCAAATGGCCATGAGCCAATGGGATGTAGAATGTTGGGTGGTTGATATAGACCACACCATGTACGACTGATGGCATCTCCTTGCCACGCTTCATGCCTATAATCATTGAAGGCTAGTAGTATCCTAGTCTCTTGATCTTTGCTTTCATCTTGGACCGATTGATGCTGCATAGACCCAAAATGTACCTCGATCCCATGACTTTATGTTTATCCAAACAGCATAACCACATTTGATCGAAAGATCATCGATACAAGGTGCTATCCACGAGAGCAAGGAGAGAGCTTTATGTTTCATCTGATGGGCTTATGACTTCTCTTTAGGTAGGTTGCCGATGTTCAAATAATCTATGAACGGTTGCCTCCAATCCAGCTCCTTGTGTTTATTGGTAAAGGCAACCTCCCCTTCAAGAGAAAGTCTCGAGTTCAAATCAATAAGGGATAGGACTTGTCTATTTTGGACCCTTATTGGAATGGACTCATCTTCGGACATGCCAATTCTTTGGCAAGTTTGGCCAAAGCATCATCATGTTCTCTCGAGACCTTGTAGATGGTGACCTCGGATTTGGGGCCAACAGCTTCATGGTGTACTGTGGTAATGATGAAGTTTAGGTTTTAGAACCTTTAGACCCACAATTTGGTTGATGACAACCGAGAATCTAGATTGATGCTTGACACACTATAATGGCTAACTCTGACCGGCAATCAAAGCCTCATACTCAACTTCGTTGTTGGTGCATGGATTGGAGAGATAGTATGAGATCTTATCACATCACCATCTCGAGTTAAGAGAACTATTCCTACCCCTACCTTTCCTAGAAGAGTAGATCGTGGTTCTCCTCTTTTGTGAAAGAAAGCCACACCATCAAAATACAACTCCCAATGGCGATTATCAACCTCCCCTAAGTTCATGATTTGTTTGTGAGGGAAATCGACACTAAGCGGGGAATCAACAAGAAGTGGTGTGCTGCTAAGAAATCCACTGGTGCTTGTCCTTTCATCGCACGGAGGGGTATGAATGTCATATCAAAGCGAGAATCATGGATAACATACCAAATCAGATAACGTCAGCCGTGTCATGAATCTTTGCGGTGGATTGATTCTTGAAATCAAGTTCACCTTATGAAGCATATAATGTAAGTAGCTTTTGGGATTCAAAGATTAAAGCTAGGTAATATTTCTTAATAGGTGGGTAGTTCACTTGATCAGGGCGATGGCGAGGTAGGTAGTAGAGCACTCTCCTTCCTTGGCTTGGGCCAACAAAGTGCGAGAGAGTCAATGCAGCGGTGTAGAGGATGAGTGATGCTAGGGATAGGAACATGGCGGCTTCACCAAATAATGCTTGATATCTTCAAAGGCATGCTGGCACTTATCATCTCACTTGAACTTGGCATCCTTTTTGACAAGTGTTGAGAATGGCTTGCATCTTCATGATAGATTGGATATAAAGCATCTTAGTATGCCAATCACCCTTGGAAAGATTTGAGTTGGGTTAAACTTTTAGGTGGTGGCATTTCTAAGATAGCTTTGATCTTTTTTGGATCTATTTCTATTCCCCGGTGTCGGACAACAAACCCAAGGAATTTCTCCAAAGCTTTTCCAATTGCACATTTTAGGGGATTCATTTTGAGATTATATTATTTTAATCATTCGAAAACTACTCTCAAGTCAAAGATATGGTCTTTCTTTTCTTTGCTTTTGACTACTATATCATCAACATAGCATTCAACTTGATGAATGAGTTCATTGAAGATCTGAGTCATGGCTTGTTGGTATGTGGAATAAGTATTTTTAAGGCCGAAAGGCATGACCTTATAACAATAAATTTTGATCTGGGTTTGAAAAGTAGTATTTCTTTCATCCTCAAGGGCCATCTTAATTTGGTTGTAGCCAATTAACCCATCTATAAAAAGAATACTGCATGAGATGAGTTGATGTCCACCATTAATTCTAGTATAGGAAGAGAAAACTCATCCTTAGGACATGCCTTATTTAAGTCTCTTAAACTGACGCATATGCGAATTTGGCTATTCTTCTTCTTAATTGGGATGACACTGGCTAACCAGGTAGGGTACTTTTCTTCCTTGATGAAACCAACATCGATCAGTTTCTTGAATTCAGAAATGCTCTGTTGTTTAATTTTTAATCGCATGCATCTAAGAGCTTGCTTGATAGGGTGGTTGATCATCTGAAGTTTCTAAACACACATTCTCATAAGAGTTAGTGTAGTTGAAGAACCTATTAGACTCTAAATGATTGGTGATAACTAAGCAGTAATCATCATCATCGCTGGACCCACTGTACCAAATCTAGTCCTAATCTTGATTGTGCATCCCTGCCTCTGTTATTCTACAGCTTCTTGAATTACTCTGATCTATGTTTGGACCATGTATAAGGAATTAAACCCTTCTTTGCAAGATTATGAACACAAGACGAGTACCAATCAAAATGTAATTCCATTAATTCTTTATATGAATTATCCTCAAATCTTACAATTTATAGACTTGAGGATGATGATCCTAATAGGAATCTCTTCAGCTTGATATCTTTGGAAGACTTAGGGGCCTCCTTAACTACTAAACCTTCAACTTTTTGTGAGGAAAGTGAGGTTAGAACTAAGGTTCCTAACTGCTGCCTTGATAGATTCACATAAACTTGATTCAAAAATATTCATGCTTTGCTTGGAGGCCTAGTCTTCGTCGCTGTCCAGCTTGAGTGTCACCTCCGATGAAACCTGCTGATAGGGGTTAGTTGGTATGCTAATCACATTAAACTTATCCTCTGAGCTGGATTCTAAGTCTATATGAATAGTAGGTGTACTCCTGTGAACTGGAACATAACCCCATTTGGCAGGCTGCCATCCAGGGGGTCTTTCACCTCTGGAACTGCATTTTTATCTACTTCGGCCTATGCCTGGTGGAGGTCAAGTCATCCTACCCATATGTTTTTATGGTGGAATGAACTGCAGGTGTAATGTGACATGCAACTCTACTTCTTCCTTGATGTCCTTTTCTCGTTCACTTGTAATTTTCTTTTTCTTTTCTTTATCTTTCTTCTTTTTCTTTTCTTTTGTGTTTGAATTTTGACAAAGTTTATGAGAAAAGGTATTTTAATTTTGAGGAAGATAGTAAGTCACATTCTCATATATCTCAACCTCTCTGACTGAAAATGACTTTTCATCTCCTTTGACACAGTATTCAATTGCATCCCTTCTAAACTTGATGCACTAATGAAGGGAAAATGGAATGATCTTGTTCTGATGTATCCAAGGCCTACCAATTAAAGCAATGAACAAAGTATTCAAATAAATGATATAGAACTTAACTTCAGTCTTCGAGTCATCTATTTCCAAAGGTAATACTAAGGAACCTAAAGCCCTCTTGCCTTGTTCATTGAATCCTCTCAACATCATCCGATCTCCCTGGAGTGTAGAGATGTCAATCCTCAAGTAGGAAACAGTCTTTAAACTCATAATGTTCACCGATGCACATGGATCAATAAGAACCCTAGAAAGTCTAAATCTACCCATATCCACTGTAATGTAGAGGGGATGGTTGTGCACCATGTCCCCCAGAAGAATGTCTTCATATGTGAAAGTGACTCCTTAGGCTTCTCTAGAATAATGTGCCTCCTCTACAACAGTGGTCAGCTGAGCTAAGCATATCTTTGGATGAAGAAGAGCCTTGATAATGATTCCCTCATCTCTTTGGATAAGACAAGAGCATCATATATGCTTAACTTAGCTGGCAACTTTCTTAGGTGAGCGAGGACATTATAATCAACTCTGGGCTGATCATCCATATGTATATCCATGGGTGGAGCATCCTATGGAGGGGCTTCTTGATCATCAGAACTAATGACTTATTTCCTCTTATCTTGAGGTGCTACCCTAGGAGGTAGAACCTTGCCACTACAGAGGTTGACTTTGGTGATCTCTTGTGGCTGGTTAGTGAAAGATTCTACCTGCTCGTCAAGCTCACCTACAACTTCTCCTATAAGACTCTCAGAACTAGATGATTCCTAGTCTATCTCAAGAGCTAAACTCGTATTATTCAGAGAAGAAAAGTCCAACTTTGAATCAAAAAGAGAAAGATTGGAGTTGTTATAATTATTATTGAGACTTGGAGAGTTTTCTAAGAGAGTAGATTTAGACAACCCATCAGAAGTGACACAGATGTAATTCAAACTAGTTTTTTTCCATTGATTTCTTGGATTTTGAAGGAGATACATAGTAAAAATCTAGTAAAGTAAGAGGGGTGAGGGATTTGGTGCCCTGATCCACTGATACAAGATGTCTACTAGAAGAAGAGCTAGTTGAAGTAGAAGTACCAGTTGATGTACTAGCTGTAACAGTGGAGTGAAAGCTGGGCTTAGTCGGTGGTTGAGCTAGTCAGCTACCCCAAGCAAGTTTAGGTTACTGCTGAGCTCCCACTTTCCCCAAGTTATTTTTGGCAACTTGCAAATTCTTGATTTTGGAGGTTCGAGCTACCTCAGGAACCTATAAGAAAAGTTTCTTGATCTTTGAAATAATCTTTTTAAAGGTTCAGCATAAGGAGATATCCCAACCTTCTTTGGTTTTGAGAGGATAGCATGTATCCCCAAGGATTACCCTAATGAAACTGGATGGTTATTCCACTAGGTATTCCTTTAGGATACTATGACACCTGTCTTGTAGCTATGCTCAAGACAATCCTTGAATGTAAAGCAATCCTCTAAAATATGGCCTAGCATACAGTGGTAGGGGAAAAACTTAGAATCATTGCTTTTGCCAACTTTCTCAAGCTTCCTAGACTCAGGTAGCTAAAAGTCAGGTTTCTTTAAGAGATTCTTAAAGAGTTTCCTGATTACCTCCCTCTTAAATGAATAAGGTTTGTTTAGTTTATCCAAAAGAGTAGGTGGATGATAGCTACCTGGCGGCGGGTAGGATGGCCTAGGTGGTGGTAGAGGAGGTGGAAGTGATGGCTGTGGAGCATGGGGTCTCTCATGCTGATCTCTGGCCGGTTTCTTCCCCTAATCCAATACTGTTACTACCCCTGGCTTCTTCTCATAAGCTTTCTATGACTTTGGCTTTGCTGACTGATCTTGAAAAGAAAATTGTTTGGCCTCTCTTTGTAGACTAACTGCCTTATTAATTAGCTTCTCAAATATCTTGATGTTAAAACCTTTCAGCATGAAGGTGACTAGGCCATGAATATTATTTAGTTGAATTTCAATGGCGTGATGTTCAAACAACTACGATTTGCATTTCATACTCAAATTACGCCATCTAAGAATATAGTCAATGAGAAACTCATTGGGGTGTTATTGTGCTACAACAAGATCACCCACAGTCACCCTTTGATGACCTCCAACAAACCTCTTGATGAAGAGTTGCTTCAACTCAGCAAAAATTTTCACTGAACTATTGGGGAGTTTAGCATACCAATCAAAGGCTATGCCTACTAAACTACTGATAAAAAGTCAGAATAATAACACATTGCTTCCACCAGCATTATAATAGCTGGCCCTAAAGTGTGATATGTGTTGACGTAGGTTCCTGCTACCATCGAAGCTATTGAAAGAAGGTGGCACAAAACCCTTAGGATATTGGATATTATAGAATTCCTCTGGGTAGGGTCTACCCTTTGGAACCAATAATCCTCCTCGAGCTTGTGCCAATGCTTCTCTCACTTGCTGCTCAACCATGAGTTTAATGGGAGATACGCCCACTACCTTCCTATATGCTGCTCTTTACTGGAGGTGAATTCTTGGCTTGATCTAAGACATGCAACAACTCTGGCTGATCGATCTTTGCAATAGAAGGATGCACTATTGGGGCTTAATTTTGAAGTGCCAAAACTGCTACTAGCAATTCTTTAAGCCTCTTTCCCCTCTTTCCCATCTTGTCTATCTATTCATCTTTTTTATTTTAGTTGTTAAAGGAGGTGTTGGGTCGAATGAGCTATGTCATCCTATTCGATTGCAACACCTTCCAAAGTCTACTGATCCCGAGGAAGGGAACCCCTGGTGTCTATTATATGCACCTCGACTGAATCTTCCAATAAATCATGTTCATTGGGATCGAAGCTAACCTTGTCTTCCTCTAGATCAGACCAGGTATACCATAGAATTTCCTTCTTTCAACCAGATACTATGCTACAATGTCATCTAGGGAGTGGTCCTACTGAGTAGGTATAAAAGATTGAGGCTGACTAGTAGTAGGATCACTGTCATGAATAGAGAGACATCTAACCTCCCCTACTATTAGAGAGCTGATCTTGTGAGGACTATGCTCATTGGAGGATATATGTTCCTGACTATCACTAGATCTAGGTGGAGTGGGACTCCTGGGAGGATCTATCACCATGGGGGCAACTGAACTGTCTCCTCCTCCCTCTGCTGCTGCTATCTCCATGCTCTATTGTGGTGGTGGTGGTGATGGAACGACTATGATCTCTATGGTCGCCATTCCCTTTTCACCGTAATTAGAGCATGAGAGCTCAGCCTCGCCTTAGTCGATTGTGTTGATGGAATGGGATCTCTTGGCCATAGCGAGATCATTAGTGGGGCTCTTTTTCCCTCGGATGCTACCTTCATGGCCTTTGATAGAATTATGGAAGATGGAACTTATATTAGAGATGGTGGACGTAGGGTAGAGAGGTGTGGCAGAGGCACCATCGACTCTCTCTGTGTAGGAGCTCCTCTCCTGTGGTGGGTAGTACGCCAATAGAATGATCAAGATAATCAAGCATGCACGACGGAAAGTCCATGAGGTAGGGGGTGAGTCTAGCATACCTACGTCTCTCTCTGCTGGTCGCATGTACTGATACATGGGCCTCCTTGGACCTTTCCTGCTGATGTGCTCGCCAACGCTATGAGCAATGATTGACCGTAAATTAAATTGGACCCCAAACTTTGATCATCTAGTAGTCCCACCAAACTGGTGCAGAATTGATCTAAGGCCAACAAAAGACCTCCTCCTATCTCTAATGGGAACCTCAAAGTGAACTGTAGGTGGAGGTGAAACTGAGATCCTCCTAATATCTTCCTCTCTATCAGAGGAGAGACTATCCTAGGTAACTCCTCTACTACATGCTGAGCAGCTACCTATATCTCCTTAACAATGCGCACATGATACCACTTGATGTTGACTATTACGATGATGTGTTCTGCTAGGAGGAGCAGCACGGGAACTAGATCCTACCTCATAGGCAGGGGAGACTATCCCTAAAAATAGGGGAGCTTCCCCTTAGAAGAAGCCAACAAGTGAGTGCTAGCCTGTACTATAGCAAAAATGGGAACCACTCACTACAATGGCACTAAAACTTCAACTACTATGGGAACTTCTACAGCCTTCCTCTTTAGTAAGGAAAACTCTGAATCTGATGACATCTCAACGTGGACGACTGGCTTCTGCCCGATCACCACACTCCTATTGACAGTTGTGAGGGTGGTGCCCTCACAAGTGATCCTAGTCCCCTCAAAACCTCGACCAAAATGAATGAGGTGGGCAAAGTCAGTCTGTGGGAGGTTGGCCTGATCTAAGGCCAAATCCATCCCAAAAGAAAAAGTAAACACGTACTTTTGAGCTTCCATTAGAACTGAACTGAAAATAGACTAAAATTGAGTTAAAAGTATACAATTTTGAAAAATAAACCTGAATTAGATTAATGCTTTAATTTGTTTTCAGAATTTGAACCCACACTCAACAATTTGAATATGTTAAGTGGGGCTCTTTGATTTTAGGAAAGATTTTTGAATTTAGAATTGGAGAGGAGATTTTTAAATTTAGAAACCATTTTCAACAAATTTGTGTATGTTGAAAATGGGTTCAAATATTTTGAAGAGATTGATGCTTCCATTGGTTCATATTTGATTTTGATTTTTGATTATTTGGGGACCCTTTATTTAGGAAAATTTGTGTATGTTAAAATAAAGGGTCAATTGATTTTGTTTGGGGTTTACTCATTTAACAAATTTGGGTATGCTAAATGAGTTATTTGAAAATAATTTTCTTCTTCTTTTGTTAGCTTGTTTGTGAATCATGTGTGAGTTTAGAATCTTTACTTAGCAAATTTGTGTATGCTAAGTAAAGTCCAAAGGTTTTATTTTGTTTTGATTTTTTTTTGAAAGGAGGATCTTTACTTAGCAAATTTGGGCATGCTAAATAAAGGTTCCAAGTGTGTTTGATTTTTGTGATTTTGATTTTGAAAAGGGGATCTTCATATAGCAAATTTGTGTATGCTAAATGAAAGATCCAAATGTGTTTGAATTTTGATTTTTGAAAAGAGGATCTTCATTTAGCAAATTTGGGTATGCTAAATGAAGAATCCAAATGTGTTTTGATTTTTTGATTTTTTTAAAAAAGAGGATTTTCACTTAACAAATTTGGGTATGCTAAATGAAGAATCCAAATGTGTTTTGATTTTTTAAAAGAGGATCTTTACTTAGCAAATTTGGGTATCCTAAATAAAGGATCCAAATATTTTTAAGTTTTTGGATTTTGAAAAGAGGATCTTCACTTAGAAAAATTGAGTATGCTAAATGAAAGTCCAAATGTATTTTAAATTTTGATTTTTGAAAAGAGGATCTTCACTTAGCAAAATTGGGTATGCTAAATGAAGAATCCAAATATGTTTTGATTTTTGATTTTTGAAAAGAGGATCTTCACTTGAAAAATTTGGGTATGCTAAATGAAGGATCCAAATGTATTTTCATTTTTTTATTTTGAAAAGAGGATCATCATTTAGAAAATTTGGGTATGCTAAATGAATGATCCAAATGTGCCTCTTTTTTATGAAAAGATGATTGTTGATTTTATTTTTGAAAAGATGATTGTTGATTTTGTGAAATCTTCATTCAATAAATTGAATGAGGATGTTCATTTGTGCTTTTTGAAAATTTGAGATTTTATTTTTAAAAAGATGATTGTTGATTTTGTTTTGAAAATGAAATCTTTATTTAATAAATTGAATGAGGATGTTTATTTGTGCTTTTTGAAAATATGATTGTTGATTTTGTTTTTGAAAAGATGATTGTTGATTTTGTTTTGAAAATGAAATCTTTATTCAATGAATTGAATGAGGATGTTCATTTGTATTTTTTTTTTGAAAATATGATTGTTGATTTTATTTTTGAAAAGATGGTTAGATTTTATTTTGAAAATGAAATATTCATTCAATAAATGGAATGAGGATGTTCATTTGTACTTTTTAAAAATATGATTATTAATTTTATTTTTGAAAATGAAATCTTCATTCAATAAATTGAATGAGGATGTTCATTTGTGAATTTTGAAATTATGATTGTTAATTTTTATTTTTTGAAAAGATGATTGTTATTTTTTTTTTTTGAAAATGAAATCTTCATTCAACAAATGGAATGAAGATGTTCATTTGTGTTTTTTTTGAAAATATGATTGTTGATTTTTTTTTTGAAAAGATGATTGTTGATTTTGTTTTAAAAATAAAATCTTCATTCAATAAATTGAATGAGGATGTTCATTTGTGCTCTTTTAAAAATATGATTATTGATTTTATTTTTGAAAATAAAATCTTCATTCAATAAATTGAATGAGGATGTTCATTTGTGATTTTTGAAAAGCGGATTTTGGTTTTGATTTTTGAAAAGATGATACATGTAACAATCATGAAGATTATTAGATGAAGTTGAAATATTTTATTATGTGCATTTTGGAAAAGTGCTTTTGGGAAATTATTGTTCTTATAAAAGATTTATTTCTCTTTATTTTTGGAATGAACCTTTCCTTACCATAGAAATAGTAAAAGGAAAGTTCAACAAAAATTTTTGGTCATTTATTTTGTTTAAATTTTATTTTCACATATTGGGGGACCTAACAGGGGTTTTAAGACGTTCACAAAGTGAAGTGCTAAAACCTAAAGGATGTTGGCTAGCTTATATTAACGATGAAATAAACTAAGTGCCAACATGAAAGAAGGATAGTCTCGGACTCACATGAAGTGCAAATCTACTATCGATACTTGGAGATAATGATCATTTACCAAAGATGTAGAGAGGAACAAATCCCCATCGGAGTTGCCAGAAAAATCTATGGTGAATTTTTATTTTTTATCTTCATCTATCTTTTAAAAAATAAATGAAGAAAAAATATATACTTGTTGGAAACCATGTAGATCTATAGATGTTCTCATTAGGGTGATCGGGTATGGCATCGAGGAATGATGTACTATCTCAAGAGACAGAAGTCACCATCCTACAATGGACCTAATCATTTAATGAGGACTCCAAAGGACTATGGGTCTTCGGATGTACCAGAGATTCTTCCCTTACTTTACATAGAAAAGTAAAGTAGGGTTTATTTTAAACCAGGTTTGTTAAGTTCCCTATGGAGGCAAGCCCCCATAGTTGATTACATCCTAAAGAATGAGATACCTTAAGAATAATCTTGATGAAGGTAAATGATTGCTGTCTTCAAAGATTTTGAAAGTAGGACTATCAATAAATTAGTTTATTTTTGGAAGATCAAGCGGGATTGATCAAGAGAAGGGAGTTATTATCGAAACCAAAGAGAGATAAGTAGGAGATGCTCACGATACTAAGAAACCTAGTGAGCGTCCCAAATTATCCTATGGTTGGGCTTTATATTTTAGAAATTTGTAGAGAATTAATTGTTTGAGTTGAGTTTTTATTATAAATTTTGGGCTTATAATTTCATAATACAAGATCGTGAAAATGCCTAAGAGGTAAGGATTTATGCTTATAGCCCACAAAGGGAAATGACAACCTTTAAACCTAAATCTAGGGAGCTTTGGTGAGAGCCAAGGCACGACCTAAATCTAAGGTGAAAATGGGTATATGGTTTACCTATGCAAGAGAGGATAAACCACCCGACTGTTGGACTTACAACCGCTTGGGGTTGGCTGCCAACTAACTCCTCCTATGATTTTAAATACATGTAGGTAAGTCTTATGATTTTGTAAGATAATTAGGCTTTTATTTATTTAGAAAGAGACTAAGTCTTTAAACACACTCCCTAAAAGACTAGATCATGTAGGGCATGAATAATGACTTAACTATAATGCAAATTTTTGTTAAGTTTTATTTTTATTTTTGGATAATTTCTTTGACACAGGCTATGAGATTCATATGCCTAATGCATGAGAAATTAGTTATGGGCCAAAATCAATAAGAAGGAGGTGTATTTCCATCATGGCTATCAAAGGTCAAACCAAGTTCCTTGGCAAAGATGGAAGCCCTCCATAAGCATGAGTGAAGCAAGATACTTTTTTATGCATGATGTGAGACATACAACATCCAGGTAAAGGTGATTTATAACCTAGGCTTTATGTGAGGTTATGAATTATTTATTTTTAATTTTGAGTTGATTAATTGGATAGAAAATTTATTTTTCCCTAGGAGCCTAATCGCATCCAGGCCATTCATCAAAGTAAGGAAGAAACTAGAAAAAATATGTCATCTTAATGCACAAGCTAAATAAATATCAAATAGTTTATAAAGTAAGCGCAAAAGAATAAAAGGCCAATGTGGTCGGGTACCATCGCACAACTCGAAAAGAAAATGGGTAGCCAAGCTATAAGCTTATACAACTTGGATTACCAATGAATTAATTATAAATTAAAAAGAATTCATATTATGGGGTCTTCATTCTTCATTTCTTCATTTCTTCTTTTCTTTCTTCTTTCTTCTTTCTTCTTTTGGTTGGTTGGGATGTAGTTTGCTCCAAGGCTTCACATGGTACATAAGATATAGTCTTATGATCAATGTTTATCCTAATCCCCCATAACATTCATTCCAAATCTTAATTGCAAAATTACATGAAAATGGGAAAGTAAATCTAACTAAAATCTGTAAAATAGAGATTAGCTAAACATACCACACTATCCCAAGCAGTTATAGGAATAAATTAGACTTAGCACCCAACACATGGGTAACCAAGTCCTCCTATCCTAATTTAGATTATGCTTAGGGGTATAAGCAACCTGCACAGTAAAAATATTTATATATTTTTATTACATCACCCCTTAAGCACAATCCCATGTAGAAGACAATGATTAGACTAAGATCGTCCTATCATCCAGTTTACGCACATGCACTCTATCTTTCAGTCTAAAAAATATTATATCACAAAACAAAATCAGGCATCAAACCATACACCGCCCTAACATAGAGCTAAAAATGGTGACTTAGCCTAATGTGTGTGCCATTTAAGGCTTGTGTGGTATGTCTTAACTAGGCTTTAAAGTTAGAATTTTCTTAAGTGTTAAGGATTCAATCTAGAGGATGGTTTCATTTAAGTGATTTAGTTGATTTGTTGATTTTATTTTAATGATTTGATTAGGTTTGAGTGAACCAACATTTTAATTACTAAGTGTTGTAAGGAGAGAAAAAGAGAAGAGAACTTTCTCTTTCCTCCCTACCTTAAGTAACTTCTAAGGTAGATTCATTAATGATTTTTCTTTAGTGAATATTTTATTATATGTTTTAATTAATCTTAAGTTTAGATTTGCTCTAAATAAACTTATTCAATAAGTTAGGCATTTTAAGATTAATTAAGGTGAATTGCTATCACAAAACACACAACAATTTATTCCTTTCCAATATGTGTATCATGTACATGAATAAATCCTAAGCATATCTATACAAGCAATGGAAATATTTAGCACACTTTAATGATGAATGCTAAGAGATGTTGCTTAAGAAAATTTGGATGTTTCATGATGCATGATTTTGTTATGTATAAAAGAGAGGGATTCTTTAATCCATTAATCAAATGCACATTTACAAGTATAAAAGACATAAGTGAGTACGTCATCATTATTTTCTACACCAAGAGTATAAGGTACAAGACCTTCTTAGGGTTACTAAAGCCTCACAACCCCAAGATGTCTAGTCTAATATACGACTTTTCTTAAATACATATGCATGTACAAAAAGAAAGCGAATGGATGAAGAATCATGCAAAATATTTTTGTTTGTTTGTTTGATTTTGGTTTATATAATTTATATGTGTAATGTGAGGATCCTTCTTAAGTCATAACATGGAAGTGTATAGGAATGGATTTAAGCAAGTGTTATATTCTTTTCAAATGAACTATACACTTTGCAAATTCTATACAAGTCCATGTTAAGAAAAGAGAAGAATATCACATAACACATTATATGTTATAATCACATGCAAACTTATAAGTATTTATAAGTAGGATACCTTCATTTGTAATCTTTGATTTATAGGATTTGAAAATAATTTTTGATTTAATAGTGATAATAGCCACTCATATTCATACTTTAACCGAAGCATAAAATTTGACATAAATGAAACATATCTTTTATTTTTGATTTTTCAAAAGGCATGAATGCATGATTTCATATGGCTTACAACATTTAGCATGTTTGGAAAGAAATAAAGTGATGTAAGTATATGATTTCATTCACCCTAATTAATTCCTAAAGACAATCCTATGAAGTAAGATCATTTAAAGTGAATCAAAATTCTTTAAAGAGATTTTTTTGTTTTAAGTTTGATTTGATTTAGGAATGGGAAAAGGTTTGCTGGTGCTAACCCATTTCCCCCATGTGTGAATTTATTTAGTTTAATTTTTAGAATCATTAAGTTGATTTAATATTTTGTTTAGGTTAAGGTGTAAATTAAGTTAATTAATTACCCCTTACCTACACCACTTTGACATAATTAACCTAACAATTATGAGCCAACATATGGTATGAAACCACATGGAAATTGAATCAGCAATGTACTTAAAAAAGAAAGGGGCCTAATACAATTAGCTCATAATTATTGATTAATTAAGCTAAAAGGTTTAATTAAGTACTTTCATAACCTTTCCACACATGTGAGATGGAAATAATTTCCTTAAATTTATTTTAGGCTTTTGAACACTGAAGGATCTACCCAGCAAAGGATTGATTAAGTTTAGATTTATTTTGAAAGTTTGATTAAGCTAATTAAGTAGGTCATTAGTGAATTAATCCTTAATTATGTTTGGATTAAGGAAGAAAGGGGGTTTCAGGATTAACTTAGGGAAAATATCCCAAACCAATTCCATAAACATCCTACTTATCTAAACAATATTTAATTATCTTAATTAAGTGATTAAGCCACTGTTCATGCTTAATTACTTGTAATTACATTAAGAGGGTGATTAGGGATTCATTAATTGATTATTCTAATTAACTCATTAATAAATTCCAAGAAAATTGGGAGAGGCAGAAGTCATCCCCCTAAACATGCTTGAGAAGTATAAAATTAATTAATTAAGTAATCAAGGAGTAATTAGGGTAATTCAATTTTTAATTAAACCTAGTTAAGGAAAATCCACTATTCAAAATCCATTAAAAATAATTTTATTGGATTCTCCTCTGAATTATCTTTAAAATGAAGTTGAGTTTGTATTGTTCTAATTTTTCTACATTTAATTATGATTTTATGAAGTTTCTATGATTAAGGGATAATTAAATAGCCCTAATTATATAACTAATCATATTGGCGCCACGTGGATCGCTGACGCGAAGTACACTTTCCACGTGGTGTGACGGGATTGGTTATTTAAGTTGTCAAATGGATGTTGCATTAGCCGATAGCGCTACACGCTTTCTCCTTTGTCGTCCGATCAAGGATTGGACAGCCAAGATCAAACCTGCAGTTTCAAAGGAATAAATCAGAGGATTAGCGTGTTTTAATCAGGACTGTCCATCCAAAATATGTTGGATGGATGATCCATGATTCATTCCTGCCTTTGCCTGCAGGACACGGAGACCGTCCATCTTCCATGGCTTAATCTGAGCACACTTGAGCTCAACAAAGACATATACTCAAACCACACCATATAGAAGCAAGGATAAAAACATCCAACAGTTAAATTTCAATGGGATTACAATTCCCTTCACAAAGGACCAAGGATTTTTCTACTTAAGCTCAGTTTTGAGGCGTACCTCGTCGGAGGCTATCACTGGTGCTTCCAACTGTTGAGGTAACTTCGTCTAGTGGAGACAAATCCTTATTAAAAGTTTCAAGGTTTAATTTGCAATGGATCTTCCAATTGACCAAAGCTTGCTTCAATGGCTTGCGGTTTTGATCGAACTCCCCCTTCCCATGGCTTGGTGACTTGGGAAAAGCTTTAGGTAGCTTGACTTGGCTCCCTGATGGTGCTTGCAAGATTAATTGGACTTTGGTGGAGTGATGAGTGAGTTGGAAATTTCTCCTACCTCCCTTATTTTTGGCTTAAGCAAAATCGAGAAGAGAGAAATGTAATGAGCTTAGGAATGCCTAGGGAAGCTTGTCGATGCCTTTGATCCTCTGAGCTCAATCGAATGCAAGGAAGATAGTTTGAGTGGAAAAGAGGTGGAGTATATCTCCCGCAACTTGGATCAGATGACCGAAGCTTGCTCTGCCATTTTGATCAAACTTCTCTGATTGAATTGGTTGTTTAGGTTATTAGGAGCTCCATGTGGTTCGATTTTCGCAGAGGAGTGGAAGTGTGGAGGTGTACATGGGTTAAAATGAGTGTGGGAGGTAATCCAAGTAGAGAAAATTTATTAGAGGGTTGGTTTGGCCTTGGGTTGGGTCATTGTTGACCCAAACCCATTGGGTCATGTGCACCAGCTCCCTTGGTGTCCAAATGGCCCACTAGGAGGATGCTAAGTGCCCATGAAAAAGATTTTACCAAATTCCAAGTGGATTTGGCCATAGGTTACCCTTTGACCCAAGGGTAAAATGGTCGTTTGGGTTTGATTTTGACTTAGGCATATTTGAAATGATTGAAAAATGGGTTGTGCCAAATTTCATTGAATTTAGAGTTTATTTGATATGATTTGGCTCAAGTTTACCCATTTAGGTCAAAATAAGTCAACTTGGGTCAAATTGATCAATTGGTCAAATTGGGTCAAACCATGGGTTTGGTCAAGTTCAAATGATCATTTGGAGCCTATATGTATCATTGGCTTGATTCAATTTGGTTTATATTTGATTTTGGTTCATTTGAATTCATTTATGTCAAGTTGACCAATTTGACCCATTTGACCCAATTGGGTTGGTTTAGGCTTGGTTGATCATTTGAAATATTTTGCTAGCTTTGGTTTCAATCAATTTTGATTTGGTTAAGTTTCAAGTTGATTTGACATTTTAGGTCAAGTTGGGTTCATGGTCAATTGGGCTAGGTTGGGTCTAGTTGGCCAATTGAGACTTTGGTCAAGTTCAATAAGTGATTTAGAATGAATTTGACCCATTAGTTGCAATCAATTTGACTAGATCAAGATTTGACACATTTTGACTTTTTAGGTCAACTTGGGTCAACTTAGGTCAAGTTACCAATTCGGCTAGGTTTGGCTCAAATGATGACTTGGCCAAGTTCAATCATTGATCATGGATTAGTTTTGATCAATGATTTCAATCAATTTGGCCTATGGTGGATTTTGGCTTGTTTAAGTTTCATTTAGGCTAAATGTTGACTTGGTCAAAGGCTATGTTTGACTTAGTTTGACCCAATTTTCGTGATTGATCATCTTATGATGATTATTGCTCACAATGTGAGGCTTAGATGGGCTTAGTTCAATCCAATTTAGGTAGGATTAGAACTTGGCTCGAAAGGGTACTTTAGGTCACTTTGGGTCAAGTTAGCCTAAGTGGGTCAATTAGCTTGATCAAGGCTTGATTCAAGATTGGTTGAACTCACATATGGACTTATGATTGAAATATAAATCCATTTGTAAGTCATTTAGAGTCAAATGGGTTTTGATTCATGTGATAATTTCAAGTTCAAAGGGTGAACATGGGTTTGATTTGGGTTTGAGTTTTGAATTTAATTTTTATTTGATGATTAAAATTTATGCTTGAATTTGATTTGTGATTGAAGGATTGATTGTTTGAAGAGAAAATCCAAAGGTTTAGATTGATTTGAGAATGATTTGATTAAGTTCAAGAATCTGACTTGAAGGGTGAAGGTTGGATTTTGATTAGATTTGGATTTGAGTTTTGAATTTGGTTTTGGTTATTTGAATTTATATTTCATTTATATTTGTGAATATAAATGAGAATATAAATGAGTTATGAGAAAATATTTTGAATTTAGAATGATTTGAATTTGATTTGAGCTAAGTCCATAAGATGAAATCAAAGGCTTAGGAAAGATTTTGGATTTGGAATTGATCATGGATGTCAATCAATTGAGATTTGATTCAATTTGAGAAAATCAATTGGAATTGGTTTAAGGTTTTATTTGGAATTGATTTGAATTTGAGATTGATTTGAATTTGAAGTTGATTTGGATTTGAAGTTGATTTGAATTTGATTTGAATTTGAAGTTGATTTGAATTTGAAGTTGATTTGAATTTGAGGTTGATTTGAATTTGGAGTTTGATTTGAAAGAAGAAAGTAAGGATTTGGTTCAAGCTATAGGTTATGAAAATTTTTCAAACACCCCTAAGGCATAACATATTCTTATGGCTAACTCTTCTAAGTTTCTAGGGTTAGGTTAAGTGTTCACCTAATCACTAGAAGTGTCTTAAGACTAAAGAACTCTTAGTGTATAAGAGGAGTCCTATGTCTAAGATGAAGAAGTTGAGAGCTCATTCTAAAAATGAGGTTAATATGCCTATATACACTGTAATGTAGAGGGGATGGTTGTGCTCCATGTCCCCTAGAAGAAGGTCTTCATTTGTGAATGTGACTCCCTGAGCTTCTCTTGAATAATATGCCTCCTCTCAACAATGGTCAGATGAGCTAAGCATATTTCTAGATCAAGAAGAGCCTTGATTAATGATTCCCTCACCTCTTTGGATAAGACAAGGGCATCATATATGCTTAGTTTAGTTGGCAACTTTATTAGGTGAGCGAGGACATTGTAATCAACTCTGGGCTGATCCTCCACAAGCATATCCATGGGTGGAGCATCCTGTGGAGGGGCTTCTTGCTTGCTGGTACCAATGACTTATTTTCCCTTATCTTGAGGTGCTTCCCTAGGAGGTAGAACCTTGCCACTACGAAGGTTAACTTCGGTGATCTCTTGTGGTGAGTTAGTGGAACATTCTACCTACTCGTCAGGCTCACCTACAACTTCTCCTATAGGACCCTCAAGATCAGATGATTCTAAGTCTATCTCAAGAGGAGAACCCATAGTATTCAGAAAAGGAAAGTCCATTTCTGAATTAGAAAGAGGATGATCAGAGTTGTTATAATTATTAAGACTTGAAGAGTTTTCTAAAGGAGTAGCATCAGTTTGGGGGAGGCTGGCCCGATCCAAGTCCAAATCCATCCCAAAGGGCAAAGTGAAGACATACTTTTGAGCATCCATTTGAACCAAACTTGAGAAAAACTAACTGAAACTGAGTTGAAATTCTATAATTTTTGAAAATAAACTCAAATTATTTTTTTTTTATCTTAATTTGCTTTATAATTCGAACCTACACTCAATAATTTGAATATGTTAAGTGGGGCTCTTTGAATTTAAGAGAGAGATTTTTATTTGAATTTAGAATTGGGGAAGAGATTTTTGAATTTAGAATCCATTTTCAACAAATTTGTGTATGTTGAAAATGAGTTCAAGTATTTTGAAGAAATTTTTGATGCTTTCATTGGTTAATATTTGAATTTGATTTTTTTTGTTTGGAGACCCTTCATTTAACAAATTTTAGTGTGTTAAAATAAAGGGTCAAATGATTTTGTTTGGGGTTACTCATTTAGAAAATTTGAGTATGCTAAATGAGTTGTTTGAAAACAATTTTCTTCTTTTGCTTGTTTGTGAATCATGTGTGAGTTAGTAATGGAATCTTTACTTAGCAATTTTGTGTATGCTAAATAAAGTCCAAATGTTTTTGTTTTGATTTTTTGAAAAGATGATATTTACTTAGCAAATTTGGGTATGCTAAAAGAAGGATCCAAATGTGTTTCATTTTTGTGATTTTGAAAAGGGGATCTTTACTTAGCAAATTTGGGTATGCTAAATAAAGTCCAAATGTGTTTTTGGTTTTGATGTTTTTTGAAAAGATGATCTTTACTTAGAAAATTTGGGTATGCTAAATAAAGTTCAAATGTGTTTGAATTTTTTATTTTGAAAAATGAGGCCTTTACTTAGCAAATTTGTGTATACTAAATAAAGTTTAAATGTGTTTGAATTCTTGATTTTGAAAAATGGGAACTTTACGTAACAAATTTGGGTATGCTAAATAAAGTTCAAATGTGTTTGAATTTTTTATTTTGATTTTGTAAATGGAAACTTTACTTAGGAAATTTGGGTATGCTAAATAAAGTTCAAAATGTGTTTGATTTTGATTTTGAAAATGGGAACTTTACTTATCAAATTTGGGTATGTTAAATAAAGTTCAAAATATGCTTGATTTTTATTTTTGATTTTGAAAATAGGAACTTTACCTAGCAAATTTTGGTATGCTAAATAAAGTTCAAAATGTGTTTGATTTTGATTTTCGATTTTGAAAATGGGAACTTAACTTAGAAAATTTGGGTATGCTAAATAAAGTTCAAATGTGTTTGATTTTGATTTTTGATTTTGAAAATGAGAACTTAGCAAATTTGGGTATGCTAAATAAAGTTCAAATGCATTTGATTTTGATTTTTGATTTTAAAAATGGAAACTTTACTTAACAAATTTGGGTATGCTAAATAAAGTTCAAAATGTGTTTGATTTTGATTTTGAAAATGGGAACTTTACTTAGAAAATTTGGGTATGCTAAATAAAGTTCAAATGTGTTTGATTTTGATTTTTATTTTGAAAATGGAAACTTGTTGACCTCATTTTTAGAATGAGCAACCACATCCCCCACCCCCCCAATCTTACACAAATCTTACACATAGGAATTCTATTAGAATTTAAGAATTCCTTAGTCTTAAGATACATCAAGTGATTAGGTGGACACTCAACCTAACCCTAGAGACTTAGAAGAGTTAGCTAGAGGAATAGGTTAGGCCTTAGGGGTGTAGAAAATTTGCCTACCCTATAGCTTGAACCACATTCCTCACTTCCTTCCTTCAAGTCAAACTCCAAATCAAATCAACAATAAATTCCAACCTAATTGAATTTCCCTAAACTCAAATCAATTCCAAATGATTGAAATCCATGATCAACTCCAAATGATTGAAGCTCATGACTGAAATTCTAAATTCAAAATCTTTCCTAAGCCCTTTGATTTTATCTTATGGACTTAGCTCAAATCAAATCCAAATCAATTAAAATTCAAGAAATTTTCCCATAACCCATTTATATTATCATTTATATTCACAAATATAAATGCATTATAAATTCAAATACCCAAGAATCAATTCAAAAATCAAACTCAAATTCAATCAAAATCCAACTTAAGCTTTTCAAGTAAAATTCTTGAATTTAGCCAAATCAAACTCAAATCAACCCAAACTCTTGATTTTTCTTCATGACTCAATCAATTCTTAAATCTTGAATCCAAATATAAATATAAACTTCAATCCTCAAATCAAAACTAAATTCAAAAATCAAACCCAAGTTAAACTCATGTTCATCCTTTGAACTTGAAATTGATAAATGAATCGAAACACATTGGACTTCAAATCTCTTTCAAATTGATTTATATTTCAATCATAAATCCATATGTGAGTTCAACCTAACTTGAATCAAGCCTTGATCAAGCCAACTAAACCCAATTGACTCACTTGACCCAAAGTGGCCAATTTGACCTACATGAATCAAAATTCTATTCAATCCAAATCAAAATAAAGTAAGCCAATCCAAACTTCATGTTATATTTGTTGATCATCATAGGTTAATCAATTGTCATGAATTAGGTCTACCTATTATCATGAATTGGGTCTAACCAATTCAACCTAACCCATTGACCAAGTCAACCCTTTAACCCATATGAACCCAAACTAGCCATATTGTAACCTAAACCAAATTGAGTGCAACCAATAGCTCAAGTTAACTCTAAATTGATTATTAAACTTGAACAAAGCCTTAATTAAACCCAATTCAATCAATTGGCCAACCAGACAACCTAGCTTAATTGACCATAAACCTAACTCGACCTAAAAGTTCAAATCAAGCAAAAACCAAATATAAACCAAATTGATTGGAAACAAAGAAACCAATCCATTTAAAATGTTCAATTAAACATAAACTAAGTCATGATTCAATCCAATTTGGTCAATTGGGTCAAATCAGTCAACTTAGCCCAAATTGACCTAATGGATGAAATTGGCCAAAATGCAAATTAAATCTAAATTAAACCAAATTAATTGAAACCAATTAAACTAATATACTCCAAATAGTTATTTAAACTTGATCCAACTCTTAGTTTGACCCAATTTCACCAATTGGTCAACCTAACCCATTTTGACCCGATTTGACCCAAATGGGTCAAATTAACCCAAATTAAATCAAATGAACTTCAAATGACATGAAATTTGGTCCAACATACTTTTGACTCATTTCAAATCTACTGAAATCAAATTCAACATCAAATGACCACTTTGCCCTTGGGTCAATGGCATTCCATGAGAAAAGATACTTTCCCAAGTGGTCATTTCTCTTCCTTGGCCACTTGGCACTCATCCATTGGTCCACATAGGCACCTAGGACACTAATGTTTTGACCCAAGGAGTGGTTAGGGCAGCCAAAATTCATGGGGAGGTGAAATCACCTCACCTCTCCCATTGGAACACTTGGCATGAAGGACACTCACCTCCACTTGGCTAGGACACCCACTTGTCCTTCATGATAGCCACTTTCCATGCCTTAGCCAACCATAGAGAGCCACATAGGATGATTCTCTTCCATTCCCAACCACCCCAAGCCAAGTGACATGAGTTTAGAGCCAAAATTTTAAACAAAAAGTGGATTTTAGTTCATTTGACTTCACTTTTGATTCTGAGGCTTTTGTGGCTGAAAGAAACACTCATTCCTCTCATTCTCCTGCTCCCAAAGCTCCCAAAAGACATTAGAAATCATCCACTTCATTTTGGAGAGAAATACTCCAAAACTAAGGGGATTTCAGTGAGGAAACGATGATCACTGGAGGAAACTTCATTTTAACGTCAAGGCGAGGATTTAAGATCAGCCCAAGGCTTCTTCCCTCACTCAACAATGCCCTCGAGTCACCACCATCACCGAAAATCATCCTCGATGAGGTAACCTTCAAAAATCATAGTCAGCCTTAGGATCTTTTATTTTGTGATAGATTTTGTGTGATTTTTAGGAGTCTATCCTAGCTAATCCTGCATTTTTACTTTAAATCATCCCAATTAGAAAATAGAATTTTTTCAGTGCAAATCAAAATGAAAATGAGTCCAATTGGACAAGTTTTCACTTAGCTAACCCTATTTTTTAATTTAAAAAACCTATTTTTACTATTCATCACCGGCGAGGCTACAACTGCCATCTGATCCCGCGGTTCGAGGGATTGGATGGCTCGGATAGCGAGTGGACTATGTGATTCGGGCCTTCGGATCACCTGATGTGATCTGGACCATTCGATCGCATAGTTCATGTGATCGGATGGCTGATCAACCATCCTTTCCGGATCATGCGATGATATGGACACCGACGACCGGACAGCCAAAGCAACCAGCTCACTTTTCATGTGCTGACCATCTTCCCACCCAATCTGCTGATGTGACATCACACGCAAATTGCACGGTGTCAGGTGGTGTGCATGTGCCATGAGGCACCGCACGTCCAATCGCGTGTCGCCGCATTGCCACATCAACGTCGCACAGATTTTCCGATTTAAAAAGTTAATTTAAATTACCTAAAACTTTAAAAATTCATAGAAAATAAAATTCTTAACCAAAAATTACAAACGAGGGCTAATTGGATTAGTCTTTTTGAGAGGAATCCAACAAACCTAAAATATTCAACATTTACTTAGTATTTTGAGCATAATTTGAGTTTTAGTAAAAATCCAATTTCTTTAATTAAACCAAAAATACATGTCAGATTAAATTGAAATTTTCAGAGATTAAAACTAATTTTAAAATACACCTACCACAAAAAGTTCAAGTCAAAATGACCTTTAGATTAAAATATATTGAATTTTAAATGTCAAATGGTTTATTTTAATAAAATAAATTAGAAAAATTCATAAAAAAATCACTTAAATCAATTGAAACTTCCTAAATTCATAACTAATTGTAGAAAAATCCAAAAATAAAAAAAAATACAAACTTGGTCTCATTTTAAAGATAATTAAGAGAAAAGTCCATTAAAATTATTTCTAATTGAGTTTGAATAGTAGATTGTCTTTAATTAAGGTTTATTTGAAAATTTAATAACCCTAATTACTCCCTAATGACTTCATTAATTAATTTCATACTTCTCAAGCATGTTTAGTGGGATGACTTCTACCTCCCCTAATTTTCTTGGAATTTATTAATGAGTTAATCAAGGAAATTAATTAATGAACCTCTAATCACTCTCTTAATGTAATTAAGGTCAATTAAGCATGTGAATAGTGATTTAATTTCTTAATTAAGATAATTAAACTTTGTTTAAGTGATTAGGAGGTTTTTGGAATGATTTTGGGATATTTTTCTTAAGTTATTTCCTAAACCCCCTTTCTTCCTTAATCCAAATCTAATTAAGGGTTAATCCACTAATGATCTACTTAATTAATCAAATTATATTCTCAAAATCAAAATTAATCCAAAATATTAATCAATTCTTCTTGGGTAGATACTTAGGTGTTTAATAACCTAAGTAAACTTAAGGAAATCATACATAACCCATATGTGTGGGAAAGGTTATGAAAGTACTTAAATTAAACCCTTTAGCTTAATTAATCAATAATTATGAGCCAATTATATTAGGTACCTTTCTTTATTATGAGACATTGCTAATTTAAATTACTTGTGGTTTTATGTCATACATTGGCTCATAATTATTTGATTAAATATGTTAAAGTGGTACAGGTAAGGGGTAATTAATGAACTTAATCTACACCTTAATCTAACCAAAGTATAAAATTGATCTAATCACCTAAAAATTAAACTAAAATAATACACACATGTGGGAATGGGTAAGGACCAGTAAACCTTTTCACACTTTTCTAATTCAAATCAAACTCAAAGCAAAATGAAAGTCTCTTTAAACAACTTTTGATTCTCTTTAAATGATCTTACTTCATAAGATTATCTTTAAGAATTAATTAGAGTGAATGAAATTACATGCTTACATCACTTTATTTTTTTTCTAGCATGCTCAATGTGTATGTCATATGAAAATCATACATTCATGCTTTTCAAAAATCAAATTCAAAATGAAATTTTTTTCTTTATGTCAAATTGTATGTTTTGGCTAAAGTAAAGATATGAGTGGCTATTATCACTATTAAATTCAAAATTATTTTCAAAATCTATAAATCAAATACCTAAACCTGAAAGTGTGCTACTTATAATTATTTATAAGCTTTCATGTAGATATAAATATGAAGATGTGCATAGTATACTTTTCCTTCTCTTTTCTTTTAGCATAGTTTTGAGTAGGATTTGACAAAGTATATAGTTCATCTGAAAAGAACATAACACTTGCCTAACTCCATTCCTATTCATTTTTATGCTATTACTTAAAGAAGGAAATCCTTACACTTACACATATAAATTGCATAACCAAATCAAACAAACAAATACAAACTTTTGCATGATTCTCTTTCCATGCATTTATTTTCGTACAAACACATGTATTTAAGAAAAGTGGTATATTAGTCTGGACAACCCCAGGGTTGCGAGGTTTTATGTAGCCCTAATTAGGTCTTGTGCCTTACACCCCTGGTTAACAATGGCGTCATACTCACTTGTGTCTTTTGTACTTGTAAATGTGCATATAAAAAATGGATAAAAGAGTCAACATAAACTTTTTTTGTGCATGATTCTCTTTCCATGCATTTCTTTTTGTATATGCATATATATTTAAGAAAAGTGGTATATTAGTCTGGACTACCCTGAGGTTGTGAAGCTTTAAGTAGCCCTAAGTAGGTCTTGTATCTTACACCCCTGGCTAATAATGGCTTCGTACTCACTTATGTATTTTATACTTGTAGATGTGCATATGAAAAATGGATAAAAGAATCACTCTCTTCTACTTAACAAAATCATGCATACATGAAACGTTCAAGGTTTTCTTAAGCAGCCTCTCTTAGCATTCATTATTAAGGTGTGCTAAATGCTCATCGCATGTATAGATATGCTTAGGATTCATTCATGTGCATAATACACATGTGGGAAAGAAATAAAATATTGTGTGTTTTGTGATAGTAATTCACTTTACTTAATCTTAAAATGCCTTTCTTTTTGAATAGGTTTGTTTAGAGAAAATCAAAACTTAGGATTAATTAAAACTCATAATAAAACATCACTAAACAAAAATTCTTAATGAATCTACCTTAGAAATCATTTAAGGCAGGGAGGAAAGAAAAGTTCTCTTCTCTTTTCCTCTCTTTACAACCATTAGTAATTAAGTAGGCTCATTCAAACTAAATCAAATCATCAAATAAAATTAACACATATCAACTAACAACTTAAATGAGACCACCCTTCTAAGTTGAACCTTTTCACGCTTAAAAAATCCTAACCTAAAAGCCTAGCTAAGTATACCACACAAACTTTATATGGCACACACATTAGGCTAAATCACCACGTCTAGTCCTATGTTAGGGTGGTGAATGGTTTGATGTTTGCTTTATTTTATGATGTGATATTTTAATCTGGATGTTAGGATGTATGTGCATAGAATGAATGGTAGGACAATTTAGTATAATCATTATCTTATGTAGGGGATTGTGCTTAAGGGGTGTTGTAATAAAAATATAACTACTTTTGCTATGCAGGTTGCTTATATTCTTAAGCATAATCAAAAATAGGCTAGGTGGACTTGGTTACCCATGTGTGGGGTGCTAAGTCTAATTTGTTTATATACATGCTTGGGATTTGTATGGTTTGTTTAGCTAATCTCTAATTTGTAGGTGTTAGTTAGATTTACTTTACCTTTTCATGTATTTTTTATAATTAGGATTTTGGAATGATTATTATGGGGATTAGGATGAGCATTGGTTATAAGGTCATGCCTTATGTACCATGTGAAGCCTTTGGAGCATCTACCTTCCAACCATTTAAAAGAAGGAACCAAAGATGAAAGAAGTAAAGAAGAAGAAAGAAGAAAAGAAGAATGAAGAAATGAAGCTTGAAGACCCCCATAATAATGAATTCCTTGCTTAATTGTGCTTAATTCATTTGTAATCCGGGTTGCATAAGGGTAGAGCTCAACTATCCAATTTGTTTTCGGGTTTGTGCAGTGGTGCCGGACCACAAATGACCTATTATTCTTTTATGTTAGTTTTATAAAATGTGTGATATTTTGTTTAGCTTGTGCATTAAGATGGCATATTTTCCTAGTTTCTTCCTTGCTTTGATGTATAGCCTGGATAACGATTAGGCTCTTAGGGAAAAATAAATCTTCTACCAAATTATTCAACTCAAAATTAAAAATAAATAACTTATAATCTCATTTAAAGCCTAAGTTAAAATCAAGATGAAAGAATTAGAAACCCCTTAACTGGATGAGCATTTCTTTTCTAACATCATACATAAAAACATATTATATCACCCTTGATTGGAGGGCTTCCACCTTTTCCAGAGAAACTTGGCTTGATCTTTGAGAACCATGGTAGAAACACACCTCCTCCCTTCTCACTGATTTTGGCCAATAATTTTACTTCTCATGCATTAGGCATATGAATCCTATAAGCCTAAGTCAAATGACTGTCCAAAAATAAAAATAACATGTAATATGATTTGCATTAGATTCAGGTCATTTGAAGCATGCCCTTACATGATTTAGTCTCTTTAGGAAGTGAGTTTAAGGACTTAGTCTCTTTTTAAATAAATAACAGCCCAGTTATATTGCATAAAGCATATGACTTCCCTACATGAATTTAAAATCGTAGGAGGAGTTAGTTGCCGGCTACCCTAGACGGTTGTAAGCCTAACAGTCAGGTGGTTTATCCTCTTCTTTAGAGGTAAACCATATGCCCATTTTCACCTCAGATTTAGGTCATGCTTTTGGCCCTCACCAAAGCTCCCTAGATTTAGGTTCTAAGGCTGCTTCTCCCTTCTATGGGCTATAAGCATAAATCCTCACCATCTTAGGCATTTCTATAACCTTGTATTGTGGAATTATAAGCCCTAAACTTCTAATAAAAATTCAACTCAAACAAATAATTCTCCTCAATTTCAAAAATATAGAGCCCAACCATAGGATAGTTTGGGATGTTTACTCGGCTTCCTGGTATCCTAATGATCCCTTACCTCCATTTGGCTTTGACAAGAACTCCCTCCTCTTGATCGATCTAACCTGATTTTCCAAAAATAAACTAATTGATTAATAGTCATACCTATTGAAATCTTTGGAGACAATCATCATTTATCTTAATCGAGAGTATTCCTAAGGAATCCCCTTCCTTATAATGTAATTAACTATAGGGGTTTGCCCCTGTAAGGAACTTAACAAACTTAATTTAAAATAAACCCTACTTTACTTTTTTATGTAAACTAGGGGAAGAATCTCTGGTACATATGCAGACCCATAGTCTTTAGGAGTCCTTATTGAGGAGATTAGGTCCATTGTAGGGTGGTGACTTCTATCTTTCAAGATAGTACACCTCTCCTCAATGTCGCACCCAATCACCCTAATAAGAACATCTGCGGATCTACGTAGCATCCCAACCAAAAGGCATATATTTCATTTTTTTTCATTTATCCTCTCCAAAAGGATAGATGAAGGTGGGAATATTTTCACCATAGAACTTTACTTAGCAAATTTAGGTATGCTAAATAAAGTTCAAAATGTGTTTTATTTTGATTTTCAATTTTGAAAATGGGAACTTTACTTAGCAAATTTGGATATGATAAATAAAGTTCAAATGTGTTTGATTTTGATTTTTGAGGGGGTTTCTATTCAATAAAAATGGTGTGTTAAATAAAATCTAATTTTTAATTTTGTTTTTAAAGGATGAAACTCTTATTTGACAAATTTGGGTATGTCAAATGGAATTTCAATGTATTTTGATTCTTATAATTTTTTTAAAGTAGATTTCCATTTAACAAATTTGGGTATGTAAAAATGGAAATCAATCATGTTTTATTTTTCAAAGATGAAATTTTTTGTGTGATTATTGCTTTTTGAAAAGGAAGAAATTTCAACTTAACACATGTGGGATGTATTGAGTGGAATTTCAAATGGTATAATTTTATTTGAAAATAAAACCTCCATCCAACATTTTGAATATATTAAATGAAGAGGCTTATTTTCAAATTTGTAGTTTTTGAAAAGAAAGAAATTTCAACTTCAACATATGTGAGATATATTGAAATGGAATTTCAATATTATGATATGATTCTATTTGGAAATGAAATGTTCATTCAATAAATTTAGGTATATTGAATGAGGGTATTCATTTTCAAATATGTAGTTTTCAAAAAGATGAATTTTTTTGTTTAGAAATGAAATCTTCATTCAATAAATTTGGGTATAATGAATAAGGATGTTCATTTGTGCTTTTTGAAAAGATGATTTTTATTTTATTTGGAAATGAAATCTCATTCAATAAATTTAGATATATTGAATGAGGATGTTCATATGTGCTTTTTGAAAAGATGATTGTTGATTTTGTTTAGAATGAAATCTTCATTCAATAAATTTGGGTATATTGAATAAGGATGTTCATTTATTCTTTTTGGAAAGATGATTTTTATTGTATTTGTAAATGAAATCTTCATTCAATAAATTTGGGTATATTGAATGAGGATGTTCATATGTGCTTTTTGAAAAGATGATTGTTGATTTTGTTTAAAAATGAAATCTTCATTCAATAAATTTGGGTATATTGAATGATGATGTTCATATGTGCTTTCTGAAAAGATTATTGTTGATTTTGTTAGAAAAAGAAATCTTCATTCAATAAATTTTGTATATTGAATGAGGATATTCATATGTGATTTTTGAAAGATAATTTTTTATTTTGTTTGGAAATGAAATCTTCATTCAATAAATTTGGGTGTATTAAATGAGGATGTTCATTTGTGCTTTTTCAAAAGATAATTTTTATTTTATTTAGAAATGAAATCTTCATTCAATAAATTTTGGTATATTGAATGAGGATGTTCATATGTGCTTTTTGAAAAGATGATTTTTGGTTTTGTTTTTGAAATGAAATCTTCATTCAATAAATTTGAATATATTGAATGAGGATGTTCATATGTGCATTTTGAAAAGATGATTTTTGATTTTTGATTTTTGATACGATCATGCATGTAAAAATCTTGAAGTTTGTTAAATGAAGTGCAAATATTTTATTATGTGAACATTTTTGGAAAAGTACTTTTTGAAAAGTGAAATTTTCATGAAGGATTTTTTTTTTTTTTGTAGAATGAACCTTATCTTACCATAGAAATGGTAAGCAAAGTTCAACAAAAATTTTAGTCATTTCTTTTGTTTAAATTTTATTTTCACCTATTGAAGGACCTAACAGGGGTTTCAAGACCTACACAGAGTGAGGTCCTAAAACCTAAAAGATGTTGGCTAGCTTAGCTTAAGAATGAAATGAACTAAGTGCCAACGAAAAATAAGGATAGCCTCAGATTCATATGAGATACAAATACACTATCGATACTTGGAGACAATGATCATCTACTAAAGATGGAGAGAGGAACTTTCTCCAGTGGAGTCGCCAGAAAAATCTATGGTGTTTTTATTTCTGAAACTCTTAGGGGAATTTGAAAAATAAAATTTGGTATATATTGGAACACCACGTAGATCTACAGATGTACTTATTAGGGTGATCAGGTTCGACATTGAGGAATGATGCACTATCTCGAGAGACAGAAGTCACCATCCTACAATGGACCTAACCACCTAATATGGACTCCTAAGGATAATGGGTCTTCAAATGTACTAGAGATTCTTCCCCTGCTTTACATGAAAAAGTAAAGTAGGGTTTATTTTAAATCGTGTTCATTAAGTTCCCTATGGAGGCAAGCCCCCATAGTTAATTACATCTTAAGAAATGAGATTCCTTAAGAATACTCTCGATTAAGGTAAATGATCATTGTCTCCAAAGATTTCAAAGATAGTACTATCAACAAATTGGTTATATTTGGAAGATCAAGTGGGATTGATCAAAAGGAAAGAGTTATTATCAAAACCAAAGGGAGATGAGTAGAGGGTTCCCATGATACTAGGAAGCCTAGTGAATATCCCAAACTATCCTATGGTTAGGCTTTATACTTTTGAAATTTGAGAAGAATTATATGTTTGAGTTAAATTTTTATTAGAAATCTTGGGCTTACAATTCCATAACACAAGATCATGGAAATGCCTAAGAGGTGAGGATTTATGCTTGTAGCCCACTAAGGGAAACAACGACCTTAGAACCTAAATCTAGGGAGCTTTGGCGAGGGCCAAGGCACGACCTAAATCTAAAGAGAAAATTAGTATACAATTTACCTCCACAAGAGAGGATAAACCACCCGACTGTTGGACTTACAATCGCTTGGGGGTGGCCGCCAAGTAACTCCTCACACAGTTTTAAATTCATGTAAGCAAGTCTTATGATTTGCAAGATAATTAGGCTGTTGTATATTTAAAAAGGAGACTAAGTTCTTAAACACACTCCCTAAGAGACTAAATCATGAAGGGCATGAATAATGACTTAATCTAATATAAATTTTGTTAAGTTTTATTTTAATTTTTGGACAATTCATTTGATACAGGCTATGAGATTTCATATGCCTAATGCATGAGAAGATTGATTATGGGCTAAAATGAGCAAGAAGAAGGTGTGTTTTCACCATGGATCTCAAAGGTCAAGCCATTTTCTTTGGCAAAGGTGAAAGCCTCCAATTAGCAAGAGTGAAGAAATATGATTTTTATGCATGATATGAGACATACAACATCAATCTAAAGGGTTGCTAAATCTTTTATTATCTTGATTTATGTCCTAGGCTTTAGGTGAGATTATGAGTTATTTAATTTAATTTTGAGTTGATTAATTGGATAGAAAATTTATTTTTTTCTAAGAGCCTAATCATATCCAGGACATTAATCAATCAATGAAGAAACTAAGAAAATCATACCATTTCTAATGCACAAGCTAAACAAACATCAAATAATTTTATAAAGCTAACATAAAAGAATAAGAGATCGATGTGGTCAGGTACCACCACACAACCCAAAAAAAATGTGGGTTGCCGAGCTCCCGATTACAAATGAATAATTACCATCAAAAAGGTATTCATGTTATGGGGGTCTTCATTCTTCATTTTTTCATTTCTTCATTTCTTTCCTTCTTCATTTCTTTCTTTCTTTCTTTCTTCTTTCTTCATTTGGACTTGGGATGTAGTTTGCTCCAAGGCTTCACATGGTATATAAGACATGGTCTTATGACCAATGTTCACCTTAATTCTCTCATAACATTCATTCCAAATCTTAATTATAAAAATTTACATTAAAATGGGAAAGATAAATCTAATTAAACCTGCAAAATAGAGATTAGCTAAACATATCACACAACCCAAGCAGTTATATGGATAATTTAGACTTAGCATCCCACAGATCGGTAACCAAGTCCACCTGTCCTATTTTGGATCATGCTTAGGGGTATAAGCAACCTGCTTAGCAAAATAATTCATATTTTAAATACAACGCCTCTTAAACATAATCCCCTACAGAAGACATGATTAGGCTAAGATCATCTTATCATCCAGCCTACGCACATGCACCCTAACATCCAGTCTAAAAATATTACATCACAAAAATAAATTCAGACATCAAACCATGCACCGTCCTAACATAAAGCTAAAAATGGTGACTTAGCCTAATGTGTGTGCCATTTAAGGCTTGTGTGACATGTCTTAGCAAGATTTTGAGGTTAGAATTTTATAAGTGTGAAGAATTCAACTTAGAGGGTGGTTCATTTAAGTGATTTAGTTGATTTGTCAATTTTATTTGATGATTTTATTTGGTTTGAATGAACCTACATTTAGTTACTAAATATTATAAAGAGAAGAAAAAAGAAGAGAACTTCTCTTTCATCCCTACCTTATATAATTTCTAAGGTACATTCATTAATAATTTTTCTTTAGTGAATATTTTATTTTGTATTTTAATTAACCCTAAGTTTAGATTTTCAATAAATAGCCCTATTCAATAAGAAAGACATTATAGGATTAATTAAAGTGAATTACTATCACATAACACACAATCATTTATTTCTTTCCAACATGTATATCATGCATATGAATAATCCTAAGTATATTTATACATGCAATGTAAACTTTAGCACACCTTGGCGATGAATGCAAAGAGATGTTGCTTAAGAAAATTTGGATATTTCATGAATGCATGTTTTTATTATGTAGAAAAGAGAGGGATTATTTTATCCATTAACATAATGCACATTCACATGTATAAAATATATAAGTGAGTACGACGCCATTATTTTCTAAATCAGGAGTGTAAGGTACAAGACCTTCTTGGAGCTACTTAAAGCCTCAGAATCCCGGGATATCTAGACTAATATACCACTTTTCTTAAATACAAGTTGATGTACAAAAAGAAACAAATGGTGAAGAATCATGCAAAAGATTTTTGTTTGATTTGGTTGTGTAATTTACATGTGTAAATGTGAAGATCCTTCTTAAGTCATAACATAGAAGTGCATAGGAATAGATTTAAGCAAGTGTTATGTTCTTTTCAAATGAACTATTCACTTTGCAAATCCTATTCAAATCCATGTTAAGAGAAGAGAAGAAAATCATATAATACAAATCTTATGCTATAATCAAGTGCAAGGTTATAAGTACTTATAAGTAGCATCACTTTATTTATAATCTTTGATTTATAGGTTTTGAAAATACTTTTTGGTTTAATAGTGATAATAGCCACTCATATTCTTACTTTAGCTAAAATATGCAATTTGACATAAAGGAAATATTTTATTTTAATTGATTTTTCAAAAGAGATGAATACATGATTTTATATGGCAAGCAATATTTAGCATGCTTGGAAAGAAATAAAGTGATGTAAGCATATGATTTCATTCACCCTAATTAATTTCTAAAGATAATCCTATGAAATAAGATCATTTAAAGTGAATCAAAATTCTTTAAATAGATTTTTTACTTTTGGATTTGAATTGAAAATGATTTGTGAGAAAGAGTTAGTTGGTCCTAACCCATTTCCCCCATGTGTGAATTAATTTTGTTTAATTTTTAGAACAATTAGATTTATTTTATGTTTTATTTAGGTTAAGGTGTGAATTAAGTCCGTTAATTATCCCTTACCTATACCACTTTAACATAATTAAATAAATAATTATGAGCCAACATATGATATGCAACCACATGGAATTAAATTAGCAATGCACCTAAGAAATAAAGGGGCCTAATGTAATTGGCTCACAATCTTTGATTAATTAAACTAAAGGGTTTTCATTAAGTACTTTCATAACCTTCCCACATATGTGAGTTGGATATGATTTTCTCAAACTTACCTTTGGCTTTTAAACACCTAAGGATCTGCTCAGCAAAAGATTGATTAACTTTAGGTTGGTTTTAAAAGTTTGATTAGATTAATTAAGTAGATCATTAGTGGATTAATCCTTAATTAGGTTTGGATTAAGAAAGAAAGGGGGTTTAGGGAATAACTTAGAGAAAATATCCCAAACCCATTACATAAACCTCCTCCTTACTTAATCAATGTTAATTATCTCAATTAAGGGATTAAATCACTGTTCATATGCTTAATTACTCTTAATTACATTAAAAAGGTGATTAGGAGTTCTTTAATTGATTTTCATAATTTAACTCATTGATAAATTCTGAGAAAATTAAGGGAGGCAGAAGTCATCCCATTGAACATGTTTGAGAAATTTGGAATTAATCAATTAAGTGATTAGGGAGTACTTAAGGTGATTAAAATTTTAATTAAACCCTAATTAAGAAAAAAATCACTATTCATAATCAATTAGAAATTATTTTATTATATTACCCTCTAAAATATCTTTGAAATGAGCCTTTATTTATATTTTTTTGGATATTTCTATATTTAATTATGATTTTATGAAGTTTCTATGATTAAAGGATAATTAAAATACCCTAATTAATTAACTAATCCCATCAACGCCATGTCGACCGCTGATGTAGTGCACTTTCCACGTGGCATGATGGGATTGGTTATTTAAGTTGTTACATCGTGCCACGCCAGCTGGTGGAGCAACGCACTTTCCTCTGGGCCGTCCGATCAAGGATGGGACGGCCAGGGTTAATATCATGGTTCTAAAGGATTTAAATCAGTGGATCTAATTGGTTTAATGAGAGTCGTCCATCCAAAACATGCAGGATGGATGGCTCGTGATTCATCCCTGCCTAACCTGTGGGAGACGGAGGTTGAGCTCACATAAGCTTGGATTAGGCTAGGATTTACCCCACACCATCAAGAGGTATAGGGGAGAACATCTAACGGCTAGAATCTAATGGGATTACAATTCCCTTCACAAAGGACAAAGGATTTTTTAAACTAGGATCGATTTTAAATAATACCTTACCGGAGGCTATCACTGGTGTTTCCAACAGAGGAGGTAACTTCATCTAGTGGAGACAAAGTCCTGTTGAAAGTTTCAAGTCTTAATTTGTATGGATTGCTCAATTAACCAAGCTCCCATTCAATGGCTTACGACTTTGATCAAGATCCCCCTTCCTGTGGCTTGTAGACTTGGGAAACACTTTGGGTGAGCTCGACTAGGTCCCTTGACGATGCTTGCAAAGTGAATTTAGGTTTTGTGTTGAATTGTGTAAGTTGGAAATTTCCCTCACCTCCCCTATTTTGGCTTTGAAGAAAATCGAGAAGGAGAAATTCCAGAGGCTTGGAAATGACCTTGGGAAACTTGGAGGAGCTTGCTTTGATCACTCTAGCTCAACAGAATGCAATCAACTTGGTTTGAGTGAGAATGAGGGGGAGTATATCTCCCTCTACTTGGATCAAATGGTCGAGGCTTGGAATGCCATTTTTAATCAAATGCTCTAATTGATTGGGCTGTTTAGGCTTGGTTGACCTTTTGAATATTTTGCAAGCTTTGGTTTCAATCAATTTTAGTTTAGTTTGATTTCAAGTTGATTTGGCCTTTTAAGTCAACTTAGGTTCATGATCAATTGGGCTAGGTTGGGTCTAGTTGGCCAATTGAAGCTTTGGTCAAGTTCAACAAGTGATTTAGAATGAATTGGATCCATTGGTTGTAATCAATTTGGCTTAGATCAATATTTGACTCATTTTGACTTTTAGGCCAACTTGAGTAAACTTAGGTTAAGTGGCCAATTAGGCTAGGTTTGGTTCAAATGATGACTTGCTCAAGTTCAATAATTGATTATGAATTAGTTTAGATCAATGGTTTCAATCAATTTGACATATAGTAGATTTTAGCTAGTTTGGGTTTCATTTGAGCTAAGTGTTGACTTGGTCAAAGGCTAGGTTTGACTTGGTTTGACCCAAGTTGAGTGATTGATCATCCTAAGATGATTTTTGCTCATAATGTGAGGCGTAGATGGGCTTAGTTCAATCCAATTTGGGTTGGATTAGAATTTGGCTAAAAAAGATGCTTTAGGTCACTTTGGGTCAAGTGACCCTAAGTGGATCAATTGGCTTGATCAAGGCTTAATTTAAGTTTGGTTGAACTCGTATATGGACTTATGATTGAAACATAAATCTAATTGCAAGTGATTTGGAGTCAAATGGGTTTTGATTCATTTGATAATTTCAAGTCAAAAGGGTGAACATGGGTTTGACTTGGGTTGGTTTAATTTTGGTTTGATGATTGAAGTTTATGTTTATATTTGATTTGTGATTGAAGGAATGATTGTTTGAAGAGTAAATAAAAATGTTTGGATTTATTTGAGAATAATTTGGTTAAGTTCAAGAATTTGACTTGAAAGAGGTATAGTTTGGATTTAGGTTAGAATTGGACTTTGAGTTTTGAATTTAGTTTTGGTTATTTAAATTTATATTTCATTTATATTTGTGAATATAAATGAGAATATAAATGGGTTATGAGATAATCTTTTGAATTTGGGGTGATTTGGATTTGATTTGAACTAAGTCCATAAGATGAAATCAAAATGGCTTAGGAAAGATTTTTGGGATTTAAATTCAATCATAGGTTTCAATCACTTGGAATTGGTTCATGATTTGAAAAAATCCATTGAGTTGGAATTGATTTCAATATGAAGTTGATTTGAATTTGAAGTTTGACTTGAAAGAAGGAAGTAAGGATTAGGTTCAAGCTATAGGGTAGGCAAGTTTTTCTAAAACTCCTAAGGCATAACCTATTCCTATGGCTAACTCTTTTAGGTCTCTAGGGTTAGGTTAAGTGTTCACCTAATAACTAGAAGTGTCTTAAGACTAAAGAACTCTTAGTGACTAGAGGAGTCCTTATGCTTAAGATGATGAAGTTGAAAGCTCACTCCAAAAGTGATGTCAATAGGGGGTAAGATTGAAAATATAATTAAAAGTAGAAAGTGGGAATCTTTTATACATGATAACCGGAATAACATAGTAGCTATAGTGAGAGAGTTTTTTTTGCCAATGCCAAATAACTAAGGGATGATAGAGTCTATGTTAAGGAAAAGTAGGTTAAGTTTGATAAGTGTCACTTTTAATATAGTTTATAAACTGTAAAACTTTGAATTTGATGAATACCTTGCCTATTACAATGATCATTCTGATTCCAATGAGATCATTAGGTATCTCACTGATCCACGACTTAACTCAATAGAAAAAAAGTGGGGAAGCAAATTATCACTTTTTTGCTTCCATAATGTCCAATGATTTAAAGGCTTAGCATTATTTTATATCTGCTAAAATGATGCCAAGTTGAAATCTTAATGAGGTAACCAAGGAAATTGTTGTTTTGAATTTTTTTTAATTCATAAAGAATTTTTCATAAATGTAGGCAAAGTTATTCATCATTATTTGTCTAATATAATTAAGGGTAACACTATTATAGGTTATGATTATTCCACTCTTGTTTATCATCTTTGTTGTTGGGCTGGGGTTATGAGGGAACAAAATGAAGAGTAGTTGGTTACATGGCACATTTGATGAGGGAGAAAATTAGGGTTCTAGGCTTAAAGCTTAAGGTAGAGGAGGGTTCTCACACTCCAACTTCAAGACCTCAAACTTCTAAAATCATGAGTGAGCAACTATAAGATTTAAGTGAGTAGATGACTATCCTGCACCATAAGGTTGGTGAGAGCAATATGTTGCAGCAGGAAATAAGGAGAAAATTTTATCATTTCATGGAATAATCATAGCAACAATTTACATACATAAGTGATTACAATTCAACCCTTGCACTCATGTTTGAGAACTTTCATATTAATGTGGGTCCTAATAAAATTTATTTTCTTGTAGTGCCATCATACCAGCCCTATATTAGCACTATACCTAGCTAGAAGAAGAAGAAGAGGAGGATGAGGACGAGGAAGAGGTGAAAGATTAAGAATTTTATTTTTGTGCTCTTTTGTTTATTTATTTTTATTTTATTTTAATGTAATTTTTTGTTTGTTTAATTAAATGTTTTTAGGTTTATTTCAAATAAGTGTAGATCAATTTTTCTTTCATATTTTATTGTGTAGTACATAAGTGTTGTATTTGAAGTATTGCAGAGTTATATCTGTAATGTTTGTTATATGTTATTTTCAATTTGTTTTATTGAAAAATAAAGTATAAAATGCTATGCATTCATGTGAAATTGTGAGAGTGTGTAAATTGTGATTACTGTGAACATTATCAATGTCATGATGCTGAATTTTATTTTATAATTTTCATTTGTTTTTAGTTTTTGTAGATGAATGTAATATCAACTTGATACTTGTTTGATGTAATTAGATGTCATTTATTGAAACTTGAAAAACATTAGAGAAACATAAACTTTGGAATTAAACTTAATTTAATAATATTTTTACTTAGAAATTAGGTCTCAAAATAAAGTTATTAAAGTATAGATTATAGTTTAAAGTTTAAACTGTTAATAATCAAATTTCTTATTAGAACTAGTATTTTTTATTTGATTAAATTTTCTTAACATACACAACACACATAGGGGGTTCTTAATGAGATTAATCAATTGATTTGTTAATAATAGAAATCTTTTTTATTTTATTTTAATAACATGATCATGATTGATATCAATTAGAGATCAATATTTTTTAATGAAAATTAATAATTCATTTGATTTATGCTTAGAAATTTAAAAGGATGATAGGAATGAAAATAAATTAATAGATATTAATTGGCTAATATGGAGATCTTACAAATAAAAAGTGAAAGAAAGAAAAATAATAAAAGGAAGAACCTTCTTTAGACTAAGTACAATGCAATAATAACACCTATGAATCTTTTATAATTCAAGTGAATCAATGAGCTTATTAAAATGACTAAATATGTTAAATTTAAATGAGAAAATCATATTGTGTTCAATATAATAATAAGTGATAACTCTTTATAGCTCTTGATTGATTAAGATTCATAGGAATCAACAATGTTATGCTAATCACATAAAATTCTTTTAGGAAATACAATTTTGAATAAGAATTTGAGATATTATATTTTAATTATTTTCTATGGTTAAAAAATTTAATTGCCAGATTATGCTTTAATTAAAATTATTATTTAATATTTTTAAATTCCTTAGAGTTTGCCAACAATAAGTTCAAGAATTCATTAAAACACATTGAATTACTTAAAGGTCAAATAATAGGATGAGTTTGGAGGTGTTTGATAAACATGAAAGTATTAATGAATTTCTATGTGTTTAAATGCTTAGTGTATGCCTAAGGGACTGTTTGGTTGCCTGCATTTGGAATGCACTGCATTTCAAATGCACTCTTTTGAACATTTCAAACGTTTGGTTGCAAGTAAAGTAAAATTCTAGTGTAATGTAATGCATTTCAAATTCATTAAAGGTAATTTGAGTATTTGAATTGGGCGAATTCCAAATACACCAGCCAATGTAAATGATACAAATGGCCGCCTCCAATGTAAAACCTTCGCTTCTTTTATATTACATTTTGTCAACAACAACAACAAAAACAACAATTTGTCAACCAAACAAAAAAAAAAACAAAGTCAAGCATTTGTAAAGCTCTCAACCAAACAACTATAAAGTAATCCTTTTACACTGAATTCCTTTTACACTGCATTCCAAATACAGGCAACCAAACAACCCCTAAATGTGAAGGAAGAAATCAAGCACGATGCTTAAGTGTGTAGCTAACATTACAACACTCTAAGAATAAAAGGAAAAAAAAAGTGATTGTTGATATATAGAAGATAACACTTAGGCACTAGGATACCATGTTGACACTTAATATTATTTCATTTATTGGAATAAATAAAAAAATGAAAAAAATGAAAAAAAAAAAAAATGGGCTCTACTCACACGCATGATCAAACTCACAATTCCATCCCCTTTCAGTTCGTTCTCCTAAAAATTGCAAGCTCTCATATTCTCCCCCTCCCCATCTCCGATCAAACCGCAAGAAATCGAAGGCTTCCTCATTTCCCCCTCTCAGCTTCGTCTGCCTCAACCACAAAAAGAAAACCGCACGCAAGTTTTCCCCCTCTTTTGTCGTTCTCCCCGTCTCCTCAAGTCGCAGATCTTCCCTCTCAGTTCATCCTCCTCGAGCCACACAGCTTTCGACTCTTTCCTCTCATTCATTTGTCCACACGATAGCCAAATGGACACCCTGTCCTTCCCTCTAGGTCGAAGGAGCAACTGCTCAACTCACACCTCTTTGCTCGGTTCGAAGCATAGAACCGTAGTGAGCAGTCCAAGGGCTCAATTCCTGCTATACCTGTGAGCAGCAGCCAGCTAGCTTATCTTCCTCTTCCTTATTCTCCTTCCCGACAGCCCAACTGCAGGTACTGCTCCTCTACCGGAACTCCAAGCTGCAGCTCCCTTTTTCCCTGCTTGTCTCCAACTCAAGCACAAGCTTCCCGCTCAGCCAAAATCCATTACAGTATCCGTTGAAGGTCGAATCCATCCCGTCTCCCCTCATCACTCATTTAGTGAACTCCTAATGATTCAGCTTTGTCAGAATCCCATGAATGCATCTGCCAACTGAGCTTTGTGAATCCGGCTTTAACCATGCAAACTTTCTTTATGGGATGCCATTTGGCTGGATTTAAGTTAAAGATTTTGCTTGAATTTTATTACTAAATAATCTTATAATCCTTCTTAACAACCTCACATTCCTCCCTTATATCTAGCAGCACACTCCCCTTCCCTTTTTACGACCTACAGTATAGCTGAGAGATAACTTTGCCATCAGGAAGGTTTCTTCTCGGCAACCACTCTTTTTCACAGCCAAGAGGCAACTCTATCATCAGACGGGTTTCCCTCAGCACCATCTCCCACAACTATTCCATATCCCCTCTTTGCTTGGAGTCCAATTCCCTTCACCACAGCCAAGAGAGAACTCTGTCATCCAGGTTCCTCTCGACTTTCAGCATTTCCTTCACCTGTTCAACCCAAATAATCAACTTGATAATCTGTCATATTCAATTCTTTCTAACTGAACTCATGCAAAATTATTATTGTTGATGTTGATGGATGCGTTGAAATGCTTGAATGTGTATATATTGTATTGTATTGTTTTATTTTTGCAGGCTTAAAGATCTCGTCATGCTCATCAGGGCATGACGAGATGAAAAGACAAGATGAACACTAACCGCCACGCCATCGTATGAGCGTAGACCCAAAAAAAATATTAGATGTCCCCTATACAAAATCAAATTTTGACTAAAATTTAGACTTAAAAAAAGAAAAAAGGGGAAGAATCAAGATTCATCTAAAAAGAAATCAATCACATCAAAAATAAATAATCTAAAATGAAATTTGAATGTGTAAAAATTGCTTATATATTTGCTTTTATACAAGTGATTGAAGACCCCGTTATGCTCATCAGGGCATAATGAGATTGAAATTTGGCCGAGGTGCTTCAAAACACCAACCGTCACGCTCATTAGGGCATGACGAGTAGACCAAGATTATTCCAATGTAGCCTCCTACGAATGACGACTATCTTGAAATGTAAAAAATTTATCCAAAATTTATACTTGCAAATAAAATTCAAGCTAAACAAATAGCGCTACCTAAGTTCACTAAAATAAATTGATATCGAATTGAATTTTGAATTATAAAAGAGAATGAATTTGAAATGAATTTAAAGATTATATTTCAAATAAAAATGGATTAAATTCAAATAGATTTATGAACTTAAAGTGAATTGAATATTTTAGCAATAAATATAAATTTAGCACTTCAGTATCTCATTTCAATTAACTTAGATTTGATTGAGTAGCCAATGAGAGCACAGAAGATCTTCTTGAAATTGGAATGTAGTTCTCAAATCATAATTCACTCTAAATGAATTGGAAAAAAAATCAAGGAATTCATAAGAGATTGTTAATGAGATTGAATGATTGCTAATAAGCATAAATAATGAATTCTTGAAAGATATTTGAAGCATATCATTCATCTTAGTACATACTTGAATTGGATCAAGGAGAGGTTGAATATAACTTGTGAGGAGTTTGAGAATTGTTAATAGATATAAATGAGAGTTTATTGAACATTCAAAGACTTATCAACTTTGAATAAAAGAAAGTAATTAAAGATTATTCCAAGGGATCTAATAAGATATTATAATAATTTAAAACGCCTTCTACCATCGAATCTGTAATTTAAGCAGACAGAAGACGACACTAAATTAAATTCTACAAGAATTATGGGGTTTCCTTCAATCCAAACATTAAGAAATTTTATTATAATTATGATTTTTTAGAATTAATGATTTCATTAATTGGGTGAAATTATCTAAGTTATAAATACCTACATGTATGCATACTTTAATGAGAAAGCAAAATTTTAAATGAAAAATTCATGATTTAGAAATAAAATTATCTAAATTATTTAAAACGTGCAAGGGCCCCGATATAATGCTGAATGTTTAGATTCAAGTATTTTGAGGATGCTGCATTGGTTAAAAATAAATAAATTTAGAATTTATATTGTATTCAAGAAAACATTGCAAATTCATAATTATATCTCAAGAATATAAATATTTGAAAGAATTAATCATTAAATTTTCAAAATACAAATATATTTTCTGAAATACAAAAAATATTTAATTGCAAAGTCATGCAATATAGCTACGAGCTTTAACCTATAAATATGATCCTCTATTAGGAGCTAAACATAGTTGATAGGATCTATAATTCTTAAATATATTCAATTCAATCAATTAAATATCTCGATGATGGCTGTGTTGAATGAAGATTTCAACTAAAGGGGATACTTTTATCAAAATGTGATTATAATTTTAAATCAAATTAATGTAAATTAAATATCAATCCAAATATAAAATCTAATATGTTATTAAGTGTTAAATGCTTAAATGAAATTTAATCTTTAAAGAACTTAAAGCTAAAACTCAATCCACCTTCTACAATTGTTTGCTTAAGGTGACAAATTAAGAAAATTCTAGCTCACAAAGGAGCCAAAGTCAAATCAAGTGTATTTCTATATTCACTCTCAATCAATCTCATGCTAGTAAAGACGTGATCCATGTTCTCGATGGTTTGCTAAGGCTCCACATAATGCGTTAATGACCAAAGATCCTCGACGGTTGGTTGCCACCAAATATCACCATTATATTACGATCACGACTATAGCCCGTATGCTCTCCAATGGCTCTGTCCCTTGAGATGTGAATCATAGGATATATCTGATAGGACAAAAAACCCATTGTCAACTAAGGTAGACATAAACTTATCTCCTTAGACAAACACCACTCGTTCACAAGGAGTGATGCAACCCATGGTTGTTGACAGGATCCTTCGCCGTGGGTCAACTACGCCCTTGACTAAGTAGACAGGACCACGCCTCAGGATGACTAAACCATGGGATCTAGATCGAGCAAATCATCATTCCCCTAACCATTCTCTTTAAGTTAAAATGATGAATTTCATAAATTCACTATCTTATACTCCACATGTTGTTACTATACGCTAAGAAATTAGCGATCTAACAATTAGCCTTAATCAAAAGTTTCCACTTAGCATTGAGAGGGCTATAGGTGTGTGCGCCTATAACAAACGTGGAACCAGATCTAAAGTCCTCACAAAATGAGGCTGAAATCTCTGGGTAGTGCCTTATCTACTATTACATCTGCCTTCTAAAAATTACACCAACACTTATATCAAACTCTCTGTAATGAGAGGTCAGTGGAAAATTTTTGGAGACCACATACCAATATCACGATGTTATGATAGAAGTAATTTTTAGACCCAAGATAGTGAGCCTAGCGTCATAATGCTTGCACTGTAGTACTTGAAAGAGCCCTTAAGAGTAGGTAAATTGACTAAAAATTGGACATAATGCCTAAGCGCTGGTAAGCCTGTGTCGAGGTGCTAAAAGCTTCCAAAAAATCATGTTCAGAGATAGAAAACCCAACACCTAGACGCTGGAAATCCAACATTGTTGTGCTTGGGGTTTAAAAAAAAATTGTAAGAAAGAAGACCTCCAGATAGTAAATAGAGCGTTATGGCATTAAAGAAATGATGCAACAAAGCCAAAATTGTCTTAAAATACAACACCTCAGTGCTGTAGAGACAGTCTTATAGTGTTGAGTATAGCGCCTAAGTGTTGCATTAGATGTGTCGCACCACGGTGGCAGGATTGAACAGTTTCATGCAATTTTAGTAAATAGCTGTAGAAGTTTTCAAAGTAGTTCGAGAGAGTTTCAAGGGAGACTTTTAGAGCATGTTCAAGGAGTGACAATAGGCTATAAATAGGAAGGTATTTGCATTGTAAAAAGTGGGTGAGTTAAGTGTGAGTATGACACTTAGGGAGTGAGACTACAAGTATTGTGTAATTGTATGTCATTGTTCGTGAATTAGTGGATTGTTTGTGGGAAGGAAAATAAGATCCATTAGAAGGGGAGTTCATTACTCGGTGGTAGACGAATTAGATTTAAGGCAGACACTAAAGAATTACTTTGTTTACTATTTCCCTTCTTTTGATATTTCTCAGAATGTTCTCATACATACATGGATGCCAGTGATCTTTCCCTTCTTGTAACATGGACAACTAAAATTGTAAGTTTTCTAAATTTGTGCGATATTGTGTTGATTTTTATGTACTTATGTTGATATGCGTAATATATAAGAAAATAGTTTGTATTTCAATAAATTATTGTTTTGCTTTTTTATGTGCTTCATTTACTTACAATCTGGTTAATTATAATGTTAAAGTTTAATGTGATATCGAAAGAGTCATAGTAGAACAGTTAGGAAGAGTAATTAGGAAAAAAATATGATATTTAAGATCTACAATCAATTAAGAGAAATATATATATAAAATGTGACAACTTGAATTTAATTAAATTATAGGAATACAACTAATTAAAGTTAGTAATTTGGTTGTATTGATCTAGGTATAGACAATATAACAATTAAGCTCCTGATTGACAACATGTTTTTAGGAACTCTCATATTAATCCGGTGCATAGCATCGGCCAAAATTTTTATAAATTCATATTATGTTTTTCAAAAATATTGTCAGCTTCTATTTTCTATAAAAATATATTTTTAATTTTTTTTAACATGCTTTTAAAACTCTATGTTTGAATTCACTTGAATTAAAATTAGGATAGTAAAAGATTAGTGATTAATTTAATTATAGATTGTGCAAAAGGTCCTCCTCATTTGAACGATACTTTAATCATCACTTACTATTTAAACAATATATGCACTTGTGTACGCCATTTACTAAGTCAAAGAGTTGCATCAAATAAAATTAGTTATTTTATTAAAAAATCATATAAATTTAAATAAATGTTTAATTTATTTGAATGACACAATAAAAATAAGTTGAAGTATATTGTATTTTAAATAAAATGAATTATTTAAAATAAATGGACATCAATCTAATTTTACATATACATTTCTCTTGGAACCCATTAATGCTGGGTGGTGAAAATTTATCATAGCCAGCTGGGGAGCTTTTAATTTCTGTTGGTAGAGTTCCCAAAGAGGAGGCTAAACAAAGAAAAAGAAGACCATGAGGAAAGGACTTTTTTATGCGTTGATCTTCTTCTTTTCTTTAAAAAACTTTGTCATTCCTTCTCAGTATTTGAAACAGATTTCACCGATTTTTCAACAGATTATTCTTGAATTGTCAGCCATTATTGATACCACTGCCACTTGTCATACAATTAGCCCAAGAGAAGCAATCAAACGGTTCATCAAGGGACTGGTTTAAATGGTTATTTCTGGACGCGGAGAAGTTCAGTTTTGCTTGAACCTTTTTATTATAAGTGAGGGATAAGTAACTAAGTTATCTAGTCGATGATGATTGGTAGTATATTCCTAGCTGTCAAAGAATAATTTGACTTCCTATACAGATTCTTTTCTCATTCTTTCCTCTACATATGTAAACCTATCTACATCTTTTAATTATCCCAATGATAAAATCATTTGTTTGAATTTTCTTATGGATATATATCGAATGCTTTCCTTCATGCGAGAGATTTTTATGTGACCTTAGCTCCAAAAAAATCTTAATTATTTTGAAACTATACTGAAGGCTCATTTGCTTACATGTAGATAGAAAATATATATATTTAGAAAAAAATTATAATTTTTTAACTTATTTTTTCATGAAAAATGAGAGTTATTTTTTTATAGATTTTAAATATATTTATAGAACTTAGAATCGATATTAATACCTAAATGCATCCAACAAAATATAAGAATGTAGAAAATTACTGATTTTAAGTATCTTCTGCAACTTTGAGCAACTAAATGATCCTTAAGGTTTCGTTTGATTATGCTTTTCTTATACTTTTTTATTATCATTTTTTATTTCTATGAAAATTTTTCATTTTGCATGATATACTCTCAATTATTTAATGAGTATGAGGCCCGAGTTGCGAAACAACTTATAATTTATATGAATATATGATGATTTTCTATCATATATTGGAGCAAAAATACAATGTCAGTATAATTGTACCCAACCCCAATAGAGAGAGAGAGAGAGAGAGAGAGAGAGAGAGAGAGCAACCTAATACTTAACAAACATGGCAACGAGGCTAACAATTTAAGCGGAATTAGAAATAAAAATAAGCTTTAATAAGAAAATGCTTAAAATAATTAGATCTTTTAATAATTCCCGCTATTTCCAACTAATTTCTTCATTGGGACACCATTGGATCACCTCAACAATTTTCATCCAATCTTCCACTCAATATCCTTGCACATCTTCTGCACATTAAATATGCAAGAGACTCATAAAATGAGCAATTTGCTCTTAAAATCAAATTCCATCTTGTTCTTTAAGCTTTTCTCTTGAAGACGTTTATGTTCACTGCATTCCCAAGTGAGAATTCAGCTGCAATTGCTGGTTGAAGAATGGTTGAGAGATGTCAAACTGGTTGTAAAATTGGCCAAAAATGTTGGAATTTCTGAGCTTCTTTAAAGGGTTCAGTTGACCTCCGTAATCATCCAAATAGTAATTATCCCACGTTCTATGGCATGTCATGCTCTGTTCACCAGCCAAAACTGAAGCATGTGATTGTGAGTCTGTTGTCTGTGATCTGTAGCAGCTTCCATTGACGTTACCGATGTTGTTTGTGAATGAATTTTTCAAATTCGAGTTCGCTATGGGATCATGAATAAATATTGACGCATTCATTGGTGTTTCGAGATACCCTGTCAGAAGAGAGAAATCAACGTCCTCGACAAGGAACTCAGAAACAGAGAAGGACTTGTGAATTTTGTTCGAGCTTGCAGAGTTCTTCACTCCTGCATCGTCTTCTTGCTCGCGATTCACCGGAGAATGATGCCTGGTTTTCTGATAGATTCGACAGAGTACCCAATCATCCAACTACAAGGCAATGAGAACAAAGTTAGCTAATTTAATCAAATACCGAAACAGAATAAACAGCAGGGTAAAAAGTTAAAAAGTTTGCTTTCTTACTCTCATGGATCCTTCCCTGAGCTTCAATTGCTTGGTTTGAATGCTGTGAAGAGTTTCAGTAAGTCTGTACTCGTGCATGATCCAGTTGGTCTTCACACCTCTGGGGGGTTTCCCCTTGTAGAAAACCAAAGCTTTCTTTACGCCAATGTTCTCATTCCATCGGCTAGTCCTGATCGGTTTGTCCGTGCCGGTCGCCTTCCAGTAACCCGAACCTGTTGCCCTGTTTGGCCGTACTCCGTTCGGATACTTCCGATCACGAGGGGTAAAGAAATACCATTCTTTCTCCCCAAACATAGCTTTTGCTGAAAAAAGCAGGCATCACTACTGCAAGGTTAGATCTCAGGAACATGAAATGAAGGACATCAAAACAAATCATTAACTGCTTGGCCTAAACTATTCTAAGTGAATAAGCAATAATTAATCCATAAGTTTATATTTTTCTTCATTTTTCATGTGAATCTCAACCCTTGAAGAAATGAGCTTACCAGGCAGTTCCCATGGGTTGAATTTGTATATATTGATGTCAGCGATTATAGCGACCGGGCAAGGAACTGATGCCGCCCGCTTGCAGAGGTAATGGAGAATGAGCTCCTCGTCGGTGGGTGGAAACGGAAGCCCGGCGGCAGCGATGGTGAGGTGTTCGACATGGTGTAGAAGAGAAGCTTCTCTGTCTCAAATTATGCGGACGAGCTGAGATGGCTGCAGAAGAAGCTGGAGGAGAAGGAGAGCTGGTGGCCGTTTTATGCGGTTCGGGATGGCGGACATGGATGGAAATGTGAAAATGATTCTGGGTAGGTTGGTCTTCTTAAATCTGGTTCATTGTTATCTAGAGCCGATTTGAAATGGTGGGGCACATTTCCTTCGCACTGCATGGACCAGACCGGAATTGACCCGGTTTCTGAGGACGTCATCTGAATGAAAAGCTTTGGACGTGTGTCAGTTTGAAGATGCTTTGGAGCTGGGCCAGTGAGGTTTTGCGGCGGCGTTCGTGCGTTGTGCTGCGATATCAATGAAAGCGTTTGCTGTGTAGCTGTTGGCCGTTTGATTTGTGATCAAAGGTAAACGGAGAATGAAGTGAAAGATTCCTTAAGTCCTACCGCAGGACACGTGATCGGAATTTTTTTTTTTTTTTAATGGAGTTCACCCAACACCCCACCCATCATATAAGTGGAGATATCATTATAACTAATCCCATGTAGCCTTAAGATCACATCTTATCACCTACACGCTTTTACTTTTCTCCACTTTATGACTTCCTCGCAGAATTCAAACTCGATCCAAGAGTTCTCGGCTGTGCTCATCCACCAACTGAGCTAAGAATTAGATGCAGATGATCCGAGAGAGCCAGCTGATTGGATAGGTCATCAAAAAGTGTCCCACTTGACTTTTTATCACCATCTGAAATTACCAAATTATCCCTGATGCCATAAATAATGAAATGATTTAAATTTTAAAATATTATTTTATGATTTTTTTTATAAGACTACAAATAAATCAATGCATTCTCTTGAAGATAATATTATAGGCGACAAGATCATCTAACGCTTTTCTTTCTATTCTTATCTACAATTATAGCTACTCCAACCTTCTCACTTATACATTATTTATTTATCTAATTAAGGGTATATTTATTTTATTTATTTTTAGAGTAAAATAATGAAATACAGGTAAATTAATACTCTAAGCGTTGGGTTAGATTACAAAATAAAAGTAAAGTAAAATATTAGCGGGTTTCAAATACATCAAACGCCATTTTTCAGATTAATTCAATTCGCTGAACTAGACATCTCAAGGAATCCTTGACTACCCATGATTCTTGCTTCTCGGCCACCTGTGATTCTCCGCTTTTCATCGCCGCTCGCATGTGATTTGGCACTGTAGGTAAGTTCTTCACCTCCGGGAGTCTTCTTGTCTGCCGATTCTCACTTCTTCTCCTTCATCTTGCACATTCCTTGCCCCATTTGTGTCTCTAATAAATTTTTTCTTTACTATAGTGTGAGGAGGTTCGATTATCTCTTCGCGTGACTGTTACCACAGCTTGTGATGTCGGTGACAGCCTCGAAAGAGGGATTTAGGGCTCCTTCTACAGCAAGTTTTTTTTCACAGTTTCCCTACTTGAGCTTTTGGTATTCCTTCTTTGATGCTATGCCGTCTCTTTATGTTGCTCTTTATATAATTGGTTTGGTTGGTTGTTTTGTTGGGTGGATGGATCATTATGTTATGGTGCATGTGGCTTTTATAAAAATTTTGACTTATTATTTTTAGCTGATTTGGCAATGCTTATTTGTTGGTAGTTGTAACATTTATTGGTTAACTTCAGCTCTTGATTATCTATGTTGGATCTTATCTTTCTTTATGTTAGTTGTGGTGGATTGTGGAGGACAGCTTTTTCTCCACTTAGTGTTACTTATGTCAATTTTTTGAAGTTTTCCTTTGCCTGGTGGTTTCGGCTGGGCGATTGTTGCCTTGTTGGAGGTGCTTTTTTTGCTTCTTTTTGATGTTCATGTGTATGAGTTGGTTTGTTTTCTTTGAGTTTAGTGGTTATGTGGCTGGTTTTTCCATGGCCTTTTGTTATGTTTTTTTGTGTACTTATGGGGTATATTATTCCTTCTTTATGGCTTGTAAGTTTATTTGTTGATTATGTGAATTTGTTGGTTGGGATGGCTATGATATTTTTCATCTCTTAGGTTGGTTGCATTTGGTTTGTTTGCAACCTTTCTTGGATGTTGGATGCATACATATTTTGTTGCCCCTACTTTCCAAGTCTATGATGAAATTGGCTGATCTTAGACTTTTATCCTATTCTAAAATGAACCTAAACCTTGACATAATTTTTTGGATTTACTGAACCGGAGCCAATTTAATATGTTTTTTTCTTGCTATTTTTTATTGAGTCAGAGCTCTTATTTGGTTGTTTATTTTCATTTTATTATTGTGATGCTTATCTTTATCATCCCTTAGTTCAGTATGCATGTTTTAGATTAATCTTACAAGGTGAAGATTTTCTTGCTCTTGGTGCTATTCCCTGAATTAAAGTTCAATTTTTTGTTGACTACTTGAAGTTCTCTCTTGATTCTCTTGAAGATTGCTTGGACATTTTTTTTAGGTTTTTAAGTTTTTATTTCTTTCTTTTATGTACTCTTCAGGGCTATTTGGGATCACTTTCTATTTTTTTTATTTTTGTTTTCAGTTTTTTGTTTTTATTTTATTTTTGTTTTATGTGAAAATAAAAATATGTTTGGTATTTATATGAATTTTTTATTTTAAAAATTAGAAAACAAAAAACATGTTTAATTATTATTTTTAAAATATTTAATAGAAAAAAATAAAATAATGAAATTGATTATTATACTTTAAGGGATTGCTTGGGACCACTTTGTATTTTTTTAAAAATTTTAAAATAAAATAAAATATGTTTGATATTTTCTTATTTTAACATAAATCAAAAATATATTTGGCGATGCAAATAATAATGATGAATGCTGATCTACTTATCTATTCTATTGCATGAATCAAATCAAATGTAATTAAACTAATGGTGGATGAAAGTGATTTGCAAACTTTAGATTTAAATCGTCGTCAAAATAACATGAATAATATTCTTTCATAAAGAGAATCAGATAGAAGGATTCAAAATGTGAAAACCTATCAAACAAGAAATTTTCATAGTTGATTCAATTGCACATAATGAAATTGATAAGTTATAAATGCGATATCACACGATTCGAACGAATATTATTTTGATCATCGTCGACGCTACTAAAAAAATGTCTGCTTACAAGATAAGCTGCACATATGCATTTGAAACGTTGAAAATGAAGAAAAAAGATACCCATTTGTAGGAGTTGATGTATGAACATAAAATGTAAAGTATCTATGCGCATATTTAAGATCTATGAGAAAGATAAAATTTATGAGAATATATAAATATATTTTGAATAATAATTATTAATGAAGTAAGTTAAATTATTGTCATTATATAGTCAAGTTAAAATTAATTAGAATCAATCAAAAATTAATATAAAAATTTAAATTGATATTATATTATATTATATATATATACACACACACATGATATATTAAAATTAATATTATGATATAATATAATTTTTAAAAAAAATCAAACTCAAATCCTTGACAATCTGAAAAGTATGATTGGATGTTTTAAAAATAAAAAAAATAAGTTTTACATACTTTTAATATTTTTTATTATAAAAAACAAATCTGTTGAAAAATAGAAAACCAAAATTAATAAAAATAGAAAAACAAACATATTTTTTATTTTATTTTTTTCTTAAAAATAAAAATAGAAAATAAAAAACAAAAATTGATTCCAAAGAGGGCCTTAGTTTTTGGGGATCAATCTCTTTAGGTTTTACTATAGCTCCCTTAAGCATTAGTATAGAGATTATCTCTATAAGGACTTTTTACCTTCTATTTTATAGAGCAATAAAAATTTTAGGCTGGACAAAAAATAAAAAATAAAATATAAATCTTAACTCTAAACTCTAATCCCTAAACAAAATATTTTTTGTAAAGTAGGACTGTACTTGTGAGTATTACATGATTAATCTTTAATGATTTGATATTGAAGAAGAGTTCTCCATAGCCAAGTCAACATGCTAAAGATGCCTTTGTTATTTCTATTATAATGCATCTCTAATATATAAATCTTGAAGAAGTTTTTTTTTATTTCAAAATAAAAATATAGTATTTTTTTAAACAAAATAGTCTATTTTATTTTATAATTGATTTTTATTTTAATATATATTTAAAATTTTAATTTAATAATTCAATTAGTGAAATAAAATTTTATAATTATTTTACATACAAGAAAGTATTTAGAATCTAGGTATTTACTTTACTTTACGTTAACTCAACCAAGCATAAAAGTTTAGTTTTCATGTATTTACTTTACACATAACCAAACAACCATAAAATATTCAAAATTTACTGTATTTACTTTACACTATATTTCTTTTACACAACGTTCCTTTTTCAGCCAACCAAACAGTCTCTAAATAAATTTGAGCATCACCTCATACACACAAATCATGCCTCAACAACAACAACAAGCCTTAATCCCACTAAGTGGGGTCGGCTACATGAATCCTTCGTTTCCATTGTGTCCTATTATGTGTCAAATTCTCATTTAATTCAAGTATACTAAAGTCATTTTTTATACATCTTAACCAAGTCTTTTTAGGTCTACCTCTACCTTTCTTAACATAAGGCAAATCTAATGCATCTACTCTCCTAACCGGTCATCGAAAGGCCGATGCTTTATGTGGCCAAACCATCTAAGCGACTCTCTCTAATCTTATCGCCACTGAGCTACTCCAAATTTTTTCCATACTCATTTTGCATTTTATCTCTAAGAGTAAAGCTCATCCACCTAAGCATCCTCATCTGTAACTTAAGTCTTATGCTTCTCTTTTATTGGCCATAGCACCATAAGTCCTTGCTGGACTTACCACCATCATATAAAATTTTTCCTTAAGTTTAAGTGGAACTTTTCCATCACACAATAAGCCAGATATATTCCTCCACTTCAACCATCCAACTTGAATTCTACTAATAACATCTCCATATATTTCACCATCATTTTGAATAATAGAGCCTAAATATCTGAATCACTCACTCTTATTAATGACTTGTTCACCTAATATCACAACACTACTAGAACTATAAATTACACTCCATATATTCAATTTTAGATCTACTTAAACTAAAACCTTAGACTTTAAAGTTGACCTCCATAATTCAAGTTTCTCTTGGACTCCCTCTAGTCTTATCAACAAGAAGAATGTCATAAGTAAAAAAGCATACACCAAGGTACATCTTCCATAAATGCCTAGTAAGAACATCCATAACTAAAGTAAAAAAGATAAGGGCTTAAAGGCGATCGACGTAATCCAAGAAATAGAAAAATATTTTATCAATCCTCCTTGTGTTTGGACACAAGTAACAGCTCTAGTATACATATCCTTAATGACTTGAATATAATCAATATTAACTCCTTTCTATTCTAGAACTCTCCAAAGAACATCGCTTGAAATTTTATCATGAGCTTTCTCTAAATCAATAAGTATCATATGTAGATCCTCCTTACTTTCTCTATGCTTCTCCATCAAACCTCTTAACAAATGTATAACATCCATTGTAGATCTACCTGGCATGAAACCAAACTAATTGTGAGAAACTTTTGTATCACATCATAACCTATGCTCAATTACTCTCTCCCATAATTTTAATGTATGACACATTAACTTAATTTTTATATAATTTGCACACTCTTGTGCATCATCTTTATTCTTAAATATAGGAACCAACAAACTCTTTCTCCACTCATCGGACATCTTTTTAGTCTTTAAAATAACATTAAAAAGATTTGTATGGCATGAAATTCCTTAATCTCCTAAATATTTCCACACTTCTATTGGAATATTATCAGGTCCTACTATTTTTCCATATTTCATTTTCTTTAAAGCTTCTCTAACTTCAAATTTACTAATACGACGATAAAAATGAAATTCTCTATTTTTGTTTAGGGTATTAAGGTTGCTAAATTAATCATACTTTTAGATCCTTCATTGAAAAGTTTATCAAAATACCTCATCCACCTATTTTCAATTACCTTTTCTAAGAAAAGCACTTTATTATTTTCATCATTAATACACCTCACTTGAACTATGTCCTTACTTCTCCTATCTCTTTGGTTGGTTAACTTATACATACATCTTTCACCTTCTTTGGTATCTAATATATTGTATAAATTACTAAAAGCTAAATTTTTTTGTATCATATATTGCTTTCTTAGAATCTCTACATGCCACTTTATATCTTTCCTAATTCTCTGAGTTTTTACATCTAAACCAAGTTTTATAACAATACTTCTTATTTCTTATCTTTTCTTGTACACTCTGACTCCACCACCAATTATTCTTATTAAAAGAAGCTTTTCCTTTTGATTTTCCAAGCACCTCTTTAGCAACTTTCTTAAATTTTACTTGCTACTTTTTTCCACATAACATTAGATTCCTTATGAACATCCCAAATTCTAATCTCTTGCAACTTGCTCTTAAAAATATTTTTATTTGTGTTCTTTAAGTGACCCCATCTAATCCTAAAATAATAATTTGATTTATTTTTCCTCTTACAACCTTTCATCTTAAAATCGAAAACTAACAATTGATGTTGGGTACTTAAATTTTTTTACTTGGAATGACCTTACAATCTTTACAATCTAAATGATATATTTTTTTATCAGAAAATAATCAATCTGTGTTTAACTAGATCCATTTTTATAAGTAATAATATGTTCATCTCTTTTCTTAAATAAAATATTAACAACTACAAAATCATAAGCTGAGGCAAAATCTAATATAGTCCTACCTTCTTCATTAGTCACTCTAAATCCATAACCACCATAAATACTTTTAAAATCTTCTACCACTCTACCAACATGTTCATTTAAATCTACTCCAATAAATACTTTTTCTTCAAGAGGTATCTTTTGTATTAATTCCTCTAATTCATTCCAAAATTTTTTTCTTGAGCTTACATCCAAACCTACTTGAGGAGCATAAACACTTATAACATTGATAATCTTAGTATCAACAATATTCTTTAAAGTTATAATTCTATCTCCACATCTATTAATATTTATAATAGTGTCCTTCAAACTTTTATCTATAATCACACCTACACCATTTCTAGTTCAACTTCCACCTGAATACCAAAGTTTAAAACCTAAACTATCAATCTCCTTGGCCTTCTCCCCAACCCATTTAGTTTCTTGAACACATAAAATATTTATTTTTCTATGAACCATTATATATACTAATTCTATTAATTTACCTGTAAGAGTACCTATATTCCACGATCCTAACCTAATTCTAATTTCATGGACTAACTTCTTTGCCCACATCCGTCCATAATGTGGGAACTCTTGCTTATTTAACACGGGTACGTGATTAGTATATTTTTTTGTATTCAAGCCACAACACGTCACACGACTCCCCTCAATGATTTAAAGGATTCATGTCATGATTATTTCGACAAGTTTTACACTGATTGTCGACTATCTATCGCAACCCTCCACTTTTCACATCCGGACTTGGGACCGGCAAAGGTAGTGTTCTTTTGTGCCTCAAAAAAACTAAATAAAAATCACTTTTGTTTACCTAATTTTCAACAATTAATTCAATATTATGGTCTTTTGTTGATATCTTGGCTTTAGCTTTTCCTTTCTTATTTTTTTTAAATATCATACTTTATTTTTTCTTTAATTAAATTGTTTGTTATATTCTATAGATTTACTAAATCAAAATATTATGTAACCAGAGTTTAAGTTAATTGAAGTTGCTTGAATTTCATTCCAACATTTAGATTATAAAATTATTAAATATACTAACTGAATTATTAAATACTAATTGAATGTACAATATATTTGCAATGTCATAAAGGGGCTGTTTGGTTCCGTGTAAAATAGGTGTAATGTAATTTAAATACATACAATTCTCCTTTTCCCGTGTTTGGTACTTGGTAAATTAATTACCGTGTAAAATTTTACAATATTTAAAATTCCTTCCAAAGCGTATTCTCCGTGTAAATGAAATACCCCCGAATCGAGTGAAATTAGAAGTCACGATTAACAACCGTACGTAGAACTCTTCGTCTCCCGCGATAATCTTTTGATACCACGCCAACGAGCCATAAACCCTATGCCGGAGGTGGGATCGCTCGACATTGCTCGGCGATTTCTTCAGAACTCTGTCTGACCACTCATTCAACCCAGAACCTTAGTACCTGTGTAACTCTTCCATATCCGAGATTAGGTACATCCTTTGTCCTCCCTTTCTCCACTTATTTATTTCTCATTCTCCTTCTCCCTCTGTCGGTCTCTTAATTTTTGCATTTCAGTTGTTATTTTATTCTTCTCCTTCCTTTCTCCCCTCTCAAGTGGAAGAAGGATTGAGGAGTTTAGGATTCTTTGAAAGAAATGATTTTGGCGTTGCCAAGAGTGGAATATTATCAAGGAAGGTGGATACGGAGAGGTGCACATCGATGAGGTTTTGCAGTGGATAGAGGTATCGGTTGGCGGGAAGAGATAAGGTGGAGGAGAAAGTGTCTGGCAGATGAGATGGGGATTGCTTGCGTCGTTAGGGATTTTGGATGAGGAATGATTGAGCCTGCTGTTGAATTGGGAACACACACGTTTTATTTTGTTGAGGCCATAGAGAAGTTTTATTTTTCCTTTTTTTAATTAAAATGTATGAGATATTTCATATATAATTATAGTATATTATTTTAAGGTTTAGGGATCGACAGTAAAATTAATTAGTAAGACATGTGCTATTTAGGTGATAGATATGTAAATTTAAGAATTGTGTGCTATGTATATAAATGCCCCTACTTGTTATCATAATTACCTATTCCCTCCTAGTTAAATTCTACATACCTGATTGATTTGTAGAGTATATTCGATAGAATTGAATGATGTTTGATCTTGTTGAAGATAAACGTTAAATCTTTACATTAGAATTCCTTAATATGATGTTATATTGTATCTCTTAATACAACCTGTGAATTTTAATTTTTTATCTTAGTTCATGTTTAGTTTGCATTTTTTTTTGTTAGGCATGTACTTGTTCATGCTACAATTCAATATATTGATCTTGACAAATATAAGTTCTAATTTTATACTTATTTGAGACTCAAAAATTGCTGCAAATGCTCTTACATATATGTTGTATGTTTCCCTCACATTAAAGTGATTTAGGTCCGTTGTGCTTAATCATTTTAGTTTATTTCCACTTGCTTTTCCGAAGCATAGGAATGGTTCAAAGGAATATATTATTTTAATCATTGTTCAATGCCATATCCACATATACAAAAAATGATATTACTCTTTGTTTATATTTTTTTTATAATTCCATTGTTCCTCAACTAATTTGATGGCTTTGATATTCTCCTAAACACTTTTTTCTTATTTTATGAGTATCATCTTAGTGAATCTTGTTTGTAAAAAATAATGGCTGACACATCTGAAGAGGGTGAAGGATGGTCCTCAAATTACGATGACTTTTCAAATGATGTTGAGATCAATGGAAATCAACTTGCTTCAACCATTCATGCATGCATAGCTGGCTTAATCACTATTATATATATTTTATTGGACACACTAAAAAGAAATCAACAAAGAATTAATCCTGAGCGAAATATTCAGCGTGAGACATACCTTTCTAGATTATATCTTAGATCTGATTCAGATTACGTGAATATGGTTTGAATGAAAAAAGCACCTTTTTTCAAATTATGCATTTTATTTCACAGAAGAGGTTTACTTGGTAGACACGCACAATGTAAAAATTGAAGAACAAGTTGCTATATTACTACATACCCTTGGGCACAGCGTGCGAAATCGGGTTATTCGATTCAACTTTCAACGATCTGTTGAAACTATGAGTAGGTACTTTAACGTATTATATGCTATAAGTGAGTTACGACATGAGATGATAAAGCCTACAACATTGGAAACTCCATATAAAATACAATCGAGCAATAGATTCATGCCTTTCTTCAAGGTATGATAATGATATCTTATATAAGTATTTTAATGCTCTTACTAATATCACTTATTAATTTTAGGATAGTATCGGTGCTCTAGATGGAACCCATATTAAAGCTAGGGTTCCTAAGGAGCATGAATCTACCTTTAGAGGGAGAAAATCTTATCCCACCCAAAATGTGCTTGCAGCAGTAGACTTCGATTTGAAATTTACATATGTCTTAGTTGGGTGGGAAGGTTAAGCACATGATGCTACAAATTAATGCCTTAGAACGTCGATGGTTGGGATTAAGGTATAAAATATTTTTATCATAAATATCACTAACAAAAAGTATTTTAATTATACAAAAAATTGATTTATGTTTACTCACAGGTAAGTACTACCTAGTGGACGGTGGCTACTTCACTAGGAAGGGTTTTATATCTCTATTTCGTGTCACAATATCATCTAAAAGAATTCACTAGAAGTAGACCAACCAATGCTCAAGAGTTATTTAACCTTCGACATTCATCACTCCGTACTACAGTGGAGCGTGCTTTTGGTTCTTTGAAAAATCGATTTGGAATTATCAAGTGCGACCCATATTTTCCATTAGAAACACAAGTTAATATTGTTCTTGCATCTTGTATATTACATAATTGGATCATTTCAGAAGGGGGTGATGATTTCATTCTTCTCCAGAGGATGAGTGGACTATGAGAGCACATAATAGTAGGGCATAAGGGTTATAGAAGAATCCGGTGAGTGGTTGGACAAAAGAGACCAAATAGCTCAAGCAATATAACGCATGAGCGAAGTTGGTTATTAGCTAGAATTTTGGATGACAAAAAATATCCTTGCTAGCACATAGTCCATATTTTGGGATGTTAGATTTATTATGCTTTAGTAAATCATATTTTATTAGTACATTTATATTTTTTGATGTTGATTGTTTAACTTTTTGGTTGACATATATATGTAATGAATGATAGAAATATTAATTTTTTGGTAGAATAAAGCATCTTTATTTTTTATAGATTTATCTTCTTTTGACATAATTTCTTTTAGAAGATTATTTTTATACTCATACTAACTACTAATATTTGATTCAATATGATGGTTGTCTAACTAGGTTAAATGGACAATCTACCTCCTAACCCTCCAGTAGAACTAAAAACTAAAAGAAAGCATTTTATCTGGAGTACAAAACCAGAATGGATTCCAGGGCTTTTACAAATCATGTGTGAGTATGTTGATGCAAATATGAGAAGCGCTCAAGGCTTCAAAGATACTGTGTACAAAGGTGTTTCTTATAAATTGAAACAGAATTTGAATTGAAGTCACACGATCAATGTAAGAATCGATGAGGCATCAAAGAGGAATATGGAATCACATCCAGCTAAAGAAAAAAATCGTGTCTTGGGATGAAGATAAAAAATGATATTGATAGGACAAGAGGAATACATATCACATATTCAGGTATTTTTTGTAATACGTAGCTTTGTCACATTAAATTTTTAATAAATTTATGTTAACTTTTTTTTTACTTCTTGCATTGTAGGCTTTTCAAAAGATGCTAGCTTTTTAAATATTTCAATTATAAGTTATATTGAATTGGAGAAAGTTTGTGGTGAAGGTCATGCGGGAGAATGGGAAAAAGTCGAAATTAAACTTCAGGTACTGTATAAGTTTAGATGATGGAGTCTCCAAGTTTTATCGAGATGTATAGATGCAACCCAACCCATTGAGTTTCCAGTCGATCTTAAATTCTGAGAGAAGACAAAGAGATCAATGCCTTCATCTTGAAAGGATTTAATAAAACAAAAAGAATGAAGGTGATCAATCTCATGATTATATTGTGATGATAGATGTAATTTGCAAAAATGTGTTCAATAATAGATTTTAAGGAAAGAAAAATGTTCAATGAATTAATGATAAAGCTTTCTAGTATTCCAGGATTTTCTGCTGTGGAGATTGACATAATTTATGAGAACTTATCAAAGAATCCTACGATGATTCGATCCTTCCTTTCAAGACCTACAGAATCAAAAGCTAGATGGATGCACAAGGAGTTAGGAAGATGATTTTGTGTTTTGTGATTATGTTATTATCGTTCAAATCTTATTGTTTACCACTATCTCATGCAACAGTACTTTATCCTAAACTTAAATTTCCTTTTTGTTGAATATGAACCTAAGTGATAGTTAATGATGTTTGAATGTAATGCACAATGATATTTTGTTGAATATTCCAAAACTTTGGATGTATGTTTTTTATTTTGGCAAAATTTTTAAACTAAGCATCTTTTAAACTTTAATTAGCGAAATAGGCTTAACAAAAAAAATTTTCAAAATAAGACAGTCGCTTTAGCACGGCTACTAATATATATCTAGCATTAAACCATGATCTAAATATTTTTTTTTAAAAAAAGGGAAATTTACATACATATCACACAATTCTTATCTATTTACATATATAACATCACAGTTAGCGCATAAAATATTTTTTTTGCCTAAAATATTTTTTTTTAAAAAGAAGAATTTACATACATATCACACAATTCTTATTTATTTAAATATCTAACATCACAGGCAGCGTAAAATATTTTTTTTATTTAAAAAAAGAGAATTTACATACATATCACACAATTCTTATGTATTTACATATCTAACATCTAAAGTTAGATATTTACTTATCTAATATTTGTCTATGCTTAAAAAGATGCATTTCATTTTTAAAAAATGAATAAAGTAATATTTTTGATAAGATATTGAAGATTAGAGTGTTATATATGTAAAAATTGAAGTTTAGATTTTAGATATATAAATACATAAGTATTATTTATATAAATCCCTCAAAAAAATACAAATTTTATAATTTTGTTGAGAGACCTCAACTTTAATTTATCTTTTAATAAATATCTAAATTTTATATTTAAAATATATTTATTTTATATATATAAAAGATAAATTTTATTAAAATTTAATAATCTTTTTTTTATATAAAATTAAAAAAATTTATAATATTTATGTAAATATGAAATTTTAAATTTTAAATAATAAAATTAAATGAAGTTCTCTGTTAGTATTTTAAAAGTTAATTTCATTACATAAAAATTATACATATATTATTACGTTGAGTAAAATTTATATATACATATATGTATAATAATATACGTATATATTATGTAATATTAATATTATATGTTATATATAACATATAATATATATATATTATGTAATATATTATTAACAATATTATATTTTTTAATATATATATATTATTATATATATATTTAATATTATATATATTAATATAATATATATGTATATATATATATATATATGTATGTTATATAATAACAATATATTGTATATATATATATATAATATGTATATATATGTTATTTATTTATAACAATAATAACATTTCTATATATATATGTATATATATATATATTAATTATGTAACAACAATTATGTTATTACATATATAATAATATTTATTTTATATATATGTATGTATATATGTATATATATATATATATATATATATATAATGTGTATATATATATTATATATAATAATATGTAATATTATATATATATATAATATTTATACATTTTAAACTTATCCTGGTCTAACAGAGAACTTCATTCTTGTATTTTTTGTATTTAAATTTAAAATTTCATATTTACATAAATATTATAAATTTTTTAATTTTATATAAAAAAGGTTATTAAATTTTAATAAAATTTATCTTTTTATGTATATAAAAATAAATATATTTTAAATATAAAATTTAGATATTTATTAAAAAAAGATAAATTAAAGTTGAGGTCTCTCAGCAAAATTATAAAATTTATATTTTTTTGAGGGGATTGATATAAACAACACACAATTCTTATGTATTTATATATCTAAAATCTAAACTTTAATTTTTACATATATAACACTCTAATCTTCAATATCATATCAAAAATATCACTTTATTCATTTTTTAAAAATGAAATGCATCTTTTTAAGCATAGATAAATATTAGATAAGTAAATATCTAACCTTATGTTAGATATGTAAATAAATAAGAATTGTGTGATATGTATGTAAATTCCCTTTTTTTAAATAAAAAAAATATTTTACGTCTAACTGTGATGTTAGATATTTAAATAAATAAGAATTGTGTGATATGTATGTAAATTTACTTTTTTTTAAAAAAAATATTTTAGGCCAAAAAAAATATTTTACACGCTTTTGAAAATTTTTTTTTTTAAAGCTTATTTTGCTAATTAAAGTTTAAAAGATGCTTAGTTTAAAAATTTTGCCTTTTATTTTTCCTTAGTGTTCTATGATAACATCAACAAGTCTTTCTTGAGAAATAATTTCTAGAAGAATAGTTTTTCTTTTCTTTGCATTTGCATGTATGATAATAAATTTATTTCTAACATCGACCTATGCCTTCCGTTTTCAATTATCGTCTTTCAAGAACTCGCCTAGAGGATTGTATTTGACTGCCAACCTGAATAAATTATAAGTGGATGTTCATAAAAATCATCATGTGATCAGACCATAGATACTTTGCATGTTCCATAATATATATGAATTTTTGTGTTATGTATGTGAATGATGAAGGTGATGATTATTGGATTTGGTGTTTGAGTATGATATTTCTACCATCTCAGAGTTATATATATTGTTCTTCACCTCTCAGGAGGCTTCAACCTATTTCTTCTGCTTGGAAGACCGAGCAATTCTTTGTAGAAACTGTGATGTTTCTGTGCACCCAGCAAAGCCTTGCGTTTTGATTCACCAGAGGTTCCTCCTTACAGGCATTCTAGTCGGCCTTGAGTCCACAGTATCAGTTCCATCAGCCTCAAAGGAGCAATCGAGCTCTGCAAAAGGACCCCCTGAGCCCTCTCCTAAGCACCCCAAGTTAACTCCACCAACCATCTCATATTCTGAGGAAGTGAATGAAGTTTATTCAAATGAAATTTCCAAAGATGGAAGAATGGGTCCCCTCGAGACATTTTTCGGAGGAGCTCCAATGGCGGCAAGCATAACGGAATGGCCGCTCGACGACGAGTTCTTTAGATTCACAGATTTCAACCAGAGCTATGACTTTACAGAGAATGATTCTTCTAAGGTTGATGATCATGTTTTCCTTAAGATAGTTGTTTGAACATATCCATATGCCATGAATGCAAACCTATTTTCACTCACCGATTTGAAATTTTTAGCAGGCTGACAGTGGTAAGCTTGGAAGTTCAGAGGAATCGCCGACGGACCATTCGTTCGTCAAAATGCTGTTTACAAAATTTGAGCTTGTACAGTAGTCTTTGAAACTGTCCTTCCTTTAGTTGCAGTTCAGAGATTTCTTCCCATTCGTATCACATTATCATCTCTCCTCCTAATGTGTCTTTAATGGACAAATTCTATAGTTTTAGCATTTCTCTGTCTTATATAGTTATTTCTTCAGGATATTATGTACAGCAGTGTTTAGGCTTTCAGCCTTTTAGTAGCATTCGAGTAGTACTATTGAGCCCTCGTTGTCTTTTACTTTGTTTCCTTTTCAGTCTCTAATGGCAGTTATATAAGTGGAAGATTAACTGAAGGGATCGGTTGTTAATCGATGCCTAGGCTGGTTGTATATATATATATATATATATATAGTTCTATTTTACCATGTGTGACAATTTAATTATATTGTCTTAATCCTTGTTTCAATTGTTTTTATATTTATTTTGGAACTCTTTTTGTTAAGGGAAGAGAGAGTCGAATGATTATTTTTTTTTCAACTGATTTATTGTTGAATGTAAGAAATGTAAAACGTTCATTTTTGGTTTGTAGTGTTCAGTAAATTTTGCATTTTTTAAATTTATGAATTTTGTAAGAAATGTAAAACGTTCATTGTTTAAATTCAGCATTTTTTTAAAAAAATTCATTCAATTTGAGCAAATTTTATATGCATAATTTGGGTTTAAAATGAGCATCCATTCTAGAAGTTGGCTTTCTAATTATGGTCATTGTTTATTACATTGTTTATTATCATTTATTATGAGATATTAATAATTTTATTTTATTTTATATTCATTTAACAGAAAATCTCATCTCAATTTTCATTAATATTTAAAACCTTAAAAAGTAAAAGTTTAAATGAATATTTTTAGTCAAAATTTTAAATAATGTGAATAAATTTTCAAAAACATAATGATCAATTTTAAATAATATAAAAGAGGTGTAATGTAATTTATTTATTTTAGTGTTCAAGTTATAGAGTTAATCAACATATCAAAAATAATAGTTTTATGTAATTTTTAATATATATATATATATATATATATATATATATATAGAGAGAGAGAGAGAGAGAGAGAGAGAGAGAGAGAGCTTCCTATGAAAGCAAATAAAAAAATATTTTAAATTAAATAATAGATATCATTAAAATAAATTTATTTATCAGTTCAAGTTATATAGAGGTCCACCACATTATTCAGTTTTTCACTTTTAAAATTAATATATTATAATTTTTTTTAACTAAGTAGTAAATTTTTATTTATAAAATATTTATATTTTGATATATATTTAATTTATTAATTTAATATTTCAATTAATGAAAAAAATTTCACTAATTCCTAAACATACAACATGTATTTAATTTACTTTACATATGCTCAACCAAATAGAAAATATAATTTTCATGTTTTTACTTTACATACAACCCAATGTAAGTATTAATTCTTGTATTTCTTTTCGCATTCTAAATGCGATCAAACAAACTCTAAGTCAATGAATACAAAACTTAATTTTCTTAAAATTCAAAAAAAATAAAAATAATCAATGGCTTGTAATATATGTAAGCTTATCCTATTACCATTTAATAAGTATGATTATATTTTGTGCATTCATCATTTTTTAAATATTATTTACTTCGATAAATATAAGCGTACTACTATAATACTTTACTAGTTAGTGTGCTATTTTTATTATTTATTATATCATAATATAAATTAACCAATAAAATAGGCTCATTTAAAGTGTCATAAAAGAATTAATTTCGATATATAAATACTAATGAAATGAGCTTTCAATTTATCCTTTTATATAAAATTGACATCATGCTACATACATTTACTAAGGAATAACAAAATCTTATATTTAGCAATCTTGTGATAAAAAGATTTGAATTTGAATAACATTCATTATTTTATAAAAAATGTATTATAAAATCTAAATAATTGTTTAATTTCTTTGAATGACCCAATAAAAATAAAGTAAAGTATATTGCATTTTAAATAAAATGAATTATTTAAGTTAAATGAATATTAACTTAACTTTATATATACATTTCTTTTAGTAATTAAGTTGCACTTAGGGAATATAAGTAAGCCATTTTGGCTATGGCTCAACTCATTTGAGCTTATTGAGCCATGAACTAGTACTCATCCAAACATTATTTCTCATAAAGTATAGGAGTATGAGTTTGAGCTTGATGAGACTCATCTAATTAACCTATGAGTTGTATGAATGAAATGCTAATATAATTCTAAATCACATTTCTCTTTAAATCTTACTCCTCCATGTTTGATTTAGTGCATTTAGCAAAATTTTCTTAATTTTATAAGGTCTCACATTGATCCTGTTGATGCCATCTCTACTGATTTATTACAGATTTCATATAATTTTGTTGATGACTTCTTTAGTGTGTTATTGATTCGATCATGATTTAAACCTCTATTTGACTAGTTCAAATTTTTGGTTGCAATTATATTTCTATAAAATAAAAAAAATCATAAAATATTAATTTGAAAATTAAATCATTTCACATATTTTAAAAATTGATGAAAAGGTCAAGTGAGACCCTTCTTTTGACTAACTATCCAATCAGACGGCTTGCTCCACGGATCATCTACATGCACATCTAGTTCCCGATCATGTGTCCTACGACACGACTTAAGGAATATTTCACCTCATTCACCGTGTACTATTGATCTCAAATCAAACGGCCAATAGCTAGATAGCAAATACCGTGAATTGTTAAGGTGAAGAAAAGACGCTCATGAGCTCGTTAGGGTTTTGTTGCTCTGGCGTCGGGGTTTTGGTTTGTCAAGGTTTTTCTAGTCGCTGTGGTTGCCCCTCTATCAGGTAGACGAGTTTTTTTCTGCGTTGTTCTTCTCCCTTCATCATCCCCTCTGACCTCCAGCCTCGGGCTGGAGGTCCCTCCCTCCTATCTCACCTTCCATCCTTCTTCCCCTTAGCTGTCCATGGCATCAAACACTAACCCCTCTACAATTTGCCCCTCTTTCCTCCGCTACTCACCCCTCCATCCTGAGAGCTGCTCCTTGGACCCAAACTCATCAAAACTCCACCCTTCCTTCTAGACTTCAACCTTACATTTGAAAAGATTTGCTTCTTGCCAACAAGGATAACAATAAATTCTTCACTCTTTCCTACATCCCCTGAGTCGGATGAGGTGTGCTTCTCTGAAGAAGAGCTTCAGGCGGGTCGGAAGGAGTGGAACCTATCCTTGGTTGACCATGCTTTAGGGAAAATACCTTACTACGACTCCGTATTAGCTGCAATCAAGAAAAAAAAATGGAGTTTTAAGAGAGGTTTGGAGCTGCTCATCTTAGAGGGTGATTTTTTTCCTTTTCAAGTTCTCATGCTAAGAGTATGATTTGGTCTGAGACAATGGACCTTGTATTCTTAATGGTAGACCCTTCATTTTCCAAAGTGGTCTTGGAACTTCGACCATCCAAGGAGAATTTCTTCGAAATCCCCCTTTAGATCAAACTTTAGAATTTCCCCCTTTGTTGCTAGAATGAAGCAAGTTTTTCTAAAGTGGCTAGCTTGATTGGCATACCCCTTACAGTGGATAATTTGACCGCATCAAAGTCGAGAATCACTTTTTCCAGAGTTTGTGTTCAAGTTATCATTTTATGTCCTCTACCAGACTCTATCAATATTAATCTCAATGGTATGAGATTCAAGAAGGACATTTTTTTAGATTGGAAACCGAAAGCTTGTTGCAAGTGTACCTCCTTCTCTCATGATGACATTTCTTGTCCTGTCAATCCATCCAAACTGCCCCTCTCTAGGGACTCAAGCAGAAGTAGGCCCCCTCAACCAAGCACAAATATTTCTCCAGCTAACCCACAACTGATTCCTTTACAAGAGAAAAATCCCTCCTCTACGAATCCCACCTCTTCTGACCCCTATGAAGGGATTTCTCCTATCTCTAACTTATCTGTCAATGATCTTAACCAATTACCTGCTCAATCCCCTCCTCCTCATGATGACTCAAATGACCATGTTGCAAATTTGTAAACCTCCTCGATTCATACTGAGTCCCTGCTATCGAATATCTACTCTTCCTATACTATTATATACCACTTAGCTGCCATTTCCCGTAACGACAAGTGCTCAATGAAATCGTGTCCGCTCAACAATCCACTGGGAATGTCTTGCTTGATTCTGATAAGATCACCCATAATTCTCTAGTTAACAAAGATAACTCTATCTCAAAGTCAATAAGAAAAATAAACAAAAAAAAAGCCAAAAAGCCTTCCACTTCCCAATCTTCCTCATGCAATTCCCAATCTTAGGATGTTAGAATGTTCGTGAAATTCAAGCTGGGGGCCACTCCTTTGATTATTGTAGACTAATTAAAGACTTCAGTCTTGATGTTCTTTGTCCTTTGGAAATTATGCTGTCTCCTGACTCCCTCAATGATCAACTATTTCTTAATAGTTTAAGCCTATTTTCGTACGAGGATAGTGCTAATAACTTTGACTATTGCCAGAGAAGGAACATTTGTATTAAATGGAACTCTAGTCGGGTCTCCTTTAAGATGACTTTGTTTTCACCCCAATTCATCCATGAGGTAATGTCCTTCAATAGCTCTTTCTCCTTTACTTTCACCTGCATCTATGCGCATAATGGTGCACAAGATCATCTCTCTCTTTAGCAAGCTATCAGGGACCTATACACAAATTTGAATTCCCCGTGGCTCCTCATGGGGGACTTCAATTGTGTTCTCTATATATCTGAAATGTTTGGGGGTAAGGTTATGACTATCAACAGAACTATGGACTTTAGAGATTGCGTTCAGGATTGTGGTCTCATTGATCTCCCTAGCACTTGACTTTGATTTGCTTGGTCTAATCAGCAAGTGGAGCATTTTATCCAATCGAGAACCGACAGGGTGTTATGTAATATGAGGTCACTGGAGGTATTCCCATCTTCCTTCTATAAGGTCTCCTCCCCTTTTTCTGATCACTCCCCTCTTATTACTTTCTTTGAACATCGACCTCAATCCTCTCATAGATTCCTATTCATAAACTATTGGACCACTCTTCCTAATTTCTCTGAAATGGTTTCCAAGGCTTGGCATACTTATATCCATGGTGATCTTCTTCTTTTCCTTTTCTCAAAAACTTAAAAAGGCTAAAGAGGCACTCAAAGGTATTGCTGTAATCAAATCCCCTCAACCACTAGATTTCTACTAACAAGATGAAACATGAGTTATTTTTCCTCTCTCTTGAGGATAATCTTGAGGATGCAAATTTAATCAGACAAGCTAAGGGATTAAATTCCCTCTATAGTGACCTTGCAAGTAGAGAGAGCATGTAGATTAAGCGACTAAGATACATTGGCTCACTCAAGCAGATGATGATCTGAAATTCTTTTATGGTTTCATTAAAGAGAGGAATAGTGTTAATCTCATAAGGGAGCTCCATACTGACCAATGGGTCATCTCATGCCTTGTCATGACTGATGAAATCTGCGCTTACTATGCTTCCCTGTTTAATGTAAGTGGAAGTGTTGGATTTCCTCTCCATGATCTACCCATTGGTAACACACTCTCTGCCTCCCAAGTTAATGATTTGACCATGGAAGTTAGTGACCAAGAAATCATTATAGCCCTTCATAGCATTAATGGGAATAAATCCTGGGGGTCAGATGGCTTCAATTCTAAATTCTTTATATATTGTTGGCAACCAGTTCTTACAAGCAATAAACCAATTCTTCAAGACCCAAAAACTCCCTCATGAGTTTAAGCACAGTCTCATTACCCTCATACCTAAATCTAGGCACTCAAGCTCCCTCTTTGACTTTGGACATATCTCTCTATGTAATACCTTCTATAAAGTTTTAGCTAAAATTCTTGCTAGTATATTGAAGAAGATTTTGCCTTCAATCATTCACCCAGCTCAATCAGCTTTCATCCAATATAGGGATATTGTTGATAATGGTGCTTTGGCTCATGAAGTATGCTCTAACTTCATTCCTAGTGGCAAGGATGAGATGTTCATAGCTAAGATTTTTTTTTGATAAAAGTGTTTGATACTATAAACCACTACTCTTTACTGGCCAGGTATGGTGTTTATTTTTTTTGTAGGGGACACCCAGATCTTATAGGGTACTTATTGAAGTGATGAGGTACAAAATTAAGGAATGATGTATTATCTTAAAAAAAATAAAAACATCACCCTATAATGGACCTAATCACCTAAAAAGGACTACTAAGGAAGATGAGTCTTCGAATATAGCAGAGATATTTTCTCTACTTTACATGAAAAGTAAAGTAGGTTTATTTTATGTCAGGTTCTTTAGTTCCCTATAGAGGTAAGCCTCCATAGTTAATTACATCTTAGGAAATGAAATTTCTTAAGAAAACTCTTGATTAAAGTAGGCAATTACTATCGAAAGATTTCAAGGTTAAGATTATCAATAAATTGACTTTCTTGAAAAATCAAGTGAGATAGATCAAGTGAAAAGAATTATTTTAGAATCTAAATGAGAACAAGTAGGGAATGCTCATGATATTAGAAAATCTAGTGAGCATTCAAATCTATCTTATGATTGGGCTTTATATGTTTGAAAGTGATAAGAATTATTTTATTAGATTGTTAGGGTTTATAATCTATCAACACAAGATTGTAGAAATGCCTAAGAGGTAAGAATTTATGTTTATTTCTCGAAGGAAACAACTACCTCGGATCCTAAATCTATGGAGCTTTAGTACAAGCTAAAGCATGACCTAAATTTCTAACAGGTGGACGTAAGGTTTACCTCCATAAGAGAGAATAAACCATCTAACTTCTAGACTTATAATTGTAGGTGGCTACCAGCTAACTCCTCCTATGATTTTAAAATCATAAAGTTTGATCTTATGAATTACAAGATAGCTAGGGTAGTTATTTAATTTGAAAGAGACTAAAGTCCTAAATCCAGTTCTTAAGAGGCTAAAGCATGAGTGGTATGAGCATATGATTTAATCTACAAATGCAAAATCTTTTCAAATTTTATTTTACTCTATTTTATATATCATTTTGACAAAGGCTTTGGGTTTTTTTATATGCCTAAATGCATGATGAAATAGATTATTGGCCAAATTAAAAGAGAGAGGGTAAAGCTCTGTTAGTAGGGGTTGCTCTCATGGGTCAAGCGGTCCCCATGCGTGTAGTCACGGAGACCCTCATTTTGTAAGAATGATTCAAGATGATATGTATGATGTGAGACATACAACCATATAGCTAAGAGGTTGTTAAATATATTAATTATCATGATTATAGCCTAGGCTTTTTGATGAGATTTTGAGTTGTTTAAAATTAAGTTATGAGTGATTAGTTGGGTAGAAAATTTATTTTTATCCTAAGAGCCTACCGTATCCAGGCCACACATTAAAGCATCAATCATAAAAACTATGAAAAAGCATACCATTTTAATGCACAATTTAAACAAATCATCGATCAATTTTATAAACTATCGTGAAAGAATAAAAATAGTGCGCCAGAAAAGAAAAAGATGGGTAGTCGAGCTCTACCCTTATACAACCAGGAATATGAAGGAATACTTAAAATTGTATTAAATGTTATGGGGGAATTCATTCTTCACTCTTCAATCTTCCTCCTTCTTTGATTTGGATGTGCTTACTTCAAAGACATGATGTACCCCAAGACAAAATCTTCTGGCCACTGTTCATCCTAATCCCCTATAGCACTAATCATAATTCTATTACAAAATTATATTTATATATAAAAAATAAATCTAACCACACATGCAGAATAGAGGTTAGCTAAACACACATATAATACTAAGTAGTTATATGTATAATTTGGACTTACCTACTTGGGCTCCTAACTTGGATTATGCATAGGGGGTTTAAGCAACCTACAAAGAGAGCATTTATATTTATCTTCAAGCATCCCCTTAAGCATAATATCCTGTAGAAGTCATGATCAGGCTAAGAGTAACCTAGCATCCAATCTACGAAACATACACCCTAACAACCAGTCTAAAATATTACATCATAAAATAAAACATACATTTGCATCATACATCATCCTAACATAGAGCTCGAAGTGGTGACTTAATTCAAATGTGTGTGTTAATGCTTGGTGTGGTATGTCTTACTAAGCATTTGGGTTATAATTTTCTAAGTTTGGAAACTATTCTAGTTAACATGATTGGTGGTTTCATTTGAAGTTATTTAGTGGATTTGTGAGTTTTAGTTTGTATTTTATTTTTTTTTCATGTGATTTACACTTAACATCTAAGTTTTAAAAAGAGAAGGAAGAGGATTACCCTCTTTCATCCTTATCTTAAGCCACTTTCTAAAGTATATTAATTTGATTTATTTCTCTTGAATGAATGGCACATTAAGTGATTTAATTAATCCTAAGTTTAGATTCTCTTTAAATAACTCTATTCAATACGTAAGGCTTTTTAAGATTAGTCTAATTGAATTACTACCACATGACTTATATTTAATTCTTACTTTCCATCACATATAATAAGTATATGATTTTAATCCTTAGTGTATCTATACATGCAAAATGTTTTGGAACACTTAAATGATGAATGTACATATATGATTGAAGTTTATATATTTTATTTTGATTGAATTATTTAGTCATATTAATTTAAAGATCTATCCAAATTCTTATACTAAAATATATAAAGATGGAATCACATAAGTATGTGTCATTGTTAACCAAGGAAGTGAGGTAATCAATTGGCCTCCTTGGGGATAACTAAAGCGATATTCCCGAGTTGTCCAGATTATATACTTATTATCATCCCAAATCTATGTAAATCTATACAAGGGTAAGGAAGAGAGAGCACTAATTTATATATCACACATGCTAATGACTTAAGAGAATATGAATGCATGTATTTTTGGTAACAAAAGGGGATCTTCATCTTTTAATTAAGCATACCTACACATGTGTAAAAGATGTAAGCAAGTATATTCTATTGTTAAACTAGAGAAGTGAGGTAATCAAATGACCTCCTTGGGGTTACTTAAAGCTTCATTTTTCCAGAATGTCTAGAATAAACACTTACTATCTTAAATACATATGAATGCATACACAACTATAAAGATAACAATCATGCAAAGATTATATTTTTTTTAATAAAATTATTTAGGCACGTGAATTAAAGCTCTATCTAAATTCTAATATCAAAATACATAAGAATAAAACCAAATGAGTACGTGCCTTTGTTAACCAGGAAAGTGAGGTAATCAAATGACTCCTTAGACTTGAAAATTCTTGGGATGTCGGTATATATACTACCATTCAAGATTATATAAACCAACATATGAATGAAGGAAAAGAGACTTCACTTCATATAAAATTATACATCTCTTATGTATCAATAACTATCATCACTACATATGTTATTATTCATTTGTAAACTTTAGAAAATATATTTGGATTTAATAGTTATAATAACCACACATATATTGAGTTAAGTCAACACATGCAAGCTTACATAAAGGAAATCTCATTTAATTCAATTGATTTTCAAAAGAAATGGATGCATGAAATCAAATGATATAAAATATTTAGCATGATTGGAGGAACAATTGAATATAAAGACATGATTCATTCAATTAAGCTAATTCTAAGGACAATCACATTAAATAAACCCATTTAAAGAAAACCAAAGCTTTCCTAATATTAATTTTAATATCATTTTTAATTTCATATTTTGATTTGATTTAAGGATGTGAGAAAATGTTTGTTGATCCTAACCCATCCCCATGTTTGTTAATTAATTTGGTTTAATGAAATGAAATTAAGTTGATTTTATGAGTTAATTAGGTTGTAATATGAGTTGAATTAATCCTTTCCTATATTGCCTTAACATAATTACCTAAATAATTATGAGCTAATATGATATGCACATGAATTAGAAATTAAATTAGCAAGTCCTAAGAAATAAAAGAGGGTATAATGCAATTGGATCATAATTAATGATTAATTAAGATAAGAAACTTAATTAAGTACTCTTATGGTCTCCCACACATGTGGGTTAACCATAATTTCTTAAGATATCTTTAGGTTATTGAACACCTAAAGGTCTACCCAAGAATTGATTAATTAAGGTTTAATATGATTATGATTTCAACTTAATTAATTAAGTGATGTAATTAATTAGTTAAACATTAATTAATTTCATTTTTTTTTAAAAAAAAAGTGAAATGAACTTAGGGGAATATGTTAGGAAAGAGGTCCGAGCCATATTCTTTAGTTCATGTACTATTAAGCAATGATTAGTAAACTTAATTAACCAATTAGTCCATGTTCATCAAATTAATCATTAATTAAATTGAAAGAATAATTATTAATTAGTCAATTTTCCTAATTAAGTGAGTAATAAATCCCAAACAAATCAAGGGAGATAGAGGTCATCCCATTAAATTAACCCACAAAATTTGAGATTAATTGTTAAAGTAATTAAGGTATTATTATGCTAATTATTTTATAATTAAACCCTAATTAAGATTTAATTATTAAAAATAATTAAGATCATTTTTAATTAATTTTTTCTAAAATACCTTTAAAATAGTATTTATTTATATTTTTCTAATTTTTCTATGAATTGTTATGAATTTTGGAAGTTTCATATTAAAATCAATTAATTAGCCAATTAAAGGTAATCCCTTTGGCATTATCGATGTAGCTTTCCACATGGTGCCGTGGATTGGCTATTTAAAACTTATCCAACTCAATGCTTATGTGGTGGCGACAGATGCGCTTTCTCATTCATCGTCCGATCTAAGATCAGATGACTATAATTAATCTCGTGGTACATTAGAATAAAATTGGATTAAACTAGCTGATATAATCATGGCCATCCATTCTGATCACGTGAAATGAATAATGCGTGCTCTACCATCCTAAATGATAAGAGAGGAGTATCGCCATTGCTTACTTGATCGATCTTACAGCTCATATCAACTCCAAAAGGATCCCACACCTTCTATTGATCGGAGGGGATCCAACAGTCAAGATCACAGAAGATGCAAGTTTTCTTCAAAAAGCTCCAACCAATTTTTGTATAAAGCTTTATTTTAATGGCATACCTCGCTGGAGTTGATGATCAGTAGCGCAAATGATTGAGGAAGCTTCATCCAATGGAGATGAAGCACTACTGATTGGCACGAGCTTTGATTTCTTGTCATTTTCTCGGAAGACCAACACCCAAAGATTGGGAGGCTGGCGTTGATCGAAGTATACCCTCCGATGGTTGGGAAGCTCGGAGAAGATTCGTTCTTGCTCGATAAGCCCTAGGGAAGGTGTGTGCAAGTTAATTTGACTTTGGTGGAGGTTTGAGTGATTTGGGTTGGAGGAGGGGATGCCTTATTTTGGCATGGGTGAAACCAACAATGGGGAGCTTTGAAAAATCTGGATGCTCGCCAGTGCTGGGTTCCTCCTGAATGCTCAAATGCCCAATTTGGAATGAATTGGAGGTGGGGGGGGGGGGGGTGAAGTGGTATACCATTCCTGATCGATGGTGGTCGGGTTTCACTTCTAGTGGGTGTCAGCACAGGTGGTGGCAATGGTGAAAATCATCTAGATAGCTTGGTTTGGTTGGCCAAAGCTTGGGAGGTGGCTGCAAAGAGGGATTAGTGGGTGTCCTTGGGTTTCCATGTGCAGGGGAAGTGAGGTAATTTCACCTCCCCTGGGTCAGTCGGGCAAGATCCTAGGTGCCTATGTGAAAAAATAGAAGAGTGCCAAGTGGCCAAGAAGTGGTAATGACTATTTACATGGGTGATTTATCTCATATGATACCTTTGAACTAAGGGTATCATGGTCATTTTCCATTGGATTTAATTTTCTAGATTCAGAATGAGTCAAAAGTGGGTTAGCCCAAATTTTAAGTGATTTGGAGTTGATTTCATTAGGTTTGGCTCAATTTGACTCAAATGGGACAAATTGGGTTAGGTTGGGTCAAGTTGACCAATTGGTCAAATTGGGTCAAACCAAGAGTTAGTCAAGTTCATATGATCATTTGGGATGTGTTGGTATCATTGGATTGGTTTAGTTTGGCTTAGATTTGATTTTGGCTCATTTGAGTTCATTTGGGTCAAATGGGTTAAGTTGGATAATTTGACCAAATTAGCCAAATTGGCTTGGGTTAGGTGTTGGTTTGGGTTTAGTTGAATAATTAAAGATGATTATTGGCTTTGGTTTCAATTAATTTAGATTTGGTTTTGATTTAGGCCAACTTGACCCTTTATTAATTTGGGCTAAGTAGTTCAATTGGGTTCAATTAGGTCAATTGGGTCTAATCATGGCTTTGGTCAAGTTCAACAACTAATTTAGAATGAACTTCACTTATTGTTTGCAATCAATTTGGTTTATATTTTGATTTGACCCAGTTTGGTCTTTTAGGTCAATTTGGGTCAACTTGGGTCAAAAGGGCTAATTAGATTTGGTTTAGCTTAATTGAAGGTCAAGTCATAATCAAATAATGATTTTGAGTTGGTATGGATCATTGGTTTCAAGAGATTTAGCTTAGGCTGCAATTTGGTTAGTTTGGGTTCATATGGTGGGGTTGACTTGGCCAAATTTTGATTTGACCTAGTTTGGCCTTTTAGGTCAATTTGGGTCAACTTGGGTCAAGTGGGCCAATTGAATTTATTTGGCTTAATTGAAGGTCAAGGCATGTTCAAATATTGATTTTGAGTTGGTATGAATCATTGGTTTCAATTGATTTGGTTTAGGTTGCAATTTAGCTAGTTTGGATTCATGTGGGTTAAGAGGGTTGACTTGGTCGAAAGACTGAGTGGACTTGGTTTGACCTAATTTGTGACAATTGATCAACCTAGGGTAACCAACAATCATGATAGAAAGCTTTGGTAGGCTTAGTTCAATCCAATTTGTGTTGAATTAAAACTCGAATCAAATAGGTCAAGTTGGTCACTTTGGGTCAAGTGGACCAATTGGGCTTAGTTGAGTTAATTTTGGGTTGAATTGGATTTAGTTGAGTTTATATATGGGTTTAGGATTGATATATAAATTCAGTTGCAATTGATTTGAGTTTGGATGATTTTTGGTTCATTTAGATATTTTAAGTCAAAATGGCTAAGTTGGATTTGATTTGGGTTGATTTTGGTTTGGTTTGATGAATGTAGATCTCATTTATATTTAGGATGATATTTGAAGGAATAATTGATTCATGAGAAAATAAATTGAATTGGGTTTGAATTGAGTAGATTTTTTGCTAAGTCCATAGAAATGATTTATGTGGCTTAGGAAAGATCTTGGTTTGATTTGATATTTGAATTAGATATGATTGTATATATTTCATTTATATTTGTGAAGATGATTGAAGATATGATTGATGAGAAAATCAATTGAGTTTGAAGTGATTTGAAAGAAAATTTAGCTAAGCTCATAAAGGTTGGTCATAGGGCTTAGAGATGGGTTTGATTGAGTTTGATTTAGTTTTGATAATTTAAATATATATTTTATTTATATTTACAAAGATGATTGAAAATATTATTGATTTATGAGGAAATCATTTGACTTGGGTTTGATTTGAAGGAAAACTTAGCTAAGCTCATGAAAGTAGGTCATAGGGCTTAGAGAAGAGTTTGATTTTTCTTTGATCAAGGTTATTTGAATGTGAATTTGATTTATATTTAGGAAGATAATTGAGGAAATAATTGATCTGAGAAAATCAATTGAGTTTGGAATGCTTTTAGAGGGTTTTGACTAAGTCCATGGAATAAAATCATAGGGGCTCGAAGGGTTTATTTGATTTGATTTGGTTTGAAATTAATTATAGATTTCAATCATTTGATTTGGATTTGAATTTGGATTTAGATTTGGTATTTGAATTGAATTTGAGATTTGGTTATAGCTTAAGAAGGTGAACATAGATTGGGTTTAGGCTATGGGGTAAATGGACCTCCTTAAGTCTTAGACATGACTAATCTCGGTTAACCCTAAGTCTCTAGCTTAAGTTAAGTGTTCACCTAATTGCTAAAAGTATCTTGACTAAGGAAGTCTTAGTGTCTAAAAAAGACTCAGTCTAAGATGAAGAGATTGAATCCTCACTCCAAAAGTGAGGTCAACAGAGCTTAATAGATAATGCACCGTAAAAAATACATTTCTCATAACGCAACTTTTCTCTTTTGTGGCTAAGCAAAATCTATTCATCAGGTAAATCATCATTAACTGCTTAAGTTGTCCGGATAAGATGCGCAGCAAGAAAATTTGCTAGTATTTACCCATTTACAGCTTTCTAAGGTATATATGTAATATCAAATTGTAATAGGAGAATAACTCATCATGCCAAGTGATCTGTCAATGCTAGTCTTATCATCAAGAACTTTAGCGGATCGATCCTTGAGATGAGAGTAACTTTATGAGATAATATGTAATGAAGAAGCTTCTAGATAGCAAAAATCAGAGCCAAATAATTCTTCTCGATTGGAGAGTATTACATTTCTGCTCATATTAGCCTTCGATTGATGTAGTGTAGGGCGTTCTCCTTTCCCTATTCATTATGTTATATAAGTAATGCACCTATAGATTCTTCCAATGCCATTGTGTATAAGATGATGGTCTTTCTTGGGATTGGTGCTACTAGAATTTGTGAATTTAATAGATACTTCTTAATACTATCAAAAGCTTCTTGGCACTCTTTATCCCATTTGAACGGAGTATTCTTCTTCATCAGCTTCTTCTTCTTGCCTTATCTCTAACTGCCTCCATCGATTTCGTGCTCGAGAGTGGGATGAACATCTTCTCAATTAAAGGACTATGATCAAAATCAACTTCTTCGAGGAGAGATCATTTAGGTTGGTGATGGGATTCTCTAGAGGATTCTCCAAGGTGTCGACCACCATGAGCCTCATTGCTTATAACTTTCTTTTTAAGAACCCATTCCTGTCAGGTCCTATCATTAGTGGATCTCCAAATATGTAAACTTGATGTCACGTCTTTATGCCTTTTCATAGCTACTTCTTCTCGAGGCTTCGGCCTCCATATTTATTTTCCCTTCTATCGAGATCTTTCAGTAGTCGATTCCTAAACATACAGTCCAGGTGTCACATTTTGATGCTCACCGTGTAGGACACACTTGGCTTGCTGACGATTCATATGAGAGATGATAGTTTTTTAAAGTGGATCTTCAGCATTCTCAATCATCAACAGACTCTGAAATTTTCTTTCTATAAAGCCTATTTTTTGCCACTTTTAGAACTCAAAGTATCTTTAGTAGATAAAATTTTTACTTATTTCCATTGTGATGTTAAGGTATGACATTGCTAAGCCCAAAAAATATTGCTTTAACTCACCAGTAGAGCCATTCTTCTTACTCATGTCAAAATTTTTAAATTTATTGGGAATAGGAATACTCACTTCTGGTGGTAATATTGGTAGTTTTCTCAGAGACTGTTCATGAAAACATTATTGAGACTTCAACTCAGTACTTTTTTTGGTCTTCTAGTTAATTTGTTCTATGATGAGGAAGCTTCGGCCTCCAATCTCTTTGGTGCAAATTGTTCAACTAGCAGAGTAGTTGCACATGATTGCCTTAGATTGGTGCAAAGACATCCGTGTTTTTAGTCGAGGCAACAACAACTATGATATATACTCGAATCGGATGATGGCTCTAGCATCTATTGCATTGATAATTATGTTGACCAAATGAATGTTGTCACCATGCCCAAGTTGGACAGTGAAAGAGTATTCTGTAGATAAACTATTTACAATTAAAATATGGAATTAATAATTAACAATCAATATTTTATCCCATAATTTCAAAATGTAAAGGTACTACAAAACAAAATAATTTGGAGAGTTTTATTTATAATTGATTTAAAATTTAAATTTTTAGTATATTCTGCTACTACTATAGCTCAGATTTGACTAGCCAAAGATGGAAAAAAAATATCCCCAATGGAGTCGCTAGAAATCTGTGGGCTCGAAAAGTCACCACCGATCTCTCAATGAAGAGAGTATGATTTAATGTCAGTTAAATTTTTATAAGGTAGATGGAATAGTTGATAAGACACTACCTAAAGATTTCGCCCATATTTTATGCTTATGGTGCATGCATGGAGGTCAACACATAGCAAAGTGAGATCCTTCATTTTGGATGGAGCTTGGAATTTACCAGGGAATTTTAAACATGATTCTCCTGCTTGTTTCAATAGGATTCTAGCTCTACCCATTAGTTATAGTGACGAAATTCTCTGGGACAACCATAAGTCCTTAACTGTTAAGCTTATAAAGAGTTCCATGTTTACTGACCACGAGGTCTAATGAGATTTGATTTAAAAGTTTTGTTATTAATCAAGCATTATATTGTTGGATGACTTACATTGGTGATCTCAAAACTTCGATATTCTTGATGGGAGGTATAGGTTTCGCTATAGGTTGTATGTTTTGCAAATACTTAGATCTCATGCCCACCTTTTTTTTGAGTGTCCCTCTTCCCGGTGGCTGATTAGGAATGTGCTGCCAAATTGGCCTTTCTTCCTTATGTAGCCTTCACTTGAAGTTTCTCTGGTTCTACTTTAATCAAGAACACAAGGTATTAAGGAGGCATTATCTTATTATGCCCTGCTTTGCATTTATGTTATATGGCGGGAGAGAAACTTCAAGCTTCACTCGAGTGTCACCTCTTCTTTGCATTGTCTAAAAACCAAGGTGCAATCCTTCGTTGCTTACAAACTTAAAATATGGTCAGTCAAAGCTTCTTGGCCTGAGAAGGTCAAATAAATGTTAGATCACGGATGAGTTTTGCTTTTATGGGTCCTCATTCCTAATTATATTGGTCCTTCTGATTGTCTGCCCCAATTCTATTTTTCTTATTCTATTTCGAGGTTGTGGATTTTTGTCGGAGGCAATTTTTTTAAATTAATATGGTTAGAAGCTTAATTAGGTAATTAAGTATTAATTAAAAAAAATTAAGAATAGGTATAGTCGGGCCACGCCACGCTTCCTCGATGGCGTGCGGTCATGTGAAATTGGCGCACCACCAATCTGACTGATTAAGCCGTCACACGGGCAACGGAGATATGTCAGCCCAATTAAGGGCGACCGCTTAATTTTTTAAGGTGAAGCAAGTCACCCTGGGAGACCGCTTCGTGTTATTTTTTAAAGTGTGATTTGTGAGATAAGTAACAAATCACGGTAGGGGCTTGAAATGGTTCGTGACCGCATAAAGTTGATAATAATTTAATGGATGACAATCATATGAAGTTAACCAATTCATTTTAAATGGACAAATAATAAGAAGTTCATTATGACATAATCAAAGTTAATGTACATGACTCTCAAGTTTGTAATGAAATATAAATAAAATAGATGCATAATAAAAAGTATACTATATTGTCCTAAACCCTATACCGCGGTGACAATCTTTCTCTGTCTCCTGGAATAGCACCCCGTGTATGTCGTGCAGATGGACGATCACGTGATGGTTCTCTTGTACGCAAGATCCTGAAGGTGTCCATATCATCCGCGGATCGGAAGATAGGTCATAGTCATAGCAGTCGATATGTGGACCTGATCAACATACGTGAAGGACTGGATCAACCAAAGTATAGATGGCCCGGCTCCAATCATGGTGCGACACCCTCTGTACCGATCCATAATATGTGTCACCAATATGTACACGCCATCCGTGTCTCTCGCATATCACTCATACCTATCAACACATCCTCGTAAGGTGATCATCCACACCAAAGTATGGCAAAAGATGTCCCAGTTGAGATATACTCCGCCTACATGAAAAATAGTATGTAAAATTAGCACTTACATAAATATTGAATTAAGATGAATACTTACTTATATCAGAACTTACATAAATACGCTCCACTGGTGCTCAAGTAAGTGGTCCAGGATCTGGGGCGACAAGAATACAGAGAACCCACGACCAACCGACATGTACTACCGTGATACCGCCTTTCCCCCTCATCCTCATCTAGGCCCTCGACAAGGCAATCCCTCTCCTCCCAAGCAGAATGTGTGACCGGTGGTAATCAACCCGCCGACATCCGCTTTACCCCACCATCACTTTTGAAACTAGGGTCAATGGCTACATCTACTCGGGAATAAAATCAACGGCATAACACTCTATCTGATAAATGCCACTCAACCCTCTTCCAACTGATAAGAGGGACTCATGCTAACCATATGTCGATCATCGAGCATATCGATAGATGTGATTCTGCCATCAGACGCCTGATCACAGCACATATAGTAAAAAATTATGTTAAAACATAATCAGACATAATATTTGAACTAAAGTGTTATTTGCGATCCAACTCAGGTTTGCGTAGCCATCTAAATCTCATTTTGTATAATCGTAAACATTTGTATTGGCCGCAATTTAACATACTTCTCATTCCATCCGCACATGTAAACATATATATATAAGTCGCATAATTTGAAAGTGCAATTAACAACACATACCTCAAACCAACGCGAGACCAAGAACTCAGGATATGGAACATGTAGTCCGCCCACATGAATATGCTCCCAAGCCCAAATCAAGGAGGTGGTAACCATGTTGGCCATACCAATACTGCAGCCCTATAGATGAGCTAAAACTGCTCCACCCATAGAAATCATGCTAAAAGAATCCAGTCCTCCGTGAGTGGTAAATACCGCAGTGGACCTCAAACCAAGTATCGCGAAAGAAGCCAATCGAATAAAATATAAGCACGCAGTGACGGAAGAACTCCTTCAGGCATCATTGAATGACTCCCCGTAGAAAGTTCACCCGAGCCACCTCGGTGGCATGCATGTTCACGCTGCGTTCGACCCATCCTCGAATGTCGACCGATCCGTGACCGATCGGATCATGATACATCACGCAGGGGTGTCGTCCCAACAAATCATCGCAATCGTGCCAAGTGTCCCATCTTCTCTCGCCAATCACAATCGGGCCTATGATGGTGGCCCATCAACCGTAGTCCCGTGATCATCGCCACCCCGAGCATGCCATCTCACCTACAAGGTGGAAGGTATTGGTCTACTGAGACCATCTCAACCAAAGAATGATGATCTACCGGATGAAGCGTGACCCACACAAAGGTGCCCACCGCTTCAGCCCACCTGGATGAATCGTCGATGTAATGGGCCACTCCTTCAAAGATAAGCAAGTGTGATGCGGCCTCAAGTATGGTGCTCTGAAAAAAAAAATCTAAGTAACTGTCCGAAATAAAAGGTAAGCAGGTGTAACCCAATCTAAAAAAATAAAATTCACTTATAGTATCAGGGTGAGCGGCTCGATGCCGCCCACGTAGGGAGGCAATACTATGATGAACCCCAGTGTAGGCAATGATGGCGCCTCCTTAGCATGTCTATGTCGCCGACGCCTAGTCATGGAGGTGCTCCGCCATCATACCGTGAGAATCAAATATAATGAGGGCACGATGCATCAAATGATACCGTCATGCAATTGTCCCCAAAGGAGTAAATCGCAAACAAAGGGGCAAAGGGTAGATGTTTGCTTTTCACATCCTCTTATGTAGAAAGGTATAACACAATCATAAACATCGAGAAAAATAATACAATTACTAAAATTACAACATGATGACAATGAATTTTTTTTTTCAATATTCCCCCTTACACATACACACATCAAAATCAGCACAACTGGATTTACTTATCGACTATCAGTAAACACCGTAATGATGACAACTTATGAACCCTCTCTGAAACCTCCAAAAATCTTTCTGTAATTTGAAATGAGTGATTGAATATATATTCATATACATTTAGTTTATAATCTCTCAACATATCATATTTATTTTATTTATCATTTCAATAAAAATGCCAAACATGAATATGCATAATTTATCAAAAAAAAATGTAATTTTGAATTTATTTTATTATTAGCCTCAAATACTATAGAGCAATGCGAGTGAGCTTTGTGATGGAACTCCTTTGACAAACTTCACTCAATTGTTGAGATTTATGGGCAAAAGGTTTATTAGAAAGCAAAAAATAAAAATATATGAAAAGAAAAGTGAATGATATCACCTAATAATTTGCACTTACAAAATCTATGTTTGTTATCGCTGACTTAACTTTGGATTTTCTAACACTTTAAAGCTGTAATTTTAAAAAAAATTAGTGAAAGTGGTAATTGATGTGATATTAAAATCCAAGTGTATTTATGCTGATTTGTATGATTTGTATGTAAGTCTCTTTAAAATTTTGATGAAATTAACAGCTAAACGCAATGCTAAAAGTGTTGTATTGCCTTAATTAATAACCTCAAAAATAGTTTCAATGCATTTCTAAATAAATCTTCCGTGCAATAAAAGGATAAACCATATCTAATATATATTGATGAATATATGCAAACCTCAAAACCTTGTGCAAGAAGTTAAATGTTGAGAGTAAAAAAGAATCAACAAACAATTTGAGTAAAAGCTAAGGGTCGAAAAAAAGAAGTTTCTGACAAGATATAATGCGACGGCCTGACCACGCCTACGCCGAAGTTCCGGAGAGGGAGGACCGTTCTGTATGGCCTGAGTTTGGTCGACCAACAGCGAGGAGCACCAATCGAATAAACTAAGAGATATCGACGCGGTCGATCGGAATAATATGTCCCGCCGTCGAATTAAGAGGCGACGCTCCAATTGCCGTCACTAATCAAGCGACCGGTTTCCGCCCACCAATGCCGATCGACCCACTATAATACCCACGCCAATCGACGCGAGCGTAGCCGCCTAATCGCAGCATATATATTCTTAAATTTTTTTTATTAATACTTAATTACCTAATTAAGCTTTTAATCATATTTAATTTAAAAAAATTACCTTTCTCAGACAATGACGGAGAGTTGTCTTGCTGCAGTCCATAGACCTATTTGTCCAGCTGATACTAAGACATCTTCAATCTTGGAGGGCCAGCTCCGGATGCTATATCAGTTTTGCTTTGCTAATGAACCTCAAATCAAATTTATATAAATTTTGTAATGTTGAGCCTGGCAACCGATGGAAGGTGCTTCCTGCATCAAAAGGCTCTGTATTTGTTGACTGCTAACTTATCTTTATATGAGATTTTGTAATTCTGAGCCCGGAATATGAGGAGGGGCTCCCTCCCACATCATATATTTTTTTTCCTTTGATCAGTTTCCTTTCTTTAATCTTTTGTGGTTTTTTTTATTTTTTTTAGCATTTAGTCCCTTCTCGGGATTTCTCAGTAAATCTATTATTTTATTTTATTTTATTCTCTTTGAAATAGAATTAGGTTCTGTTTTTTCAAAAAAAAAAAATAATTATACAAATACTCTTTGATTGATATCACAGTACAACGAACAAACGCCGCCGCAGGGGCCCAGTTCCAAAACTTCCTTAAACTGACACGTGTCCAATTTTTATGCAGATGACGTCTTGGACAAACGGGTCAATTCCGGTCCGGTCCATGCAGTACGATGGACGAACGAAATGTGTCCCACTTCTAATCGGCCGTAGATAACCATGAACTGATGAAACAGATTTAAAAAGACTAGTTTACCCTGAAACAATTTCCACAATTCCATACATGTCATCAATCCCGAAAAGCATAAAACGGCCGTCATCAGTCCTCCTCCTCCAACTTCTGCAGCCATCTCCACTCTTCCGCATAATCTGAAACAGAGAAGCCTCTGTTCTTTACCATGTCGAACACCTCCCCATCGCTCCCGCCGGGCTTCCGCTTCCACCCCACCGATGAGGAGCTCATCCTCCATTACCTCCAGCATCAGCTTGCCCGGTCGCTATAATCGCTGACATCAATATATACAAATTCAATTTTGGGATCTGCCGGTAAGCTCAATTCTTCAAGGGTTGAGATGCACATGAAAAATGAAAAAAAATATATAACTTATGGATTAATTATTATCAAGCATAACTTAGGCCAAGCAGTTATGATTCGTTTTGATTTTCATTTCATGTTCCTGAACTAACCTTGTAGTGATGCCTGTCTTTTCAAAAGCTATGTTTGGGGAGAAAGAATGGTATTTCTTTACCCCTCGTGACCGGAAGTATCCGAACGGAGTAAAGGGGCAGGATCAGGTTACTGGAAGGCGACCGGCACGGACAAACCGATCAGGACGAGCCGATGGAATGAGAACATTGGCGTAAAGAAAGCTTTGGTTTTCTACAAGGGGAAACCCCCCAGAGGTGTGAAGACCAACTGGATCATGCACGAGTACAGACTTACTGAAACTCTTCACAGCATTCAAACCAAGCAATTGAAGCTCAGGGAAGGATCCATGAGAGTAAGAAAGCAAACTTTTTAACTTTTTACCCTGCTGTTTATTCTGTTTCGGTATTTGATTAAATTAGCTAACTTTGCTCTTGTTGCCTTGTAGTTGGATGATTGGGTACTCTGTCGATCTATCAGAAAACCAGGCACTCATTCTCCGGTGAATCGCGAGCAAGAAGACGATGCAGGGGTGAAGAACTCTGCAAGCTCAACAAAATTCACAAGTCCTTCTCTGTTTCTGAGTTCCTTGTCGAGGACGTTGATTTCTCTCTTCTGACAGGGTATCTCGAAACACCAATGAATGCGCCAATATATTCATGATCCATAGCGAACTGAATTTGAAAATTATTCACAAACAACACGGTAACGTCAATGGAAGCTGCTACAGCTCACAGCCAACAGACTCACAATCACATGCTTCAGTTTTGGCTGTGAACAGAGCATGACATGCCAAAAAAACGGGGATAATTACTATTTGGATGATTAAGGTCAACTGAACCCTTTAAAGAAGCTCAGAAATTCCAACATTTTGGCCAATTTTACAACCAGTTTGACATCTCTCAACCATTCTTCAACCAGCAACTGCAGCTGAATTCTCACTTGGGAATGCAGTGAACATAAACGTCTTCAAGTGAAAAGCTTAAAAAAACAAGATGGAATTTGATTTTAAGAGCAAATTGCTCATTTTATGAGTCTCTCGCATATTTAATGTGCAGAAGATGTGCAAGCAAGAGATGGAAGATTGGATGAAAATTGTTGAGGTGATCCAATGGTGTCCCAAAGAAGAAATTAGTTGGAAATAGCGGAATTATTAAAGATCTAATTAAAGCATTTTCTTATTAAAGCTTATTTTATTTCTAATTGTTTTGTTTGTTAAATTTGTTACTTTTCTCTCTCTCTCTCTCTCTCTCTCTCTCTCTCTCCTATTGTAGGGTTGGGTACAATTATACTGACATTGTATTTTTTCTCCAATATATGATAGAAATCATCATATATTCATATAAATTATAAGTTGTTTTGCAACTCGGGCCTCATACTCATTAAATAATTGAGAGTATATCATGCAAAATGAAAATTTTCATATAAATAAAAAATGATAATAAAAGTATAAGAAAAGCATAATCAAACGAAACCTTAAGGATCATTTAGTTGCTCAAAGTTGCAGAAGATACTTAAAATCAGTAATTTTCTAGATTCTTATATTTTGTTGGATGCATTTAGGTATTAATATCGATTCTAAGTTCTATAAATATATTTAAAATCTATAAAAAATAACTCTCATTTTTCATGAAAAATAAGTTAAAAATTATAATTTTTTCTTTATATATATATATATTATATATATATATATATATATATATATATATATAGCCTATCTATAGCATTAAAATGAACCTTCAGTATAGTTTAAAAATAATTATGATTTTTTTGGAGCTAAGGTCACATAAAAATCTCTCGCATGAAGGAAAGTATTCGATATATATCCATAAGAAAATTCAAACAAATGATTTTATCATTGGAATAATTAAAAGATGTAGAGGAAAGAATGATAGAAGAATCTGCATAGGAAGTCAAATTATTCTTTGACAGCGAGGAATATACTACCAATCATCATCGACTAGATAGCTTAGTTACTTATCCCTTACTCATAATAAAAAGGTTCAAGCAAAACTGAACTTCTCCGCTTCCAAAAATAACCATTTAAACCAATCCCTTGATGAAGCGTTTGATGGCTTCTCGTGGGCTAATTGTATGACAAGTGGCAGTGGTATCAATAATGGCTGATAATTCAAGAAAAATCTGTTGAAAAATCGGTGAAATCTGCTACAAATACTGAGAAGGAATGTCAAAAAAAAAAGGAAGATGCTACAAAATGGTGATTTTCTGAATATATATAATTCATATAAATTAAGATTGTTTTTTTTGGATAAGTTAAACAAATAAAAGGATATGCTAAGCGAAGCTTCAGTTTTAGTGGTTTCTTAGTCATGTTAAGTTTTTATTACACAGTTAAAAATTTCGAATAGTTCAATTCTGTTCTTTGTAACATTATCAACGCTATCTTGGTTTTAATAATTAAGGTGATTTCCTCACGATTGATACCACTGCCACTTGTCATAAAATTAGCACTAAAAAATCAAACTCTTCCAAGAGTCATGTTTATTGTTACACAGAACTAATTTGCTTCCAGTTAATAGTTTAATTCTGTTCTCTTGTAAATTATCAATCCTGGTTTTAATAGTTTAGGTGATTTCCTCACTAACTATGATTGATACCACTGCCACTTGTCATAAAATTAGCACAGAAAGCTATCAAACTCTTCTTCAAGAGATTGGTATCATTGACACTTGTCATAAAATTAGCACACGATTAGTTAAACCACTAAAACTTAAGCTCGCTTAGCATCCCCTTTTGTTTGTCTTATCTTATCCAAAATAATAATAATAATCTTAATTTATATGAATTATATATATTCAGAAAATCACCATTTTGCAGCTGCAATTCCTTGCCACTTAATGAACATGCAGATTAAGTTACGAAGCAGCTCTTATTTTAATGATATTATAGTGATTTTATTTCATAAAATACAAGCATTATCACATAATGACGCTAATTAAGAGTTTTATGAGCTAACATAAGATACTTTTATGGTTAAAATATATTATCCTTAAAAAGTGTTTTGATTTTTCATAAACCATATCATTAAAACTTAAATAAACTAATTTTTTAGATTTCCTTTTTCTTTGATCCCTTATGTGGAGCAGACTCTTGTGAAGCGTATCTGTCCAACAAAATCAAATCGTATAAAGAAATGGCTAATTTAATCCAGAAGAAAGCATGCGAAGCACACTCGAATCTGATGAACAATTGATTAAAATATGATTGTCACTTATAATGCTCTTAACTTTATTCAAAGCTGTCATGTTCTTGATGGTAGCAGAAACCCCCATGGAATCGAAACCTGGCGAGCATGATTCAAATCCTCATCTCTTTTTGCTGTGTCAAATCGTCTTGATTTGGGAGGTAGGATTAAAGAATTAAGTGGTGGGAATTGTTCTAGATTCACAGATGGATTAGAAAAATGATGGATTACAGACAAGTTTTGTGGACCAAATGACCGTTAAGTAGCACGCAAGATGATAAGATTGTATGTGGATAAGCTCCATTAAAAAAGAAATCCAATGCAACAAAAATTAATTTTGTATCTTATGACTGTAAAATGACTCAAGAGTAAGAAATTGAATTTGAATAAGCTATATTAACGCAATATATTCCTTTTTCAGTGACTTCTATATTGTGTTTCTGAAAAATGAATAACCTATGTTAAGTAGTTATGCGTTTGTCTCAGCTTTGATAATATGTACTTATGTATGTATATGTATGTATATATATATATATATATATATATGCATGTTCTTTTATCCTCATCTCATTATCATAATTTTTATAAAAGCAAGGCTAATTAGAAACGGTAGTCTTAATTTAAAGCAAACTCTACAAAAAGAGTCAAGAACATTAAGATGCAATACAAAATTGAACATTTGTTCTTCAAAATAAAGGCTCCAAAAGGACAATGAAGAAGGCCTGCAAAATTTCCATTGAAATCTGCAGAGCTTTACGGCAATGGAAAGTTAATAAAACAAATCACCAATTCCAACAGTAAGAGACCGGCCATTATTTTTTGCCGATGTGGTACTGCTTGAAGCTATCAGTTTTTAATCAGAGCTTAAGATGAAAACAACAGGAAATGTGTAACAGTCATAAATGAAAAAGAGCAGAGCAGGCTAGTAAAGTGGACATATTCAGGAAAACTATGTCTAAGGAAAATCATCGAACAGTTTATCTTCACTTGTCAGAATGAAGAAGCTGGACAGTTCAAAAGCATCTGAAAAAGTTACGCAACATTCAAACAGCATAATAATAAACAATTCAATTCAGTTTGATGATTGAATGATGGGGGAAAAAGAGTATGAGCACAACAAAAACAGATTTTGCAGTAGAAAGCTACAGAGTTGAATGAATTTGAACATTAACACACAAGGTGTGTATTCAATACAGGAAATACTATAGAATTCAGTTAAATAGTCAGAATTTATTTCAAGTTTTAAGGAAAATTATATATATATATTCATCGAGGTCTTAAATAATTTATATGGATGAAGTTATACAAATATAGAAAAATTAATTGCGAATAAATATCTTAAACCAATGACATTATATCATAAATACAGATTATTCTTCAATAAATAACTTTTTTATCTTTCTCCAATTTAATTTTTTTAGATCTTGTATGTTTGACTACATCACAATCCTCTTTAGTTAACTAAATTGTCAGCGTATGCAGGGATATATTATTATAAATCTTGAAAGTTCTAATGTAACCAATGAAATTTATGAGTAATTTATTAATTTATTGAGTATCTGATACCTATAAGATAAAATAAAATATAAATTTATTTAATTTATATAAATATAATACATTTCTTTAAGAGAATAAAAATCAAATTAATTGATTATTTTTAAGTAGTTTTTTATAATTGGCATGCCAATTATTATTTTTTTTTGGCTTTATCAAATTAGTGATTTTTTATAACACATTTTTTGGCTTCAATATATATATATATATATATATATATATATATATATATATATATATATATATCAAATATATCACTCACTCAATATTTTATTATTTATCTATCTAATATTTAAAATATTATATTTACAAAACTAACACCCTAAACTCTATTAACACAACATAAAGACCACTCCATTACCCTCTAGTCATCATCTTTGTTCTCCACATGCGAAATCCCTCACTCACTTGTGTGAGGGCGGCAATGCGTTATTTCTTTAACCCCGATAACTTTTCAAAATGATAAATGTGCTGGAGCATGCTTCATTTCTCCCAACAGTTCTAAACAAGCCTACAACAATGGCTATAAAAGACTTCCAAGTTTCCTGTTAATCCATGATTATATACAATATCTGTATATATTGTATCACTAAACAAGCATAAATATTATATATTCATCAACGAGAATACAGTCCTCCTATCAACAATACTAGAAAATATCTACTGACGCTTAAACAATCTTAACTAAATGTGTTTATGTGATGAGGACAAATGCAGCAGCTGCTATACTTGAAGCGTTGTTTAACTTGGAACAATTTTGAATTGTCATCTATGTAATAATCTGTGGGCTCTGAAAATTTATCACCGACCTCTCGATATTTTGAATGAAAAGATTATGATTTAAGTGTTGATATAATTTTCAAAAGGAAGATGGAATAATAGATAAGACACTACCCCGGAGATTTCGACCTCATTTTGAAGGACAATGAAGAAGGCCTGCAAAATTTCCATTGAAATCTGCAGAGCTTTACGGCAATGGAAGGTTAATAAAACAAATCACCAATTCCAACAGTAAGAGACTGGCCATTATTTTTTGCAGATGTGGAACTGCTTGAAGCCATCAGTTTTTAATCAGAGCTTAAGATGAAAACAACAGGAAATGTGTAACAGTCATAAATGCAAAAGAGCAGAGCAGGCTAGTAAACTGAACAAATTCAGGAAAACTATGTCTAAGGCAAATCATCAAATAGTTTATCTTCACTCGTAAGAATGAAGAACCTGGACGGTTCAAAAGCGTCTGAGCAATGTTACGCAACATTCAAACAGCATAATAATACACAATTTAATTCAGTTTGATGATTGAAGGATGAGGGAAAAAGAGTATGAGCACAACAAAAATAGATTTTGCAGTAGAAAGCTACAGAGTTGAATGAATTTGAACAAGGTGTGTATTCAATACAGGAAAGACTATAAAATTCAGTTAAATAGTCAGAAATTATTTTTAAGTAAGAGACCGGTAATGCGTTATTTCTTCAACCCCGATTACTTTTCAAAATGATAACTGTGCTGGAGCATGCTTCATTTCTCCCAACAGTTCCAAACAAACCGACAACAATGGTTATAAAAGACTTCCAAGCTTCTTGTTGATCTATGATTGCATGTGCAAAGACAAATTGCTGTATCTAAGCGATTATAAAGCTATATAGTGATCATTTCTCAACCATATAGACAGCTTTGACACCCATGATCTCTTTCTCATTCTGGTCTTCTTCTTCTTCATCTTCAGCAAAGATCAAAGATCCATCTTCTATTTGCTTATGTGAAGACTCTTCTTCATAAGCGTCAAATTAAGTTCGATTGATGTCGCTGATGGTATCGCGGAGTTCATCTATATCTCCTATATAGACAACTTCTACTTCCATAGTGTCCTCTTCATTAATTTATTCTTGCACACGAATTTTCGATCGATATTTCCAGTGGATCTTTGGTTCAATGTGCGGAACAAATACTTCTTCTATTAAAAGACGTGATCAAAGTCACCTTCTCTTGTGTGAAGATCGACGATGGGATCCCCTAGAGGATTCTCCGCGGTGTCGACCATCATGTCTTTCATCAGTGATATCCTTTCTTTTGGGTATCCACTTCTGATGAGTTGATTTTGAGGCAGATTTCTGAGTATATGTATCAGATGTCACACCTCTTCCATTCTTCAGGACTTCATTACAGAGTCTTGGCCTCCATATTTGCTTTTCCTTTCACCGACCTTTCGACACGGATTCTGGACTGAAGTGTCATGCTCGATGCTAATGCCGCATCGCTCACGGCTGCCATAAGAGATGACAACTTTCTTGGTGGAGCTTCAAGATTTTCCATCACCACAGCCTCAAATCTTCTTTTCATTAGCCTTTGTTCTTAGCTACTTTGAGAACTTTATATATCCCTACAGATGTTGTTTCGCTATCTCCTATGGTGGTGGAGCTTGATGCGGTTGGTTCTTCCGTAAAAGACTACTTTATTTTGCGTTATTCCTCTTTACCCACTTTAGATTGTCAAAGTTGTTGTAGTAATCGCTTTCTCGGGCAGATTGCTTTGTTCACTAGTCGCTCAGTGAGGCTTTCTTCTCCCTTCTTCTTCTCGTTAATTTGCTCATGAGCTTCATGATCATGCTTTCTGGTACAAAAGGTTCAATCAAAGAACTGCATTAAGACAATTAAAGACACGCTTTTCCATCGATCTCTTCATCATGATTGACCTATTTTGAAAACTGAAGTTCTCTGGGAGAACTCTGACATGATGTTGAACCGGTTGGTACATGGCTAGAGCTTTGACGAGGCCTTCTTTCTATGAATGTACCTGTGGGTACTTAGAGTTATAGCATAATAGTTGAGAAATTCAAGCTACCAAATTGAATGGTAGACATCTCCGTGATGGGTTTATGTTCAAGATACCGAATGGTGAAATGAGTGCTTTGTAGATCCATTTCTGTAAAAGTGAAAGATGGAGATTAGTAATTAGTAATTATTATTTCACTCCATACTTTCAAGATGCAAAGGTACTACAAAATAAAATAATAATGTAATAAAGATATACTCTACAGAATGATTCATTCTGTATAGAGTCTCATACTAAATTTATTATACACTTAAATCACTATTTTGTTATTTTGAATTTTCAAAAATTTTATTGTTACTATAAAGACATATATGACTACCAAAGATGGAAAGAGAATTTGTCCCCAAATGGAGTTGTTAGAATTGTGGCTCCAAAATTCACGACTCTCTCGACAATATTGAATTGAAGAGAGTATGATTTTAAAGTGTCAGTGTAATTTTAGAAGGCATATGAGATAGTAGATAAGACACTACCTGAGATTTCATCCTCATTTGGTGAGGACTTTAGATCTAGTTCGTGTTTCTAAAGCAAGCCCTATAGTTAATTACCCTCTCAAGAGAGAGAACTTTCGACAAGTGCTTGATCGTTAAATGCATAGATAGTAAGTAAGATGGAGTTTTAGAATTTAAGATTATGAAATTTATCATTTTAGCTTAAACCTGATGGTAAATGATGACGCCGATCTAGATCCCATGGTTCATCATCCCGCCAGGTCCCTAGTCTACTTAGTAAGAGGTAATGACCCAACCTGAGAAGGATCCTCAACACATGGGTTACGCCATCCAAGAAATTCTTGTATACTGTTTGTCTAAGGAGACAATCTTAAGTCTACCGATGAGAGATATTTTCTATCAAATATCCCTATGATTCACAACTCAAAGGGCGAGCCATTGGGAGATATGGCTACAATCATGATCGTAATATAATGGAGCCTCCAAACCACCGAGGACTCGATCGTGACTACTTCATCCGTGGACATTGCGCCACGAATGAGGATCCATATCATTACTAAGATTGATTAAGAGTGAACATAAGTAACACTTGATTTGACATTGGCTCCTTTGTGAAGTTTTCTTAACCCCACACAAAACAGTAAGGTGGATGGAAGTTTGATTTAAGTTTTAATGATAGAGTTTCATTTAAGTTTTAGATTGCTACTTAATTTGATTTAAAAATTGATTAATTTGAATATGTTTAAGAGCTTTAGATCCGTCAACTCCATTTAGTCGCTAATGAGGATTAGATCTACTGTCACCCAACGTAATCATTTCTTAAATATATTTCACGATTTGAAACTCTTATTATAAGTTTTGTTTTGTTAACCGACCCAAGACTAAACCGGAAGCAACCGCAAAGATCCTCTTGAATTTAAAGCATATACGAGTGTTTAGTAATTTTAGGTAATTTTATTTTGAATTATGAGATTGATTTTGTATTTTCATTTAATTCCAACTTAGCTTCAACCTTTCACATTAAAATTTATACTTGAAATCTATGTCCAACACAGAATTTATAGCTTAGATAATTTCCTAATTAGTGATTTCATTGATTTTAAAATCATAATTATAATGAAATTCTTAATTTTTATTAAAGGAGATCCTATGATTTTGTAGATTTTGATTTAGATATCTTCTCTACTTGTACAAAGAGTCGCAATCCTAAGAAGAAGATTTTTGACTTAGACTGTAGTTTAAAATATTACTTGCACTTAGTTTACTTGTTGAGTTTTTTTAATTCTCCCAACTTGATTATGTTTCAATTTACATCACTTTTGATAAGTTATGATTTCTGTTTATTTTTAGCCTTACTCATGCTTATTAGCTAGCATAGTAATCACCTCCATATTCATATAAGAGTTATTAAACCTAATTTGGATTCATCCCTAGACTTTAAGTTTATTGTTGTTATGAGTTTAGTATTAGTCTCCCAAAAATTTACTCACTTTAATTTAAATTTAAGAGAATCTATTAGAGTTTGTGAGTTTAATATTAGCCTCTCCAAATTTTACATGCATTTTAAATGAGTGTTCTATTCTTTCCAAAAATTTCTTTAAAGGCTTCCCCCCTCCCCCTATTTCTCTTTGATTTAACATTTATCTTCATATTTATCATATATTCTTCTTTTTTGACTTAGATTTAGGTAATTTCCATTTGAATTTTTTTAAGTCTTAAAATTTAGTTTAAATTTGATCTGCCATCCCCATGTAATGCATCGGTGCACTTTTGGCTTTTACACCCTCTTGAGCGAAGGCTGCAATATCATATGATTTTCATCTTGTCGCCCCTCTGAAAATGGCCTTCAAACCGAAAAAATAAATACAATACATATTCACTCCCCCTTTTTTTTATGTCTAGAAATTAGACAACATTTCTACAGATTTCATCTAAGCGACATCTAACGAGGCCGTTACTGACATGCGCCTCTCTCTAATGGTGCTTAATTACAACTTTTTTTATCGTACCATCTTGAACGCTCAAACCGCAAAACACAAAGATTGACATATTATTATATATTATATATTGTTGGTTAATATTATTATTACATATATTGGTTATATTATATTATTATGTTATATATTATTAATACATATATCAATATTAGTTATGGTTTTAAAGAGCATATTTATTATTGGTTATATAAATCATTATATATTATTAATATACGCACCAACAATATTATTATTGTTGACGCAACATTGTTATTAATATATTATCACATATATAATATTAGTGCAACATATTATTGTTGCGTTATTATTATATGCATATTGCCATATTATTATTACAGCATATAAAGAGCACATATATTATTATTATTATATTATTATTATTATTAAAAAGATACATATGAAAGCATATATTATTATATAATATTACACGCACATATATTTATATAAAGATATATGGTATATATTATTATTATATTGTTATTGATTGCGTATATATTACATATATATTATTATATAACATTATTATTATTGTATTATATATATATACGTATATTATTATATATATTACATACATATTATTATATATTATATACATATATATATATCCATATTCACAGATCACAATACGTTTAACTCATTTTTCTAATGCGGTTGTAAAGTGCGAAAAGAACAAGGGGTATGATAAAAATCAGAGAAGAACCTCTTGATATGGTCAAGCTTCCGGTTGCAGTGACTAATTGAGGAGGTAATGTGAATGCGATGTTGGAATCAAAAGAAGAAGCTTGACGATGACGTTCTTCCCCGGTTACGGTCAAAATCGACGATAAAAGTCGAAGAGGCGACGCCGTAAATTGAAAGAAAAATTTGCCTCTTGATAATTTCTTTCCCGGTTTGCGGCAAACCAAAAATTGGACGAGTTGCTGTTGACCTCCACACATGTGTCATAAATCAAGACAGCCCACTAGTCAAATTCGACGGACTTTGAAGGTGGCAGTGCGTAAATTGAGGCTCAAAATGCACAGGACATCACTAAATATAGTCGAAGTGACCTCCGATTGATAAACAGACTTTGTCATCGCATTTAGAACATTGAAATTGGTCAAAATATAAATATTACAAAATCTAACGAGCAATTGATTAAGCACTCGAGCTATCAAAGTGTCGACACGCATATCGGAGTCGAAAGCTAAGACAATATCTGAATGACTTCCGTTCACAAAACTAATTACACCATTAGCTTTGAAATGTCAAAATCTATCAAATGAAACTATCTGCGCTCAATTCGGACGAGTCTATGAAAATGTCGAATGATTTGAAGTGATAACACACAAATTGAAGTAAAAATGCATTGGACGTCACCAAAATCAACATAAATGACCTCCGATCGATGAACAAACTTTTTCATCGCATTCAGAACATCAAAATTGGTCAGGATATAAATATTGCATGAGTTGATGAGCAACCGATCAAGCGCTTGAGTCATCAACACGTCTGCACGCATATCGAGGTCAGGAGGCACCGATGCAAGTCAAACAACCTCCATTCACGAAATTCATTATGCCATTGGCTTTGAAATGCCAAAATATATTAAGTGAGAATCGCTCGTACTCACCCGATGAGTTTGCATAAAATCGAAAGGCCAAAAGCGGCGACGCATTTTGAATGAAATAGACTCAATTTGACGCCGACACACAATCTCATTATAAAACAAACGTCGTTCGCTTTGGAACATCAAAAAAAGCTAAGATTAATATATATTGGCCATGTGATTTTATCAGCATAAAAAGTCGATTAATCAACTTTTAAAAAAAATCAATTTAAAAATAAAACCTAACCTAGATCCCCGATAATGAACCGGTCGACTTGGTTCTATTCACGACGGTCAAGGACGCAATCTCTTAGCTCATCTCATTTCCTCCTCACGTGACTGCACGAGAGCTGAAGGAGCTTCCCCATTCGAATGCTCGGCTCCCTCCATGCGCGAGCAGTTCCTCCAACGAACAAATTTTTAAATTAAGTATGTTTTAATTAATATTTAACAGATTAAGCATTCATAAAAAAAAATTTAACTTTAAGTACGCCTGATAGGCAAGATCGTCGGCCACCTCATCGCCGAATTTCGCCGCCACTTAACGGGCGACGGTTAAAGATGCCAGTCATATCATTTTTTTTTTTTAAAAAATGAAGTTGTAATTTTTACAACAAAAGCTGAAGTATTTTCAATCAACACCAAATGTACATCCATGTTAAGATTGCATTCTAAACAAATACACAACTAAGTGCTGAAATAAATAACCATTCACAATGAAATAGAGGAGAATCATGAGTGTGGAGAAAAAGTGAAATAAATAGTAAAAAAATTTAACTATAACTCAATAGCTACAAAACATTATTCATCCCATACAATTTTCACCCCCAAAAATGTTAAGATGCATCAAGAAATTTGTCAGCTATCGCCGACGGCTGCCTATATGCTATCGCAAAGACTACCGGAGTATAGTGCTCAGGTAAACGGACGATCGCAAGAATCGATGGGAGACATCATATGTCCCTTGAGCCTGGCTCGCATCATCTGACCCAATGCCGCGAAGTCTTAGAGATACCCAATCGACCGGTGCTCTTGGAAAAGATGATGGTCCCGGATCAAGATAGTGGATGGCCCCGCACCCATGTTTATCGCTGGTACTGAGCGTAATCATAGACATGTGTCATATCCTCGTGATATATGCTCATAATGCCTCCCCCCGTAGTCTCGATATGTGTCAAGCTCGAGATCTGCAAAGATATGCTCGCATTTTATTGATGAACCGATAGTCCACATCATCTCAACGTCCGAAGAAAGGTCAAAAAAGATCCTCCGTTGCCAAAAAAATATGCTCTACAAGAACAGCTTAAAATGTTACTACGTAAATATGTGGAAAATAATAACTAAGAAAAATATGCAAATTATAAAGTTATCTTAACATATGCTCGCCGGGTGCCTGGGTAAGACGCCGTTTGGGTCAAGAGGCACCTTCGAGTACAACGATGCCCACGCACCTAAACCATCATGTAATCGGTAGGATCACTGTATCGCTGTAAGTATCATCCACCATAGCAACGTAATCTCTATGAGCCTCCCACAGAGCAATGTACTGCTGATGGTACTGCACCCAGTCTGTATCTGCTTTCCCTCTCCCATCGACTCTAACGAAACTGGCATCCATCGGGGCTACACCTGTGCTGGGCAAGTGACCAAACTGACGAAGGACTCTGTCAGGAAGGTGCCACTCCACCCTCTTCCAACTAATTAGTGGAACCTGTGCTAACCAGATGTCCTCGCCAGCCAGGCAAATATCAGCCAGGCGACCTCTAATCTGAATGTCGTATGGCTCCCAAGTCACATGTATGTCATCCGATGTTAGACAATGGTTTGACAAAGATTTGTTGAGAATGATGTATAAGAATTAAAAGAAGTACCTGGCTCAGTAGAAGCCCATCTAACTCATCCCTAAAAAATCTGATATTGCCGAACGACATCTGATGCACATATCTCTCGTTCCACCTGATTAAAAAAAATATCATATACAAGTCAGCTAGTTGCATGTCATTATGTTAAAGCAAGCTATAAAGATATTAATTTCCTTAAACCGAGCGTCGAGCCCATCGAGATCTTTAGGTAGGGGACATGTAGCGTCATCTACCAACATGCTCCCAAGACCAAATCTAAGAACTAAAGACACCCATGTTGGCCTCCTCGCCTGGTAGACTCATGCAACCCCTATATAAGTGGCTAACACCGCACCGCCAATAGAGTGTCAATGTGTCAAGATCCTCAAGAATGGGAGATACCGAAATGCACCCTCGACATATCCGGTAGTAAACAACTCCCAAGAAGGAACAAAAAATAGGCTTGCACATGTCTAATGAAGTCCAACTGTGGAGGTCCGTGTAGACTAAAATGTCTAACATAACCACCGAGTGGCATGTGTCTGAAGGCACGCCCATCCTCAATGTCGAATGTACCGGTCAATCGGGTCATGGTACACAAGGCTGAATCGGATGCCCACCTATAAGCTCGAATGGCCCGACCAACTCTGCCACCGCCTTCCATGTCCTACTACAATAGGACCGATAACTGGTGGTCCGTCAATGTTCAAACTAAGGATCATTGCAACATCCTGCAATATCACTGTCATCTCTCCCACAGCAAAATGAAATGTGTTGGTCTGGGGAGACCAATGCTCAACTAGTGTTGTCAGTATGTGATGGTCAAGTCTGATGTACCGCAGCTGGCTAACACAATAAAGTCCGAGGCTGAGGGCCGAGAACCGGCACGGACGGGCCACTCTGAGCATAAGAAGGTGAGATGCGCCCAAAATAGTCACTGCAGTATGAAAAATTTTTGGTCAAGTAACATAACACAATGCAAATGAAACACACAGAAATAAAACTAGCAATTATATTCATACGTATCCTGGGCGCTCGGTTCCGCCATGAAGTAAGGCTATGCGGGATGAACCTCTCAGAGTGCGGGTCCGCATCATCAACTTGCTTAGCCTCACGCGACGCCTAACCGCCTAGAAGGTTTACCATCGCACGTAACAAGTACAAACAAATGAATGATTTTCCTGCCTTTCGTTAAGCTTTTATATGAAATAAAGCAAAAAAAAAGTTATATTTTGTTAGCCGAAACCCCTTTCCTTCTTCCTTCTTTGTAATCGGAAATTTTAGGTTGTGTTGTTTCAATCCTAAGTTACATTTTGTTATTCTGGATAGAATGATTCCGAAGAGGATCATGACCGATACTGCTGTCGCATAAATTGGCATTACCAAGCAAAGACTCCGCCAACATCGCTATAATCGATGCGGTTTGATTCACTATTCATCATTTCATACTCATCATCGTAGTTGTCTAGATAAACTAGGTTGATCATGCGCTGCTTGAATAGGCATCTCGCCGCATTTAAACATATATCATCAAAACAAAATAAAAAAATACCACCAACAAATGATGTCGAGATCAATGCTTACACTATCTTCGCTGATAAGATCGGCGATTCGCCACTGCTGGCCAATTGAACTCGTGAGCATAACCAGAGTGTACATTCGACGGTATAATATCGTCGGTAAAAGAAGACATTGTGATTTTATTTTCACGTAAAGAATCAATATTTGGCAGGAAGCTTCATCCAATACAGTACTACAGACATCATCATCAATAGATGCTTATGTATCCCGCCTGCGAAAAATGTAATCTCCACCGAAGTTATCAATGTCATAAAGCGAGACCAGCACTTTAGTTTTAAATCTCCTAAGCTTGTATGACGCGACACTCGCATGGGCCGATTTTTTCCACCATCATAACTTGGAATGAACTGACCATCAATGATCAGTTGCCCGTCATAGAACAGAATCAAGGAAACGAGATCCTGACTCATTCTACTATTAGCTCAGCAACTAATGTTGTAACAAAACCTAACAATACACTCAAAATCCGTTACAAAAATACATATTGCTCACCTAACAATTAAGCAACGCAAAAAATGAACTACCAAATTACCTAATCTCAGTATATCGTATGCCCTAATCATGACAAATTTTAAGAGAATAATTATGAAAAATATGAAAAACTTTCCTCTACATTATTGCTAATTCAAATAAGCAAGGAATCAAAAAAAAAAATCAAACTTACGGGCGAAATCTACGATCTCGACAGTGACCGCGAAAGTTACGACCGATCGAAAGTCCTTTGGTGGAGCCGGCCAAAGTTACGAATGCCAATGGTGGAGTCGGCGAAAGTTACGAATGCCAATGGTGGAGCCTACATGGGTCTCGTATGCACGGAGGAGAACGAGGAAAACCAGGAGGGACCGAGAGCAAAAGGAAATAGAAAGTTATGGCTCGTCCTCAGATGAATGTGGGCCGCCCACTTATCGGGCGATCAGTCACGCCCGAGCAAGTTAGCAATTTCAACGAACCGGCCGAACAAATCGAGGACTAAGTTTGGTCCCTCCCAATAAGAGCATTAGTCACGCCACCTCGATGATGAGGTGGCCGGCCAGTCGCCGACTTATCGGACGACTGTATCTAAAATTAAATTTTTTTTTTATGAATACTTAATCTGTTAATTATTAATTAAAACATAATTTAAAATTTTGTTTTTCCTCCAACCGTTCGCACACAAGGATTTCCCTCTTCCCTCCCAAAATTGCACGGAACCGCTCTTCCCTCTCATTCAAACCGAACGGCAAGACCTTCCCTTTTTTCGTCGGCTCTGGTTCGTTAGATGGAGGAACGGCAAGGAGACGATTCCCCTTTCTCCCTCTTGGTCCGATTTCCCTCAACCTACTTTTTCCACGCACTCTAGTTTCTCGATAATCTTCTTGATTCCTGTTCTGATGGCATGGGAAGTGCTCGATTGGCTAATTTCTAGATCTAAATGTTAATCTCAGTTTGCTAGAGTGATCTTCGGGCTTTGATGACAAGGAAAGCCGAGGGAACTCAAGTTTACATTTGAGCTGAAGAAACAAAATTCATCTTCGGTGCGATTTTCCAACAAGTTCGGTGAATATGTCACATTCAAGGTTAAGACCACTTCTCCGAAGAGATACTGTGTACAACCCAACACAGGTGTTATATTGCCACGATCAACCTGTGATTTTACAGTTACCATGCAAGCTCAGCGCACTGCTCCACCTAACATGCAACTTAAAGACAAGTTCCTTGTTCAAAGCACCATTGTTCCATTTGAAAGCACCAATGAGGACATCACACCTACCTACTTCTCGAAAGAAAGCGGCAATTTTATTGAAGATTGCAAGAAGCAGCAGATTCACTGTTTAATGGAACTTCGAAATAGAAAGCAGCAAATGAATCTCCTAAGTTAAAGCCGGCTTCTATTCTCAAGGAATCTCCTATAGTGAAGGAAACATCCCCCTTTAAAAATGAATTATTTGATGATAAGTTCAATCCATCCGATGCTAAGGAGGTTGAAGACTTGAAATCAAAGATAACGATTCGCGAGTCCAAGCTATCAGAAGTTGAGAAAGTTGAGGACTTGAAATCAAAGATAAACAATCTCCATTCCAAATTAGCTGAGGCTGATAAGTTGATCACAGCGTTGAAGGAAGAGAAGGCTGGGGGCATTCCTCAGAAGGAAATTTCACAACGAGAAATAACTCTTCTAAGAAGGAAAGCTGTTTCCAAGGTTCAAATTGGCTTCCCCACCTTTGTTTTTTTTTTATCTTGATCGTTAGCATGGAAATTGGATACCTTCTACGGCCATAAAAGAAAAAAATATAAGTGAAATCTATACAGAAAGCCTCTCTCTCTGCTTTGTCCAGAACCTCCAGTGCTGCCATTTTTGAGTATGAGCATCTTCTTCTTCATATTATATTATTTAAGGAACATGGTGATGTTGCTGAAGTGGTTCTGATTGAGGACTGGCAAACTAGTCACCACCAGAGTTTTGGTTTCATTAAGTGATTGAAGGCCTCGTTATGCTCATCAAGGCGTAACGAGTGATTGAAAGTCGGCCGAGGTGCTTCAAAAAACCAACCGTCGCTTGTCATAACGAAGGCCAAGATTCGTGTAGCCCTATGCGACGACGGGACCGGCCGAAATGCTACCAAATTAAGAATATTCATATATATTTGCTTTTATGCAGTGATTGAAAGTCTCCATGCTCATTGGGCATGACGAGATGAAATCCACCGGTTGTCGAAGACACCGCTATGCTCATCGTATGCATCGAAAGTGATTGAAGCCGTTATGCTCATCGAGCGAGATGAAAACCGGCCGAGGTGTTTCAAAAAAACCAACCGTATGCTCATCGGTGACGATAGCCAAAACAGCTTCGATGTAGCACACCTGAATGATGCCTAATACTGCCAAAATGCTACTGAAATTTGATATATTTGCATATATATTTGCTTTTATGCAGGTGATTGAAGGTCTCGTTATGCTCATCAGGGTGTAACGGATTTGGGCGCCATGGTATTAACACCAACCCTCATGCTCATCGTGAGTGATGCAGCCAAAATAGTTCGATGTAGCCCCTACGCTGGAGATGATCGCCAAAATTTAAAATATTTGCATATATATTTACTTTTATGCAGGTGATTGAAGGCCTCGTTATGCTTATCAGGGCATAACGGGATTGAAGTTCGGCTAAGGTGTTTCAAAATACCAACCTTCACGCCATCGTGGCATGACTAGGCAAAATACTCGATGCCTCTACGTGGATGATGCCGGAGGTCGCCAAAATCATCAAATCTTTTGACTTAAAAAATGGGAGAATAAAATGAATCGACTTAAGGATGCTGCATGGGTTATTTCCTGATTTAGTCTTAGGACTAGGTCATGGTTAACAAAACCTAAAAATCTATTATAAGAATTTCAACTCAGTAAAATATCTAAGAAGCTAATTCTGTCAGGTGATAGTAGATCTGATCTTTTGTTGACAGTTAAATAGAGTTGACAAGATCTAAAGCTCTTAATTCAAACATAAAATTACCTAAATTCTTAAATACACCCACATGTGCCCCGACACTATGCTGAATGCTTAAATTCAAGTGTCTGAGGATGTTGCGCGGGTTGTTTTCGCTTTAGTCTTAGACTGTCCGTTAACAAAACCTAAAAACCTATAATAAGAGTTTTAAATTAGTGAAATGTCTAAAAAAATTAATTCTGTCAGATAACAGTAGATCTAATCCTCTGTTAGCAGCTAAACTGAGTTGACATGATCTAAAGCTCTTAAACATAGTCAAATTAATCAATTTTTCAAATCAAATTAAGTAGCAATCTTAAACAGTTTAAATGAAATTTTATCATTAAAAACTTAAATCAAACTCAATCTATCCACCTGCCACAACTGTCGGAGGTGACAAACTAAGAAAACTCTAGCTCAAAAAGGAGCCAATGTCAAATTAAGTGTTCTACAATGTTCACTCTCAATCAATCTCTTGCACAAGGACGCGTCTGCGGTCCTCCGAATGGGTTTTGGCCAAGAGCTACATGAAGTAGTTATGACCGAGTTTTTTTTGATCGGTATAACTCTATTATATTACGATCAGATCAGTAGTTAATGTCTCGCTCTTTGAGTTGTGAATCATATATACTTGATAGGAAAAATAGCTCTCACTAAAGTAAACATAAGATTGTCTCCTTAGATAAATAACTAAGCTATAAACACCCGCATGTGCCTCGATACTATGCTGAATGCCTAAATTCAAATGTTTGAGGATACTGCGGAGTTGCTTCCTGGTTTAGTCTTAAGACTGGTTCCAGGTTAATAAAACTTAAAAAAGAACCTAAAATAAGAGTTTCAAATCAGTGAAATATCTGAGAAACTAATTCTATCAAGTGACATTAAATCTAATCCTCTGTTAGCAGCTAAACAAAGTTGATAGGATCTAAAACTCTTACACATATTCAAATTAATCAAATTTTTAAATCAAATTAAGTTGCTTTCCGGTTTAATCTTAGGACTGGGTCAAGGTTAACAAAATCTAAAAACTTATAATAAGAGTTTTGAAAAGAAATATCTAAAACTGATCGGATAGTAGATCTAATCCTCATTAGCGCTAAATCGAGTTGACAGGATCTAAAGCTCTTAAACATATTCAAATTAATCAATTTTTTTTCTAATCAAATCAAATCAACTTTTAAATATCAATCTGAAACTGTTCAAATGAAACTCTATCACTAAAAACTTAAATTAAAACTCCATCTATCCACCTTCTGCAACTGTTTATCGGGGGTGATAAATTAAGAAAACTCTAGCTCACAAAGAAGCCAATATCAAATTAAGTGTTCGGCTACGTTTACTCTCAATCAATCTCACGCCAAGAAGGATGTGGTCTGTCCTCTAACGGTGGCAAAGTTCCACAAATGAAGGAAGCGCACTGAGTCCTATGATCGGGTGGTTTGGCTAGCCACCCATTATATTATCACATCAGCCTGTATGCTCCCCAATGGCTCTTTGAGTTGTGAATCATAGGTATACTTGATAGGCAAACAACCCTCACCAACTAAGGTACATAAGCTTGTCTCTAGACAAACACCACCCCAGGTCTACAAGAATTTCTTAGACCACATAACCCATGTGTCGCTGATGAGGATTCTTTTGTTAGGTTGGGTCAACTACCTCCTCTGACTAAGTAGACTAGGGATCGCTGACTCGGATGATGAACCATGGGATCTAGATCTACACATCATCATTCCCCAACCATCTTTAAGATAAAATGATAAATTTCATAATCTAAATTTTAAAACTACATATCGCTACTATATGCTATGCATGATCTAATGACTAGCTCAATCGAAAGTTCTCTATCACTTTTGAGAGGTAATTAACATAGGGCTTGCCTATAGAAACCCGAACTGATCTAAAGTTCTCACCAAACAAGGATGAAATCTATGGGTAGTGTCTTATCTACTATTCCATGCCTTCAAAATTACACGACACTTTAGACCACTCTTTCATCAAGAGGTGATGGTGAATTTTGGAGCCCATGATTTTCTCACTCGGGGACAGGATTGTCTTTCCATCGGCTAGTCAATTTAAGCTATAGTAGTGGAGCATGATGAATCAATTATCAAAGAAATTAAATTTAAATCAATCATATTCTTATGATTAATATGTTGTTTTGTATATCGATGGATCTTAATATCGCTTATCATGCCAGTCAGAGCCAATATCCGTACCAATGTTATAATTAATACTGGGGATGTTGGAGCTACTATTTAATTTGATAGTATAGACTTCCCAGCCATCACCATTGCAAATAATCTCCCACCTGAAGCATCTGCATATTGAACACACCAACCTGTGCAATGGATGAGGACAATTGGAACGACCACTGCTACTACTAAGGTTCATCAAAAGAGAGCCTTTATACTTAAAAGATTGATTCATTTTGAGGCTCCAGCCATGAAGAGAACCTTCACTGATAAAGTTTCCCATACTGAATGCAAAAACCTGCAGTTGGACCTTTCGACTAGGAAGGTATGATACAAAAGCCTCAGGAGAAAATTGAGTAGAAGGCAAAGGAGAAGAAACACTAAACTATGAGCTCAGTAGTTGTTGTCTGAATGACAAGTCATACGACTAACCTTAAAACTAGAAGCGAGTATTTCTACCTCACAATGGGTGAAAAGGATTAGCTCAATGGTGATGCGGTTTTTGGCTCAATGCCTTCAACCTTTATGAAGAAATAACATGAAACTCTATCTACTCGAGCACATAGAGTTCTGAAGGTTGTTAAGATAAAATGTCTAATGAAGAACATGTATCAAATGTCAATTATCAAAGAAGCCAAATGCTTCACTACAAAAACTACAATCAGTGGTAGTAAGCGCTCAAGACTGTTCTAAGTAATTCCTATACAGTGAGCATCAGGGTGTGACACCTGAACCACGTGTTCAAGAATCCATTACCGAAAGGTCCCGATAAAAGAAAAATAAATATGGAGGCCAATGCCTCGAGAAGAAGTAGCAGCACAAAAGCTTCTTCATCTGGAAGCAAGCTAATCCAAAGATAGTAGAGAAAGAAAATTGTTGAACTGCGTGCTCAACAACCATTGTTCAAGTAAAAATTGCATAACCCACTGTGGAATTAGAAGCGAGTGTTCCAACACATAACAAGTTTGACAACCTAAGATGGGTAAAGTGGAACAGCTCTACTGGTCAAATCAAACAGTGCTTCTAGACCCGACAATGTCGTTCCAACTTCACTAGTGAGGAAACTTGATACTATATATGTAAGAGTTCATCAGGTCCTCAAAGTTACAAAGGAGAAAAGATTAATAAAAAGAAAATATGAAGGTCCTATCCTTAAGGAGACTAGAGTTGCTTTTCCAAAGAGATCTTCTCTTACAGCCTTGACAAAATGTCTACTAATTCAAGTCTCGCACGGTGAGCATCGATGCGTGACACTTGGACCACATGTCCAAGAATCATCGAAAGGTCTCACAAATAGGTGAGCAAATTTGGAGGCCAAAATCTCAAGTGAAATTCTTACAAATTGACAACAAAGATGACGCCTATCATCTCCACAAAATCCACCTCATGCTAAAGTATTTGAGTCAAGGCCTTTGCACTTGGAGTTGAACTACCTTCACTCTAAGTAGCCATTCAACATAATCTCACTCAAGATGTGAATGTCTGTCTACACATGTGAGAATTTGATGAATTTGATGAGATCAGGCACCAAGCTCAACAGAATCTAGAAGTCTACCGAGCAAAGATGTCCAAAAGCTTTATCATTATATGTTATCTCACAAGATTACTCTCATCTCGAGGATCGATCCGCTAAAGTACTTAATAACAAGACCGTCGTTGATAGGTCGCTTGGCAAGATGGGCGATGTTTTATAATTTGATATCACATATCACCGTAGCGTGAAGGACAAGTCTTAGCAGATTTTCTAGCTGCACATCCCATTCCAACGGACTCTTCTCTTAATGACGATTTGCTCGATGAGAAAATTATGCTCATTCATGAAAGAGAAAAATCACAAATTTAGAAAATATATTTTGATGGGGCCTCATTGATCAAACAAGTTCAATATCTAAATTTCCCAAGAGTAAGAGCAGAACATCATCTTCATAACACCGAAGGAGGGATAATGAGACGATCATATGGATTGACCAGCCAAGAACTAATAATGAAGTCAATATGAAGCAAAGGGCGTCTTGAAGAAGCTATTTTCATGTATTCAACTTGCATATTTTTGGCGATTCTCAGCTTATTATAAATCAAGTACTTGGCATCTATAGAATTAACAAGCTTGAGTTAGCTTTCTATCACAAGCGAGTTCTTGAGCTTATGAAGTAAATACTAAATATCATACTAACTCAAGTCTCTCGATCCAAGAATAAAGTCGACGCTAGCAAATTAAGAAATGACAAGTATGAATGGTGATTATGTCATGATCGGCATATTTACTCGATGAGTTCTAGAGCCAATAAAGTATCAATCCCCACAGGTAGAGGGGTTACCAAATTCGACACAGTAGGATGCGACTCAGGTTACTCCTCATACTCCCCAAAATCAATAAGAAGTTATACCAAGAAGAGCTAAGAATGATATTTCCTCAGAAAAGTAGTATGCAACTTTTATTATAGAAGAGCCACATGATTGTAGGCAACCCTCCATCGACTACTCTAAAGAAGGCAAATTACCATGTAATAAATCACTGCCAGCTCAAATCAAAAAGAGAATGCTACACTATGCTTTTGTCAATAACACTTTATTTCGTAGATCATTTGAACAAATATGGCTACGATGCCTAAGTGTAGATGAAGCTAGCAAAGTGATGGTTGAAGTTCATGAAGGACTTTATGGTGCACATCAGTTAGGTCCCAAGATGGTAGTAAAGATCAAAATGATGGGTTATTATTGGCCATCTATGTTGAGAGACTGTATTAATCATGCTAAGAAGTGTCACGAGTGTCAAGTATATGGAAATCTCATCCATCAACCTCCAAATCTATTACACCCAACAATAGCATCTTGGCCATTCAAATGTTAGGATATAGATGTAATTGGACCAATCGATCCATCGTCGTTAGCTGTACATCGCTTCATCCTAGCAGCGATTGACTATTTCTCTAAGTGGGTTGAAGCTACCCCATTTAAGGAAGTTACTGTCGACCAAGTGATCAACTTCTTCACGCATAATGTAGTCTATAGATTTGGAGTGCCATGCCGAATAATTTCTGATAATAACACAGCTTTCAAAAGTGTAAAGATTTATGGATTCATCGACACAAAATTGATGATACTCTTCAATATATATAATCCAAGAGTAAATAGTTTGTTCTCGCAAAATAAAAAAAAAAAGACATACCGAGCTAGTAAAGCGATATTAAATATCGAACTTACCACAAGACCAACTAAAGACACTCCTATTCATTGGTATTTGGAATTCAGTTCTTCAGCTTGAAGTTGAGTTGCCTTCACTTGAGTAGCCATCAGTACAATCTAGCGAAGATCAAAATGCTCAGAATGGAGGAACTTCTCGCGATGAAGTTAGATTACAAGCTCATCAAAATCTGGAAGTCTATCGAGCAAAGATGTACAGGGCTTTTGACCATACGCTGTAGCCTCGAACATTCCAAAAAGGGAAATTGGTCCTGGTGTTGAGAAGACCAATTTTTCTCAATCGAAAATTTGGTGGCAAATTTGAGCCTAACTCGGAAGGCCCTTTTTTCATTGAAAAAGTGTATCAAGGAGGGGCATACCAACCCATCAACCTAAAGAGTGAAAGACCAATGTCGCCAATCAACTATCAGAAAAGTATTATATGACAAATATATTCTCGAGGTATAATAGAAATCCCCAAAGGCAGGGGCATTTTTTTAATATATCTATTTAGGTTGACATTGCTTCATCGAGATCCCTAAATAAACATACTCGGATGAAGAACTTTTTGAAAATTTTCCATTACATTTTTAGATTTTATATCTGATGAAATCAATGTTGTATGTTAAAATCCCTTTAGAATATATCAATTCAAATATTGATGTATTTGTATATTTTCATCTTGAAAATTATCCTAAATGTACTTTAGAATTCCCCTTGCAAGACAGGGGGAATTTTTAGTTTACATTAAGTTTATTTGAGTTGACGTCATGCCATAAGACGAGATTCTCAAATATATTCTTATTCAGGTTGACATCGAGCCTTACACCGAAATCCCTAGATATATCCATAATTGTTACTTTTAAGTTGCAGAGTCTTGCAGGAACAAAGCAAATCTATCTCTATGCATGAAAGGACAATCTTAAATGTCAAGAAATTTATGTCCCAGATTTTCCAAATTCTGGAGATCAAGTCAGAAGAACTCCTATTTTTGGAAGCTTCAATCAACTGAGTTGGAGAAACATCAACCTCTACATCCTGAAGTCTAGGACACGGATGGGTTCTAAAGGTCGGACTCAACAAGCCCATAAATGATTGCTTCTCTCTCCTCTGCAAAAAGCAGATTAAGAGCCCCGTTCATCAGTCTGATGATAAAAAAAATTACAAACCCACTATAGCTTAAGTTGAAGACTCAAGTAGGTTCTAAAGGTAAAACTCAACAAGTTCAAATATGGCCGAGTTGATGATGCTCTCCTCACTCAACAAGCCGAAAAGGTTGTGAAAGAGCCCTTGCTCGGTTCAATGATGATAATGTTCAATCTCAAAGATCCACTTAGTGATTATGATCGGATCGAGATCTCTACTTGATCAATAGATCAAGGCAATCGAGGCGCTTGATTCAGGCTCAATCTTCATATTACGCAAGGTGATATTTCAATCTATTCTCAAATGATGATCAAGCTCAAAGCACAATCAAATCCCTCTCAGTCAGCGAAAGCACGGGGAAGTAATTCCATGTTCAAACAAAGCCAATGGCTGAACTAAATGAATTTTGTAGTTATTCTGTCTATTAAAGCACACGTTGGTAGAATAATAACTCAACATTGACCCTATATAAGCCAGAAGGCCGGGTCATCTGTATGTATCCTTCCAACGAATCCGTCAAAGCGGCCACGGGGTTCATGGTGTACATACACTTCCTGACAAGTCAATGCTGATAAATCAGGTCAATCCTTTATCAAGTCCATTAAGCTCAAAGTTAGAACATAAGGAATTTCAAATCCAATAAAGCACGGATAAATCGATTCCCTAGCGGAGTCCTTCATCAAAACAAGCAGACTAATTCTTTCATCAAACCCAACCAAGCATGAAGCCAGGGTCGGAGCAGATTCAAATCTGCAAGAACATAAAAGAAAGAGATCCTCAGCAAAGTCATTGAAGTGGAGAGTAGATGGTATAAGAACTCTTAACTACCTAACAAATCGATTATGATCGGTCAATCATCATTTAGCATGTGTCGAATAAAATATCTTGACAAATCCTATCAAAGTTTCTTAAGTTATTGCAATCGAAGCTAAAATGATCCAAGCTCTGTGACCAGCCCAAATGGTCAACTTGTTTTCAATAAACGTGACTCGCTCCATGTGCAAATCACATTTGTTGGGGGGCATTTATTGACCTCCACTGTGTCATAAATCAAGACAAGCCCATAGGTCAAATTCGACGGACTTCGGAGGTAATGCGCAAATTGAAGCTCAAAATGCACTAGACGTCACTGAAAATAGTCAAAATGACCTCTGATTGATGAACGGAATTTGCCATTGCGTTTAGAACTTCGAAATCGGTCAAATATAAATATTGCGAAAGCCTAACGAGCAATTGATTAAGTGCTCGAGCTCTTAAAGTGTTGGCATATGGAATTGCATGGCGATAATGATCTCCGTTCAAAATTATGCATTTAGCTTTGAAACGTCAAAATCGATCAAATGAAACTATCCGCGCTCAATTCGGACGAGTCTGTGAAAATGTCAAATGATTTGAAGTCGATTATTAATCGAGGGAAACTCGGCGTCCAAAATCAACTCAAATGACCTCCTTCGATGAACGAATTCTCCATCATTTAGAATGTTAAAATTGGTCGATATAAATATTACACTTGATGAGCAACCGTCAAGCGGTCATCGATGCGCTCGCACATATTAAGGTCGGGAGGCCGTCTGATCAAATGACCTCCGTTAAATTTGAAATGATCATGGCTTCAAAATACCAAAATATACTAAGTGAGACTATTCGCTCAATTGATGAGTCACAAAAAAAATTTATCAAAGCGATGACGCATTTGGTGAAATACTGATTGGACCGACGAACAAAATAATCTCCGATTGAAATGGGACGCATGTTTGGAACATCAAAAAATGCTAAGATTGATATATATTGGCCATGTGATTTTATCGGCATAAAAAGTCGATTAAACAACTTTAAAAAAATCAATTTAGAAATGAAACCAAACCTAGATCCCCAAATTCGGCCCTAATGAGCCCGGTTCGACTTGGTTCCTATTCTCGCACGGGCTGGCGCACACAATCTCTCAGCTCATCTCGTCTCCTCCTCACGCGACCGCACGAGAGGCGAAGGAGCTTCCCCGTTCGAATGCTCGGCTCCCTCCACGCGCTAGCGGTTCCTCCAACCGTTTGCACGCAAGATTTCCTCTTCCCTCTCAAAACTGCACGGAACCGCTCTTCCCTCTCATTCAAACCGAATGGCAAGACCTTCCCTTTTTCCGTCGGCTCTGGTTCGTTGGATGGAGGAACCGCAAGGAGACGATTCCCCTTTCTCCCTCTTGGTCGGATTTCCCTCAACCTACTTTTTCCACGCTCTCTAGTTTCTCGATAATCTTCTTGATTCCTGTTCTGATGGCATGGGAGGTGCTCGATTGGCTGATTTCTTGATCTAAATGTTAATCTCAGTTTGCTAGAGTGATCTTCGGGCTTTGATGACAAGGAAAGCCGAGGGAACTCAAGTTTACATTTGAGCTGAAGAAGCAAAATTCATGTTTGGTGCGACTTTCCAACAAGTCCGGTGAATATCTCGCATTCAAGGTTAAGACCACTTCTACGAAGAGATACTGTGTACGACCCAACACAGGTGTTATATTGCCACGATCAACATGTGATTTTACAGTTACCATGCAAGCTCAGCGCACTACGCCACCTGACATGCAACTTAAAGACAAGTTCCTTATTCAAAGCACCGTTGTTCCATTTGGAAGCACCAATGAGGACATCACACCTACCTACTTAACGAAAGAAAGCAGCAATTTTATTGAAGATTGCAAGAAGCAGCAGATTCACTGTTTAATGGAACTTCGAAACAGAAAGCAGCAGATGAATCTCCTAAGTTAAAGCCGGCTTCTATTCTCAAGGAATATCCTATAGTGAAGGAAACATCCCCCTTTAAAAATGAATTATTTGATGATAAGTTTGATCCATCCGATGCTAAGGAGGTTGAAGACTTGAAATCAAAGATAACCATTCACGAGTCCAAGCTATCATAAGTTGAGAAAGTTGAGGACTTCAAATCAAAGATAAACAATCTCCATTCTAAATTAGTTGAGGCTGATAAGTTAATCGCAGCGTTGAAGGAAGAGAAGGCTGGGGGCATTCCTCAGAAGGAAATATCACAGCGAGAAATAACTCTTCTAAGAAGGAAAGCTGTTTCCAAGGTTCAAATTGGCTTCCCCACCTTCTTTGTTTTTTTTTTTTCTTGATCGTTAGCATGGAAATTGGATACCTTCTACGGCCATAAAAGAAAAAAATATAAGTGAAATCTATACAGAAAGCCTCTCTGCTTTGTCCAGAACCTCCAGTGCTGCCATTTTTGAGTATGAGCATCTTCTTCTTCATATTATATTATTTAAGGAACATGGTGATGTTGTTGAAGTGGTTTGATTGAGGGTGCAAACTAGTCACCACCAGGGTTTTGATTTCATTAAGTGATTGAAGGTTGTTATGCTCGTGAGGCTATGAGTGATTGAAGGTGGGTAATACAACCGTCGCTCATCGTATCGGGTACAGTTCGATGTAGCCCTATCACGGGAGACGGCCTTGGCCAATTGATACTAAGAATATGCATATATATCTGCTTTTATGCAGTGATTGAAGCCTCGTCATGCTCATTAGGGCATGGCGAGATGAAATCATTTGTGGTGTAAGCACACGCTCACTTGCTCGTCGAGGGTTTCAAAACACCAACTGTCATGCTCATCGTGCGCGGATTAGCCATAACAGATTCGATGTAGCTCTACACCTGCGGAATGACAAGAATCAAATCGAAATTTGAAATATTTGCATATATATTTGCTTTTATGCAGGTGATTGAAGGTCTCGTTATGCTCATCAAGGCATAATTGACGGTCGGAGAGATACTTCAAACCGTCAATGCTCATCGTAAGTGTGGGTAGCCAAATGATTACGATGTAGCTACGGGGATGACACCGAAATACTATTGAAATACTGCCGAAATTTGAAATATTTGTATATATATTTACTTTTATGCAGGTGATTGATGGCCTCGTTATGCTTCGATAGCGGATTGAAGGTCGTAGGTGCTTCAAAACACCACGCCATCGTGGGCATGACGGGTGAGCCAAAGCACTCGATGAAACCAGACGGATGATGCCAGGAGGCTGCCAAAATTGCGTCAAATCTTTTGACTTTAAAAAAAGGGAGAATAAAATGAATCTGATCTTTGCTGGGTTGTTTCGGTTTAGTCTTAGACTGGGTTGGGTTAACAAAACCTAAAATCTATTATAAGAATTTCAACTCAAAAATATCTCGAAACCAATTAGGTGATAGTAGATCGATCCTCTGTTATGTTAAATAGAGTTGACAGGATCTAAAGTTCTTAATTTAAACATAAAATTACCTAAATTCTTAAATACACCCACATGTTCCCTGACACTATGCTGAATACATAAATTCAAGTGTCAGGATGTTCTTGGTTGTTTCCTGTTTAGTCTTAGGAGTGCAGGTTAACAAAACCTAAAAACCTATAATAAGAGTTTTAAATCAGTGAAATATCTAAAAAAATTGATTCTGTTATATGACAATAAATTTAATCCTCTATTAGTAGCTAAACAGAGTTGACATGATCTAAAGCTCTAAAATATATTCAAATTAATCAATTTTTTTAAATCAAATTAAGTAGCAATATTAAGCTATTTAAATGAAATTCTATCATTAAAAACTTAAATCAAATATAATCTATCCACCTTCCCCAACTGTTTGTCGAAGGTGATAAATTAAGAAAATTCTAGCTCACAAAGGAGTCAATGTCAAATCAAGTATTCTACTATGTTCACTCTCAATCAATCTCTTGCCAATAAGGGCGTGCCCATGCCGTAATGGCTTGGCCACAAATGAATGCTTATAACGAGTCCTCTCGACGGTGGTTTGGCTACTCCATTATATTACGATGTCCGTAGCCAATATGCTCCCAATAGCACCCTTTGAGTTGTGAATTATAGGTATACTTGATAGGGCAAATAGCTCTGCAAGGTAGACTTAAGATTGCCTCCTTAGATAAATAACTAAGCTATAAACAACCGCATGTTCCAGAACTATCTTGAATGCACAAATTCAAGTGTCAGGATCTTTGCGTTGCTTCGTTTAGTCTTAAGACTGGGTCCGGGTTAACAAAACCTAAAAAAATCTATAATAAGAGTTTCAAATTAGTGAAATATCTCGGCGATTACTGGGTGATAGTAGATCTAATCCTCTATTAGCTAACAGAGTTTGAGGATCAAAACTCTTAAACATATTCAAATTAATCAAATTTTTAAGTTAAATTAAGTCACTTCCTGGTTTAATCTTAGGACTGGGTCCAGATTAACAAAACCTAAAAACTTATAATAAGAGTTCCAAAATCAATGAAATTCCTAAAAAATTGATTCTATCAGGTGACAATTGATATAATCCTCTATTAGCAGCTAAACAGAGTTGACAGGATCTAAAGCTCCTAAACATATTCAAATTAATCAATTTTTTTCTAATAAAATCAAATCAACTTTCAAATATCAATTTGAAACTATTTAAATGAAACTCTATCACTAAAAACTTAAATCAAAACTCCATCTAACCACCTTCCGTAACTATTTATCGGGGGTGACAAATTAAGAAAACTCTAGCACACAAAGGAGTCAATGTCAAATCAAGTGTTCTGCTATGTTCACTTTGAATCTCTATCTTGGTAAGAACGTGATTGTCCTCACTATTTGGGGCGATAGGCTCCGAAAATAGTTACCACTGAGTCCTCGATCGATGGTTTGGCCACTATTATATTTACATACGATCGTAGCTTGTATGATCCCCAATGGCTCTGTCCTTTGAGTTGTGAATCATGTGGTATACTTGATAGAACAATATCTCTCATTAAAGGTAGACTTAAGCTTGTCTCCTTAAACAAACATCATCTCGTGCAAGGATTTCTTGGGCGGCGTAATTCATGTGTTCGATGAGGATCCTTCACGTTGGGTTGACTACCTCCTCTAACTAAGTAGACTAGGGACCGGATGGAACATGGGATCAAGATCGGGCACATCAAAATTCCCCCAACCATTTGGTTTAAGCTAAAATGATAAATTTCATAATCTAAATTTTGAAACTCTACATGCTGCTACTATACGCTACACATTAAGCGATCTAATGACTAGCTTCAATCAAAAGTTCTCTCTCACTTATTGAGAGGGGTAATTAACTATAGGGGCTTGCGCCTATATAAAACCTAGAACCAGATCTAAAGTTCTCACCAAACGAGGATGAAATCTCTAGGTAGTGTCTTATCTACTATTCCATCTGCCATCTGAAAATTACATCGACACTTTAGACCACTCTTTTCATCGAAAAGATCGGTGTTGAATTTTTAGAGCCCATAGTTTGGCTGCGGCGAAGGAGCGAATAGTGATGACGTCGGAAAGTCTGAGGCTTGCGGGCGGCCGTCTGATTTCTGGCGGGAAGAACTGGAGAAAAACGGGCAATGGATGGCTTGAGCTGAGCAATCATTATCTGATTTGAAAGGCTGCGCGAGCATGAAAGCAAACGGGAAGGTGAACTACAGCTAGCATGGCGGAGGAAAAGGTGGGCTGAGAAATGGTGAGAATGTGGGTCGACAGTGCAGTGGTGGAGTGCAGCCACAGTTTTATGTAGTTAGCAGCGCATAATGAAAGCAGGCTGAAGTCCACAAGGATCGTCATGATCTGCTGAATGCGTGAGGCAGCGCGAGGTAAACAGTACGTCTTTGGATCTGCAAACAGATGCGTCAGCGAGATCGATGGATGACATGGCGGATCAACCGTAGGAGATTGAGAGGGAGAATTGATGCGAGTTGGAAGCATTAGAATGGAGGAGAGGAGGGTGATTTTTTTAAATAAGACAAACAAAATACAGTTGAGCATGAGGGAGGGTAATATAAAGAATTTAAATAAATTTTAAATTGATTAAACAGTTTTAATATAGATTTCATGCTGGTAAATGTACATAGTCAACATATATTAATGTAAGGTAATTTCGATGTTCCAAAACGCATGAGCATACAATATTTTATGTCGAGGCCATTTGGTTCAAGTTAATGTCAAATTGAGTCCATTTTAGCTCAAAATGCGTGTAGCCGCTTTTAACCGCTCGATTTTCATGCAGACTCGTCTGAATTGAGTACGAACAGTCTTACTTAGTAGATTTCAATGTTTCAAAGCCAATGACATGATCAATTTCACGAACGGATGTTATTCGACTTACATCGGTGCCACGTGATTTTGATATGCGTGCAAGCATGTTGACCACTCGAGCGCTTGATTAGTTGATCATTAAGTCATGCAATATTTATATCCTAACCAATTTTGACATTCTGAACGTGATGACAAAGTCCGTTCGTCGATCGGAGATCATTTCAACCATTTTCGGTGACATCTAGTATATTTTGTGCCCCGATTTGTGCACTGTCACCTCCAAAGTCCGTCGAATTTAACTTATGTACTTGTCTTGATTTATGACACATGTGAGAAGGTCAATAGTCTTTAAGCAATTCTTAGGCTTCTTCAAGTGTCATAGCACAACAAATGCAATGGACAGGTGTCTTAATTTCTATCTTGAGGTCAAAATTTTTTCTATTATAACATCACGTTGCTGGCTTCCCAGCACCTATTTGTTGACCTTATTGTCTCAACATTTAATATATCTTCATTATAGCACAGTCATATTGTTTAGTATAGTGCCTGGGCTTCCATCAACAAAAATTGAAATTTTCTTTTTTTCACTCCAAGAATAAATAAAAATATTTTAAAGAGCAAGCTACAAGAGATTAGAGTTTGGGATGTTCATAAGGAAGCTAATGTTATGTGGAAAAAAATAGCAAGTGAAATTAAGCAAGTTGCTAAAGATGTGCTCAGTGAATCAAAAAGAAAAGCTTCTTTTAATAAGAATAGTTGGTGGTGGAGTTAGAGTGTGCAAGAAAAGATAAGAAATAAAAAGTATTGTTATAAAACTTGGTTTAGATGTAAAAACTCGGAGAATTGGGAAAGATATAAAGTGGCCTGTTGAGATTCTGAGAAAGTAATATATCATGCTAAAAATTTAGCTTTTAGTGATTTATATAATAGATTATATATCAAAGAAGGTGAAAGATGTATGTATAAGTTAGCCAACCAAAGAGATAGAATAAGTAAAGACATAGTTCAAGTGAGGTGTATTAAGGATGAAAATAATAAAGTATTTTTCTTAGAAAAGGATATTGAAAATAGGTGGATGAGGTATTTTGATAAACTTTTCAATGAAGGATCTGAAAATGATTGATTTTAGTAACCATAATACCCAAACAAAAATAGATAATTTTATTTTTAATCATTATTAGTAAATGAAGTTAGAGAAGCTTTAAAGAAAATGGAATGTGAAAAATCGGTAGGACCTCATAAAATATTCCAATGTATGTGGAAATGTTTAGAGATCAAGAATTTTGGCTTACAAATCTTTTTTAATGTTATTTTAAAGACTAAAAGATGATGAGTGGAGAAAGAGTTTGTTGGTTCCTATATTTAAGAATAAAGGTGATGCACAAGTGTGCAAATTATGAGGAATTAAGTTAATGTGTCATACATTAAAATTATGGGAGAGAGTAATTGAGCATAGGTTACGATGTGATACAAAAGTTTCTCACAATTTGGTTTCATGCCAAGTAGATCTACTATGGATGCTATACATTTGTTAAGAGGTTTGATGGAGAAAAATAGAGTAAGGAGGATCTACATATGATATTTATTGATTTAGAGAAAGCCTATGATAAAGTTTCAAGAGATATTCTTTGGAGAGTTCTAGAAAAAAGTTAAAATAATATTCAAGTCAAACATATGTATACTAGAGCTACTTGTGTCCAAACACAAGGAGGATTGACTAAAAATTTTCCCATTTTAGTTGGATTACATCAAGGATCAGCTTTAAGCCCATCTTTTTTTACTTTAGTTATGGATGTTCTTACTAGGCATTTACAAGAAGATGTACCTTGGTGTATGCTTTTGTCGATGACATTCTTCTTGTTGATAAGACTAGAGAGGGAGTCCAAGAGAAACTTGAATTATGGAGGTCAACATTAGTCTAAAGGTTTTCATTTAAGTAGATCTAAAACTAAATATATGGAGTGTAATTTTGTAGAAGTTCTAGTGGTAGTTGTGACATTAGGTGAACAAGTCATTAATAAGAGTGAGTGATCAGATATTTAGGCTCATTGTTCAAAATGATGGTGAAATAGATGGAGATGTTATTAGTAGAATTCAAGTTGGATGGTTGAAGTGGAGGAATGCATCCGCCTATTATGTGATAGAAAAGTTCCACTTAAACTTAAGGAAAATTTTATAAGATGGTGGTAAGACCTGCAATGACTTATGGTGCAATGTTGGCAATAAAAGAGAAGCTAAGTTAAGTGTTACGAGATGAGGATGCTTAGTGGATGAGTGGCTTTACTCTTAGAAAAATGCAAAATGAGTATGTTTGGGGAAAAAGTTGGAGTAGCTCCAAAGGGGTAGATAAGATTAGAGAGTCGCCTTAGATGGTTTGGCCACATAAAGCCTACCGTCCAATGACCCGGTTAGAGAGATGCATTAGATTTGCCTTATGTTAAGAAAGGTAGAGGTAGACCTAAAAGGTTAAGATGTATAAAAAATGACCTTAGTATACTTGAATTAAATAAGAACTTGACACATAATATGACACAATGGAGACGAAGGATTCATGTAGTCGACCCCACTTAGTGGGATTAAGGCTTATTGTTGTTGTTGTTTCTTTCACTCCAATTGAGAATTTCTTGTCAAAAATATCAAAAAATACTGAAAATAGTATCTTAATATTAATTAAGCACAAATATACTAATTAAAATAAATAAAATTTACTAAACTTCATATTTATCACTCTACTAAGCTTAATTCATTGCTTCCTCTTAGCTTTCCTTTTCATAGGGATAATGGAGTCCTATTTATAGAATTTTGAGAGAGGCATTTTGATAACTTTACCTAAAATCTTAAAACATTTCATTAGATAGTCCATATTCATTTTTGGGATTATAGATGTTTTTTTGAAGATTTAAGTGGCTTAACTATTTTCGATTTGAGTGATATATTGTTATTCTCTCAGTTATATTATACAAAAGATTTGGAGGATATTTAACTATTTAATTAATATTTCAGAGTTTCTAATTATATTTTTGAAGCTTGATTTGAGCTGTTATAGACTTGAATCGACCCACTCTTGGTGTTGGTGGACTCATTTTATCGATACATTCAATTTGATTATAAATTTATTAATAAATTTATTAAAATTGAACCTTGAATATTTTCTAATTTAATTTTAAAATTTTAATACATGTATTACATTGCAATTTATACCTAATTTGATTAGATTTTTTGGGACATATCATGCCTAATTCGCCTTTTTTTTTCATAAAATTTCTCAAAAGAGTTATTCAAAAAAATTTCTCAATAATCAGTTTGTGTTGTACTTATCAGATGCCTTAATTCTCGTTAAATGCATTTTACATCTTCAATTCTTTAATTGCATTATATTTATTTGTTAAAATATCACCAAGTATACCTAGAATAATAATGAATAATAATAAATTCAAAATTCTTGCCTCTCCAACTTAATGTGTTAGTCCCAACCAAGTTCATATATAACAATTTTAATGGCTTAATGGTGGTCATTTTGTTCTTATTCTTTAATGTCATTTTTTTCAATGAGCATAAGTATCACAAATATGATCAAATTCAAAATCATTAAGTTTTGAAATTTTTTTATGTGTACAATCTTGCATAATATAATACTATGTTTCATAACTAAATATCATCAATTCAAAACCTTAAACATAAAAGATTTTCATTTTTATTTTCATGATCAATCAATTAGCTTTAAACATCAGGCTTATACATCTTTTTGAAGTGGTTAATATTTTAAGATACTATAAAGTCATCATTTAAGAATTTTTAATCGCTTCAAAGTAATTATTTTTAATATTTAATAATGTTGAAATAAACTTAATTGTCTTATATATGTTTGAATTTGAATTCAAAATTTTCTGTTTAAACATATTTTAAGATATTTCTGTATGATTTAAACATTATTTCAAGTTCTTAATAGTTTTATTTGTTTTTATTATAAAGAAATTTGAAGGGGAAGGGAATTAATAAGATTAAATATTCTTAAGGCACTCCCAAGATTTTATCAAAATTGCATTAGCCCCTAATTGACCTATGAAATCAATCTCATAATTTTTAGAGTAGTATTGTTTTTTTTTTTTTTTATGAATGTCTCATAACATAAAAACTTATAAATAAAACTTTATTCTTTAAAAATTTATGATAGCATTTTTAATGTGTATTTAGGTATGAGGTATGAGGTACTTGTAAAAATTAATTCCATTTTTATAAGTAATATTATAATTATTATAGTTTTTAAAACATGATTGAATTTATTAATTTGGATAATATGGCTCTCCATAATTAGTAATTAGCTGATTGGTGAATATGTTCGCATTTAAAAAATTTTAGAGAATATTCATCGCTATAAAAGATGATGATATGTGCTCCTCGGTTTAGAATTTTAAAAATATTTCAAACTAAATAAAGATATATTTTAATTGCCAAACAGTTTTGGCACTATATTATTAATGACTTTAAAAATAAATTTGTAATGTGAAAATTTATGTAAGCGTGATTTTTCAAATAGAAACTAAATTTAAATATACATTTATTTCATGATAACGTATAATTTGTAATTAATTTAGAAAGTAATTTAAAATACCTTAAGAGAATAAAAAAGGAAAATTTGAAATGAATTATTTTAATTTCTAATTTTGAAATATTTGAGAGTAAGAATCAATGCCTAGATCAGAAAATTTGCACAAAAGAAGATTTACAAAATAATTTATGTGGAAAACCCAAGAAGGGAAACCAGGCCAAGCCACTCAAATAATTTTACTATATTAGCAAATAGTTAAATTATTATCTTATTCCAAGTTGAAAATGATAATTTACAAGTGTAAGTTTTGTGATAAACTTTACTGGATCAGCAAAGAAGGCTTCGCTTTAAGTGGTAGTTGTTGACCTCTATATATGTGTCATAAGTTGAGTCAAACCCACAAGTCGAATTGATGATTGAAAAGTGATAAGCAATCGGGGCTCAAAATACATACGCCATCAAAATGGTCGAAATGATCTCGATCGACAACGACTTCACTATTGCTTCGAACGCCGAAATTGATCGAATATAAATATTGATAATCTAAAGATCAACCGACGTTTATCAATATTAAATGTGATATCGAGTCATGAAGCCACGATATCCAAACGACCCCGGTTCATAAAATTGATCATGTCGTCAACTTCGAAACGTCAAAAACTATCAAATGAGTCTATCCACACTAAATTCAGACCAGTCTGTGCAAATGTAGAATGATCGGAAGTGACAATGCACAAATCGAGGTTGAAATGCACTGAACCTCACCAAAATCAACCAAAATGATCTCCGATTGATGAACGGATTTTGCCATCACGTTCAGAACGTCAAAACGGGTCAGAATATAAATGCTGCACTACTGGATGATCAACCAATCAAGCAATCGAGTTTTCAACGCGTCTGCACGCATATCAAAGTCAAGCGACCTCGATGCAAACCAAATGACCACCATTTACAAAATTGATTGTGCCATTAGCCTCGAAACGATAAAATCTATCAAGTAAGACTATCCGCACTCAATTCGGATAAGTCTGCACGAAATTCGAGCAGTTGAAAATGATAATATGCATTTTGAGCTAAAATAGACTTAATTTGACGCCAACTTGAACCAAATGGCCTTCAATTATGAAAAAAAATCGCATATTCAACATCATAATCTTGAATTGATATATATATATATATATATATATATATATATATATATATATATATATATATATATATATATATATATATATATATATATATATATATATTAATTACCTATATGTCACATAAAATTCATTAAAACAATTAATCTTAGAAAATTAATTTAAAAATCAATTTAAAACCTAAATCTAATCAAGTTGACCTGATCTAACTCTTGCTAATTCGCCCTCTTCACGACAAGCCTTCACACAACCGACACGATTCTCCTCCTTCACACAGAAGCTCTCTCACACGCCAACCATTCGCAGCAAATTCCATCAATGTCAAGATCCTCCTTCCCATCAAACCAGGAAAGAGTCTCCCCATTTTTCCTCTTCCACTTCTATCATCTAAAAAAAGAACTCTTCCTCTATCTTTCCTCCAAACTAAAAAGGTTTCTTTTTTCTCCTTCTTTTTCCTTTCCATTTATTTCTTCCTCATTTAAATCATTTATTCTCTCATTTCCACAAAATCAAAATTTTCATTTCTTGTCTAAAAAGAACAAATCTCAGTTCTTCTCTCATTTTCTGACTCCCTTCATTTTCCCTCATTTTCTCCCAATTCAAATTTTCAATTTCATTTTCTTCCAGAAAAGAACAATCATTAGGAGTTCTTCTTTCAATTTCTCATCCTTTCCATTACCCTTCAATTCTTTTTCACAATCAAAGAACACATCATCATTCTTCTCTCAAACTCACATTTCATACCCTTGACAATTCCTTTTGTCGAAGAAGAACACCATCGTGGGTGGGTTCTTCTCTCATTTGTCCCCTTAGACCTTTCTCTTGCCGCAAGAGGAACATCGTCATAGGAGGGTTCTCTCTTGGTCTCCATCTCAACTCCATCTCTTGTCATTGCTGTAGAAGAAATAAATTCAACATGTGTGAATATGGATATATATATATATATATATATATATATATATATATATATCTTTCTATATATATATATATATATATATATATATATATATATATATATATATATATATATATATATATATATATATATATATATTTGTTTATATTCTTTGAGTTGAGGTGCAGATGCTCATTAGAGCATGAGATAAAAAAATCGATTATCACAAGATATGAACTGCTCATTAGGCGTGAAAGCCAACATCTGTTGATGTCCCCATAGAAAATCGCCAAAATTTTCAAATTTAGACTTAAAAAAAAGAAATGAATACATTGCATTGCATTTGTCTTCTTTCAGGTTTAAAGGCCTTGTCATGCTTATTAGGGCATAACGAGATGAAAATCGACTATAGTGTGGCAAGAACTGCTCGCTGCGCTCATTAGTGTGTACCGAGTAAGCAAAAACACTCCAAATGCAGCCCCCTATGCGGGGATGATGTCGGAATACTACAAAAATTATGCCTGATTTTAGATTAAATTTGAGACTTAAGCAAATTTAAATGGAAATCATTTAAACTTAAATTAAATAAAAAATGCATAATAAATATAAAGGTAGACATTAAATTAAAGGAAAAATAGATGGGGAGTATTTAAAGGGAATTTTGAAAAGAATGAAATACTTACTTGGAATGCAATCAAACACTTTCTCTCATTTGATTCCAATCTCTCAAACATAAGGAATGAACTACTTTAGCACTCCAATCTATAAAAGGGAATGAACTCAATATTTTGTTTGAGTATTCTAAGAGCAAACCACATTAAACAAATGATCGAGATCATTGAGATTTGCAACAAACTTAAAATCTAATTTTGAAATACAAATATAGTGTGAATTTATGTCATATTTATAGGAAGGTTCAATGAAGCTAGAAGAGTAATTTTCAAATGAGATGGGGTTCGAATTAAATTCTAGATTGAGATTCACAAAGAAGAACAAGCGTTCTAATTTAATCCACACACTAGAAGGTTGAATTTAAAATGGACTAAAGAAGGTTCCAATAGAAAATAAAATTGGCACATATGAAATTTGTTGAGTGCTATCTTCAAGTTGAGGTGAAAATCAAATGAATTTCAAAAGGGATTTTCACTAAAAATGAGCAACCTGTTGGAAAGACTATAAGTCAAATGATATTTGAGAATTGGAAAATCCAATAAGTAAGCTAATTGTGAGCAATATTTTAAACTACAATCTAAATCAAAATATGGATCAACTCTTTGTATAAGCAGATGAAGGTGATACTACATCAAATTCTACAAAATCATAGGGCTTCCGTTAATCAAAAACTAGAGAATTTTATTGTAATTATGATTTTTAAAATTAATGATTTCATTAATTAGATGAAATTATTTATGCTAAAAACTACTGCATATGCTCAGACATAGAAATTCGGAGTGCAAATTTTAATGTCTAAAAATCTTTGAGATAAATTAAATTATGTGAAAATGAAATTAATCTTATGATTTAGAAATAAAATTATCTAATTACTAAACACCCTTGTGCTGACACTATCTTGAATGTTTAGATTCAAGTCTGGAGGATGTTCTGGGTTGCTTCGGTTTAGTCTTAGGGATGCAGGTTAACAAAACTTAAAATCTATTATAAGAATTTCAACTTGGAAATATCGAGAAGCTAATTATGTCATGAGTAGATCGATCCCTAAGAGCTAACAATGACATGATAAAGTTCTTAAATATATTGATTCAATCAATTAGATGATGGTGTTGAATGATGATTTCAGGAGGTGATACTATCAAAATGTGATTCTAATTTCAAATCAATTAACTCAAATTGAGTGTCAATCTAAAACTATTTAAATAAAACTCAATCATTAAAACTTAAAGTAAAACTCAATCATTCATCTTCCAATTGTTTGTCGGTGACAAATTAAGAAAATTAGCTCACAAAATAATGTCAAATCAAGTGTTATTATGTTCACTCTCAATCTCTCTAGTAAGGACGTGTGTCCTCAGCGTGACTTGGTAGGATCCAGATGATGCGATTATGACCGAGTCCTCGATGGGTGGTTTTGGCAATAAGGCTCCATTATATTATGATCGACCATAGCCTGTATGCTCCCCAATGGCTCTTCCCTTTGAGTTGTGAATCATAGGGTATACTTGATAAAAAAACAATCTCCTGGTAAGGTAGACTTAAGCTTGTCTCCTTAGATAAACACCCTGGTACAAAATTTCTTGGATGATGTAACACATGTGTTCGATAAGGATCCTTTTATCGGGTTGTCATTACCTCCTCAAGTAGACTAGGGACCACGCTGGGATGATGGAACCATGGGATTTAGATCGGGCACGTCATTATTCCCCCAACCATCCGATTTAAGCTGAAATGATGAATTTCATAATTTTAAATTCTAAAACTCCATATGCTACTATTATACGCTATGCATTAAGCAACCTAACGACTAACCTTAATCGAAAGTTCTCTCTCATTTATTGGGAGGGGTAATTAACTATAGGGGCTTGCGCCTATAGGAAACTTGGAACCATATCTAAAGTCCTCAACAAATGAGGGCGAAATCTCTAGGTAGTGTCTTATCTATTATTCCATCTATCTTCTAAAAATTATTGACATTTTAAACCATACTCTCTTCAATATGAGAGGTCGGTGGCAAATTTTTGAGCCCACATATTTACACTTGGGACAAGTTTCTCTTTCCATCTTTGGCTAACCATATATATGCTATAGTAGTAACAAAATATTTGAAAATTCAAAACAAAAATGTGATTTAATGTGTAAAATTCAAATTACTATTGTATAAAACTCTATGAGAATGAATTATTACTAGAGTATATTTTAGTACCTCTCATTTTGAAAGTATGGGGTGAAATAATAAATTACTAATCTTCATCTTTCACTTGCCCAATGGATCTAGCACTCCTTTCCGTCGACTTGGGTGTGGTGTGTACATCTACTGCCTCATCATCAACATTAGAGATGTTGAAGTGACCATTCAATTTGGTAGCTTAAATTTCCCAGCTATCGTAGCTGTAACTCCTGAAGTACCCACCCGTGGTACACTCATCCGAGGCCATGCTAGAAGGCCTCAAATTATTGAAGCTCCTATTAGCCATGTTCTCCAATCAGTTCAATAACCAATCGCTATTAAGGAGTTTTCCCGACAGAGAACTTCAATTTTTAGAAGGCTAGGTCAATCTGAAGCCCCCATGATGAAAAGAACTATCAGTGGACAAACTATGTCTTTAATGCCTCATGGTACAATTGCTTCACCGATTTAACCTTTCATACCTAGAAAGCATGATCATGAAGCTTTTTCATCAGGAAGCAAATTAACTAAAAGGCAGAGAAGAAGAAGAAATGCTGAGTTGAGGGCTCAACAGATCCCTTTGACCTAGTGAACAAGCGATACTACCGGAGCGGTATTCCCACCACAATAACTTTGACAATCTAAAGGTGGGTAAAAGGAATAGCTCTCTTGGTGAAGTAAAGCGTCTTATGGAACCAACAATGTCAAGCTCCACCACCAGAGGGAACGGACACTTTGTCACAGAATACATAAAGTTCTCAAAGTAGCCAAGGACTGAGGCTTAATGAAAAGAAGATTTCAGAGGCATGTGGTAACTAAAAATACTGAAGCTCTACCAAGGAGATTATCATCTCTTATGGTAACTAGTCATCGAGCAAAGTATGCTTCACGCGGTGAGCATCAGAGCATGACACTCAGACCGCGTGTCCAAGAATTCGCTATCGAAAGGTCCCAGTAAAAGGATAAACAGGTATGGAGGCCAAGGTCCCGTAATGAAATATTGAAGAATGAAAGAGGTGTGACATATGATACATATACTCAGAAATCTGCTAAAAAATAACTCATTAGAAATGGATACCCAAAAGAAGGTATATCATTGATGAAAGATATGATGGTCGACACCCTAGAGAATCCTCTAGGGGATCCCATCATAGATCAGATTCACCCCCATAAGAGAAGGTTAACTTTGATCGTAGTCCTTTAATGGAAGAAGTGCTCATTCTGCACATTGAACCAGAGATCCACTAGAAATGTCGATCATAAATTTATGTGCAAAAAGAAGGTGATGAAGATGACACCATGAAAGTGGATGTCGTCTATATGGTCAGAGATATAGATAAACTTTCATCTCAGAATCATCAGCAACAACATAGATTCAGGGAGCTTGAACCAGAATTTGATGCTTATGAGAAAGAGTCTTCACATTAGCAAGTAGAAGATGGATCTTCAATCTTTACTGAAGAAGTAGAAGAAGAAGAAGATCAAAATAAGAAATAGATCATGGGTGTTGAAGTTGTTTATATGGTTAAACTAGAAAATGATCAGTCTGGTAAACACTTTTATAATCAGCATCATCATTCAGCCCTATCAACAACTGCCCTTGCAAATGCACAAGGAGAAGGACAGTCAAGTTCTTCCTCTGAAGATGAGCAAGGAGTAAAACAACAACAAGAAGTAGAGAAAAAAGAAGAGCCTATACTTGTTGATGCCATGGCACTAGCTAGAGAGCAAAGAGGCGTCAAATGGAAGTCAAAGATAAGGAGATCGCACATCTTGATACCAAGATGAATGATATGATGGTACAAATGAATATCATGATGGAGATGTCATAGAAAAATATCACATCAACTATCTATTTTTTTCTCAACAGTAGCTAATAATGCAACTATACCACCATCTCAGTACCTCAACTCTATGGTACATACTGCATGAAGTGAGGAATGAAGTTAACCAACTACCTCTCCAGCTGATAATTCAAAATCAGGCTAGCACACTTGGAGCGAGAACAGCTACTCAACTAGAAATAATAATGAAAAGATAAAGAAAGTTATAGCTTAAGAGCAAGCTGGAAAGTTGATGAGTAAGGGTCACCCTTATTCAGTTGAATATGATCAAGTGTCATACTCGAAAGGTTACTCAGTGCCAAAATTTAATACTTTCAGTGGGCTTGGTAACCCAAAACAACATCTAGCCCAATTTAAGGCTACTTGTGGTAACACAAGAAGGAATGATGCGTTGCTTTTTTGTCAGTTCGTTAGTAGCCTGACTTCAACCGCTTTCGAGTAGTATGCAGAATTGTCAAATAATTCAGTTAAAACTTTTTGCTGAGTTGGAGATGATATTCATGAAGAGGTTCACTAGTGCAATCGAGAAAATAACAATCACTAACCTTGCCTTGCTGAAAAGGAGAAAAGATGAGTTAGTGACAAAATTAATAAGTCATTGGCGTAACCTAAGCATGAAATGTGAGCAACAATTCGAAGAAGAACATGCGATCCAATTGCTAATGAGCAATATGAATGATAAAATGACACCATTTTTATGTATGGTGTCGATTGCAACATTCCAGGACTTGCTCAATAGGGTGGCTAAATTTGAAAAACAGAATCGCCCTAAGTATGAAATCTATGCAGATAAAGCAAAGAGAAACAAATTCAAACTCAAGAAGAAATGAAACTCATGCCGCTTCCTATAGCTCGAATGGTAAAAAATGGATGATATATAATGTGTATAAAGGAAAATATCTAATGTACAATGATGATAAAGGAAAGAAGCCTGTCTATTCTAATCCACAGCCAAAATTGATATTATGAGGCAATGATAAGCCTCAGACTTTTTCAAGTGGTGGAGAGCGTCCAAAATAAGCAATAAGAGATGATGAGCGAATGCCACCATCTCTTAAAGAAAAAAATGAACAAAGAATATTCTTTAATAAAAGACAGTGTGGCTAAATTATTTTGATAAGTAGTTAAAGCTGGGCTACAGTTACCAGAAATTAAAAGGCTTGAAGAAGCTAATCAAGTCAGCAATCTAAATTCCTGTCCCTATCATCGGATGATCAACCATGCTATTGAAGATTGTTATGTCTTCAAAGATTGGCTAGAAAGGAAGTATCGGGGGGGTAATTTACATTATCAGTGTTCTAGTCAACCCATTAATTACCTCTTAATATCATCCATCAAAATAAGTCTCGGTCAGAAAGTTGAAGAGTGGAAATCACCACTTTAACCTATATTGGACTTAAAAGATACCTAAACCAAGTATTTGGGGTTCTCAGCAGTATTCTGATAAGGCTACTTCATCACATATGAGGATCATTCTACTAAATCAGCCTCATAAATCAAAGAAGCGCTAAGAAAAAAGAAGATCAAGAGAGAACTACAACTCAAAAGATTATTAACAATTTAGAGAGTATCACCAAAGACAAGACAACCATTTAGACTTGTAGACTTTATGCCTAAACTTCGCATTGTTGAATTGGATGAAGAAGATAATGGTGACTCTTGTTCATTAGAGACATGGTGAATCATTTATGTGATATTAGATGTTCTTCAGCATCATTTATTTCAAATTGACAAGGGTAGTCAGACAGACTCGACCAACTCATCAAAATTCTTATCAGGAAAGCAAGAAGAGCCTCAGGAGTAAACATTTGAATGTTGTTTAATGTCTCAACAAGAAGATAACAGTTCAGATGAAGATTTATGTTTTCCCGATGGAGAAGAGTCAAACTCATCGATATCATTGCGTATGAAACATATGAAGTTGAAAAGTGAGTTTAACTCTTTTGGTCAATCCTCCAGAATAAGAAGTGAATTTGAAAAAAATTACCTCTTTAGAGGAATCTAAGTAAGATAAGGCAATTCAAGTTCAGTTGAGAAATGGTAAAGTCTTACCACCTTCATCAAAGAGGGGAAATACAAATAAAGACAAAGGCAAACAAATTGAAGTCAATGAAGATATTATTCCAAAAAATCTTAAACTAAAGCCTAAATCAAGTGTGAAGATATATTATAATATTCTATCACATCTGAGAAAGATCCCTGCATAATTAAGTGTCTACGAGGCTCTCTTGATGTCAAAAGACCTCCGAGAAACTTTGATACAGGCTCTTAAAGATCCAAAAGTTATGAAGCTTACTTTGCTGAAAAATGCATGACTAAATCATTGCAAACTCAAGATCTCCTAGTAATCATATTTTTTGAAGAAGATCTATTGTTGGAATAGTGGATCACAATTGTCCTCTATATGTTACCGTAGAGAGTGATGGCATCTCGATCAGCCAAATATTGATTGATCTAGGTTCTTCTATCAATCTTATGAGTATAAAGGTATTAAGAGGATTATCACTTCAACATCTTTGAAGGGATAAGTTGATGGTTCATGGTTTCAATAAGAAAGGGTAGAAAACTCTAGGTTCTTTTAGTCTTCTACTCAAGTTTCAGGATTTATATATAGAAGCCAAGTTTCATGTAATCGATGTTGATACATCATTTAGAGCTCTTTCAGGTCAACCATGGTTGCATGAGTATGACATTGTCCCATCATTTATACATCAATGTATGAAGTACCTAAGAGATGGAGAAGAGTTCAAAATTCCTGACAACATACAACCATTCTCCGTCCATGAAGCAAAGATTTATGAAGATGCAAAATATTTCATCCCTAAAGAGCCTAAGACAACAGAGCCTTTTGAAGCGATAGCATCCACATCAGGAACTAAAAAGCAATTTCACAAAGTGAAAGAGCAGAATCAAAGAGGAAGAAAGAAGGTAATGCCGACTCTCCCTACAGCACTTGATTTTACATCTAAATCAAGGAAACTAGTTACTCATTTGGGAAGTGACACATAAGAAGAAGAAAATATTTTTGTCAAACCCAAGAGAACTAATTAACTTTCAAGAAAGGCAAAGTATGAAATAAGTGATTCTCATTGATATGATTTTGAATCTACTTATGAAAATAGAGTTCGATGATGGTATCAAGAAGGATATCTCATTTGGAAATATCAGATAACTCCTTCAAAATTATACCCATCTCATAGTAATACTTCAAAGAAATCACTCCACTGAAGGTTCATAACATTGAAGAATTGATAACATTCTATGTGTTGCCATTGAGCGAGAGTGACGAAAGAGGAACTCTATTTTATAAATCTGAAGAGTCTCAACATCACAATTTTGATCAGCCTGCTCAACATGAAAATTATGATGAGATAGTGCCGATAAGAACCAATATACTATCCACAAAAATTATGAAGAATGATGCATAAGCTTAGAATTCATATTAGAACAACTAAAAATTGAACTCAAATCTTTGACAGGATGTGGAGCCAAAGAAATCCTCAAGCATTGTGAAGAAGTGATAAATTTATCACTAAAGGTCATGAGTTCATCCATAAATCTCATCAAAATATAGCTTGTTATAATATAATATAAGCTGAGACCGAAATTAATAGTGATGAAGAAGATGATCTCCATGAAATTCTTCTTATAAATGATGAAGAAGTAGAAGCCAGGCCTGCGCTTGAAGAACTCGAAGATGGTGGACAAATAGCTACTATGGATGAACTTAAAGAAATCAACCTAGGAGCTGAGGATGATTCCCATCCAACTTTCATTAGTGCCCTTCTACCTAATGAGAAAGTTGAAGAGTTAAAAGTGTTACTTTGTGAATTCAGGGATTGCTTTTCTTGGACATATTCTAAAATGCCAGGCTTATCCCCTGATATAGCAGTTCATAAACTTATTATTAAATCAAATGCGATGCCTGTTAAGCAAGCTCCTAGGAGAATGAGATTGGAAATTGAAGAATAGGTGATTGTAGAAACTAAGAAGTTGATTAAAGTAGGCTTCATCTTAGAAGAGAAGTATGTAGATTGGATAGCCAATATTATCCCAGTTAGGAAGAAAAATGGTCAAATCTGTCTCTACATTGATTTTCGAGACCTAAATAAGGCATGCCCAAAAGATGACCTTCCGCTTCCAATATCAGAACTTCTAGTGGACAATATTTCTAATTGCGACATGTTCTCATTCATGGATGGATCAACAAGATATAATCAAATCAAGATGGCTCCTGCAGATGAGAAGCACACATCATTTAAGACACTAATTGGTATATACTACTACAAAATCATGCCCTTCGGATTGAGGAATGCTGGAGCTACATACCAAAGAGCCATGATGAACATTTTTGATGAGTTGATTCACCAAAAGGTGGAATGTTATGTTGATGATTTGGTGGTGAAAAGCTTAAATCATGAAAATCACTTTGAAGACTTGAGAATTGTATTGGAGAGAATCAGAAAATATGATCTTAAGATGAATCCTCTAAAATCCGCATTTGGGTATCCTCTGAAAAATTTCTCGGGTACATTATAAGTCACAGAGGTATTGAAATCGATCCTGCTAAGATCAAGACAATTATGGAGATACCTCCACTAAAGAGTTTGCGTCAACTTCATTCTTTACAAGGATAGCTTGCATTCATCCGTCGATTTATATCAAACATATCAGGATGCTGTCAACCATTTGCAAGGTTGATGAAGAAGGATGCTTCATTTAAGTGAGACAAGGAGTGCCAAGAAGCCCTTAATAGCATTAAAAGCTACCTATTAAATCCACCAATCCTTACATCGCCTACTCCTAGGAAGCCCCTCATTCTATACACGACTACATTAGAAGAGTCCCTTAGAGCATTATTGGTGCAACATAATGAAGAAAGCAAAGAGAATGCACTTTTATATATCAGTCGAAGATTAATAGGAGCAGAAATGAGATACTCTTCGATAGAGAAGCACTGTTTGGCATTGATCTTTATAGTCCAAAAACTCCATCATTATATGTTATCTCACAAGATTACCCTCATCTCAAGGATCGATTCACTGAAGTACTTGATAATAAGACTAGCGTTGGTAGGTCTCTTGGCAAGATGGGCAGTATTACTTTTATAATTTGATATCACATACATTCCACAGAAAGCAGTAAAGAGATAAGTCTTAGCAGATTTTCTTGCTGCACATCCTATCCCTGTGGGCTCTTCTCTTAATAACAATTTGCCCGATGAGCAAATTATGCTCATTCATGAAAGAGAAAAATCACAAATTTGGGAAATGTACTTTAATGGAGCCTCATCGATCAAACAAGTCAAACCTTTAAATTTCCTAAGGGCAAGAACAAGAATCAGCATCGTCTTTATAACACTAGAAGGAGGAATAATGAGACGATCATATGGGTTGACCAAGCCAATAACTAATAATGAAGCTGAGTATGAAGCATTAGTGGTAGGTCTTGAAGAATCTATTTTCATAGGCATCCAAAACTTGCATATTTTTGACGATTCTCAGCTTATTATAAATCAAGTACTTAGCATATATAAAATCAATAAACTTGAGTTAGCTTTCTATCACAAGCGAGTTCTCGAGCTTATAAAGCAAACACTAAATATCACATTAACTCGAGTCTCTCGATCCGAGAATAGCAAAAGATTGCTTAGCAAAATTTAAGGAAATGGCAAGTATGAATGGTGATTATGTCAGGATCGAGATATTTACTCAACGAGTTCTAAAGCCAGCGAAGTATCAATCCCACAAGTAGAGGGATTACTAAATTTGACATAACAGGATGTGACTCAAGTTGCTCCTCATTCTCCCAAAATTAACAAGAAGTTGTACCAAGAAGAGCTAAACCTGACATTACTTTAAAAAGTAATGGGAAGCCTTTATTGTAGAAGAGTCACAAGATTGGAGGCAACCCTTCATCGACTACTTTAAAGAAGCTAAATTACCAAACAATAAATCACTAGTACCTCAAATTGAGAAGAGAATGTTGCATTATGCTTTCATCAATAATACTTTATATCGTAGATCCTTTGAACAAATGTGGATATGATGGCTAAACGCTGAGGAAGCTAGCAAAGTGATGGTTGAAGTTCATGAAGGACTTTGTGGTGCACATCAGTTAGGTTCCAAGATGGCAGTAAAGATCAAAAGGATGGGCTATTATTGGCCATCTATGGTGAGAGATTGTATCAATCATGCTAAGAGGTGTCATGAATGTCAAGTACATGAAAATATAATCCACAAACCTCCAAATCCACTATACCCAACAATAGTATATTGGCCATTCGAATGTTGGGGTACAGATGTCATTGGACCAATTGATCCACCATCGTCAACTGGACACTGCTTCATCCTAGCAGCGACTGATTATTTCTCTAAGTGAGCTGAAGTTGCTCTATTTAAAGAAGTTACTATTGATTGAGTGAGCAACTTCTTTACGCATAATATGGTCTATAGATTTGGAGTGTCGCACTGAATTATTTCTGATAATGGCATAACTTTCAAAAGAACAAGGATTTATAAAATTGATTGGCGATACTCTTCAATATACAACTCATGAGTAAATGGTTTGGGATGCCTTCAACATTAGTTAAAGCTGCTAGAAGATCCTTACTAAAAATAAAAGAGAATGGCATACCAAACTAATAGAGGCACTATGGGTGTATCGAACCACCTACAAGATGCCTACTAAATTCACTACTTATTCATTGGTATTTGGAACTGAAGCAGTTCTTCGCTTGAATTTGAGTTGTTATCACATCGAATAGCGATCCAATACAATCTAACTGAAGATCAAAATGCTCATTTAAGAATGGAAGAACTCGACACACTCGATGAAGTTATACTACAAGCTCATTAAAATTTGGAAGTTTATTGAGCAAAGATGTCGAGGGCTTTTGACCATACGGTGCAGCCTCGAAGATTCTAGAAAGGAGAATTAGTCTTGGTGCTAAGAAGATCAATTATTCCCAATCAAAAATTTGATGAAAAATTTGAGCCTAACTGGGAGGGCCCTTTTGTCATTGAGAAAGTGTACCAAGGAGGGGCATACCAACTCATTGACTTAAAGGCTGAAAGATCAATGCCTCCAATTAATGGTCGATACTTGAAAAATTATTATACATGAATACATTCTCGAAGTATAATAGAAATCCTCCTGCATTATAGGAGGCATATTTTTAGTATATCTATTTAGGTCAACATTGTGCTTCATGCCAAGATCCCTAAATAAATATACTCACTCCAAATGAAAAAAACATTTTTGTGAAAATTCCTTTATTACACACGGGGCATTTTTAGATTTATATACATAGATGAAATCAAGTCAGCTAAGTTTAAAGCTAGGATAGAAGGAATTCCAAATTTCAAAATAAACAGACTAATTCCTCCATCAAACCCAACCAAGTATGAAGCTAGAGTTGGAGAAAACTCAGATCTGTAATGACATAAAAGAAAGAGATCTTCAGTAAAGCCATTGAAGTAGAGAGCAGATGGTGTAAGAACTCTTATCTATCCAACAAGTCAATTCTGATAAAGCAGTCATTCCTATCATTTAGCATGTCCTAAATAAGACATCATACTAATGACAAATCCTATCAAAGCTCAGTATGCTATTGCAATCGAAGCTGAAATGATCCACATTTTGGCTTAAGGGTCAACCAATTTTTTAATAAATGTGACTCATTTCATGCGAATCACTTTGTTGGGAGAATTTGTTGATCTCCATATATGTGTCATAAGTTGAGTCAAACCACAAGAATTGATTTAAGAAGTGATAGTGTAAAATCAATCAAAATATACTAGACGTCACCAACAATGGTTGTAACGACCTCCGATCGATGAATGGACTTCACTATCACGTTCAGAATATCAAAATTGATCACAATATAAATATTGCATAATCTAAAGATCAGTCAATCAAGCGATCGAGCTATCAATGTGCTGACGTGTATATCAAAGTCAGGAAGCTATGACAATGTCTAAATGACCCCCATTCATGAAATTGATCATGCCGTCAACTTTGAAATATCAAAAACTACCAAATTAGACTATTCATGCTCAATTAAGATGAGTCTGTAAATGTTGAATGATCGAAAGTGATAACTCATAAATCGAGGTTGAAATGCACTAAAAGTCACCAAAATCAACCCAAATGACCTCTAATCGATGAAAGGACTTTGCCATCGCATTCAAAATATCAAATAGTTTGTAAATATTCAACTGGATGATCAAGTGATCGAGTCGTCAATGCCCCTGCATGCATATCAAGGTCAAGAGGTGCCGATGCAAACCAGACGACCTCCGTTCGCAAAATTGATTGCATCATTAGCCTCAAAATATCAAAATCTATTATGTAAAACTATTCGTACTCAATTTGGATAAATTTTCATGAAAGTCGAGCGGTTGGAAATGATAACACATATTTGGAGCTGAAATAGACTCAATTCGATGCCGACTTGAGCCAAATGGCCTCTGATTGCTAAACAAACTATGCCATTGCTTTCAGAACATCAGAATAACCTTGAATTGATATATACATTAATTACCTAATTATGTCGGCATAAAATTTGCATTAAAGCTAATTAAACACTTAGAAAATTAATTTAAAAAACCTGAATCTAATCCAAGCCCTAAGTTACCCGATCGGCCCTAACTCATTGCTCGACCCGCTCCTCTTCACACAATCGCACATGAGTTCTGCTCCTTCAATTGTACTGCAGAAGCTCCATGCTCAAACCAACCACTCCTGCAGTAATTACCGTTCCCCGATGATCCTCTTCTTCCCTCAAACCAAGTGGCAAATAGTCTCCCCCATTTTTCCTCTTCTACTTCCCTCTCATCCAAACTGAAAAAGGAACTCTTCTCCTCTCTAAATCGAAGGCAGGTGGGTCTTCTTTCTTCCTTCTTCTTTCTTTTCTTTCTTCCTTTCTTCTTCTTCCTTCTCCATTTCATTTCTTCCTCATTTCCAAAAAATTGAAATTTTATTTTATTTCCACAATTGAGAATTTCATTTTTCGATAAGAACACCATTATTAGTTCTTCTCTCAATTTTGACATCCCCTTCCATTTTCCCTTATTTTCTCCCAATCAATTTCCAATTATTTCTCAGAACAGGAGAAGAACTATATGTTCTTCTCTCAATTTTTGACATCACCCTTTCCATTACCTTTCCAATTCCTTTTGTCATAGCCGAAGAAGAACACCATCATCAGTTCTTCCTAAACTTCACATTTCATACCCGATAATTCCTTTTTTTTAAGAAGAACACCATCATGAGTTCTCTCAGCTTCGACATTTTGTCCCCTTCAGCTTTCCTCTTCAGAAGAGGAACATCATCATTAGGCATGTTCCTCTCTTGATCTTGGGCATCTCCAACTCTATCTCTATTCCGATCATTACAACGCATAGAAGAAATAAGTCAGAACATGTGTGAATATGGAGATATATATGTTCTTGTGTTTCTTTGCAAGTTTGAATGACTCGTTGAGCTCATTAGGCACAAGAGATAAAAAATTGATTTACGTCAAGACACCACTATGCTCATTAGGGCATCCAGTAAGCCAACATTTGTTAAATGTTGCTCCCCCTAGCTGAACTGTTGTCAAAATTTTATCAAATTTCTAGACTTAAAATAAATAAATGAATATATATTGCATTGCATTTGTCTTCTTTTAGGTTTAAAGGCCTCGTCATGCTCATTAGGGTGTGTGATAAAATCGGTTATATAAAACCTCATGCTCATTAGTGCATATCGAGTAAGCTAAAATACTCTCGATGCAGCCCCCTACATGGGGATGACGTCAAAATTATGCCTGATTTTGGATTAAATTTGAGACTTAAGAAATTTAAATGGAAATCATTTAAACTTAAATTAAATAAAAAGATGCATAATAAATATGAAGGTAGACATTAAATTAAAGGAAAAATAGATGGGGAGTATTTAAAGGGAATTTTGAAAGAATGAAATACTTACTTGGAATGCAATCAAACACTTTCTCTCATTTCAGATTCCAATCTCTCAAACATAAGGAATGAACTCCCCTTTAGCACTCCAATCTATAAAGGGAATGAGCCTCACAATATGAGTAGTAAGAAATAGTTAAATAAATGATCAGATCATTTGAGATTTGCAACAAACTTAAAATCTAGTTTTGAAATACAAATACAGTGCAAATTTATGTCATATTTATAGGAAGGTTGAATGAAGCTAGAAGAGTAATTTTCAAATGAGATGGGGTTAAAATTAAATTTTAGAGTGAGATTCACAAAGAAGAACAAGCATTCTTATTTAATCCACACACTAGAAGGTTGAATTTAAAATGGTCTAAAGAAGGTTTCAATTGAACATAAAATTGGCATATATGAAATTTGTTGAGTGCTATCTTCAAGTTGAGGTGAAAATCAAATGAATTTCAAAAGGGATTTTCACTAAAGGCGAGCAACATGTTGGAAAGACTATAAGCCAAATGATATTTGAGAATTAGAAAAATAATAAGTAAGCTAATTGTGAGCAATATTTTATTAAATTAAATCAAATAATCACGATCAACTCTTTGTACAAGCAGACAAAAGGTGATACTATCAAATTCAACAAAAATCATAGGGCTTCCTTCAATCAAAATTAAGAAATTTTATTCTAATTATGATTTTTAAAATCAATGATTTTATTAATTAGATAAAATTATTTATGCTAAAAACTCATGCTTGTGTTGAGACATAGAAATTTGGAGTACAAATTTTAATGTCTGAAAAGGCTATCAGACTAAATTAGAATTATTTGAAAATATAAAATTAATCTTATGATTTAGAAATAAAATTATTTGAATTACTAAACACCTGCATGGGCCCCAACACTATGATGAATGCTTAGATTTAAGTGTTTGAAGATGTTGCGTGGGTTACTTCACGATTTAGTCTTAGGACTGGGTCCGGGTTAACAAAACTTAAAAATCTATTATAAGAATTTAAACTTAGTGAAATATCTAAGAAGCTAATTCTGATTTGATCCTCTGTTAGGAACTAAACAAAGTTGACGGGATCTAAAGTTCATAAATATATTTGATTCAATCAATTAACTATCTCGTTGATGGCTGTGTTGAATGATGATTTCAACTGGAGGGGATACTTCCATCAAAATGTATTCTAATTTCAAATCAAATTAACTCAAATTGAGTGTCAATCTAAAAATTATTTAAATGAAATCATTAAAATCTTAAAGCAAAACTAAATCTATCCACCTTATTTGTTTTGAGGTGATAAATTAAGAAAACTCTAGCTCACAAAGGAGCCAATGTAAAATCAAATGTTCTACTATGTTTACTCACAATCAATTTATTGCCTATAAGAACATGGTCCATATCCTCTGACTACATGGTTTGGCCGGTGGGCTCCATAAATGATGTAGTTATGACTAGAGTCCTTAGATGAGGTGGTTGGACCAGTAAGGCTCCATTATATTACGATCATGACTGTAGCCCGTATGCTCCCCAATGACTTTTCCCTTTGAGTTGTGAATCACAAGGTATACTTGATAGGGAAAACATCCCTCTTTCTGCTAAGATAGACTTAAGCTTGTCTTCTTAAGTAAACACTTCCTCAGACTGCAAGGATTTCTTGGATGAGATAACCCGTGTGTTGCTCATAAGGATCCTTCGGTCAGGTTAGGTCGACTACATCCTCTGACTAAGTAGATTAGGGACCACGATAGCCCGGGATGAAAGAACCATGAGATCTAGATCAGGCACGTCATCATTCCCCCAACCATCTAGTTTAAGCTAAAATGATGAATTTCATAATTTTAATTCTAAAACTCCATATGTTGCGATTATACGCTACGCATTAAGCGACCTAATGACTAATCTTAATTGAAAGTTCTCTCTCAATTATTGGGAAGGGTAATTAACTATAGGGGCTTTCACCTATAGGAAACCAGAATTAGATCTAAAGTCCTCACCAAATGAGGGTGAAATCTTTGGGTAGTATCTTACATACTATTCCATCTGCCTTCTTAAAATTATATCGATATTTTAAACCATACTTTCTTTAATGTGGGAGGTCGGTGGAGAATTTTTGGAGCCCATAGAAGTCTGATGATTCAACGACAATGATCGAGTGATGGTCGGATGGCGGTTGGTTGTAGCTTGCAGTGGTGACCGGCGGTGGTGGCTGAAGGTGATCTGGTGACTGTCGGGCGGTGGTGACCGGTGGAGGCAATTGGTAGTGGTGGCCAATGGTGATACGACAACGATCGAGTGATGGTCGGATGGCGGTTGGTTGTAGCTTCGCGATGGTGGGCGGTCGTGGCGGTGATCCCGTGAGCGGTGATGGTGACCTGTGGAGACATTTGGCAGTGGTGGTTGATGGTTATATGGATACTATCGGGCATTTGCAGCTAGCAGTGGTGACCGACAGCGGCAGCCGATGGTGGTGGCTGGAGGAAATCTAACGGTGGCAGCTGGCGGTGGTGGCCGATATTGGCGGCATGATGGCGGTGACAGTGGTGACCATGGCGGTGGCGATGGTGGTAACCAATTGTTGGGCGGTGGCTTGCGTGGCCGGCGGTGGTATGATGTATAATGGTGAGGCGATGTCGAGATTCTTCAAGTAATTGAGCTTTCTCTCCTCTTCAGCTTGGGTCTTTTTCATGTGAAGAATGAGAGGCTATTTATAGATTATGTGAGTGACATTTCTATAAATATAAGTAAAATCCAAACCACTCTATCAGATGGCACAAAATGATCCCTTTGATCATTAGGTGTATTTTAAGTATTTGAATGCTCAAATGAAGTAATAATTAGAAGATCTTATACTTGTTAGATCTGGCTCATTAAGACACTCGATTTGTCTATAAATATTCCATATTTATGAGCTATTTATAGATCTGACTAATATCCCAAAGTTTTAAACTATATTTTGAGTGCTTGATCTAAATAGTGGACATATCGATTACTCGATCTAATCAAGGTGTTTGATAGCAGCTTTATGATGATCAAAAGAGAGTTTCAAAAATTAAGATTATGGTCCTAATGTTTACATACATCAAGATTCACGCTTCAACTAGAAGATTTTCTAATGACATATCACTAATAATTGATTAAGCATTAAAATTAAAATTTAATTTTAACAATGATAAAAAATGACCAAAAACTAAAAACAAGTAAGATAAAATAAATTTTAGAAGAAATTTAAAAGAAAAGCAAAAAAAAAAATTGAGATAACAAAAAATATGGAAACATTAAAATAAAAATAAGATAAATAAAAGGAAAATTTTGAAAAATGATAGAAAATAAGATTAAAAAAAGAGGATAAATTAGAATTAAAATAAAATCATGAAAAGAAAAGTTGGGCACCTCATTACCAGGCAGAGTTGTTCCTCTTTATTTATTTCTCATGTTTTATACCTAGTTTGAATATAAAATTCATTTCTTTTAGAATATTTGCCTTTTGTAAGCATGCATGAAACCCATTTCTAGAGCTAAGGTAATCCAGAAAATAAAATTGAATCCACTACAACTTTCTTTAGTTTTGAATATTTAAAGAATTATAAAATAAGAAGCCATATCTATGTTTATGTTTTTTCTTTTTATTTTAATTTTATTAAGTTCAAATATGAAATTAAAATTATAGAAATTTTAATTTTGTATGCCATATGATACATGTAAATGGCTAAATATCCTCATAATATGTTTATTTGGAAAAAAAATATACTTTATGTTGGACAAAATTGTAGGGATACTCACTTGTATTTACAATTTATTTATTGGATTTGTATGTTATTTCAAACTAGTTAAAAAAAAATTGAGTTTGAATCGATTTAAACCTAGTTCGAATTATTGTTATCGCCCTCATAATTTGCTACACTACGAAGGTGGTGTTATTATTTGAATAATTGAAGAAGAAAATGAATGAGAGGAGAATCTAGCAATGATTACAAGTGATGATCTTGAAAAAATTTAGTTTCCAAACCCAAGTATACTAAGAAATTGCAAGATCACATGTTTGGAAACTATGCAGCCGATCAATTCTTCTAAAATTTGGTTACTTGGACATTGGATTTACTTCTAAGATATGTATTCTTTTAGCAAGTTTTGAACATGAACTTCTATTCTCCTTCACATGCCATTAGTTCTATCAATGAGTGCCTGTAGTAAGTTCTTATCAAGAACTATACTTTTCCTTAACTCTTTAATGTCCCCATTAATGCTTGACATCATGCAATCCCATCACGAACTCCTCCTTTATTTCAAATGTTGTTGTTATATCCATCCATTCTTTTCCTAATAGGCCTCATCACTAGCTAGAATAAAATGAGAACAAGAATAGTTATTGAATCAAGATTACAAACCATAGTTTAGACCATTTAAAATTCAAATCTTAGTTCAAACATGCTTAAATTCAAATTGATTCAGAATAATTTTGAATGACTTACAATTCTAATGAGATATAAGAGATTATTTCACTATTGGTGTAATTTATTTAAACTTTGGATTTACTTCTAAAATCTATTTTCTCTTCATGGACTCTTATCATGACCTTTTCTTCTTTATATGCAATCTACTTCATTAATGTCTAAAATGAACATGCTCCAAAGAATTCTTTTTTTCACTCTCTAATGTCCCCATTAATGCTTATCCTTAATAGTTTAAACCCTCCCATGCCTTTCATGTCATTTTGTAAAATTCTTACATTTAGATTGGAAGATTAAATTGAAGGGGAGGAAAAATAACTAGGAAGAAATGAATAATTTTACTTTGGATTGAAAGTTTAAAAATAGGCAAATAAATGACAAAAAATAGTGTTCTCCAATAAAAGGAATTTGACTTCTCTCTTAAAATAAGCAACAACAAAAAATTAGAACAGATAGTAATATATTAGTTATTTTTTTAATAATAATTAAACCCTTTTACTAATTAAGAATCATATGGGAGCTTTGCATCAAATATTTTCTCCTTTAAAATAATAGCTTTTCAGTATCTTCAACTATCATGTACAAAACCACACTTGAGCCTCGAGAGTCATGGCTCTTAATATTGCTCTCTAGTAAATAGTAGCCATGATCCATCAAGAACTATCTTTGATACAAGTAGCTATGAGCATGAACTAAAAGAGAGAATCAAAGTTAAAATTTGATAAATTAACAATAAAACTCAATTTCAACTAAAATGCTTAAACTTATCAATGCCAACCAATTGATATTTTATTTAATAATATAATCTTCATCATTATAATAAGACTAAATTCAATATTTTTTTTATGTATAACTTATATTATTAAAATCCAATGAGGTGTATAAAGAAGCCCTACTAAATTGAATGAATAAGTCTATTTTATAGTAGTTTACTGTGGGCTCCAAAAATTCATCATCGATCTCACACATTGAAAAGAGTATGATTTATGTGTCGGTAAAATTTTCAGAAGATAGATGAGATAGTAGATAAGACACTACATAGAGATTTCACCCTCATTTTGTGAGGACTTTAGATCTGGTTCTAGGTTTCCTAAAGCACTTATAATTAATTACCTCCCAATATCGAGAGAACTTTGATTAAGGCATTAAGTCACTGTGTGTATGGTAATAACATGTGGAGTTTTGGAATTCAGGTTTATGAAATTCATCACTTAAAGTGGTTGGTTGGGGTAATGATGACACGCTCGATCTAGATCCCATGATTCTATCATCTCGGGCTATCGTGGTCCTTAGTTTACTTAGTCAGAGGAGGTAGTCGACCTAGCTTGATCGAAGGATCCCTGTCAACAGCCATGGTTTGCGTCGTCCAAGTATTCCTTGTAGATCTGAGGTGGTGTTTGTCTAAGGAGATAAGCTTAAGTCTACAAAGGGTTTTCTCACTATCGATATACCCTATGATTCACATCTCAAGGTATAGAGTCATTAGTATCAGCTACAATCATGATCATAATATAATGATGTTATTTGGTGGCAACCACCCCGAATGAGAGGACTCATCATCATAGGTGGAGCCTACTGGCCAAATCACACATATAGAGGATACGGGCCACATCCTTGACATGAGATTGATTAAGAGTGAATATAAAAATATATTTGATTTGACATTGGCTCTTTTATGAGCTAGAGTTTTCTTAATTCATCACCTTTAACAAACATTTATGAAATATGGATTAAATGGAGTTTGCTTTAAGTATTTAAGGTTTGAATCTCATTTAACCCAGCCAAGCAACCCCTCCCAACCTCTCCTTCTCCATTTCACCTTCCTTCGCATGCTTCAATTTGGGTAAATTCCATAAATCCTCCTGTGAACATGATTTACTGGATTTAGGATTTAAAGCAAAATGAAAGAGAAATGAGATTTAAAATTTAGTGGGATCTAAAGTTTCATTTTTGGCTATTCAGTAGGATTTAAGTTAAATCATGTTTAAATCCTACTGAAGTCCTACAAAACAACCAAAAAGAGATTTGAAAATGTGTGAAAATTATGTGCATATATGCTTATGTCTCTCTTTGTAGATTTTAAGACCCCGCTAAAGCCCAATAAAGCGTAGTGGAAGAAGAAGAGGGTGTCACAAGACACCACCTAATGCTCAATAGGATATCTTGAGTAAGCCAAAACTATTAGATGTGACACATATATGTTGAAATGCTGCCAAAATTTGAACTAAATTTTGGACTTAAAAAAAGGGGGATGGGGCTTAAATATGTGAAAATTATATATGTTTGCTACATGCAGGTGATCGAAGATCCTAGTAATGCTTAATAGGGCTTAGTGGGCATGAAGACTCGGTTGTGGTGTCACAAGACACCATATTACTCAATAGAGCATACCGGATAAAGCAATTCCAATGCACCAATATCTAGGAAGATCGAATCGCAAAATCGCCAAAAGTTTGTCAAATTTTTGGTACTTAACAAAAAAAAGATAATGATTTAACATTAAATTAAATATAAAATATAAATTTGTAAATAAATGAATTCAAAATTAAATTTAATGAACTTAATAAATATTAATATCATATGAAAATATGCTAAATGAAAGTGAATTTAGTGAGTTAGTTTACCACCAAAATGAAGGATGAGCTTATTGCTTTATATGTTAAAATAAAAATGCTTAAGTCAAGAATAATGAAATTTGAGATGAATACTTGACTCATAATGGATTGATAATACATTTAAACCCAATTTTGGATAAAAATGGAAGTTGAAGTAGAGTAAAAGATAGGCTAAGATTAAGTTTGATAACTCAAATACAAGTAAGAACATAACTTGAATATTTGCCAATGCACCTGATCATGGTTTATTTAATAAATGCTAGAATCATAATATATTATTCTAAATGAATAAAAAAAATAATAATAATAAATAATTTCAGTCGAACATGATCAAGCTTGGAGAATGAAGGTGAAACTTGATAATCTATTTGCATGCTATAACAAACTATAATGGTTAGGCTAAGAAGAGTTAATTGAACATTTTGTCTTATGTTATATCATGTATGAACATGATGGAAGGAGAATGAAATGCAATGTGAAATTATGTCATACTTATAGAAGGTTGAATGAAGCTAGAAGGGTAATTTTCAAATGAGGTAGAGCCCAAATCAAACTCTAGAGGAGATTTACAAAGAGCATACCTTCTTACATTGCAACATCTATTTTAAAATGAATTGAGGAAGGCACTAAATGGATGAAATTAAAGCACGTAGGATTTGTTGAGTGTTATTTTCAAACTAAAGTGAAAATCAAATAAAATTCAAAAGAGGTTTTCACTATAACTAAACAGCCTATTGGTAAGCATAATTGAAACTCCTTACTAAATAATCGACTTGAATTCAAAAGAAGCTTGAATTCAACTAAGCTCGCTTAAAGCAAGTATAGCAGCTCATATAAGCCAATATCAAATTTGAATGTCAAATTTGCAAAGATCTAATAGGTCTTTAATGAGCATAAGCCAATCATTGAAGTTTAAAAGTTTTATGAATAAAGAAAATGCAAGTAAAGATACAACATCTTAAGTGCCAATTAAAACATAATTTTGTGATATAATACGCCACCGGATCTACAATTCTTCGTATAAGCAGACAGAAGGTGATGCTAAATTAAATTCTCCATGAATTATGGAGCTTCTTTCAATCCAAAAATTAAGAAATTTCATTCTAATTATGATTTTTAAAATCGATGATTTCATTAATTAGATGAAATTATCTAAGTGATAAATACCTGCATGTGCTCAGACATAGAGATTTAAAGTGCAAATTTTAATGTATGAAAAGGTTGCATAGGCTAAGTTAGAATTAAATGAAAATATGAAATTAATCTCTTGATTTAGAAATAAAAATTACCTAAATTACTAAACACTCGCATGGTCCCCGACACTATGTTGAATGCTTAAATTCAATGTCTGAGGATGCTGCATGGGTTGCTTCTCAGTTTGGTCATAGGACCGGGTTAACAAAACCTAAAAATCCAATTATTATAAGAATTTTAACTTATTAAAATATCTGAGAAGCTAATTCTGTCATATGATAGTAGATTCGATCCTCTAATATTAAACTAATAGAGTCGACAAGATATGAAATAATAAATTAATTGATCAAGCAAACTCAGAAACCTCGATGATGGTTGTGTTGAATGAAAGATTCAATCAGAGGGGATACTTACCATCTAATGTGCTTACAAGTTCAAATTGAATTAATTAAAATCAAGTATCAATTCAAATATAAAATTGAGAAAATTATTAAGTGTTAAATGCTTAAATGGAATTTAATCTTTAAAATTTTAAAGCAAAATCTAACTCAATCCACCTTCCATGTTTTATTAAAAGTGATGAATTAAGAAAACTCTAGCTCACAATGGAGCCAATAACATATCAAATATATTTATATATTTACTCTCAATCAATCTCATGCCTAGAATGTTTCGTGTCCTCTCTACTTGGTTTGGCCAATAGGCTCCGCATTATGATGCAATTAAGACCGAGTCCTCACGATTGGGTGGTTGCCACCAAATGACACCATTATATTATGATCACAATTGTATTTTGTATGCTCCTCAAATCTATACCTTAAGATGTGAATCATAGTACACCGATTGGGAAAAAAATCCTCTATCAACTAAAGTAGACTTAAGATTACCTCCTTAAATAAACATCACTCTAGGTCTATAAGGATTACTTAGACTATGCAACCCAACTGGAGATCTTCGATCAAGACACCTCTTCACTAAGACTAGGAAGATGATGGAACCATGGGATCTAGATCATCATTCCCCCAACCATCCGCTTTAAGTTAAAATGATGAATTTCATAATATTAAATTTTAAACTCCATCTTTTATACTATGCATTTAGCAATCTAAAATAGCCTTAATCAAAAGTTCTCTCTTGGGAGGTACCTATAAGAGTTTGCACCTATAAGACGGAACCGATCAAGTCCGTGAGGGCAAAATCTTTGGGTAGTGTCTTATCTACTATTCCATCAGGAAAATTACATATGAATCAAACTCTTTTCAATGAGAGGTTGGTGGCAAATTTTTAGCTCAATCATTTCTCTTTCCATCTTATAGTCAAATTTGTGTTATAGTACTAATAAAGCATGATAAAAGAAATTTAAAATCAATCATCAATGAAATTAAATTTAAATCAACCATGTCATTATGACTAATATACTTGTTCTTTATATCGATAGATCTTCAGAACACACTATTCATCATGCAGCTAGGTCACGAAGCAAATAGCCATCTAGCTAATGCTGTTATTAATACTGAGGTTGCTGGAGCTACCATTTAATTTGGTAGTGTAGACTTCCACCATTACAAATATAATCCTCTAGCACATGCATATTGTACACACCACCAATTTGTGCATGGAGAACAACTGGAATGAATGCTACTGCTACTGAGGTTCCTCGAGAGAGCCTTTGTATTTGAAATATTGGGTCATTCTGAGATGCTAGTGAAAAGAACCGTCATTGGGAAAAAAGTTTCAAACATGCCTATGAGTGCAACTACTCTACTAGTTGAACCATTCGACTTGGGATGGCATAACGTAATAGCTTCTTCTTCATTTGCAAGCAAGCTAACAGGGAGAAAGAAGAAATCAGAGAGCTCGGATCCACCAATGACCTAGTGAACAAATAATAATATCGCCAAAAGTGAGTATTCCTACGTAATAATTTTAATAATCTAAAATGGGTAAAAAAGAATAATGAGGTGAAGCATTTTTTGGACTCAACAATGTCAAGCTCCACCACTATAGAAGACAACTTCATATTTTTGCTAGAATACACAATGTCCTTAAAGTAGCCAAGGAAATAGGCTTAATGAAAAGAAAATTTCAGAGGCCTGTGATGATCAAAGATATTGAGATTCCACCAAGAAGGTTGTCATCTCTTATGGTAACTAGTCATCAAGTCAAGTATGCTTTGTGCGGTGGGCATCAAAGTGTGACACTTGGACCAAGTGTCTAAGAATCCACCACCGAAAGGTCCTGGTGAAAGGATAAGCAAAAATGGAGGCCAAGGCCCCATGATAAAATTCGAAGAAAGAAATAGATGGGACATCGATGCACATATTCGAAATCCACCTCAAAATAACTCATCAAAAGTGTATACCTTAAAGAAGGGATATCACAAAAGATATGATGGTCGACATGGAGAATTCTCTAGGGATCTCATCATCAATCGATTTACCGGAGAAAGTTGATTGATTACATTGAAGTCCTGGAAGAAATGTGTGTTCCTTATGAACCATAAATCCATTGGAAGCGTTGATCAAATTATGTGCAAGAAGAAGATGATGAATAGGACACTATGGAAGTATAAGTCATTTATATGATAAGACATATAGATGAACTTTCTACTCAACATCATCAACAACATGAATCCGAGCTTGAATCAATTCAATGCTTATGAAGGAGAGTCATCACAAAAGAGAGTAGAAAATGGACCTTCACTCTCTACTAAGAGGAAGAAGATCAAAATGAGAAGGAAGTCATGGGAGTTGAAGTTTTTATATGGTTGAACTAGGAAATGATTAACACTTTTAGATTTTAGAATCGGTGTCATCATTCACTCCTAGCAACAACCTGCAAATGTACACAAGGAGAAGGATAATCAAGTTCTTCTCAAGATGACTAGGGAGTAGAAAACAACAAGAAATAGATAAAGAAGAAAATTTGTTGTTGATGATGGGTGCTAGAGAGCATAGACAAATGCAATCTTAAATGGAAGCCAAAGATAAAGAAATTGCACGACTTGGTGAATGACATGATGGTACAAATGAATATCATGATGGATATGTTGGATAAGAATATCACATCAAATGTAGCACCTATTTCATCTATTAATCAACATGTAGCTAATAATACAACCTCTATACCACCAGCCACTCTAATACCTCAAGCTCCTATAGTACATACTATATTTGAAGGTAGGAATGAAGCTAATCAGCTAGCTCTTCAACCTATAATTTAGAATATGGCTAGTGCACTAGGAACAATAATAACTCCTATAATTAATGAGAAGATAAAGACAGTTATAGCTTCAAAATAGGATGAAAAGCTAGCGAGTAAGGGTCGCCCTTACCCAGCTAAATTTGATCAAGTGTCATGCAGAAGGTTACTCAAGACTAAAATTTAATATTTTAGTGGGCATGGTAATCTAAAGTAATAGCTAATTCAAGGCTACTTATGGTAACACATGAGAAAATGATACTTTTTAATTCTTTTACTAGTTCAAGATGGTGGACAAACAACTACTATGGATGAACTCAAAGAAATCAACCTAGAACTTACTATGGAAGAACTTAAAGTTGGTGGACAAATAGCTTTTCTGCCATCCAACTTTCATCAGTGCTCGTCTACCTGATGAGAGAGTTGAAAAGCTAAAAGTGCTACTTTGTTAATTCAGAGATTGCTTTGTCTTGACATATATTGAAATGTCAGGCTTATCCCCTAATGTAGCAGTTCATAAACTTTCCATTAAACCAGATGTAATGCCTATTAAGTAAGCTCCTAGGCAAATGTGATTGGAGATTGAAAAATAGGTAATTTCATAAACTAAGAAGCTGATTGAAGCAGGCTTCATCTGGGAGGAGAAGTATATAGATTGGATAGCTAACATTATCCCAATTAATAAGAAGAATGGACAAATCCATGTCTGTATTGACTTTTAGGACTTAAATAAGGCCTACCCAAAAGATGACTTTTCAGTTCCAATATTAGAACTACTAGTGGATAACACTTCCAACTACGGCATGTTCTCATTCATGGATGGATCATCGGGATACAATCAAATCAAGATGGCTCATCAAGATGAGAATCACACATCATTTAGGATGCCAATTTGTATCTATTGCTACACAGTCATGCCTTTTGGTTTAAAGAATGTTGGAGCCATGACGTGTATTTTGATGAGTTAATTCACCAGGACATGGAATGTTATGTTGATGATTTGGTGGTGAAGAGCTTAAATCGTGAAAATCACTTTGAAGATTTAAGAATTGTATTAGAGAGAATCAGAAAATATGATCTCAAGATGAATCCTCTAAAATGTGCATTCAAGGTGTCCTTTAAAAAATTTCTTGAGTACATTGTACGTCACAGAGGAATTGAGTCAATTCTGCTAAAATCAAGGCAATTATGGAGATGCCTTTGCCGAAGAGTTTGTATCAGCTCCGTTCTTTACATGGATAGCTTGCATTCATCCTACAATTTATATCAAATCTATCAGGATGTTATTAACCATTTGTAAAGTTGATGAAAAATAATGCTCCATTAAAATGGGATAAGGAGTGCCAAGAAGCCTTCAATAACATTAAAACTACCTATTAAATCCACCAATCCTTGCACTTCTAGGAAGCCTCTCATTCTATACACAACTGTATTAGAAGAGACCCTTGGAGCATTATTAGCACAACATAATGAAGAAAATAAAGGGAATACTCTTTATTACATCAGCCAGAGGTTGATAGGAGTAAAAATGAGATACTTTCCAATAGAGAAGCATTGTTTGGCATTAATCTTTGTAATCCAAATGCTTCGTCATTACATGTTATCTCATAAAATTACTCTCATCTCAAGGATCGATCCCCTGAAGTACTTGATGATAAGTCTAGCATTGACAGGTTGCTTGGCAAGATGGGCAGTATTACTTTTACAATTTGATATCACATACGTTCTGCAGAAAGCAGTAAAAGGGAAAATCTTAGCAGATTTTCTTGTTGTACATCCCATCCCTATAGACTCTTCTCTAAACGATGATTTGCCTGATGGGCCAATTATGCTCATTCATGAAAGAAAAAAATTACAAATTTAGAAAATGTACTTTGTTGGAGCCTCATCGATCAAACAAGTCCAACCTCTAAATTTCCCAAGGGCAAGAGCAGGAATCGGCATGGTCATCATAACACTAGAGGGAGGAATAATGAGATGATCATATGGGTTGATTGAGCCAAGAACTAATAATGAAGCATTGATAGTAGGTCTTGAAGAAGCTATTTTCATAACATTCAAAGCTTGTATATTTTAGTGATTCCCAACTTATTATAAATCAAGTATGCATCTATAAAATCAACAAGCTTGAGTTAGCTTTTTATCATAAGATAGTTCTTGAGCTTTTGAAACAAATACTAAATGCCACACTAACAGTCTCTTGATTCAAGAATAGAAAATAGATTTCTTAGCAAAATTAGCTAAGGAGATGACAAGTATGAATGGTGATTATATCATGATCTGGATATTTACTCGATGAGTTCTAGAGCTACCAAAGTATTAATCCCTACAGGTAGAGGTGTTATCAAATTTAACACAACATGATCTGACTCAGGTTGCTCCTCATCCTCCCCAAAATCAATAAGGAGTTATACCAAGAAGAGCTAAGCATGATATTATTTCAGAAAAGTAATAGGAAGCCTTTTTAGTAGAAGAGTTGTGTGATTGGATCGACTACTTTAAAGAAGGCAAATTATCAAATAATAAATCACTGGCAACTCAAATTGAGAAGAGAATGTTATGCTATGCTTTCATCAACAATAGTTTGTATTGAAGATCCTTTAAACAAATGTGGTTGTGATGCCTAAATACAAATGAAGCTAGCAAAGCAATAGTTGAAGTTCATGAAGGACTTTGTAGTGCACATCAGTCAAGTCCCAAGATGATAGTAAAAAATCAAAAGAATCAGTTATTATTGGCCATCTATGCTGAGAGATTGTATCAATAATGCTAAGAAGTGCCATGAATGTCAAGTATATGGGAATATAATCCACCAACCTCCAAATTCACTACACCCAACAATAGCATCATGGCCTTTTGAATGTTTAGTGCAGATGCGATTGATCCATCAATAGTCACTACTTCATCCTAGCAGCAACTGATTATTTCTCTAAGTGGATTGAAGCTACACAATTTAAAGAAGTTACTGTTGATCGATTGATCAACTTCTTCATGCATAATGTGGTCTATAGATTATCAATAATTTTTGATTATAGCATGACTTTTAAAAGTACAAAGATTAATAGATTTTTTAATCGACATAAAATTGATTGACAATATTCTTCAATATATAATCCAAGGGCAAATGGTTTGGCAGAAGCCTTCAACAAGACCTTGGTCAAACTACTCAAGAAGATCCTCACTAAAAAGAAGATAATGGCATACCAAGAGGCACTATGGGCATTATTGAACTATCCATAAGATGCTAAAACCACTCCTTATTCATTATTTGGGGAGGTGGTCCTTCTATTTGTAGTTGAGTTGCCTTCACTTCGAGTAGCTATCCAATATAATCTAACTGAAGATCAAAATGCTCATTTAAGAATGTAGGAACTCAACACGCTTAATGAAGTTAGATTGCAAGCTCATCAAAATTTGAAAGTTTATCAAGCAAAGATGTTCGGGCTTTTGACCATATGCGACCTCAAACATTCTAAAGAGGAATTGGTCTTGAAGACAATTATTCTAATCAAAATTCGGTGAAAAATTTAAGCCTAATTGGGAGGGCCCTTTTGTCATTAAGAAGGTATATCAAGGAGGACCATACCAACTCATTGACCTAAATGGTGAAAGACCAATTTTGCTAATTAATGGTCGATACCTAAAAAAATATTATACATGATAAATACATTCTTCTGGTACAATAGAAATCCTCCTACATGACATAGGACATTTTTTAGTATATCTATTAAGGTCATATAATGCTAAATAAATCCCTAAATAAATATACTTACTCAAGATAAAAAAAAATTCCTGAAAATTCTCCTATTACAAAGAGGGCATTTTTAGATCTCTATACATAGATGAAATCAATGTTACATGTTAAAATCTTCTTAAGATCAAATATTTCAACTCAAATATGGATATATTTTTCTTAAATTATTTTAGAGCTCTTTCAAAGTGCTTTAAAATTTCCCATACAAGATAGGGGTCATTTTTAATTTTATCTTGGTTGACATTATGCTATAAGATGAGATCTTCAAATTTATATTGGATCAGGTTGACATCAAACTTTATGCCATAATCTTTGAATTTATCTATAACTATTATTGTTAAAGTTGCAGGCTCTTGCAGAATAAAAAAAAGAATTTATTTCTACGCATGAAAAGATAGCCCTAAATATCAAAAGCTTCTCTCCAAGATTCATCAAATGTTAGAGATCAAGTCAGAAGAACTCTCAATTATCGAAAGCTTCAATCAACTGAGTTGGAAAAATATTAATCTATACATCCTGAAGTCTAGAACATAGATGAGTTCTAAAGATCGAACTCAATAAGCCCCATATGGCGACTCTCCTCACTCAACTAGCATAAGAAAAGGTAGTGAAAGAGCCCTTGTTTGCTAGTTGACCAAATCAATCACCCATCAGCCCAAGTCAAAGTTTTGAGTAGGTTCTAAAGGTCGGACTCAACAAGCCTATAAATAATGGAGTTTCGCTCTCCTCACTCTCAACAAGAAAGAAAAGGTCGTAGTGAAACAACCCCTGCTCATTACTCCAATGATGATAGTTGTTCAATCTCAAACTAGATCTAGCTTAGTGACTACAAGCAACCAGAATCCAAGAGATCATTACCACGATCAATAGATCAAGATAATGAGGAAACTCTTAATTTAGAGTCAATCTCTAATATTTTATGATATTTCAATCTATTCTCAAATGATCTAATCAAATACAAAGCAGATCAAAGCTAATTTTCTCATTAAGTTTTCCAAAGAAAGCCGAGGAAGCAATTTCATAGTTCATAAAATAGCCAAACTAAAGGAATTCTATAGTTATTCAATCTATTAAAGCACACGCATTGCTAGGCTAATAACTCAACATTATAGACCAAATATAAGCCAGAAGACTAGATCATCTATATGCACCCTTTAACAAGTTTGCTAATGTAACAAGCATAAGACTGAAGATATTTGTGCACTTCCTGACAAAAGGTTAATCCCATCTTTTAGCATGACCAAAATAAGGACATCATACTAATGACAAATCTTATCAAAGCTCTATAAGCTATTTAAATTGAAGATGAAGTGGTCCGACTGAAATGTCAATGTTTTCAACAAATATGACTCGCTCCATGCGTGAATCACATTTATTGGGAGGCATTTATTGACCCTAGATTTGTCTCCACCAAAGCTGAAAATACTCCCGCCTCCTCTCAGACTAGCAACCGTTCCCGCTCTCATTCATCTAAAGTAAAACTAAATGAAGCCTTTTTTTCCTCGAACTGAAAACCACTACCGAAGGATCTACTTCTCCCCCTTTCATTCGAACTACAAGAACTCTCTTTGTCCATCTTGGCCCTGGGTATTGATCGCACCTGCAACTCAACCATTGCTCCACTCAAGGCTGATCAAAGGATCCCATCCATCTCGAGTGGCATAGGAGATCCAAAGCCTCTCATTTCTCTCAATTCAACCTATCTTACTCGAGAGAACAAGCAATAGCTATTGGCTGTCTCTTTATAGACAATAGCCAAATGGGCTACCTAGTTTCTAGTGTCGGTCGATACCTCTGAATAAGCGCCAAAGACCCATCCCTACCTCTCGCTCTCATTTTCTCTTGGATGGGAAGCCGAAGGCCAGCCACACATATAAGTCAACTTCCCTCTCCGCTGAACCAAACTCAGCCGAGCAACCCCTCTCGATCTCTTCTTCTCCATCTCACCTTCCTTCGCGCTCTTCAGTTTGGGTAAATTTTGTAAATTCTCCTGTGAATGTGATTTACTGGATATGGGATTTAAAGCAAAATAAAGGAGAAATAAGATTTAAAATTCAGTAGGATTTAAAGTTGCATTTTTTTTGGGATTTAGGTTAAATCGTGTTTAAATCCTATTGAAGTCCTACAAAATAGCAAAAAAGAGATTTGAAAATGTGTGAAAATTATCTGCATATATGCGTGTATCTCTCTCTGCAGGTTTTAAGACCCCGCTAAGGCCAAATAGGGCATAATGGATGCAAAGAGGCAGCTATGGTGTTGCAAGCACCACTCACAACTCTCAATAGGGTGTACTGATTAAGCCAAAACTATTAGATGTGACACACATATGCCAAAATGTTGCCAAAATTTGGACTAAATTTTAAACTTAAAAAAAGAGAGAGGGGGCTTAAATATGTGAAAATTATATATGTTTGCTACATACAGGTGATCAAAGATCCCATTAATGCTCAATAGGGCTTAGTGGGCATGAAGACTCTACTTTACTGTCAGACACCATCCATGCTTAATAGAACATACCGGATAAGCTAAAATAGTTCTAATATAGCCCCAATGCGGGGATGATCTTTGAATCTTTGAAATCTCAAATTTTCAAAATTTTGGAACTTAACAAAAAAAAGATAAGATTTAACATTAAATTAAATATAAAATATAAAGTCCTAAAAAATGAATTTGAAAGTAAATTTAAATGAACTTAATAAATATTAATATCATATGAAATTATGCTAAATGAAAGTGAATTTAGTCACTTAGTTTACCACCAAAATGAAGGTTGAGTTGTGGTGAAATATATATTTTTTATCTTCATCTATCTTTGAAAAATAAAGGAACAATAAAAAAATACACACGCCTTATTGGACACCACGTAGATCCACAGATATTCTTATTAGGGGTGATGGTGACATTGAGAAATGATCTAACTCGAGACAAAAGTCATCATCCTACAATGGACCTAATCACTAAGACTAAGGACAATGGGTCTTGGATGTACGAGATTCTTCCCTACCTTGAAAAGTAAAGCGAGATTTATTTTAAACTAGGTTCATTAAGTTCCTATGGTAAGCCCCATAGCTAATTACATCTTAAGGAATGAGATTTCTTAAGAATACTCTCAATTAAGGTAAATGATCATTGTCTCCAAAGATTTTGAAGGTAGGGCGATCAATAAATTGGTTATTTTTGGAAAATCAAGTGGGATTGATCAAAAGGGAGTTATTATCAAAAAAGGGATGGGGGGATGCTTATGATACTAGGAAGCCTAGTAAGCATCCCAAACTATCCTATGGTTGAGCTTTATATTTTTAAAATTTGAAGAGAGTTAATTATTTGAGTTGAACTAGGGCTTACAATTCCACAACACATGGTTGTGGAAATGCCTAAGAGGTGAGAAATTATGCTTGTAGCCCACAAAGGGAAACAACCATCTCATAACCTAAATCTAGGGAGATTTGGTGAGTGCCAAGGCACGACCTAAATCTAAGATGAAAATAGGTATATGGTTTACCTCCACAAGAGAGGATAAACCACTCGACTGTTAGACTTTCAACTGTCTGGGGGTGGCTGCCAACTAACTCCTCCTACAATTTTAAATACATGTAGGCAAGTTATATGCTTTTCAAGATAGCCAGGCTATTATTTATTTAGAAAAGACTAAGTCCTTAAACACACTCCTTAAGATACTAGATCATGTAGGACATGAATAATGACTAAAATTTAATGCAAATTTTGTTAAGTTTTATTTTTATTTTTGGACAATTCTTTGACACTGGGATTCACATGCCTAATGCATAAGAAATTGGTTATGGGCAAAATTAGCAAGAAGGAGGTGTGTTTCCACCATGGATCTTAAAGTTCAAGCCAAGTTCTCTAGCAAAGGTGGAAGCCCTCCATAAATAAGAGCGAAGCAAGATGCTTTCTATGCATGATGTGAAAACATACAACATCCAACTAAGGGTTGCTAAATCTTTTATTTCTTGATTTATGTCCTAAGCTTTAAGTGAGGTTATGAGTTATTAATTTTAAATTTTGAGTTGATTAATTGGATAGAAAATTTATTTTTCCCTAAGAGCCTAATCGCATCCAAGCTATTCATCAAAGCAAGGAAGAAACTAGGAAAACCATACCATCTTAATGCATAAGCTAAACAAACATCAAACAATTTATACTTATAAAAGAATAAAAGGCCGATGTGATCAATTTACAAACTTTAAAAAAAGGTGGAAAACCCTTATACAACCTGAATTACAAATGAATAATTACAATTTATAAAGAATTCATGTTATGGGGGTCTTCATTCTTCATTTTATCATTTCTTCATTTCTTCTTTTCTTAATTTATTTCTTTATTTCTTTCTTCTTTCTTCTTTCTTTCCTTCTTTTGGTTGGTTGGAATGTGGTTGCTCTAAGGCTTCACATGATGCATAAGACATAGTCTTATGACCAATATTCATCCTAATCCCCCATAATATTCATTCCAAATCTTAATTGCAAAATTACATGAAAAAGGGAAAGTATAACTAAACTTGCAAAATAGAGATTAGCTAAACATACCATACAATCCCAAGCATGTATATGAATAAATTGGACTTAGCACCCCACACATGGGTAACAAAGTCCACCTGCCCTATTTTGGATTATGCTTAGGGGTATAAGCAACCTGCACAGCAAAAGCATTTATTATTTTTATTATAATGCCTCTTAAGCATAATCCCCTGCAGAAGATAATGATTATAGACTATGTACCCTTCATAATCCCTACTATAATCTTAAGCATAATCCTTAAGCATAATCCATTCTTTTATCCATTAATCAAATGCACATTTACATATGAAAATATGCAGTATGGCCATTATTTTTTACAAGGGTATAAGGTACAAGACCAGCTTAGAGCTCAGGTTGGGGGATATGGACTAATATATTTTCTTAAATACATGTGAAGTACAAAAGAAAACAAATTGATGAAGAATCATGCAAAAGATTTTTTGTTTGTTTGTTTGATTTTGGTTGTTTAATTTTAATGTGAAGATCCTTCTTAATCCATAACATAGAAGTGTATAAGAATGGATTTAAGCAAGTGTTATGTTCTTTTCAAATGAATTATACTTTGTAAATCCTATACAAACCTATGTTAAAAGAAAGAAGAAAGTCATATAACACATTTTATATAATCACACACAAGCTTATAAGTATTTATAAGTATCATACATTCATTTATAATCTTTGATTTATAAGTTTTAAAAATAAATTTTAATTAAATAGTGATAATAGCCATTCATATTCTTACTTTAGCCAAAATATACAATTTGACATAAACAAAACATTTCATTATTTTGATTTTCAAAAATATGAATGCATGATTTCATATGACATACATCATTTAGCATGCTTGGAAAATAAAGTGATAGCATATAACTTCATTCACCCTAATTAATTCTAAAATAATCTTATAAAATAAGATCAATTAAAGTGAATCAACATTCTTTAAAGAGTTTTTTTATTTTTGCTTTGAGCTTGATTTGATTTAGAAAATGTGAAGAGTTTCTTTGGTCCTAACCCATTTCCCCAAGTGAATTGATTTAATTTAATTTTAGAATATTTAGGTTGATTTTATATTTTGTTTAGGTTAAGGTGTAAATTAAATCCATTAATTATCCCTTACCTATACACAACTTTAATAATATTAACCTAATAATATGATTAATATGATATGCAATCACATAAAATTTAAATCATCAATGCACCTAGGAAAGAAAGTGGCCTAATACAATTGGCTCATATATTGATTAATTAAGCTAAAGGTTTAATTAAGTACTTTCATAACCCTCCCACACATGGGTTGGAAATGATTTCCTTAAACTTACCTTAAGTTCTTGAACACCTAAGGATCTAAAAGGCATTAAATAAGTTCAAATTGATTTTGAAAGTTTTAGATTAATTAAGTATATCATTATGGTTAATACTATATGTTTTGATTAAGGAAGAAAGGGGCTTTAAGGAATAACTTAGGAAAGTATCACAAACCTATTCCATAAACCTCCTACTTACTTAAACAAAGTTTAATTATCTCAATTAGGTGATTAAATAATTGTTCACTTGCTTAATTACTCTTAATTACATTAAGAGGGTGATTAGGGATTCATTAATTGATTTCCCTAAATAACTCATTTTAATAAATTCCATGAAAATTTAGGGGATAAGTCATCCCATTGAACATACCCAAGAAATTTGGAATTAATTAATGGGTAATTAAGGTTATTAAGTTTTTAATTAAACTTTAATTAAGCAAAATTCATAATTCAAAATCAATCAAAAATAATTTTATTGAATTCACATAAATTATCTTTAAAATGAAGTTGAGTTTGTATTTTTTTTATTTTCTACATTTAATTATGAATTTGAAGTTTTAATTATTAATAGGTGATTAAATAACCTAATTATAACTATTCTTATGCCACATGCTCTTGACACATCATAAATACGTAGCATCGGGATTAGTTATTTAAGTTTTTTTAAATCATTATCGTGTATCAATATTTACATACTTTCCCCACATATCGATCAGGATGGATAATTAATCAAACCTGTGGTTTCAAAGGGATAAATCAGAGGATCTATGTGGATTAATCAGGACTGTCCATTCAAAACATGCGAGATGGATGGTCCATGATTCATCCCTGCCTACTCGAGGATTATGACCTCCATGGCATGATCCGACTCCAAGCATAGATTAGGCTAGATTCAACCCACTTCATCAATGAGCATAGAGAAGAAGATCCAATGGTGAAAATTCAATCAGATTATAATTCCCTTCATAAAGGACCAAAGATTCTTCTACTTAAGCTCGGTTTTGGTTCATACCTCACCGAAGGCTATCACCGGCACTTCCAACGGAAGAGGTAGCTTTGTCTAGAGGAGGAAGCCTGAGAGTTTGAAGGTTCAATTTGCAATGGATCTTTCAATTACTAAGTTTGCTTAAATGGGTTGCGGCTTTGGTCGAACTCCCTCTTCCCGTAGCTTGGAGACTTGGGAAAAGCTTTGGGTGAGCTCGACTTGCCTCCCTGATGGAGCTTGCAAGAGTAATTAGACTTTGGTCGGCTATTGAGTAAGTTGGAAAATCCTCACACCTCCCCCATTTTTGGCTTAGGCAAAACTAAGAAGATAGAAATGGAATGAGCTTACGAATGCTTAGGGAAGCCTGTGGATGTTTGCATTTGATCCTCTAAGCTCAATCAAATGCCAGGAAGCTTGTTTAAGTGGAAATGAGGGGGAGTATATCTCCCTCTACTTGGATCGGGTGGTCGAAGCTTGCCTTGCCATTTTTTATCAAATTTCCCTGATTGAATATGTTGTTTAGGTTATTAGGAGCTCCATGTGGTTCTGTTTTGGCAGAGGAGTGAAAGTGTGGAGGTGCACATGTGTTGAGATGAATGTGGGAGGTGATCCATGTGGAGAATTTTGAGAGGAGTGGTCAATTTTGGCCTTGGGTTGGGTTTAAAACCCATTAGTCATGTGCACCACCTCCCTTGGTGTCCCAATGGTCCATTAGGAGGATGCCAAGTGGTCATGAAAAGGAATTGACCAAATTCCAAGTGGATTTGGCCATAGGTTACCCTTTCACCCAAGGGTAAAATTATCATTTGGCTTTAATTTTGATTTGGGCAGATTTGATATCATTGAAAAATGGGTTGTGCAATGAAATTTGAGTTTATTTGATATGATTTGGCTCAAGCTTATTTGAAGTTTGGGAATAAGCCAAATGGGTCACCTAGGTCAAGTTGACCAATTTGTCAAATTGGGTCAAAGCATGGGTTGGGTTGAGTTCATATGACCATTTAGAATGATTTGGTATCATTAGTTTGGTTCCAATTTGGTTTGTATTTGGTTTTGGTTCATTTGAGTTCACTTAGGTCAAATGGGTTGGTTGACCAATCTCATTTGTCCAATAAGGGTTGGTTTTAGTCATGATCATTTGAAATGTTTTCAAAGCATTGATTTCAATCAATTTTTATTTGGTTAAGTTTCAACATGATTTGACCTTTTAGGCCAAGTTGGGTTCATGGTCAATTGGGCTAGGTTGGGTCTAGTTGGCCAATTGAGGCTTTGGTCAAGTTCAACAAGTGATTTAGAATGAATTTGACCCATTGGTTGCAATCAATTTGGATTAGATCAAGATTTGACATATTTTGACTTTTTAGGTCAACTTGGGTCAAGTGGCCAATTGGGCTAAGTTTGGCTCAATTGATGGCTTGATCATATTTAATCATTGATGATGGATTGGTTTAGATCAATGGTTTCAATCAATTTGGCCTATATTAGATTTTGGCTAGTTTAGGTTTCATTTGGCTTAAGTGTTGTTTTGGTCAAAGGATAGGTTTGACTTAGTTTGACCCAATTTGAGTGCTTGATCATCCTATGATGATTGTTGCTCACAATGTGAGGCTTATGTGGGCTTAGTTCAATCCAATTTGGGTAGGATTAGAATTTGGCTAAAAAAAGGTGTTTTAGGTCACTTTGGGTAAAGTGAGCCTAAGTGGGTCAATTGGCTTGATCAATGCTTGATTCAAGTTTGATTGAACTCACATATGGACTTATGATCAAAATATAAATCCATTTGCAAGTGATTTGGAGTCAAATGGGTTTTGATTCATTTGACAATTTCAACTTCAAAGGATGAACGTGGGTTTGATTTGGGTTTGAGTTTTGAATTTAATTTTGGCTTGATTATTGGAGTCTATGTTTATATTTGGGTTTATGATTGAAGGATTGATTGTTTGAGGATAAAATCCAAAGGTTTTGATTGATTTGAGTTCGATTTGGCTAAGTTCAAGAATTTTACTTGAAAGAGCATAGGTTGAATTTGAGTTGGATTTGGGTTTGAGTTTTGAATTTGGATTGATTATTTGAATTTATATTTCATTTATATTTGTGAATATAATTGACAATATAAATGGGTTATTAGAAAATCTTTTGAAATTGAAGTGATTTGAATTTGATTTGAGCTAAATCCATAAGTTGAAATCAAAAGGGCTTAGGAAAGATTTTGGATTTGGAATTCCATCATGGGTTTCAATCATTTGGAATTGATTCATGATTTGAGAAATCAATTGGTTTAAGATTTGATTGAATTGATTTGAGCTTTGTCCATAAGATGAAATCAAAATGGCTTTGAAAGGTTTTGGAATTGAAGTGGATTTGAATTTGAAGTTGATTTGAATTTGAAGTTGATTTGAATTTGAGGTTGATTTGAATTTGAAGTTGATTTGAATTTGAAGTTGATTTGAAGTTGAAGTTGATTTGAATTTGAAGTTGATTTGAAGTTGAAGTTGATTTGAATTTGAAGTTGATTTCAAGTTGAAATTTGACTTGAAAGAAAGAAGCAAGGATTTGGTTCAAGCTATAGGGTAGGAAAGTTTTCCTAACACCCCTAAGGCATAACCTCTTCCTATGGCTAACTCTTCTAAGTCTCAGGGTTATGTTAAGTGTTCACTTAATTACTAAAAGTATCTTAAGACTAAGAAACTCTTAAGAGGGTCCTATGTCTAAGATGGAGGAGTTGATAGCTCACTCCAAAAGTGAGGTTAATAATGGGTGCCCAATAGGTGTTGTCTGACTGACAAGGCATACCACACATATTGGTGTTAACCGAGACAATCAACAATGTCGAACGATCATAAGTACTAATAGAAATGATCTGCTCCTAACCCAAGGTGCAGAGGGAATCAAAAGCTTAGTGCAATATGACTCTACTCATGTCAACAACAAAAGAAAGTGAAGGAGGAATCACTAGGGATTGAGTATATGAACATTTCTACTTGGGAAAAGGTTCAAGTCATCCACTCGAGGATGAAGGTTTGATTTGATTTGAATCTCACTGGGGAGAAAAATGATTTGATTTGTTGATTCATGATTTGGTGCCCCACTGGGGATGAAAATGTGAACTCTCCACTAGGAGCAAGTTCAAGTCATCCATTGAGGATGAGTGGTTGTGAAATACATTGAGGATTAGAATTGTGATCATTAAGAAGATGATCTCTCTCCAATAAGTGAGCAAGTTCAAGTTGATTGAATTGGTTCCACTGGGGAACTGAAAGAAAGACTCTCACAGGAGCGATTGATTTGATGGTTTTGATTATTTGATTATTTAATTGGATTTATTTTATTTATTTAATTTGTTTTATTTATTTTGCTTATTTTGTTTATTTTGTTGGACTCCATTAGGGAGAAGGGTTGAATTTGTTTCAGATTTTAAATTTTCTTTTTAAAATTTTGAGATGGACTTTGTCAGCAGTTTTGACCGCATCAGTAGTAAGTCAGACCTAGCTCGACTACCAATCCAAAGGGGTACTCTATGATCCACATAGTAGGATTATCCAACCAAGGGATTGCCTTTCAAATGCAGGAAGAAAGCGTAGTAGAATTATATCTCCAAAGTAAGGATTAGTCACTAAGGTGATCTATTGGCAAAGCAACAAATTGAACCCAACCTTAGACTGACTATTGAGTGAATTTCGCTAGGGGACTTAAATCAACTCAAAGATAGTCAAGATTAATTTCATTTTTTAAAAATTATTTTTGATGGATCTCATCAATTTGCGATGGACTAAACTGAGCAGGGGCCATGTAGGACCTAATTTAGATTTACCAATCCAAAGGGAGTAGTCTACCAACCACATAGTAGGGACCGCCAAGGGGTTACCTTGTGTACGCGGTATGCTACAAAGAAAAGCATAGTTACATTCTCCAAAGTAGGGATCACAGTTGGGGTGATTCAGCAACAGATTGAACCCAACCTTAGTCGACAACCTGATCAATGCCGCGGGACTTAAATCAACTCAATGATAGTTAAGATTAATTTCATTTTAAATTATTTTTCATGGATCACGTCGGTTTGCGATGGATTGCACTAAGCGGAGGCCATGTAAGCCTTAGTCTACATTCAAATTTACCAATCCAAATGGGTAGTCTACCAACCACATAGTAGGACTATACAACTAAAGGGATTTCCTTTTGGTTAGCAATGGTTAAGTTAAGAAGAAAGCACGAGGACTCACATCTTCTAAAATAAGGAACCACTAGGGTGATCAGCTGCTTGTGCAACAAATCAAACTCAACCTAGGGCTGACTGTTGAGTGAATGCCATTGGGGGACTTAAATCAGCTCAAAAATAATCAAGATTAATTTCATTTTTTAATTATTTTTTATGGATCTCATCAGTTTGTGATGGGCAGCACTAAGTAGGGGCTATGTTGGCCTTGGCCTAATTCAGATTTACCAATCCAAAGGGAGTAGCTTCTGGCCGAGGGGAGAACTATTTAATGAAAGTGTGCCTTTTGATTTGCAGCGGCCGATTCAGGGGAGAAAGCTCAGGGACTCACATCTTTCTTGAATAGAAGACCGCTAGGGTGACACATTAGCGAGGTAACATGTCAACTCAACTTAGGGCACCCGTTAGTTTGCGACAGTCATGCTAGAAAGAATGTGCAGTAGACTTACATCTTCCAAAGTGAAATAACTATTGGGGCAAATTGCTTGTGGTAAAATAGATTGAACCCGACCTAAGGGCGACTACAGAGAGAGTGTTGACCTGGGGACTTATCTCAACTCAAGCATAATCAGGCAATTCCTATAGGGAGTTCTGCTAACACTGCCCTAAAGATAGGATGCCTGCTTGGGAAAGGGGTTGCTGGGGGCTTGAATTCCTAATCCACAAGTGAATTAATTTGTTTGTTTGTTTATTTTTTTATCGTGGACCCTGTTGGTTTGCAAGGTATCATATTAAGAAAAACCTTATATCAGCCTAGATCTATCTCAAATTTACTGAATCAATGGAGAATCTGCATATTTGCCAAATAAATTTTCCAACCACAAGGTTGGCTACTAGGAAAGGGGGACTGTCCAATCCAAAAGTAACCTAGGTAGTGTCTAAATGGGGTCACAAAGAATGAGATCCAAATAGAGTGCCTGTAGGGAGAGGGGCCACTAAGGGCCTTATCCAAAACCCTAGAGAAGATAATGTCTATGGGTATTCAGTGGCCAACTCAAGGAGAATGCTCGGGGACTCATATCTACCAAGAGTAGTGTATCCAATAGGTGAGTCATTATCAGCATAGTGAATAACAACCAACCTAAGGTACCCATCGGTTTGTGACAATCAGCATAAGAAGAAAGCATGGGGACTGACATCCTCCTATAAAAAAACTGATTTCCGTGACCATCTTCGCCCAACAAAAGCATCCCACCTAGCTTATGAAAGTGAATGCTACTGGGAGACTTACATCAACTCAAGAGTAGTAAAGATGAAAGGAGCCACTAGGGGACTTATCCTAAACCTCAGATATCCTCAACCTAGTCAGTGCATGATGGTTAGGTCAAGAACAAAGCGTGAGAACTCACATCTTTCTAAACAAAATCAACATGAGGTAACTTACTGGATGTGTAGTGAAGTCTACCAAACTAACAAGGCGCTCATTGTTTGCTATGGTCAAGCTAGGAAGAAAGCATGGGGACTCACATTCGCCAGACAAATGACCATTGGGGTGACATAGGAGCAAGGTAGCATATCAGCCCGACCTAGAGCAGCTAATGAGTGAGTGCCACAGGGGGCTTACTCCCACATCAAAATATCCCATGATAAAAGATATGTGTTTATTTTTATTTGTGTTAGTGTAGAAGGAATAGGATGCCTCTCGGGTTCTCTTACACTTATCCTAAAACACATTGGGGAAATGATGAAATGGTTCCATGAATGATAGTTGGAATTCCACCAAGAAAGGATGCCGCTTGGGTTCTCTTACAACTAACTTAGTTGTGCTAGTCAAAATAGGATGCCTCTCAAGTTCTCTCACACCTATTCTAGTAGCACCGGTGAATTGTGTTTAATTTATGTTCGTGTTATGAAAGAGGGATAGGATGCCGCTTAGGTTCTCTTACACCTACCCTAAACACATCATGGCAGATTCACAAAATAAGCAAACAATGCTTAGAATGAAGAGAAGATTTTGATGAATTAGAATAGAATTTTTTTTTATAATTATTTTCAAACATGATTTTATGGGCAATATTTCTTCAAATAGAGCCCATTAATTGGAAAGCATCAGGTATTCCCCTTTAGAATCAATAAGCTGATAAGATCTTTCTTGGTAGGCCTTTTCTATGACAAAAGGGCCTTCCCAGTGGGTTCAAACTTGTCTCCCATCTTTCGACGGGCAACAATTGGTCTCCTTTAGAACTAATACAAGCTCTCCTACTTGAAAAGCTTTATGGCGGACCAGCTTGTTATGAGCTTGAATCATTTTGGTCTTGTACAACTCGAGGCACGCCTGTAGGTATCTCTCCTCCAAACCTTCTATCTTATCTAACTGCAACTTTGCATTCTGCTCTGTAGTGATCTTGCTATCCTTAGTGATGGGAGTTGAACTTCTAATGGTAGAATGACTTCAAACCAATACACTAATGAGAACGGGATAGATTGAGTTGGAGTTCTGTATGTGGTGCGATAGGACCATAAGGCTTCAACCAACTACTCATGCCACTATCATTTATGGTCATCAAGTGTCTTCTTTCATATTTGGATGAGAGTTTTGTTGAATGTTTTGCTAAGCCATTTTCCCTGGGGTAGTAAATGGTGGAGTATCTTCAATCTATACCTTATCTTCTGGTGAAGCTATTGATCTTGGTGCTCTTGAATGCGCATATCGATATAATTTGTCAAGGCACCCCGAACCTATATACGATATGGTTCCTAAAAAATTAGAGCACATGCTGAGCTGTGACCTCTCTAAGTGGGATTGCCTCTGCCCACTTGGAAAAGTAGTCAATGGTAGCTAAGATGAATCAATGACCCTTGGAAGAAAGAGGATCGATTGGACCCATAATGTCAGTACCCCAACACTCAAATGGTCATGAGGCCAATGTAGGATGTAAAATGTTGGATGGTTGATGTAGGACCACACCTTGTACCTGACACTGATGGAATCTCCTAGCCACGTTCATGCAGTCTGTAATCATCAAAGGCCAGTAGTATTCTAGCCTTTAAATCTCTGCTTTCATCTTCGGATCAGATTGGTGCATTCTGCATAAACCTGAGTGTACCTCGGCCATGATCTTACAGGCTTCATGTTTGACCAAACAGTGTAACCACATTTGATCAAAAGATCGTTGGTACAAGGTGTCATCTATGAGAGAATTGGAGAGAGCTCTGTTTCACCTGATGGACTTGTGATTTCTCTTGATGTAGTTTCACGGTTCAAATAATCTATGAACAGTTATCTCAAATCTAGCTCCTCATCTTTATTGGCAACATCAACCTCCCCTTCAAAAGAAAGTCTCTAGATGAGTTCAAAGATCACAATAGGGACTTGTCTATTTTTACCCTTATTGGAATGGACTCATCTTCCTATGCCAATTCCTTGGCAAGTTTGGCCAAAAGCATCACTGTTATCTCCTCAAGGAACCTTGTAGATGGTGACATCAGGGATTTGGGCCAATAGCTTCATGGTATACTCGTGGTAGTGATGAAGCTTACATTTCAGAATCTTGTAGAACCCATCAATCTGGTTGATAACCAGCTGAGAATCCCCATAGATGTTGATGCTATTGACACAAACTGTAAGGGATAACTCCAGACCGATAATCAAAGCCTCATACTCATATTCATTATTGGTGCATGGATTGGAGAGATAGTATGAGAATCTCATCACATCACGGTCTGAGTTAAAAGAACTATTCCTACCCCTGCCTTTCCTGGAAGAGTAGACCGTGGTTCTTCTCCTTTGCGAAAGGAAGCCGCACGATCAAAATACATCTCCCAATGATGATTGTCAACCTCCCCTAAGTTCATGATTTGTTCATCAGGGAGATCATCACTAAGTGGTAGTGTGTCGCTAAGAAATCTAGTGCTTGTCCTTTCATCAAACTATGATAATATGGACACTATGATAGAATCATGGACCAACGTACAACCACCGATAATGTTTGTCATGAGATACTATAGTGGATTGATTCTTGAAATCAAGTTCACCTTATGTAGAGTAGCTTTGGGATGCAAAGATCAAAGCTAGGCAATGTTTTTCAATAGGTGGGTACTTCGCTTCAGTAGGGATCAGACGATGGCTGAGATAGTAGAGGGAACTCTCCTTCCCTTCGTCATTGGCTTGGGGTAACAAAGCACCAAGGGAGTGCGAGTGTAGAGGATGAGTGGCCCCGCCTGTGATCAAAACTGACGGCTTCACCAAATACTGCTTGATGTCTTCAAAGGCATACTGGTACTTATCATCCCACTTGAACTAGGAATCCTTTTTGACAAGTGTTGAAAATGGTTTGCATCTTCTCGATAGATTGGAGATAAAGCTTCTTAGATACATCAACCGCCCTTGGAAAGATTTGAGTTGAGTTAAACTTTTAGGTGGTGACATTTCTAAGATAGCTTTGATATTTTATGGGTCTATCTCTATTCCCCGGTGCTGAATAATAAAATTTCCCTAAAATTACTCTGAATGCACACTTCAGGGGATTCATTTTGAGGTTATATTATCTTAACCGTTCAAAAATAACTCTCAAGTCAAAAGATGGTCTTTCTTTTCTTTGCTTTTGATGTCTAGATCATCAACATAGTACTCAACTTGATGATTAATGAGTTCGTTAAAGATCTGAGTCATGGCCCATTGGTATGTAGCACTAGTATTTTTAAGGTCGAAAGGCATGACCTTATAACAATAGATTCTAATCGAGGTTCAAAAAGCAATATTTATTTCATCCTCAGGGGCCATCTTAATTTAGTTGTATCTATATGACCCATCCATGAAGAAGAATACTGCATGAGATGAGGTGATGTCCACCATTAATTCTAGTATAGGAAGAGGAAACTCATCCTTAGGACATGCCTGATTTAAGTCCATCAAATTGACGCATATGCGAATTTGGCCATTCTTTTTGTTAACTGGAATGACACTGGCTAACCAGGTAGGATATTTTTCTTTCCTGATGAAACCAGCATCGATCAATTTCTTGACTTCAAAAATGACCTGTTGTTCGATTTCTATTCCCATGCGTCTAGGAGCTTGCTTGATAGGGTTAGCATTAGGGTTTATTGCTAGTTTATAGACTACTATGTCAAGAGATAATCCAGGCATCTCTTCATAACTCCATGCAAAATAGTCCTTAAACTCAATCAATAGCCTAACTAAGTCATTGGTTTCTTCTTCATTCAGCAGAGAACTGATATATGTCGGACGTGGATCTTGATCTATCCCGAGGTTGATTTCTTTGAGATGGTCAATAGTTTAATGGATTTCCTCTTCAAATTCTGGTGGTGCATCTTTGATTTGGAGATCATCTGGATTATTTAAAGTTTCTAAGCACACCTCCTCATAAGAGTTACTTTGGTTTGAGAAGAACCTATCAAACTCTAGATGATTGGTGATAACTAAGCATCATCATCGACTGGACCCAATATATCGAATCCTAGCCCTGATCTTGATTGTGCATCCCTACCTCTATTGTTCCATAATTTTTTAAAATACTCTAACTTGTGCTTGGACCATGTATAAGGAACCAAACCTTTCTTTTCAAGATTAAGAACACAAAGCGAGTACCAATCAAAAGGTAATTCCATTAATTCTTTATATGAATTATCCTCAAGTTCTACATCAGCTCTTGGACTTGAGGATGATGATCCCAATAGGAATCTCTTTGGCTTGGCATTTATGGAAGACTTAGGGGCCTCCTTAACTACTAAACCTTCAACTTTTTGAGAGGAAAGTGAGGTTAGAGCTAAAGTTCCCAACTGCTTGATAGTTTCACATAAACTTGATTTGAATACTATGGGTAATTTTTATTTTCAGCTTCATATCTAAAATGAAATTTAAAAATGATGAAGACAAAGATAAATTGCTTTTGGTTAGTACACCACGTAGATTCATAGATGTTCTCATTAGGGTGATCGGGTATGGCATTGAGGAATGATGTACTATCTCAAGAGACAAAAGTCACCATACTATAATAGACCTAATCACCTAATGAGGACTCAAGGACTATGGGTCTTTGGATGTACCGGAGATTCTTCCCCTACTTTACATGAAAAAGTAAAGCAGGATTTATTTTAAACCGAGTTCGTTAAGTTCCCTATCGAGGCAAGCCCCCATAGCTAATTACATCTTAAGGAATGAGATTCCTTAAGAATACTCTTAATTAAGATAAATGATCATTGTATCCAAATATTTCAAAGATAAGACTATCAATCAATTCATTATTTTTAGAAGATCAAGTGGGATTGATCAAGAGGAGAGAGTTATTATCAAAACTAAAGGACAATAAGTAGGGCATGCTCATGATGCTAGGAGACCTAGCGAGCATCCCAAACTATACTATGGTTGGTCTTTATATTTTTGAATTTGAAGAGAAATATTTATTTGAGTTGAATTTTTATTAGAAATCTAGGACTTACAATTCTATGATACAAGATCATGAAAATGCCTAAGAGGTGAGGATTATGCTTATAGCCCACAAAGGGAAACAACAATCTCGGATCCTAAATCTAGGGAGCTTTGGTAAGGGCCAAATCATGACCTAAATCTAAGAAAATGGGTATATGTTTTACCTCTACAAGAGAGGATAAACCACCCAACTATTAGACTTACAACTGCCTGGGGGTGGCTGCCAACTAACTCCTCCTATGATTTTAAATTCATGTTGGCAACTCTTATGCTTTTGCAAGATAGTTAGGTTGTTGTTTATATAGAAAGAGACTAATCCTTAAACACACTCTCTAAGAGACTAGATCATGTAGGGCATGAGTAATGACTTAAATCCAATATAAATTTTGTTAAGTTTTTATTTTTATTTTTTGGACAATTCATTTGACACAGGTTATGGGATTCATATGCCTAATGCATGAGAAATTGGATTGTGGGCCAAAATTAGCAAGAAGAAGGTGTGTTTCCACCATGGCTCTCAAAAGTCAAGCCAAATTTCCTGGCAAATTTGGAAGCCCACCATAAGCAAGAGTGAAGCAAGATGCTTTTTATGCATGATATGAAAACATACAATATCCTGCTAAGGGGTTGCTAAATCTTTTATCTTGATTTATAACCAAGACTTTAGGTGAGGTTATGAGTTGTTAATTTTTAGTTTTAAATTATTTAATTAGATAGAAAACTTATTTTTCTCCTAAGAGCCTAATCGCATCCAGGCCATTCATCAAAACAAAGAAGAAACTAAAAAAAACATGTCATCTTAATGCACAAGCTAAACAGCATCAAACAATTTTTAAAGCTAACGAAAATGAATAAAAGGCTGATGTGATCTGCTCCACCGAAAATAAATGAAAAATGGCTGACTCTTATACAACCCAGTTAAAATGAATTAATTACAATCAAAAAAGGAATTCATGTTATGGGGGTCTTCATTCTTCATTTCTTCTTTTCTTCTTTTCTTTCTTCTTTCTTCTTTCTTCTTTTGGTTAGTTGGAATGTGGTTGCTCCAAAGGCTTCAAAAGTGTATAAGACATAGTCTTATAATTAATGTTCATCTGAATCCCCCATAACATTCATTCTAAATCCTAATTGCAAAAATTACATGAAAATAGAAAAAGTAAGCAAAATAGAGATTAGCTAAACACACCACACATCTCAAGCATATATATGAATAAATTGGACTTAGCATCCCACACATGGGTAACCAAGTCCACTTAGCCTATTTTTGGATTATACTTAGGGGTATAAGCAACCTGCATAGCAAAAAGTATTCATATTTTTATTACAGTGCCCCTTAAGCATAATCTTCTGTAGAAGATAATGATTAGACTAAGATCATCCTATCATCCAGCCTACGTACATACACCCTAACATCCAAACTAAAATATTACATCACAAAATAAAATCAGGCATCAAATCATGCACTGCCCTAACATAGGACTAGAAATGGTGACTTAGCCTAATGTGTGTACCATTTAAGACTTGTGTGGTATGTCTTAACTAAGCTTTAAGGTTGAAGTTTTCTAAGTGTATTCAACTTAGAGGGTGGTTTCATTTAAGTGATTTAGTTGATTTGTTAATTTTATTTGATGATTTAATTTGGTTTGAATGAACCTATATTTAATTACTAAAGGTTGTAAAGAGAAGAAAAGAGAAGAGAACTTCTTTTCATCCCTACCTTAAGAAATTTTTAAGGTAGATTCATTAGTGATTTTTCCTTAGTGAATATTTTATTATGTGTTTTAATTAATCCTAAGTTTAGATTTGCTCTAAATAAATCCATTCAAATAAGAAATGTATTTTAAGATTAATTGAGGTGAATTACTATCACAGAACACACATCCATTTATTTCTTTCCAACATGTGTATCATGCACATGAACAAATCTGAAGCATATCAATACATGCAATGCAAACATTTAGCACACCTTAATAATGAATGCTAAGGGACGTTGTTTAGGAAAATTTGGATGTTTTCATGATGCATGATTTTCTTAAGTAGAAAAGAAAGACTTTTTTATCCATTAATCAATTGCACATTTACATGTATGAATGACATAAGTGAGTACAGCGCCATTATTTTCTACACCGAGGGTGTAAGGTATAAGACCTACTTGGGGTTACTTAAAGCTTCACCCCGGGATGTCCAAACTAATTTACCACTTTTCTTAAATACATGTGCATGTACAAAAAGAAATGAATGGAGAAAGAATCATGCAAAAGGTTTATGTTTGTTTGTTTGATTTTGGTTATTTAATTTATATGTGTAATGAGGGGATCCTTCTTTATTCATGACATGGGAGTGCATAGGAATAGATTTAAGCAAGTGTTATGTTCTTTTCAAATGAATTATACACTTTTTAAATCCTATACAAACTCATGTTAAGAAAAGAAAAGGAAGTCACATAAAGCATATTTTAAACTATATTCACATGCAAGCTTATAAATACTTATAAGTAGCATACATTCATTTATAGTCTTTAATTTATAAGTTTTTAAAAATAATTTTTGATTAGTAGTGATAATAGCCATTTATATTCTTACTTTAGTCAAAATATGCAATTTGACATAAAGGAAACATTTCATTTATTTCTTGATTTTTTTAAAAGATATGAATGCATGATTTTCATATGCCAAACCACATTTAACATACCTGGAAATAGATAAAGTGATGTGAGCATATGATTTCATTCACCCTAATTAATTTCTAAAGACAATCCTATGAAATAAGATTATTTAAAGTGAATCAAAATTTCTTGAGAAGATTTTTGTTTTAATTTTGGATTTGATTTGATTTAGGAAATGTGAAAAGAGTGTTTGCTGGTCCTAACCCATTTCCCCCATATGTGTGTTGATTTAGTTTAATTTTTAGAACCATTTAGTTGATTTTATATTTTGTTTAGGTTAAGGTGTAAATTAAGTTCATTAACCCCTTACCTATACATTTAACATAATTAAGCCAACATATATATGAACCACCACAAAGAATTGAATCGCAATGCCCAAGAAAGAAAGGGGTCTAATGTAATTGGTTCATAATTATTGATTAATTAAGCTAAAGGGTTTAATTAAGTACTTTCATAACCTTCCCACACATGTGGGTTGGATATGATTTCCTTAAAAGACACACCTAAGTATTTACCCAAAAAGAGATTGATTTATTTTTGAATTTTGATTAGTTGAATTTATTAATGAAGTGATTAAGCCATTAATTATAACTTGATTAAATGTTCTCAAATGGAGTGAACTTAGGGAGAAGAGATTGGAAAAGGAATCTTAATCTCATTCCCTAAGTCCCTTCAATATTTCATAGTGATTAGCAAGCCAAATTAATGGATTCATCATCTGTTTAATAGATTCATTAATCACTTAATTAATTAAGGGAGTGATTAGGAATGAATCAATCAATTACCCAAATTAAACCAGTAATAAACTTCAAGAAAATTAGGAGAGGCAGAAGTCATCCCACTAAAAATACCTAAGAAGTTTATAATTAATTAGTGAAATAATTAGGGAGTAATTGACATAATTATATTTCTAATAAAACCCAAATTGAGTGAAATATACTATTCAAAATCAATCACAATTAATTTTATATTATTCCCCTTTAATTATCTTTAAAATGAAGCTGAGTTTGCATTTTTTTTTATAGATTTTTCTACATTCAGTTATGTATTTTTGAAGTTTTTATGATTAATAGGTCATTAAGCAATTAACTAATCCTATCAATCACGTGGATCGCCGCAGACGCTTTCCGTGGTGGATTGGTTATTTAAGTTGTCATATCCTATGCTGCATTAGCCAGAGGCGCTATGCGTTTTTTCCTTGGACTGTCCGATCAAAGATCGGACGATCAGGATTAAACCCGTGGTTTCAAAGGATTAAATCATCTAGTCTAAAGCATTTATAGGACCGTCCATCCAAAACATGCCAGATGGATGATCCATGATTCATTTCTGCCCTCACCTATGGGAGATAGAAATTATCCGTCCTCCATGGCTTGATCTGATCTCCTATAAGCTCGGATTGAGCTAGGATTCAACCCACACCATCTAGGAGTAATAAGAAACACATCCAACGGTGGAATTCAATTGTGATTACACTTCCCTTCATAAAAAGACCAAAGAATTTCTACCTTAAGCTCAGTTTTGAAGCATACCTCACCGGAGGCTATCACCGGTGCTTCCAAACATTGAGGTAGCTTTGTCTAGTGGAGATGAAGCCCTGTTGAAGGTTTGAAGGCTTGAGATGAAGTGGATCTTCCAATTGGCCAAATCTCCCTTCAATGGCTTGCAGCTTTGGTGTAAGTTCTCCTTCCCATGGCTTGGAAACTTGGAAAACACCTTGGGTGAGCTTGACTTGCCTCCCTGATTGTGCTTGCAAGAGCAATTGGACTTTGGTGAAGTGTTGAGCAAAGTGGAATTCTCACTCACCTCCTTTATTTTTAGCTTAGGCAAAACTGAGAATGGGAATTTCAATTGAGCTTAGGAATGCTTGGGAGAGCTTGGGGGAGCTTCCTCTGGGTTCCTAGGGTTTAATCGAATGCAAGAGTGCTGAATTGGAATGGAATGAGGGGGAGTATATCTCCCCCTACTTGGATCGAACGGCCATGAGCCTCCTTGCCATTTTGATCAAATTGATCTCATGGAATGGGTTGTTTAGGTTGTTAGGGGTGCCATGTGATTTGATTTTGGTGGGAGTGTAGTGGAGGAGTTTCCCATGTGTTAAATGAGAGTATGGAGTGATTCCATGTGCTCATTTTCCATTTGGTCGGTTTTTTTTTGGGTTGGCTAACCCAAACCCATTGGGTCATGTGCACCACATCCCTTAGTGTCCAAATGGACCACTAAAAGGATGTCAAGTGGTCTTGATTTGGAGTATGATCAAATTCCAAGCGAATTTGATCATAGGTTACCCTTCAACCTAGGGGTAAAATGGTCATTTGGCTTTGATTTTGATTTGGAAAAATTTGGAATAATTGAAAATTTGGTTGTGCTAATTTTCAATGAATTTGGAGTTTATTTGATATGATTTGGCTCATGTTGACCCATTTAGGTCAAAATGGGTCAAGTTGACCAATTGATCAAATTGGTCAAACAAACCAAGGTCAAGTTCATGTGACCATTTGGAGTGATTTGGTATCATTAGTTTAGTTCAATTTAATTTATATTTAGTTTTGGGTCATTTGAGTTCACATAGGTCAAATGGTCAAGTTGACCAATTTGACCCATTTGAGGTCATGGGTTTGTTTAGGTTTGGTTGGTCATTTGAAATGTATTGCAAGCTTTGGTTTCAATCAATTTTAGTTGGGTTTGATTTTGGCTTGATTTGACCTTTTAAGTTAAGTTGGGTTCATGGTCAATTGTGCTAGGTTGGGTCTAGTTGGCCAATTGGCGCTTTGGTCAAGTTTAATAAGTGATTTAGAATGAATTTGACCCATTGGTTACAATCAATTTGGCTTAGATCAATATTTGACACATTTTGACTTTTTGGGTCAACTTGGGTCAAGTGGCCAATTGGGCTAGGTTTGGCTCAAATGATGACTTGGTCAAGTCCAATCATTGATCATAAATTAGTTTTGGTCAATAGTTTCAATCCTATGATAGATTTTGGCTAGTTTGAGTTTCATTTGGGTCAAATGTTGACTTAGTCAAAGTCTAGGTTTGACTTGGTTTGACCTAATTTGAGTGATTGAACATCTTATTGTGATTGTTGCTCACAATGTGAGGCTTAGATATGCTTAGTTCAATCTAATTTGGGTAGGATTAGAATTTGGCTCAAAAAAGTGTTTTAGGTCACTTTGGGTCAAGTGAGCCTAAGTGAGTCAATTGACTTGATCAAGGCTTGATTCAAGTTTAATTGGACTCACATATGGACTTATAATTGAAATATAAATCCAATTGCAAGTGATTTGGATTCAAATGAATTTTGATTCATTTGACAATTTCATGTTCAAAGGATGAACATGGGTTTGATTTGGGTTTGAATTTTGAATTTAGTTTTGGTTTGATGATTGAAGTTTGTGTTTATATTTTGATTCATGATTGAAGGATTGATTAAATCATGAAGAAAATCCAAGGGTTTGAATTGATTTGAAGATGATTTAGCTAAGTTCAAGAATTTGACTTGAAAGGGTATAGGTTGATTTTAGGTTAGAATTGGATTTGAGTTTTGAATTCGGTTTTTGTTATTTGAATTTATATTTCATTTATATTTGTGAATATAAATGAGAATATAAATGGGTTATGAGAAAATCTCTTGAGTTTCAAGTGATTTGAATTTAATTTGAGCTAAGTCTATAAGATGAAATCAAAGTGACCTAGGAAAGATTTTAGATTTGAAGTTGATTATGAGTTCCAATCATTTGAAATAGATTCATGATTTGAGAAAATCCATTGGGTTGGAATTGGTTAAAGATTTGATTTGAAACTGATTTGAGCTAAGTCCTTTAACTTGGAATTTGATTTGAATTTTAATTTTGAATTGGTTTAAATTTATGGTTGATTTGAATTTGAAGTTTATTCGGAATTGAAGTTTGACTTGAAAGAAGAGAGTAAGGATTGGGTTCAAGCTATAGGGTAGGCAAGTTTTCCTAACACCCCTAAGGCATGACCTACTCCTATGGCTAACTTTTCTAAGTATCTAGGGTTAGGTTATGTGTTCACCTAATCACTAGAAGTGTCTTAAGAAAAAGGAACCCTTAGTGTCTAAGAGGAGTGCTATGTCTAAGATGGAGAGGTTGAGAGCTCATTTTAAAATGAGGTCAACAAATACATTCATGCTTTGCTTGGAGGCCTGGTCTCCATCGCTGTCTGGCTCGAGTGTCACCTCCAATGAAATCTGCTGAGAGGGGCTGGCTAGTATGCTAATCACATGAGACTCCTCCTCCGAGCTGGATTCCAAGTTTATGTGAATAGTAGGAGTACTCTTGTGAACTGCATAATCCCAATTGGTTGGTTTCCAACTGGGGGTCTTCCCCTGAACCGCCAGATCCTCTGGTGGAGGTCGAGTCATCTACCCATATGGTGGAATGAACTGTGGGTCGAATGTGACATGAAGCTCTACCTCTTCCATGATGTCCTTTTCTCATTGACTTGTACTTTCCTTTTTCTTTTCTTTTTCTTTTTCTTTTGCTTCTTTCTCTTTTGTGTTTAAATTTTGACCAAGTTCACGAGAAAAGGTGTTTTGAGGAAGATAGTAGGTTGCATCTTCATTTATCTGAACCTCTCTGACTGAAAATAGCTTTTCATCTTCTTTGACATAGTATTTGATTCCATCCCTTCTGAACTTGATGCACTGATGAAGCGAGGATGGAATCATCTTAGGCAATGTATCCAAGGCACCGAAAAGCAAAGTGAATGAAGTATCAATTACATAGAACTTGGCTTCAGTCTTCCAATCACCCATTTCCAAAGGTAACACTATGAAACTTAAAGCCCTCTTGCCTCATTGAATCCTCTCAACATCATCTAATCTCCTCAGAGTGTAGAGATGTCAATCCTCAAATAGGCAAGGGTCTTTAGACACATAATGTTCATTGATATACCTGGATCAACCAGAACCTTGGAAAGTCTGAATCTACCCATATCCACTGTGATGTAGAGGGGACGGTTGTGCTTTGTCCCCTAGCAGAAGGACTTCATTTGTGAATGTGACTCTGGGCTTCTTTTGCATAATGTGACTCCTCTTCAATAGCAGTCAGCTAAGCTAAGCATATCTATGGATCAAGAAGAGCCTTGATTAATGCTTCTCTCATCTCTTTAGATATGACAAGGGCATGATATATGCTTAACTTAGTTGGCAACTTTCTTAGGTGAGCGGGGACATTGTAATCCACTCTAGGTTGATCCTCCAAAAGCATATCCATGGGTGGAGCATCTTGTGGAGGGGCTTCTTGCTCATTAGTATCAATGAATTGTTTCCCCTCATCTTGAGGTACTGCCCTATGAGGTAGAACATTGCCACTATGGAGGTTAACTTTGGCGATCTCTTGTGGCAGGTTAATGGAAGATTTTGCTTGCTCATCAGGCTCACCTATAGCTTCTCCTATAGGACCCTCAAAATCAGATGATTTCGAGTCTATCTCAAGAGGTGAACCCATATTATTCAGAGAAGGAAAGTCCATCTCTGAATCAGAAAGAGGAAGATCGGGGTTGGTATAATTATTGTTTAGATTTGGAGAGTTTTCTAAGAGAGTAGAATTAGACAACCCATTAGAAGTGACACAGATGCAATTCAAACTAGCTTTATTCTTCAATTTCTTAGATTTTGAAGGAGGTATATAGTAGAAATCTAGTAAAGTAAGTGGGGTAAGGGATTTGATGCCCTCATCCGCCGATACAAGATGTCTACTAGAGGAAGAGCTAGCTGAAGTAGAGGTGTCGACTGAGGTAGTAGCTGCAACGGTGGACTAGAGGCCGAGCTCGGTCAGTGGTTGCACTACTTGGCTATCCCGGGCAAGTGTGGACTGCTGCTGCTAAGCTCTCACTTTCCCTACGTTATCTATGGTAACTTGCAAACCTTCCTTGATGTTGGAGGTTCGAGCTGCCTCAGGCATCTGCAAGAAAAGTTTCTTGATTTTTGAAACAATCTTTTTAGAGGTTTAGGATAAGGAGATATCCTAACCTTCTTTCATTTTGAGAGAATCACATGTATCTCCAAGGATTACCCTAATATAACTGGATGGTTGTTCCACTAGATATTCCTTTGGGATAACTATGGCACCTGCCTTGTAGCTATGCTCAAGCCAGTCTTTGAATGTAAAGCAATCCTCCAAAACATAGCCTTGCATGCAACCAGAGGGACAAAGTTAGGATCATTCCCCTTCCACCTCTCAAACTAGGTAATTGAAAATCAAGTTTATTTAAGAGGTTCTTAAATATTTTCCTGACTACCTCCCTCTTAAATGAATAAGTTTTATTTAGTTTATCCAAAAGAGTAGGTGGATGGTACTTAGTGGCGGGTATATGTGCCGCTATTGTGAATATGGCTAAGGGGGAGGTAGTGAAGGCCGTGGAGGCTACCAGAGGTGCAGGATGGCTCAGCAAAGGGTAGAGGAGGTGAAAGTGATGGAGCATGAGGTCTCATGTCGATCTCGCCCGCTTCCCTTTGTCCAATACTGCTACTGCCCCTGGCTTCTTCTCATAAGCTTTCTATGGCTTTGTCTTTGTTGATTTATCAGGAAAAGGTAACTATTTGGCCTCTCTTTGTAGACTATCCACCTTGTTGATTAGCTTCTCAAATGTCTTGATGGTAAAATCTTTGAGCATGAAGGTGATTGAGCCATGAATATTCTTTAGTAGAATTTCAATGGCATATTGTTCAGATAGTTATGGTTCGCATTTCATACTTAAATTATGTCATCTAAGAATATAGTCAATGAGGAACTCACCAGGGTGTTGTTGTGCTATAACTAAATCACCCATAGTCATCCTTTGCTGAGCTCCAGCAAATCTCTTAATGAAGAGTTGCTTAAACTCTACAAAATTCTTCACTGAACTATTGGAGAGTTCAACATACCAATCAAAGGCTATGCCTGCAAAAAAGTCAACAAGAACCCATCGCTCCCACCGGTGTTGCAACAGCTGGCCCTAAAGTGTGCTATATGCTGGCATGGGTTTCCGCTGCCATCAAAGCTCTTGAAAGAAGGTGGCACAAAACCCTTAGGATATTGGATGGTATCAAATTCCTCTATGTAGGGTCTATCCTTCGGAACTGATGATCCTCCTCGGGCTTATGCCAATTCTTCTCTCACTTATTGCTCAACCATGAGTTTAATATTCTTTTTCTTGTACAGAGGTACTATCCACTACCTTCCTATATAACCTAGAGCTTCCCTGCTCCATTGGAGGTGAAGTCTTGGCTTGATCTAAGACATGCAACAACTCAGGCTAACCAATCTCTACAATAGTAGGATGCACTGCTGGGGCTTGGTCCTGAAGTGCCAAAACTATTGCTAGTAAGTCTTCAAGCCTCTTTCCCATCTTGTCAATTTGTTCATCCTTTTGTTTTAATTATTTCATGAGGTGTTGGGTCGAGTAGGTGATATCATCCTACTTGGCTACATTCCAATATATTTTGATCCCTAAGGAGGGAACCTCTGGTGTCAACCATATTTGAGTCCTCCAACATATCATCTTCATTGGGATCGAAGCTAACCTTATCTTCCTCTATGTTAGACCATGCATACCCTAGAATTTCCTTCTTCTTCACCAGATACTGTGCTACAATATCATCAAAGGAGCGGTCCAACTGAGCGGGAATAAATGATCTCTACTGGTCGATGGTAGGATCACTATCATGAACAGAAATACATCTAACCTCCCCTGCCACTGAAGTGTTGATCTTATGAGGACTACTCTCACTAGAGGATACATGCTCCTGACTATCACTAGATCTAGATGGAGTGCTGCTCCTAAGAGGATCTATGGCCATAGGGACAATGGTATTATCTCCTTGTCCCTCTGCTACTGCTATCTCCAAGACCTACTGTGGTGGTGGTGGGGATGGCATGATTACGATACTCCGTAGTCACCATTCCCTCTTCACCACAACTGAAGCAGGAGGTTGAGTAGGAGAGCTTGGCCTCGCCTCAGTCGGTGGTGTAGATGGAATGGGATCTCTTAGCAGTAGTCAGATTAATAGTGGGGCCCTCTTTTCCTCGGATTCAGCCTTCATGGCTTTTTGTTGGAACTGTGGATGATGGAATTTGTACTGGAGATGGTAGCATGGAGTAGAGCTGTGTGGCAGAGGCACCACTAACTCTCTCTATGCAGGAGCTCCTCTCCTGTGATGTGTAGTACCCATCAATACAATCCAATATGACCAAAGATAGGTAGACCCGACGGGAAAGTCCATGAGGGCTAAGCACGAATCCGCCTAAGATACCTACATCTCTCTCTACTAGTTACATGTACTAATACACGGGCCTCCCTGGCCCTCTCTTATTTGATGTGCTCCCTTACGCTACAAGGGATGACAGATCATAAATCAAATTGGGCCCCAGACTTTGACCATCCCAGCCCTACTCCGTAATCCATCTAAGTGACTTCCTCCTATCTCTGGTAGGAGCCTCGAAGTGAACTGCAGGTGGAGGTGAAACTAAGATCCTCATAATATCTTCCTCTCTATCAGATCCAGAGAGGGGATGAAACTGTTCTCCGTGAGGAGAGACTATCCCGAGTAACTCCTCTAGACCGAGCCTCATTTCTTTTAAAGCACATGATGCCACTTGATCTTGTGGCATCCGCAGGTGTGGGTCCCTGGAGGGAGTAGTAGGAACCAGACCCCCTATGTAGGGAGACTATCCGAGGAGCCATCCCTGAAGAAACCAACGAGTGGGTGATAGCCTGGTAGGCGTAAATGGAAACCACCATTGCAGGTGTTGAAACTACACCGCTACCAGCCTTCCTCTTCAATGAGGGAAACTCTGAACTTGATGGCATCTCAACATGAATGATCTTCTTCTACCCGGTCACCACACTCCTACTGATGGTTGTGAGGGAGGTCCCCTCACAAGTGATCCTAGACCCCTCAAAACCTCAACCAAAATGGATGAGGTAGGCAAAGTCATACTGTGGGAGGCTGGCCCGATCCAAGGCCAAATCCATCCCAAAAGGAAAAGTAAATGTATACTTCTAAGCTTCCATTAGTGCCAAACTGAACTGAACTGAAAACTGACTAAAAAGTTGAAATTTAGCAATTTTGGAAAATAAACTCAAATCAAATTTTTGCTTTGATATTTGTTGACTTTTTTCATTTTTATTTAGAATTTGAACCCACACTCAACAATTTGGATATGTTAAGTGGGGATATTTGATTTACGAGAGAATTTTTTTGAATTGATTGGAAAGGAGAGATTTTTAAATTTAGAATATATTTTCAACAAATTTGTGTATATTGGAAATGAGTTCAAATATTTTGAAGAGATTGATGGGTCCATTGGTTTATATTTGATTTTGATTTTTATGTTTTGGGTCCCTTTATTTAACAAATTTGAGTATGATAAAGTAAAGGGTCAATTGGTTTTGTTTGAAATTGCTCACTTAGCAAATTTGTGTATGCTAAATGAGTTGTTTGAAAATAATTTTCTTCTTCTTTTACTTGTTTATGAATCATGAGTGAATTATGTGTGAGTTTGAAAATGGAATCTTTACTTAACAAATTTGTATATGATAAATAAAGTCCAAATATTTTCTTTATTTTGATTTTTTGAAAAAAGGATTTTTACTTAGCAAATTTGGGTATGCTAAAATAAAGTCAAATTGTGTTTGATTTTTTATTTTTGAAAAATGAAACCTTTACTTAGAAAATTTGGGTATGCTAAATAAAGGATTCAAATGTATTTCTTTTTTTTGATTTTTTGAAAAATGAAACCTTTACTTAGCAAATTTGGGTGTGCTAAATAAAGGATTCGAAAGTGTTTGATTTTTGATGAGTTTGAAAAAAGGATCTTCACTTAGCAAATTTGGGTATGCTAAATGAAGGATCCAAATACATTTTGATTTTTGGAAAATGAAATATTTACTTAGCAAATTTGGGTGTGCTAAATAAAAGATTCAAATGTATTTGATTTTTGATTTTTGAAAAGAGGATCTTCACTTAGCAAATTTGGGGTATGCTAAATGAAGGATCCAAATGTGTTTTGACTTCTTCTTTTTTTTTTTTTTTTTGAAAAGAGGATCTTTACTTAGCAAATTTGGGTATGCTAAATAAAGGATCCAAGTGTATTTTGATTTTTTATGATTTTGATTTTGAAAGCAAATTTGGATATGCTAAATGAGGGATCCAATTGTGTTTGATTTTTTTTATTTTTTGAAAATGAAACCTTTACTTAGCAAATTTGGGTATGCTAAATAAAGGATTCAAATGTGTTTGATTTTTTAATTTTTGATGATGATTTGAAAAGAGGATCTTCACTTAGCAAATTTGGATATGCTAAATGAAGGATCCAAATGTGTTTGATTTTTATGATTTTGATTTTGAAAATAGGATCTTCACTTAGCAAATTTGGGTATGCTAAATGAAGAATCCAAATGTGTTTTAGTTTTGATGTTTTGATTTTGAAAAGAGGATTTTCACTTAGCAAATTTGGGTATGCTAAATGAAGGATTCAAATGTGTTTGATTTTTATGATTTTGATTTTGAAAAGAGGATCTTCAGTTAGCAAATTTGGGTATGCTAAATGAAGAATCCAAATGTGTTTTTAGTTTTGATGTTTTGATTTTGAAAAGAGGATCTTCACTTAGCAAATTTGGGTATGCTAAATGAAGAATGCAAATGCATTTTTTTTTAGTTTTGATATTTTGATTTTTGAAAAGAGGATCCTTAGCAAATTTGGGTATGCTAAATAAGGATCCAAATGTGTTTGATTTTTGATTTTATTATTATTATTATTATTATTTTGAAAAATGAAATCTTTACTTAACAAATTTGGGTATGCTAAGTAAAGGATTCAAATGGATTTGATTTTATGATTTTGATTTTGAAAAGAGGATCTTCACTTAGAAAATTTGGGTATGCTAAATGAAGGATCCAAATGTGTTTTTAGTTTTGATGTTTTGATTTTTGAAAAGAGGACATTTACTTAGCAAATTTGGGTATGCTAAATAAAGGATCCAAATGTATTTGATTTTTGGTTTTGATGATTTTGAGAAGAGGATCTTTACTTAGCAAATTTGGGTATGCTAAATGAAGGATCCAAGTGTGTTTTTGGTTTTGATGTTTTGATTTTTGAAAAGAAGATCTTTACTTAACAAATTTGGGTATGCTAAATAAAGGATCCAAATTTATTTTGAAAAATGGAACTCTCATTTGACAATTTTGGGTATGTCAAAGGGGAGTCAATTATGTTTTATTTTTCAAAGATGAGATTTTTGTGTTTGATTATTACTTTTTGCAAAGATGATTGTTGATTTCATTTTTGAAAAGTATGATTGTTGATTTTGTTTTTGGAAAGATGATTGTTGTTTATATTTTTGAAAAGATGATTGTTGATTTTATTTTTGGAAATATGATTGTTAGTTTTATTTTTGAAATGAAACCTTCATTCAATAAATTGGATGAGGATGTTCATTTATGCTTTTTTGAAAAGGTGATTTTAGATTTTATTTTTAAAATGAAATCTTCATTCAATAAATTGAATGAGAATGTTCATTTGTGCTTTTTGAAAAGTTCATTTTGATTTTTTTTATTTTTTTGAAATGAAATCTTCATCCAATAAATTGAATGAGGATGTTCATTTGTGCTTTTTTGAAAAGATGATTTTGGATTTTATTTTTGAAATGATGATTATTGATTTTATTTTTGGAAAGATGATTCTTGATTTTATTTTTAAAATGATGATTGTTGATTTTATTTTTGAAATGAAATATTCATTCAATAAATTGAATGAGGATGTTCATTTGTGCTTTTAAAAAGATGATTTTTGGATTTTGTTTTTGAAGTGATCCTACAAGTAACAATCTTGAAGATTGTTAGATGAGGTTGGATCATGAAAATTCTTGTGCAATTATTTTATTATGTGCATTTTGGAAAAAGTTCTTTTTGGAAAGTGTTGTTTTTATAAAGGATTTGTTTTTCTTTAGTTATGGAATGAACCTTTTCTTATCATGGAAATGGTAAGAAGGAAGGTCTTTAGTTATTTCTTTTTATTAAATTTTTATTTTCACCTATTAGGGGACCCAATAGGAGTTTTAAGACCTACATGGAGTGAGGTCCTAAAACCTAAAGGATGTTGGCTAGCTTAGCTTAAGGATGAAATAAACTAAGTGCCAACAGAAAGGAAGAATAGTCTTGGATTCATATAAAATACAAATCCATTATCGATACTTGGAGACAACGATCATTTACCAAAGATGGAGAGAGGAACCATTCCTAACAGAGTCACCAGAAAAATTTGTGGTGAAATATATATTTTTTTTATATTCATCTATCTTTGAAAAATAAATGAAGACAAAAAAATACACATGTCTTGTTGGACACCATGTAGATCCGTAGATGTTCTTCGGGTATGACATTAAGGAAGGATGTACTATCTCGAGAGATAGAAGTCATCATTCAACAATGGACCTAATCACCTAATAAGGACTCCTAAGGATAATGGGTCTTCATATGTACTAGAGATTCTTCTCCTACTTTATATGGAAAAATAAAGCAGGGTTTATATTAAACCAGGTTCATTAAATTCCCTATGGAGGCAAGCCCCCATAGTTAATTCCATCTTAAGGAATGAGATTCCTTAAGAATACTCTCGATTAAGGTAACTGATCATTATCTCTAAAGATTTCAAGGTAGGACTATCAATAAATTAGTTCTTTTTGGAAGATCAAGTGGGATTGATCAAAAGGAGGGAGTTACTATCGAAACCAAAGGGAGATGAGTAGGGGATGCTTATGATGTTAGGAAGTCTAGTAAGCATCCCAAACTATCCTATGGTTAGGCTTTATATTTTTACAATTTGAAGAGAGTTAATTATTTGAGTTGAATTTTTATTAGAAATCTAGGGCTTACAATTCCATAACACAAGATCATGGAAATGTCTAAGAGGTGAGGATTTATGCTTGTAACCCACAAAGCGAAATAGCCACCTTAGAAGCTAATTCTGGGGAGCTTTGATGAGGGCCAAGACATGACCTAAATCTAAGGCAAAAATGGGTATATGGTTTACCTCCATAAGAGAGGATAAACTACCCGACTGTTGGACTTACAATCGCTTAGGGGTGGCTACCAACTAACTCCCAATTTTTAAATACATGCAGCAAGTCATGCTTTTCAAGATAGCTAGGTTGTTGTTTAGAAAGAGACTAAGTCCTTAAACACACTCCCTAAGAGACTAGATCATGTAGGGCATGAATAATGACTTAATTCTAATGCAAATTTTATTAAGTTTTTATTTTTATTTTTGGAAAATTCATTTGACACAAACTATGGGATTCATATGCCTAATGCATGAGAAATTGGTTATGGGCCAAAATCAATAAGGAGGTGTGTTTCCACCATGGCTCTCAAAGGTCAAGCCAAGTTCTCTGGCAAAGGTGGAAGCCCTCCATAAACAAGAGTGAAGCAAGATGCTTTTTATGCATGATGTGAAAACATACAATATCCAATTAAGGGTTGCTAAATCTTTTATTTCTTGATTTATGTCCTAGGCTTTAGGTGAGGTTATGAGTTGTTAATTTTAAATTTTGAGTTGATTAATTGGATAGAAAATTTATTTTTTCCTAAGTGCCTAAACATCCAGGCCATTCATCAAAGCAAAGAATAAACTAGGAAAACCATGCCATCTTAATGCACAAGTTAAACAAACATCAAACAATTTTATAAAGCTAGCACAAAAGAATAAAAGGCGTCTCACCACAAACCCAAAAAGAAATATAATGAGCTCTACCCTTATACAACCCATTATAAATGAATAATAATTTAGAAATAATTCATGTTATGGGGTCTTCATTCTTCATTTCTTCATTTCTTCTTTCATTTCTTTCTTTCTTTCTTTCTCTTCTTTCTTTCTTTCTTTCCCTTATGGTTGGGATGGTTGCTCCAAGGCTTCACATGGTGCATAATACATGGTCTTATGACCAATATTCATCCTAATCTCCCATAACATTCATTCCAAATCTTAATTATAAAATTACATGAAAAAGAGAAAGTAAATCTAACTAAACTTGCAAAATAGAGATTAGCTAAACATACCACACAATCCCAAGCATGTATATGAATAAATTAGACTTAGCACCCCACACATGAGTAACCAAGTCCACCTATCCTATTTTGGATTATGCTTAGGGGTATAAGCAACCTGCATAGCAAAAATATTTATTAATTTTATTACAGTGCCCCTTAAGCACAATCTCCTGTAGAAGATAATGATCAGACTAAGATCGCCCTATCATCCAGTCTATGCATATACACCCTAACATCCAGTTTAAAATATTATCATAAAATAAAAATTAAGCATCAAACCATGCACGCCTAACATAGCTAGAAATGGTGACTTAGCCTAATGTGTGTGACATTTAAGGCTTGTGTTGCATGTCTTAACTAGGCTTTAAGGTTAGAATTTTCTAAGTATTAAAAATTCAACTTAGAGGGTGGCTTCATTTAAGTGATTTAGTTGATTTGTTAATTTTTATTTGATTATTTGATTTTGTTTGAATGAACTTACACTTAATTACTAAGTATTGTAAAGAGAGGAAAAGAGAAGAGAACGTCTCTTTCCTCCCTACCATAAGTAATTTCTAAGGTACATTCATTAATGATTTTTTTTTAATGAATGTTTTGTTATGTGTTTTAAATAATCCTAAGTTTAGATTTGCTCTAAATAAACCTATTCAATAAGAAATGCATCTTAAAATTAATTAAGGTGAATTATTATCACAAAACACACAACCATTTATTTCTTTCCAACATGTATAACATGCATATGAAATGATTTTAAGCATAGTTATACATGTAAATGCAAATCTTAGCACACCTTAATGATGATTGTAAAGACATATTGTTTAGGAAAATTTGGATATTCCATTAATGCATGATTTTTTTATGTAGAAAAGAGGGGTTTTTTTTATCCATTAATCAAATGCACATTTACATGTATGAAAAACATAAGTGAGTATGATGCCATTATTTTCTACACCAAGGGTATAAGGTATAGACCTTCTTAGGGCTACTTAAAGCCTCGCAACCCTGGGATGTCCAGACTAATATACCACTTTTCTTAAATGCATGTGCATGTACAAAAAGAAAACAAATAGATAAAGAATCATGCAAAAGATTTTTGTTTGTTTGTTTGATTTTGGTTGTTTAATTTACATGTGCAATGTGAAGATCCTTCTTAAGCCATAACATATAAGTGTATATGAATGGATTTAAGCAAGTGTTATGCTCTTTTCAAATGAACTATACACTCTGTAAATCCTATACAAACCTATGTTAAGGAAAGAGAAGAAAATCACATAACACATTCTATGCTATAATCACATGCAAGCTTATAAGTATTCATAGATAGCATACTTTCATTTATAATCTTTGATTTATAAGTTTTGAAAATAATTTTTGATTTAATAGTGATAATAGTCATTCATATTCTTACTTTAGCCAAAATATGCAATTTGACATAAAGGAAACATTTCATTTATTTTGATTTTTCAAAAGATATGAATGCATGATTTCATATGGCATATAATATTTAGCATGCTTGAAAAGAAATAAAGTGATGTAAGCATGTAACTTTATTCACTCTAATTAATTCCTAAAGATAATCTTATGAAATAAGATCATTTAAAGTTAATCAACATTCTTTAAAGAGATTTTTACTTTTATTTCAAGTTTGATTTGATTTAGGAAATGTGAGAGAGTTTGCTGGTCCTAACTCATTTCCCCATGTGTGAATTGATTTAGTTTAATTTTAGAACAATTAGATTGAGTTTATATTTTGTTTAGTTAAGGTGTAAATTAAATCCATTAATTACCCTTACCTATACCACTTTAACATAATTAACCTAACAATTATGAGCCAACATATGATATGCAACCACATGGAATTTAAATTAGCAATGCACCTAGGAAAGAAAGGGGTCTAATGCAATTGGCTCATAATTATTGATTAATTGCTAAATGGTTTAATTATACTTTCATAACCCTCCCACACTGGGTTGGAAATGATTTCCTTAAACTTATCCTTAGGCTCAACACCTAAGGATCTACCCAAGAAGATTGAATAAGTTGATGATTTTGAAATTTGATTAGATTAATTAAGCAGATCATTAGTGGATTATTCCTTAATTATGTTTGAATTAAGAAAAAAGGGGTTTAGGGAATAACTTAGGGAAAGTACCCCAAACCCATTCCATAAACCTCCTACTTACTTAAACAAAATTTAATTATCTTAATTAGGTAATTAAACTATTGTTCACATGCTTAATTACTCTTAATTATATTAAGAGGGTGATTAGGGATTCATTAATTGATTTTCTTAATTAACTTATTAATAAATTCCAAGAAAATTGAGGGAGGCAAAAGTCATCCCACTATTCAAAATCAATTAAAAATAATTTATTGAATTCCCCTCTAAATTATCTTTAAAATGAAGTTGAGTTTGCTTTTTTTTTTATTTTTCTACATTTAAATATGAATTTGTTAAGTTTTAGTGATTAATATGTGATTAAATAACCTAATTATATAACTAATCCCATTGGTGCCACATGGGCTACTAACGTGATGTGCGCTTTCCACATGGCACAACGAGATTGGTTATTTAAGTAGTCAAATCGATTGCTGCGTCAGTCGGTGGTGCTACGCGCTTTCGGCCATCCGATCAAGGATCGGACGGTCAGGACCAAACCTATGGTTTCAAAGGGATAAATCAAAGGATCTATGAGGATTAATCAGGACCATTCATCCAAAACACGCAGGATGGACGGTCCATGATTCATCCGCCTTTGCTATGGAGAGAGACCGTATCCATCGATCGAGCTCACTTGACTAACCAGGCTAGATTCAACCCACACCATTAAGAAGCATATAGAAGAAGTTCCAATGGTGGAAATTCAATGAGATTATAATTTTCTTCACAAATGACCAAAGATTCTTTTACTTAAGCTCGGTATTGATTCATACCTCGTCGGAGGCTATCACCGGTGCTTCCAACGGTGGAGGTAGCTTCTTCTAGTGGAGACAAAGCCCTATTGAGAGTTTGAAGGTTCAATTTGTAGTGGATCTTCCAATTGACCAAAGCTTGCTTCAATGGCTTGCGGCTTTGGTCAAACTCCCTCTTCCCATGGCTTATAGGCTTGGGAAAAGCTTTGGGTGAGCTTGATTTGCCTCTGATGGTGCTTGTAATAGCAATTGGACTTTGGTTGGGTCCTATGTTTTCATCTTAGGCAAAACCGAGAAGAGAGAATGGAATGAGCTTAGAAATGCTTAGGGAAGCTTGTGGATGCTTGCCTTTGATCTTCTAAGCTCAATCGAATGCTAGGAAGCTTGTTTGAGTGGAAATGAGGGAGAGTATATCTCTCCCTACTTTGATCGGATGGCCAAAGCTTGCCTTATCATTTTTATCAAATTGCCTTGATTGAATAGGTTGTTTAGGTTGTTAAGAGCTCCATGTGGTTCAGTTTTGGCAGAGGAGTAGAAGTGTGGAGGTGCACATGTGCTAAGATGAGTGTGGGAGGTGATCCATGTGGAGAATTTTGAGTGGAGTGGTCAATTTTGGCCTTGGGTTGGGTTTGGCTGACCCAAACCCATTGGGTCATGTGCACCATCTCCCTTGGTGTCCAAATTGTCCATTAGGAGGATGCCAAGTGGCCATGAAAAGGAATTGACCAAATTCCAAGTGGATTTGGCCATAGGTTACCCTTTGACCCAAGAGTAAAATGATCATTTGGCTTTGATTTTGATTTGGATAGATTTTATATGATTGAAAAATGCTACCAATGAATTTGGAATTTATTTGATATAATTTGGCTCAAGTTGGCCCATTTAGGTCAAAATGGGTCAAATTGGGTCAAGTTGACCAATTGGTCAAATTGGATCAAACCATAGGTTGGGTTGAGTTCATATGATCATTTGGAAATGATTTGGTATCATTAGTTTGGTTCAATTTGGTTTGGATTTGATTTTTGGTTCATCTGAGTTCACTTAGGTCAAATGGATCAAGTTGACAAATTTGACCCATTTGACCCAATTAAGTTAAGTCATGGGTTGTTTTAGGCTTGGTTGATCATTTGAAATGTTTTGCAAGCTTTGGTTTCAATTAATTTTGGTTTGGTTAAGTTTCAAGTTGATTTGACCTTTTAGGTTAAGTTTGGTTCATGGTCAATTGAGCTAGGTTGGGTCTAGTTTGTCAATTGAGGCTTTGGTCAAGTTCAACAAAGATTTAGAATGAATATGACCCATTGGTTGCAATCAATTTGTCTTAGATCAAGATTTGACATATTTTGACTTTTTAGGTCAACTTGGGTCAACTTGGGTCAAGTGGCCAATTGGCTAGGTTTGGCTCAATTGATGGCTTGATCATATTCAATCATTGATGATGGATTGGTTTCAATCAATTTATCCTATGGTGGATTTTGGCTAGTTAGGTTTCATTTGGGTTAGGTGTTGATTTGGTCAAAGGCTAGGTTTGACTTGGTTGGCCCAATTTGAGTGATTGATCATCTATGATGATTGTTGCTCACAATATGAGGCTTAGATGGACTTAGTTCAATCCAATTTGGTAGATTAGAATTTAGCTCAAGAAAGGTGATTTAGGTCACCTTGGGTCAAGTGAGGCTAAGTGGGTCAATTAGCTTGATCAATGCTTGATTCAAGTTTGATTGAACTCACATATGGACTTGTGATTGAAATATAAATTCATTTGTAAGTATTTGGAGTTAAATGGGTTTTGATTCATTTGATAATTTCAAGTTCAAAGGATGAACATGGGTTTGATTGGTTTGAGTTTTAAATTTAGTTTTGGCTTGATGATTGGAGTTTATGTTTATATTTGGGCTTATGATTGAAGGATTGATTGTTTGAAGAGAAAATTCAAAGGTTTGGATTGATTTGAGTTTGATTTGGCTAAGTTCAAGAATTTGACTTAAAAGAGCGTAGGTTGAATTTGAGTTGGATTTGGGTTTGATTTTTAAATTTGGTTTGATTATTTGAATTTATATTTCATTTATATTTGTGAATATAAATGAGAATATAAATGGGTTATGAGAAAATCTTTTGAATTTGAAGTGATTTGAATTTGATTTGAGCTAAGTCCATAAGATGAAATCAAAAGCTTATGAAAGATTTTGGATTTAGAATTCAATCATGGGTTTCAATCATTTGGAATTGATTCATGATTTAAGAAAATCCATTGGGTTGGAATTGGTTTAAGATTTGATTGAATTTATTTAAGCTAAGTCCATAAGATGAAATCAAAATGGGTCAGAAAGGTTTTGGATTTGAAGTTGATTTAAATTTAAAGTTGATTTGAATTTGAAGTTGATTTGAATTTGAAGTTGATTTGAATTTAAAGTTGATTTGAATTTGAGGTTGATTTGAATTTGAATTTGATTTGAATTTGAATTTAAATTTGAAGTTGAAGTTGATTTGAATTTGAAGTTGATTTGAAGTTGAAGTTTGACTTGAAAGAAGGAAGTAAGGATTTGGTTCAAGCTATAGGGTAGGCAAGTTTTTCTAACACCCCTAAGGCATAGCCACTTCCTATGGCTAATTCTTATAAATCTTTAGAGTTAGGTTAAGTGTTCACCTAATCACTAGAAGTGTCTTAAGACTATGAAACTCTTAATGTCTAAGAGGAGTCCTATGTCTAAGATGAGAGTTGAGAGCTCACTCCAAAAGTGAGGTCAACATGAGCTTATTGCTTTATATGTTAAAACAAAAATGCTTAAGTAAAGCATAAGTGAAATTTGAGATGAATACTTGACTCATAATGAATTGATAATACATTTAAACCCAATTTTGGATAAAAATGGAACTTGAAGTAGAGTAAAAGATAGGGTAAAATTGGGTTTGATAACTCAAATACAAGTAAGAACATAACTTGAATATTTGTCAATGAGCCTGATCATGGTTTATTCAATAAATGCTGGAATCACAATATATTATTCTAAATGAATAAGAAAAATAATAATAAATAATTTCAATAGAACATGTTCAAGCTTGGAGAATGAAGGTGAAACGTGATAATCTATTTACATTCTATAATAGACTATAATGGTTAGTTGGCTAAGAAGAGTTAATTGAACATTTTGGCTTATGGTATATCATGTATGAAAATGATGGAAGGAGAATAAGCCAAATGCAATGCAAATTCATGACATACTTATAGAATGGTTCAATGAAGTTAGAAGGGTAATTTTCAAATGAGGTAGAGCCCAAATCAAACACTAGAGTGGGATTTACAAAGAGCATGCCTTCTTACATTGCAACATTTATTTTAAAATGAATTTAGGAAGGCACTAAATGAACATGAAATTAAAGCACATAGGATTTGTTGAGTGTTATTTCAAACTAAAGTGAAAATCAAATAAAATTCATAAGAGATTTTCACTATAACTAAATAGCCTATTTGCAAGCAAAATTGAAACTTCTTACTGAATAATCAACTTGTATTCAAAAGAAGCTTGAATTCAACTAAGCTTGCTTAAAGGAAGTATAACAGCTCGTATAAGCGAATATAAAATTTGAATGTCGAATTTGCAAAGATCTAATAGGTATTTAATAAGCATAAGCCAATCATTAAAGTTTAAAATTTCTATGAATAAATAAAATGTAAGTAAAGATACAACCTCTTAAGTGCAAATATAAACATAGTTATGCGATATAATATGCCACTAGATCTGCAATTTTTGTACAAACAAACAGAATGCAATGCTAAATTAAATTATCCATGAATTATAGAGCTTCTTTCAATCCAAAAATTAAGAAATTTCATTCTAATTATGATTTTCAAAATCAATGATTTCATTAATTAGATGAAATAATTTAAGTTATAAATACCTACATGTGCTCAGACATAGAGATTTAAAATGTAAATTTTAGTGTCCAAAAGTGAGCTAAGTTGGAATTAAAGAAAATATGAAATTAATTTTAGAAATAAAAAATTACCTAAATTACTAAACACCAAGACAGTTCCACAATAATGCTTAAATTTAGTTCAAGGATGTCATAGCATTTCCCGTTTGGTGCTTAGGGCCAGGATGCAGGATTATAACAAAAAATCATTATTATAAGAATTTTAATTTATTAAAATATCTAAGAAGCTAATTATATCATATGACAGTAGATCCGATTCTCTATTATTAAACTAATAAAGTTGATAGGATATGAAATAATAAATTAAATGATCAAGTAAACTCATAAACCCTGATGATGGTTGAGTTGAATACAAATTTCAACTGGAGGGGATACTTACCATCAAATGTGCTTACAAGCTCAAATTGAATTAATCAAAATCAAGTATCAATACAAATATAAAATCGGATAAATTAATAAGTGTTAAATACTTAAATGAAATTTAATCTTTAAAAACTTAAAGCAAAATCTAACTCAATCCACCTTTCGCAACTATTTGTTAAAGGTGGCGAATTAAGAAAACTCTAGCTCACAAAGGAGTCAATATCAAATCAAATGTATTTTTATATTCACTCTCATTCAATCTCATGATAGTAAGAATGTGGCTCATATCCTCTGTCTGCGTGGTTTGGTGATAAACGCGTATGATAATTAAATTGAGTTCTCGATCAGTGGTTGTCACCAAATGACACCATTATATTACGATCATGATTGTAGCATGTATGCTCCCCATGGCTTTGTATCTTGAGATGTGAATAATAGGGTACACTTGATAGGGCAAAAAGTCCTCCGTTAGCTAAGGTAGACTTAAGATTGTCTACTTAAACAAACACCACTCATGTCTAGAGCGTGGGCAGCTGATGCGATAAGGATCGGATCCATTGGGTCGACATTCTACTAAGTAGGCCACCATGACGGCCGGGATGATGAAACTATGAGATCTAGATCGGACACGTCATCATTACCCCAACCATACGCTAAGTTAAAATAAATTTTAAACTCCATATCTATACGCTACTGATTTAAATATCTAACAATTACTAGCCTTAATCGAAAGTTCTCTCCTGCATTGGGATGGGAAATTAACCATAGACTCCTATGCTATAAACTCAATCATATATATAAAGTCCTAGCAAAATGGGTGGGGGTTTGGTTTCTGTGGGAAAACAGGAGACTCGGGGAGGGGTGTCGAGAGAGAAATGGCTATTGATATGAGGGAATGTGGATATGGCGAAGACGCCAGAAATGGGGAAAAAGAGGGAAATGCTAGAAATTTAGAGGATTCCGTCTGATGATGACGGCGTTCCTTCTCCGCTATGGCAAAGGGAATGATCGGAGAAAGAAATTGGCGGTTGTGTGCACGATTGGAAAAAGTGTCGTGTCGTTGTTGGGTCGATTGGAGGAAGATCAAGAAGGGTATGGATTGGAGGGAGAGATGCTTGCGGATCGAGGTTCGAAGAGGATGAGGGGCTTACGGGTTGCGATTTGAGGGAGACCGAACAAGAACGAGGGCTTGCGGCTTGAAGCGAACGAACCAGAGCTCTGGTTTGCGGCTTCGAGGGAGACGGACTGAGGAGTTTTTTTTTTTTTTTCGGGATCGTGCGTGAGAGGAAAACTGAATTAGTGCTTTCGGTTGCCTCTGTGCGTGAAAAAGGGGAAGATCGTGCGCGTGAGCAGAAGAAAACTGAACGAGTGTGCGTGTCCCCTTGGCCGAATATGATTGAACCCGAGCCCTTAAAAAAAAAAAAAAAAATTTGTGTCATTTTGTAAAACTGCCTAGGATGAGAATGGGTGAGAATTATGAGAACATTTATTTTAAAATTTAATTTAATTAATTTATATAATAAAATTTATACATATTTTATTTATAATTAATTTATCTGAATTAACTTATTTTCATTCTATTTTCACTCTCCCTCTTTTATTGTTATTATAATTATTTATTTATTTTTTATATTCCAAGAAATGGAATAATAGTGAGGGTAAACATTTACCAAGTTCAATCAAAGATAACTGAGAGAATTTGGTCTCCAATGAAGTTTACACTCTAATATATATGTTACTGTTTTAAGAAGTATCAGATGAAATCAGTCAACCATCGAGCTTGAAATCTTACGCCCTCATTTCTTTTCCTATTAAATCCTGATATTACTGTTCATCTATGCATACAAAATCTAATAAGGGTGACAACATATCATAGCATGTAAAATTTCCACGTAAAACTAAAATTTTGAATTTAAATTTACAGTCGATTGGATCAGTGCAAATTACATAAGCAATGAGCAATTCTTCCAATTTTTTATTTGCTTCAAAATCATCACTGTTTAACCTTAGTTTAACTCAGCACAGTTCCTGAAGGATCAATAAATCTAAGTAATCTTCAAAATCAACTCTTCTCTACAATAATATTTTGATGCATGTGCCCCAATATGCATAGCTTTTAGGTCTCAGTGCACGAGGAGACCGCTGCTCTTTCTGCACATGGAGGTCCCAAGATCTCTTGTCCTCCAACCGACCACTGAAAAAAATTTGTAGGATAAAGAGAATGTTCCCTTCTCCTAGGCCTCCTCACCTACCATTTACCACTCTTTAGACAAAATAAATACAAATAAAATAAATCATTTCTCTATTGCTAGATATCAGAAGTAGAACTTTAACTAAAAGTAAAATAAAAAAGAATGATTCCAAATGAAATAGTTAAGAATATTACAGCGGATTAAAGTTAGTTAAGAAATAAAAATAACAACTGTAAAGTGGATCCACAAATCATGTTCCAGTGATGAGAATTAATCAGCTTGTTCAGTGATCAGAAGTCTATTAAGCTTCTGAGTACTGTGGGCTTGTTCTGAAGCAAAAGACTCATATGATCTTACCAAAACAAAAAAAGGGTTCTGCGACACTACTAAGGAAAAAAGAACGAAAGTGACATTTAGGGACCTCATAGATCTGCATCAGTAGCTTGAAACCCCCACATGCAGCATTGTTCCCTAGTTCCCTTCGACAGCACACCAAGACCTTTAAGCTCCCAAAAATTTTGTGGTACCCAACTTCACTTTCAAATATTGAAATATACAATAATTCTCATTTGACTTCATGCGTAAGTTATTCCGTTTTTTATACGATACACTTATGTATAACCCTAAAATTAAGTTTATAGACTACACACACATATGTAAAGTGGTTTTGATGTAAGCTCTTTTATAATTTACATTGTACGTAGGTGTGTATAATCATATAACTTAAATTAGTAGCCATACAGACAGATCTATTAGTATTTTAGCTCAAGTACATCTATTTTGTGCTGTACAAAGGTACTTATTTACCATCTTTTAAACTTAGTAAGTGGGTTGTGAACACCTATGTATAGATATTTTATGAAATATTATTTCATCCTTTTTGTTGTATATACTTGTGTATATCATAAAATATTTAAAACATGTACTAAAAAACATGTTAAATAAATAATAGTTTTTTTTACTAAATAATATTTTATTTTGTTAATTATGAATCTAAGAGCTATGTAAAAGATATTATTGATGATATAAAATTTTCTTTTGACATGAAGTCAACAAAACTTTTCAATATTATTAATACAGTGAGAAAGTTAGATTATGATTATTCCCATTATATTGGTTTTGCTGTTCAAAATAATTATGCTTATTATTCAAGATTACAAAAAGAAGGCTTCATAAAAAAAAATATCGATAAAATCACCTTATGAAGTGCAGTTTTGCAAGAAAAATAATAGTTGTTTTTGAATATTTTGTAGGGAGGTAACTATATTATCCCAAAAAATAGATGATAACTTATTCTATAGACAATATATATATATATATATACACTAGGATTTTTGCTACCTGATATATGATGCTAGATAAGGTTTATTTATTTTGAGTGAATAGGTTTCCTATGGTGATTCTTAATATCGTAATGGTAGATAGGTTGAAGAACAATGCTAATAATGGCCATAATATTTAAAACTTGTCATTACGAATAAGCACTTGTAAGAAAAAGAATAGAAAAGTACACAAGAGTTTAATATACATAGTTTTGTTAGACTATCAACATTGATGATTAGAAAATCTTGAATGCCTTTCTTAGCAACATTCACAATTTCTTCTCTTAACGCTTAACTTTTATTCTATGTTTTTTTATAATAATAATAATCATCATCAAGTGTCTCACAAGCACTATAATTTAAATTTTATGTGTTATAAGGGTTTTATGAAGTGATGTAGTTTATAGGCAATAGGGACTCTCTTGTGTAGGGGTGCATCAGTAGTTTGCATATCTCTAACTAGCATATAGTGTAATTAGTAATTAACTTGAACTTTGAATGGAGATTTTAAAGCTTATGCTCGTATATGGCAAAGCTTTTCTTCTTCACTTTTCTATGTGTGCTTCCTTAAGTTTATCCCCAATATCTGTCCCTTTTAAATATTAGTATCATTGGGGATTGACTTTAGAATTTTAATTTTGGCATGTAATGGAACCATCCTCTTTTGTGACCTTTCATCTTTAACATTACAAAAGCTCATATTAGTCATGACTTTTAGCTTACTATAGCTTATTTAGATAAAAATATAATGTTATTTATATTCCCCTTAAATTTTTTTCATGGTACTTTAGCTAGTAAAGATTCTCTAAAGTTTGGGGACAAAATGACTTTTCAAATGTAAAATAATGACAACACACATAAATTTATGAAATAAAGACCTCAATTCACTATTCAAATTCTCATCGTTAGTTTATTCTATTATAGATATTTTGGCATGGAGGTTTTCCATAAGTTCTTTGATATCATGGGCTTGATGACTTCAATATTTATATATTAGATAGTAGACATATCCTCTTTATTAAATTACAAAATAGTGAGATAATACAACATACCCTTTTTTAGATAATTTTAAAATGTTATGGGAATTTGATGACTCTGTGGTGGATGTGAAGAATCATCGATCATTCCTTTTTGAATTTCATTACCACAAATTAGCATACATTTTTATGAATGATAACAACCTTTATCTTTTAATTATTATTTTTTACAATCATCTTAAAATTGACTTAATTACTTTCAATTTGTCATAATCTTCAGTTTCAAGAGTATTCATGGAAATGAACATAATGGCTAAAATAGATAACGAATTTTAGTTAGGATGGGGGTCCTAAACTTCAAAAAGTTGAATTTAATTCTTTTCCTTTTTATGTTTTCATAAAATATAGTAATCTCACTTTAATTTTGATTTTTAAAGCTTCATCTTAACTTTAAAAAAATAGAAGAAAAAATATCAAGATCTTAACATGGAGGGTATGCAAAGTTGGATTGGACAATAATCTTTTATATTAATCACTTGATGATAATGCAACAACTTATAGATACTATTAGAATATGGAAAAGAAGCTAGTATCATTAATATGTGTCCTTCTTTATTGTTGGAGTACACATAATGAGAGTTACTTTTTGCTATGAAAAAAAAATTTTTCCTTAAAAATGAAACAAAAAGTAGGACATCCTTTCTACAAGCAACTTGGAAAAAACTCTTTCCTTCTTTCTCAATTAGTAGCATCCCCAACCCTCTTTTCCCTCTCTATTTTCTTGTAGTTGTGAGATATTAAATTCTTCTTACTAAGGCTCTTCTATAATAAAAATAAAGTATGAGTTTGGGGATATAAAATTTATTATTAAATCCCACAACATATTAAAAGATTTCTTAAAGTCAATAAAAGATCTCACATGATGTTTTAGGTCAATGAGTGATCATGTCAAGATAAAATCTCCAATATATTCCTACAACCCACAAAAATTAAATAGATTACTTAAATTTTTTTCAATTAAAGAGGATGTTCAATTATATATTTTAATGACTTTGTTATATGAAAAATTGAGGCTCCTAATCTAACAAGCTTTGTGATTCTTCTTCGATTTTTGATCCAAATATCATATTTATGCATCAAAAGTAATATGGATCATTCAAAGTTCTTAAAGGAGACCTCCCTTAGCACTACATGAATAACTAAAAATTAATATCATCACCTCATAACCCTTTATTTTTGATGTATAAAGTAAAAGAAACTAGTTAAGATTAGCCTCTTTCTAGAACTCTGATTAGATCAAAAATGCTTTTGAACAAATTCCAAGCATCATGGCTACATAAGCAAAATAATTAAATATATAAGATAATTTATGGGAATCTGGACAAAACAAAGTGCAAGATTTGAACCACCACTGTATTATGATTTATGGACAGTGCAACATCAAACACATTTTTGGTACTTGCAAAAACTTATAATGTTATAATAGCCATCTATAAATAAAGGTTTCAACATGTGATGCATGGCATGGCTTAGCTTCACTAAACAAGAATTGTTGAGCTCTAATGTTTGTAAAAATGCACATGACTCTCCACTATTTATTGATAGGCTATATAAGTCTTTGAAAAGATGATATTATGTTGTAATGTATAACCATTAAGAATAGCTTTTGTGCTAGAAAAACTCCTTTGGCGACTCAATTTGTGTGTGTTTTTGAGATACCTTCCTTTCTTTCTTTCTACCTCCACATCTATCAAAATGAAAGCTTTAAGTCTAGGTTGGTATGGTCATGCTTGTGTTCTTTGAGGCTTTATATGAGTGTATATAAGTCTTTGAGACATAAATGAGGTTATTAGATTTTTGGATGTTAATAAATTTGTGACTGCATTCTAATGCAAATGAACCATGCTTAGATTGAGTATGCTAGAGTTATGGTTTTGTTTGGGATAGTTTGGAAACTTTCAAATAAGGATAAGTTCAAGCTCTTAAATGAGCTTAAAATTTTTGATATTGTTTGATTTAGTTGGTAACATTCTAAGCATGACCAAAGATGAGAAACAAGGCAAGAGGTGATCATTAAATGCATTAAAAAAACCAATTGATTGCTCTCATTTTGAAGACATATATCTTTATAAAATTCACACACACACACACACACACACACATATACATGTGTATATATATGTGCTTAACTTCATTTAATAAATGAGCTAAAAATTTGTTGCTTGATTTAATTTAGTTATCATATGAGTTGAATTAGACTAAGTATTTGCTTCACTTGATGAATCCAATATAGCATAATTTTTAATAATAAAATTCAACTATTTTTTTAACAATTAAGAAGAAGAGTTTTCTAATCCCCCATATAAATATTTTTGTGAAAAACACCAAAATAAAATGCTACTAAGTAGATCCCATTCACTCATAAACTAAAGTTTCTTATATCGAAATTCCTTAGGCTCATGTGATGAAAAATTAAGTAATTATTTCAAATGTATTGATTTGTTTCATACTAAATTTTCTCATTTGAAACTTTATTGTGCATTGAGATTAAGCACCTGAATTTTTTAGAATTTGATAGTTATAGTTATGATCCAATTCATCATAACTATTTTTTATTTCTTCAACTTCTATTCTCTTGTTAAATAATAAGTTTATCAATGGATAATCGATATTAGATTGCTACATGTTAATTGATTGTTTTCAATGAAATTTCAGCCAAAGCAATCAACTAGAGGGCTTTATAGGTATCATATGGTTTTCGCAATTGATTTCATTTCATAAGATTGATGCTTTAGAAGTGTACAACTTTCCAACACAATATTCTCTATTGATTCCACTTGTTAATTATTTCTTATGAAATATCTTTTTCCAATCTTTTAGGGCTATTCATTGGTCAAAGTTTCTTTATGGTTGTAGGAATACCATTGCTAGACATAGCTCTTGAAGCACTTTTTGTTTATAGTGTGAATAAAGATCAAGTGCAATGAAGCTTTTTATTTCTTAAAATATGAGTGATGTGATATTTAGTTGGATTCTTCATAATTATGTAATAATTATTCAGCTAAGGAGAAAATCTATTTTGTATTGTGTTTAGACAAAATTTTGTTAAAAGTGAGCCTATCACATATAGTGAAAACTACTAGGCAGCTATTAGAAGTACGAGTATAAGTCATTTAGTCATATTCATATCAAAATTCATGTGTTGTATCTACATAATTTTCCTTAAATAAACAATCAAAATGAAATAGAATTTGATTTTTTTATAATATATTTGTTGAAGTATTTCTTTGATACCATTGTGCAAACAATGTGGTCATAAAACTTAGCCAATCTGAGAAGAATTTATTAGCTTTCAACAATTTGAAAATCTAATGAACAAAGAAACATTTCAAGTTGTGATATGCTTTTTTGAATCACATTACGCTAGAGACTAATGTGTCAAGTACGTGGTGGCAAATGTGGCCCCCAAATTAAGCATGTGACATGTTCACATGGGCAGTAAAAGAAATCACAGCTGGGCTCTCTGTTGAAGCCTAAGGGCATAGGATCTACATAACAGATCCGATGTGATGGGTGATAGAGTGGGCCAAACATTCGGAATCAAGCTTCTTAATCAAACCAACTTAGTCCTCCTCTCCCTTTCACTTTCACACACCTCTCTCTCTCACTCTCTCTCTCTCTATCTCCCTCACAATCATTGATTGTTCAAGACAATTCATAACCACTAATTTACTTTTCATTAGCCTTTTTTTTTCAATGGCTCCATCCAAGTTGTACATTTCTTTTAAATAATTATATCGATAAATCTCAGTTAGGTCATGAAAGACAATATATTTTATATAGAATATAAAAGCTCAGAGATAAAAGACAATTAACAAATAAAAAAGCACACACACAGGGAGAAGTTTTCTTTTCAAAAAAAAAAATTTTAAATGTTTAGGATATTTGATCATTTGTCTTCAACATATATACATTTTATTTTTTCGATTTTTGAAAATTTTGACATGTTGCATCAGAATATTATGATATATATTTTCAAATTTTTTGCTACATAGTTTGATTTTAATGACTCATGAGATATACATGGTCAAAGAAGAAGAAAAATTAGACTTTGGTTGTTTCTAAGAGTGAATCTCAATTGGACGTAGATATGTGTCATAAAATCCACACATATGTAAAGATCATAAATTCATGAATTAGAATAATGTAATTGGCGCTTTACCTCTCTCTCATATATATATATATATATATATATATATATATATATATATATACTGTAGAAAATTTATGATGATTATGATGATATAATGCATTGAAAATGAAAAATGACATTTCTGCTTTGATTTATAGTTCTTAAATCTGAGAAGCTACTTATCTATTTCCTGAACTCTCTGCTGCCGGGCACCATTGCTTTTACTGCACTACAAGATTCCTTATACAAGTATCACTTTGCAGCAGCTTAAAGTAGCAGATTTCTGTCATTGTGTAGTCCCAATCTATCAATGCTGCATTTATACAGACTGATGAGAACTGCATTGCTGTCCATCGAATTAACTTACTGGGACAGGTAGTGACCTAGCTTGTGAATATTATATCAGTTCAGAATATAGTTTATAACTAAAATAATTGATGAGCTATCGAAATTTCTTTTTGTTAATAACATGAAACTAGAAAATATCATCAAGAATTTAAATATTCCAACTTGAACTTTCAGACAAGATTAAAATGAGCAGTATCCTCACTTCCTAATTGCACTCACCACAATAAGGCCATAGAAACAAGTCTTGTGGAGCAAGTTGATGTCCTCTGAGAACTTCTTCTCAAACCTATTGAAAAGTTTCTCTGTGAACACCAAACCAAGGTGAGCTTCAATGAGTGGCCTCAAGCCTGCTTGAACCAAGTTGACCTTAGCTCGACCGTAGGAGACGGGATCCTTAATCCAATCCTCCTGTTTCTCCTTCGAATGTTCGATCAATTTTAAGTACTCTATGCACTTGATTTCAAAGCCTTTGCACTTTTCAAATGCATATTTGACCTCTTCCATGCTCCTCATATATGCTGGAATGTTGAACATGTCTCGAGTCTCTTCTTCGATCCATCCCTGGTACAAAATGATTTTAAATAAGGCAGCTTGATTGCTTAGTTTTGTGCTCAAATATATGAACCTTCTGTTCATAAAAAAAAGTGATGAACAAGAGTAAGAAATCTCAATAGCTGAAGTAAATGTGGATGGGGACAAGAACAGGAGGAGGAAAAGGTCATGGGCCAAGGATGTAGTGTCATGTTGGCTTTAAGGTGGGAAGGGGGGAATGATTGACACATAATGTGAGGGGTAGCACATATGATAATAGAAATATATATACCTCATTAACCAATTCCTTCCAAGCTTGATCAATAATGGTGAATGGGTGTTTTGCCCTCGTATCATCATCATTCAACTGGTTCTCAGGAGGCTGTAAGCTAGGCCTCCCCGCCATTAACAAGAAGAGGACCCCTCCCTCCACAATCTCCGCTTTCCGACAATGGAGGAACTTCTCCAAGTCTTCTTGTGATTGCTTCGCATAGGCGTCGACGACCTCGTCCTTGGCCCCGTCGATCCACACCCTCCCTTTGTTCCATGCAGGTGACTGCCTATTCAGCACTGCCTCGGGAATCTATGCATCATTCAAGAATGCTATCAACATACTATCACAAGGTAGACAATCTAGCGTGCTTAATCAATTGACTATGAATTGATTCAAAATTTTATGACACAAAAGTGTTCAAACGAAAGAAAGATAAAAACAATGAAGTTGCGAGTAACTTATTATATACCCTAGAAAGCCAATGCAAGGAGTTCAAACTAACAACCAAATGGAGCTTCCCAGAGGGGAACAAGCGCCCATAGAAGGAACCAGGAACACCAGCCACAAAGTATGGCCTTTCTGTTGTATCAAATGATGGTAAAAGCAACTGAAACAGTGAGTTGAAGTCATTCGAAGGCAGATCGGAGAAAGATGCCTCGAATTCTGGTACATGGCTGAGCTCAGCCTCGTACCGCTTCCGCAAGCTCCGCACAACAAACTCAACAGTGGAGACTGTGTTGTAACCAGTGGCACAACCCAAGTCCGCAATCCTTATCGATTCTTCTCCACGAAAAAGCTTCATTGAGGCAATGGCGTCATGTAATAGAGGCTTTGATAAGGCGATAGCACATGCAGTTGCTTCAGAATTCTTGGCATAGCTGACATCAGTGTCACCTCCTTGCATGCAAAATACTCTGTGGAGTTCTCTTGCACATGCTTGCCGCTTTCCATTGTTTGAGAATTTATGCTCGATTGTTGATGTAATGGGTAAAACTCCCATGGTTGTTGCAGGAGAGTCCATGGTTTTGATTTAAGTTGAAGGAATGGGAGGAAAAGAGGAAGGGTGTGCACTTAGTAGAGAGAGAGAGAGAGAGAGAGAGAGAGAGAGAGAGAGAGAGGGGGAGTGATGGAATTGAAGGAGAAGAGGTAAATGATATAAAAAGAAGCTTTTTGTGTGGAAATGCTTACTCTACATTCATGTCGCACTTAAGGAACTCATGAATATAATAGATGGTTTTGGTCCCACTTTCGAGATATGGATAGAACCTTACATGAGGAGGTTATCATGATGGTTAAAATAGACTGAGCAATGCAAGTTCAACGAATGTGCAGTTTAAATGAAACCAAAATACCAAATTCTATTATATTATATTATATTATATATATATATATATATATATATATATATATATATATATATATATATATATATATATATATATATATATATATATATATATATATATATATATCATTTATTTACTTGATTTCAAAATAAAATACCCGATTGAAATTTTATTTATAATGACTGCTTTGTTTCATATGCTCAAAAAAGTACGTAGAAATTATACTAAACTTGTCGCATTATCACAAGAAAAAAAAACTGTTTTTTTCTAATAGCATTCATTTGTATTCAAGATTATTATTAATTTTCTTTTTTCAGTAAATTGTCCCATCATGAAAATTAAATTGTTCTCAGCTCAAATAAAAAAACTTCCCTATGTTATTTATTGATAGTTTCTTAATTAGGATAATGATCAAATTCTTCATTGATAAAACGATACCTACCTTTATACGCATTTATATTAAAATTACTATTATATTTAACCATTATTTTCTTATATGCATATTATTCTAATATATAGCATTCAATATGACAGAAGTATTAAAAATGTGTTTATTTCATCATTTGAGAAGCATAGCTCTTTGGGAAGGTAAACTGTCACAAAATATAAATGCTCCTTTGCATAATTTAATCATCAGTTATATATATATATATATATATATATATATATATATATATATATATATATATTAAAAAATATTTATTAATACTTCAAAACTATGGAACCTTTCAATATTATTTTTGTAAGTTAAACCCATCAGTTCTCATCCTTATCGCTTACATTAACAGCTTTATGTCAAATCGCATGCGTAGTTTTAAGTATTCATTTCATGTAGAAAAGTCAACATATGTTTATGCCTCAAATGATAAGAGATAATTTTAAAAATTTGCTTATTTAAATTAAAAAATAGAGTTATTATTATTTTTTATTTGAAATAGATGGAGCTTGAGAACTCTGAATACGATCTTTGAGTTCTATTTGTACAAAGTGGCAGCTTTTGGTTAAGAGTTTCGATATATATATATATATATATATATATATATATATATAATGGAGAGCCTCAAATAAAAAGAGGGATAATACATATAACGTATTTGAGACTGATGAATTTGAAATTATAGCAAATGATATTATGATATAATTTTTTTAAAAATTGTTAAAAAAATTATCATAGAATTATCTGATGCAATTACTGTAATATTACGCTCGAGAGATCTACAAAGTAGATTATTTCAATTAAGAATGTTAAGACTTTTATGTAATCTTATTTAAATATTGAAGAATTTATATACGTGATACATAATTTTTATATATTTATATATCTAATATCTAAATTTTTATATTTATAAAAATAATATTTAAATCTTTAATATTACATCAAAAATAATATTAACATAAAATTTTTAAAGTGAAATGAACTTTTTTATGTATAAATACAAATCAAACTTTAAAATTTTTTTCTTACTTAATTTTAATATGAATAATTTGTTTGTCCATGTCAGTAAATTGCAAAAAATCATCTCTATTGCTTTCTACTGTGGGAAAAATAACAAAAGCTCAAACCGATTAAACACAAAATACAAATGACAAAATCAAGTAGAAATAAATATATGAAAAAAAATACGGAAGGAAGATGTATTAAAACTCCTTCAAACAATAAAATAGTGAACAAGTTAGCGCTTTGGCAGAGCGACGAGGAATTCCTCATGCAGAGCAGCACGTGAGATTGCAATGCTTAATTAGGGCTGAAGGCAATCAAGCAAAAGCTGCAATCACCCAATAAAATTTTTTTAATAGCTTGTTGGATCCATGAAACTTATGCATATTGAATATCCTCTAACGCTAAATCTAATTGATATTAGAAAGACAAAAATTATAATACTTTTTATTAATTTGAATAATATAATGATATAAGGGTGTTTATATGAATAATATTAAAAATACTATAAATAAAATAAATAAATTATTTTATTAAAAGAATTTTATAATAATAATTAGAAATTTTTACTATAAATATTAGAGATATACTTTAATATTTAAAAGATAATGTAAAATTTTAGTAGCTTTAACATATATAGTTTCATGTTTTCATTAGACATTTCTTTTAGTATTAGTTCTTTTTCTAATCATTTTCTCGAATCAAAATTAAAAACATATCACATCCAATCTAATTAGAGCTAGGTTTTCGAGATTTGATTCATTGAGATGCCTTGTTATAAATTAAAGGCTAGGACCTATATTTGTAGTCAATCAGAGTTGTACTAGATCAGGAGTTTTAAATTCGTCAGGCGAGGATTCATGTAAACAGTAAAAAGTAGTTGTGGAATTCACGTAAAAATTTCTGTCATATTTAGCTTTGCTTAATTTAGTTACTGAAACTCTGAATTTCTACTATATATTCGTTGAATTACTACAGATTCTTGAAAAATACGCAAAATAATTTTAATCCATAAGGCCAAGAAGGGAATTCAGCATGTTCTTCACGAGTACTGCCACACACAAAATATTTATACAAAAATGCATTTAGAAATCAATTAAAATGAGAAAACGTCATCTAGTTTTCTGAAAAAAATGTTTTTATATGACTTATATATGGCATTATTCTTTCTTTATTTCGTTAAACATTCAAAACTTAAACAAGACAAAATATTCAATATATGCAGTTATTGAATCTTTTTTCTGCTTTAACCGCTCTTACGAACAAATATAAGATGAAATATATTATGCTAGCAGACTAACTCCTACTCATTAATTAAACTGTTATCACCTTAAGTAAATTTGCATGAATATATATATATATATATATATATATATATATATATATATATATATATATATATTAAAGCTTATATAAAGGTGACTCATAATTGATCTATACCGTACGCACATGATTTACACTAAATTTTCCAGACTGACGAATTAATAATTGCTATGATCTATATTTGACCAAGCAATGATGGTCAAGACTAAACTGTCCCAAGTTTGATGAGTTATGAACTTGCTGAAGCTAAGGGAAGAAGTGGGGGGCCGGCTATGTAGATACATATATGGTCTGAGATGCAATAAGACTAAAAGCCATAGGTAGCATCTATAGGCATTAGAAGGCATTTTTTGCTTTACTCAGTTGAGCCCAGCTTTTTGGAAGCCATTACTAGACTGCAAGCTCAGCTCCAACTATAAGTCTCATCCATGACAACTGTGCTTTGTACCTCTCCATGCTGGTAAACCAGTAGTCACATGCATTTGCTTCTTCAACTCAGATATAAGTGCGAGAAGTGGGGGGCCTGCTACATATACCCTTTCTTGGTAAGATTTTTTTTTCTAATTGAACTTTTGTCTGTATTAAATTTGTATTCTGTCGTTTAATTTTCCTAGAAAAAAAATATTTGCTTCACATTTTATATATTGATCAAATAATTTTATTAAGAAATATAAGATGTTATAAGTGATATATACAGTACATGAATCCTGAGATTGTTTGATTGATGGGTTTGGTTGTGTAGTAGTATCTTTGGAGTTTAGGGAATTAAAGTCTCAGATTTATTTAATGGATTTTTTGAGCTAGAGATTTATCTTAAGAAATAGGTGAAATATAATTTAAATATATAGAGAGAGAAAAAATAAATAATTCTCATAGCAAAACTTTATTATAACTTTGATTATGGAGAGTTACTACTATAACTTTTTTGATACAATTTACAATTGATGCAGCATAAAGATGGCACCCACCTCTTTATAAAAAAAAATTAGGACAAAAAACTCAAACTTTTTTTATGAAATGAAGCACAAACAAATAATTATACTTGTTTTCTTCAACGCACTCTTGTCCACTTTAAACTATGGAAATAGGAAACAACTTCCAAATTGAATGCTCATAGCATAATGTCAAGGGGAGATTCAAAAAAAAAAATGGATTAAAAATTATATTTTTAACATAATTTTTCAAACTACTAAATGCATGATGCATTGTTTTTTTTTTTTTTCCATTATCACTTTTATTGCAAAAAATATTACTGAAATATTAGTCTAGTTTTCTCTTGATTGCTTAAAAGTTGAACTACTTAACTAGATTTTGAATTCTATGGACCTTGCACTGTGGCTTTTGGTAAAAGTAATAAAGCAATAGCCAAGAAGTAAATGATGATTCAATAGAACTAAATGATGAAATTAGAGCTTATATTTTTTTTGTACAATTCATATAGAAATGACTTTTTAAACTAAAAAATAAGTGTTGATCTATCATAAAAACCTTATTTAACTTTTTTTATCTAATTGTTGAATTTTGTAATGTACTTGGTAGCATTATAAAGTCTGTGAGGTTACTATTAATCTGATTGCTATAATGTATATTCAAATTCCCTATTTTGAGTTGGACTATTGATTACTATATTGTCTTAATTGTTGTAATATTGGTATGCAATGGAATAAATGTACAATTTTAAATTTTCAAAAGTAATTAGTTTTTTGTTCCCTTTTTGATGGAAAGGCAATTTGTGATGGCCATGCCTATGATTATTTTGATGCTAAAAAAGTATGGTTGTCTAAAATTCGATAGTACAACTTGTCATGACGCACGACATCTTAACCTAGTGGTTGAGAGCTTAAGTTTTAAACTAAGAGGCTTGTGTTCAAACTCTATTTTGATAAAAAAAAATTGTACTATTTAAAAAAAAAAACTTATGGAAAGAAAAGTCAACAAAATTCAAAATTAGCGATAGTCACGTTGATGAAAATTTTGATGGAGATCGAATTCAATGGAGTTCAAATTAGCAACAACTATTTTGCTGAATAGTTTCAACCTATTCTAATTTAATGACAACTTTTCAATGGAAAGGTGGATGGACTCAAAATTAGCATAATTCATCAATGAAAAGTTTCATCATATCTCATCAATGGGTCCATTAATCACATGTTCAACAACTAATAGTTATCACATTGGCATGAGCTTATTACAACTACACAAATAATATCTAATCTCATTAATCTTTTTATATTCAACACTCATATATTTCTTCATTTTTTATTTAGTTGGTATGTGAAATATGTGTTGATACTATGACCTCATATGACTGACTACTTAATTTAATAATAATAATAATTAAGTGATATTATTTAATAATTTTATTAGAGTTTCTTCTAGGTTGATCATTTTTCCAACTACTTTGAAGATGATGTTATATTTATGTATGCTAGCTCACTTAGAAATCTAATATCTCTCATTCAAGATATCAAGATTTGATTAAGAAATAAGGTATCTAAGAGTTTGATATAGGTTGATGTGATATTTGTGTATCTTTAGAATACTATATTTGATCGAGTTGATTTTATCAAAATATCTCAAAATAATGAACACAACTAAAATTTGTTGAAATATGTCATTATATGTGGGCTCCAAAAATTTGCCACCGACCTCTTCTATAAAAAGAGTAGTTTAAAGTGTCGATGTAATTTTCATAAGGCAGAAGGCACATGAAATAGTAGATAAGACACTACCCAGAGATTTTATTTTCATTTGGTGAGAACTTTAGATCTGGTTCCAGGTTTCCTATAGGCGCAAGCCCCTATAGTTAATTACCCCTCCCAATAAGTGAGAGAGAACCTTCGATTAAGGCTAGTCTTCAAATCGCAAAATGTGTAGCATATAGTAGCAATATGTAGAGTTTTAGAATTTAAGATATGAAATTTATCATTTCAACTTAAACCGGATGGTTGGGAGAATGATGACGTGCCCGATCTAGATCCCATGGTTTCATCATCTCGGGCAGTCGTGGTCCCTAGTCTACTTAGTTAGAGGAGGTTAATCTAACCCCAGAATGATCCTCATCGCCAACATGGGTTACGTCATCCAAGAAATCCTTGTAGACCCGGGGTGGTGTTTGTCTAAGGAGATAATTTTAAGTCCACCTTAGCTGACAGAGGGTTGTTTGCCCTATCAAGTATACTCAATGATTCACAACTCAAAGGACAGAGCCAATTGGGAAGATACGGGCAACGATCGTGATCGTAATATAATGGAGCCGGATTGGCCAAACCACCCGATCAGAGGACTCGGTCATAATGCTTTATCATGGAGCTACCAAAAGCCATGTAGTTCGGAGGACACGCCACGCCCCATCGGCAAGAGATTGATTGAGAGAGAACATAGTAGAATACTTGATTTGACATTGGCTCCTTTGTGAGCTAAAGTTTTCTTATTTTGTCACCCCCGACAAACAGTTGCGGAAAGTGAATAGATTGATTTTGATTTAAGTTTTTTAGTGATAGAGTTTCATTTAAGTAATTTCAGATTGTTATTTGACTTGAATTGATTTGATTAGAAAAATTGATTGATTTGAATATGTTGAAGAGCTTTAGATCCTGTCAACTCTGTTTAGTTGCTAATAGAGGATTAGATCTACTATCACTTGACAGAATCAGTTTCTCAAATATTTCACTGATTTAAAACTCTTATTATAGATTTTTAGGCTTTGTTAACCCGGAACCATGTCATAAGACTAAACCAGGAAACAACCCCGCGAAGCATCCTCAAACACTTGAATTTAAGCATTCAAAGATAGATATCTCTGTGTATAGTAATTTTAGGTAACTTTATGTTTGAACTATGAGACTGATTTTGTATTTTTTTATTTCTTTTATTTCAATTTAGCTTGCGCAGCCTTTTCAGACATTAAAATTTGCACTTGAAATCTCTATGTTCGAGCACATGCAGGTTCAGAGCTTAGTTAATTTCATTTAATTAATGAATTTATTGATTTTGAAAATCATAATTAGGATAAAATTCCTTAAATTTTGATCAAAGAAAGCCCTATGGTTTCTGTAGATTTTTGATTTAGTATATCGCCTTCTATTTTTGTAGATTTTGATTTAGTATCGCCTTCTGTTTGCTTGTACGAAGAGTTGTAGATCCAGTGGCGAAGAAGGCGTTATGATTTAGATTGTAGTTTAGCACACTAGTGGTACTTAGTTTACTTGTTGAGTTTTTTTGTAATTTTTCAACATGATTATACTCAATTTACATTAATTTTGTTAATTTATGCCGATTTCAACATTTATTGCTTTAGCCCCACTTATGCATATTAGCTAGCATAGTAATCACCTCCACATTCATATAAGAGTTATTAAACCCAATTTGGATTCATCCTTAGATTTTGAATTTATTGCAAGTTTATTATGAGTTTAGTATTAGTCCCTCATCAATTCTAATTAAAGCTTGTTTAATTTGAGAAATTGGTAAGAAAAGAGAACTCACTTTGCCACTTCAATTTAAGCCATAAGGAATTATAATTAGAGCTTGTGAATTTAATATTAGCCTCCCCAAAGTTTATGAGTTCAATATTGGCCTCCCTCAAATTTCACTTATATTTTAAATGAATATTCTATTTTCCCAAAATTTTCTTTAAAGGGCTCCCCCCTTTTTTCATTTGATGCTATAAAATTAACTGTAGATTTTCCTATTTAGAGCTCCTAAGTCAGCTAGTTTTACCCTCCTTTTTTTTCTAAGTCAAATAATTGTCACTCCTACATCCGTGATAGGTCAGACGGTATTTTGGCTTGCTCAAGACTGGCATAGCAGTGGTGTATGTGACACCACATGTTTTCATCTTGTCGCTCACTGAAAGCACAACGATGTCTTCAAATCTGCAAGAATACATACAATGCAATATAGAATTATCCCTCCTTTTTTTAAAGTCTGGAAATTAGACAAAATTTTGGCAACATTCCTACTGAGCATAGTGAGCGGTGTCTTGCAACACCGCTGCCTTTCATCCCGTCGCCCTCGAAAGCACAATATATCTTTAAACCCAGAAAGAACACAAACATATATATATATATATATATATATTCACATTCACAAAATCATCACATGTTCTGAAATATTTTGCGGCGCGCTACAGTGCTAGGCAAAGGAACGGGGTTGGGTATGTGATTGGGAATGCAAGATAAGAGATCGACCGAAAATCAAGAAGACTTCGCTATCGACATTCTTCCTCGACATACAGAAGGACGCTAAAGCAAAGAATGCGACGCAGGAAGTCGAAGGAAGAATTTGCCTACTGACGATATTGTTCCCCGATTTGTGATGTGAAACTGGTGGCTAAAGAATCGACGCCATAAGAAGGAAAAATTGTATCGATGACATTCTTCCCGCTTTACCGCAAAATAACCTGACTAAAAGAAAAGATGGTAAAAAAATTAAGGAAGAATTACTCTAACGATTTTCTTCCCTGATTTGTAATGCTGTGAAAACGGGATAAGTTTGGGTTAGTTTGAAGGCTGGACGGGCCAAGGAAGGGCTAAACGGGCCAAAATAATGAGCTTGGAGGGCTGTTTGAAGGCTAGCGGGCCTTGGGAAGGAGGCGCAGGTGCGGGCTCTGAACGGCGGGCGGTCAGGTGCGGGCTAAACGGGCCGTTTTCACGGGCTCGCCGAGCGAGGTACAGCGCGGAGCAGGCCGCGGGTCAGGACGCGGGTTTGCGCGGGTCTGACGGGCCAGAGGACTGGCTGCGGAGCGCTGGGCCGGCGGTGGAGCGGGAGACGCGTGACACTGGAGAGGCCACGCGGAACGGGCCAGGCTGTGGGTCTGAATGCGGAACGCGATTTCACGGGAGTGGGCCGGACAGCCGAAGTGGCACGGTGGGAGGCTTTTGCGGCTGCGGCGTATTGGGTTTTTCGGATCGGATCTTGCGGTGCGCACGGGACCGGCGGGTCGCGGGCTGCGGCTGGTGCGGCGGACCATGCCGCGGGACGCGCGAACGGACGGCACCGGCGGCTGAAATGAACGGAAAATTGAGGAAAATTCGACTGGAGAGAATTTTTTTGTTATCCTTTTTGCTTTTCTTCAGATTTTTGACGGGAGAGGGATGGAGAGAGAGAGAGAGAGAGAGGAAAGGGGAGAGAATGAGGGAGGAAGTTGAGGGAAATGAGGGGGGTGATTTTTTTCTTTTCAGTTTTTTTTTTTTTTTTAAATTAAAATAGTTTTTTCATAAAACTGAAAATAGGGGGGAAATATTATTGCATGAGGGGCAATTTGGGAATTTTTTAAATTAATTTTAAATTAATTTCAATGATTTTAATATTTCACAATATTAATATAATATATATATATATATATATATATATATATATATATATACACAATTAAAGATAATTTTACTGCTCAACGAGAAATTGCGTGATCGGAGCTTATTTGTGATGGCTAAATTGAAATCAATTTTAGCTCGAAATGCATCGCCGCTGCCGTCATTTTTGCATTTATCCCTTGAGAGCCTTATTTGATAGATTTCGATTAATGACATGATCAATTTCACGAACGGAGATTGTTTGACCTTCGTCGGTGCCTCCTGAGCTCGATATGTGTGCATGTATGTTCACAACTTGAGCGCTTAATCGATTGATTGTTAGATTTTGCAATGTCTATATTCTGATCAATTTCGACGTTCTGAACGCGACGATAAAATTTCTTCATTGATCGAAGGTCATTTCGACCATTTTGGTGATGTCTAGTGTATTTTGAACCCGCGCATATCGCTTTCAAGTCCATAATTTAACTTCATTGTGATAGATGATACATATGTGGAGGTCAACATTATATTATTATAAATCTACTTATTATTTTTATTAAAATTGTTTTTTATTTGTTTTTAATGTTTATATATAATTAGTATTTATATAGTAACTATTTATTTTAATTTTTAATTGAGAACTCATAATATTATAAGGATTAGTTAGCTTAAATTTTATTTTATTTCATGATATCGTACTAATATATTTATGTTCCATATGAAAAGTATTGAACTTTTTTAAGCTTATTTCATAAAATTAAAAATCTAGAATTTTTTAAGGGAATTTTCTTTTATGAGATCTTTGAGAGATTAGTTTTATCTATTTCACAAATAGTTAAATCTATTAGCATGATTTCATTTAATAGAAATTTTGACAAACTTAAAATTTTGTTTCAAGTTCAATACCACTAGTGATAAAAAAATGTTCAATAATGTTGGAATCAAAAGAGTCCATAAACACACCTACTAGAGTTGGGCATATAGAGAGAAGTGCGAAAGAGAGAAGAACGATGAAACCAAAAGGTTTTGAGAATTTTATTATAATAAGAGCTCTAGATAACTACAATATTTTTAATTTGTTTAGGTTCTTTTTATAATACTTGACCTCCTATTAATAGATTCGAGTCAATAATGTACTATTCATATATTTATATTTTTATTTTTGATCAAATATAAGTAAATTCTCTAAATATTGAGGAAAATCTTCGTTCAGTCATTCAGAATTTAGGATCTGACAAATTTTGGATGCCCCTATACCAAATGGACAAATACTAAATTAACTTAATGGGGCATCTTCTGAGTGCTGACTTGACCATGATCTTTTGAGAATGCTTGACTTTAATTTGAGGGTATTTGGTCATACATATTTAGTTCTCTTATTTTCCTAATAGAGAATTTGAAAGATAAAATGATAGACTAAGGATAGTTTCTTTTGAAGTTTTATAAAATATGTTGTACTAAAAATTTAGCACATAATATAGCACTCAAGAGATATGAACATATAAAGAGTGTTCCTAAAGTAAGTTAAAGATGTTGATAATGGTAATATAAAATAATTTCATCACTACAAATATATGAGAAGATAATAATTGTACCCTTCGAGAATAGAGATTATAATATTGGTGTTGTGTGCCCCCAAGTCTATACTCATGCATCACCACATTGGTCTTCAACCCTCTTACTGTTCTTTCTCTGTAGAAAACTAAAGTCCAATCTTCTTCATCCCAACAAGAACTCCCTTACCCTTAAAGATCTTGTTCATTCCTATACCTTTCGAGTATCCTAAAGCAGTTGCCCTATTAGTTCTCATGCCTGTTGGATATCTCCTTTCCTTTTGATAAAAGAAGTACCATTCCTTTCCCGCATCATGGCCTTACCTCTATGAAGTTTTCATGCAACAGAACATACAAATACATCTTCCAATAAATCTTGGGATTATTTTTAAAATAGGCTTAGTGTTAATCTTAATTAAACGTTTAAGTATGAAAATTTTTTTTTTATGAAAATAGTCAAACACCGACGTGGTGGACACGCCAAGACCGGCTGGGAGGATTTTTTTTTTCTTCGGTAGGGGAGAGAGAGAGAGAGAGAGAGAGAGAGAGAGAGAGAGAGAGAGATGGGTGGTAGGAGAGAGGGTTTTATTTTTTTAATTAATATAATAATTTAAAATATTTAAAATATATAATTTAAAAATATTTTTTATAAATATTTAATAACTAAATATTTATATATTTAGTTATTAATTAATTAATATATATATATATAATTAAATATATAATTTTAAAAATATTTTAATTATATATATAAATTTAGAAATTTATTTAATAATTTTTTATTAATTAATATAATTATTTAAAATATATAATTTTATTTTTAATTTTTATAATAATAATTTAAAATATAAAAATAATTTAATAAACAAAAGAAAGAAATAAATTATATAAATATTTTATAAATTATATAAATAGAGTAATTATATATATATATACATATATATAAATTTATTTAGTTATTTATGTATTTAAATTATATAAATAATTTTAAAATATTTAAAATATATAAACAAATAATTAATTATTTATATATATATATTTATTTACTTAATTAGTTATTTATTTATTTAAAAATATTTATTTATTTAAAATATATAATTAGTTAAATAAATAAATAAAAAATTTAAATTATATAAATACTTAGATATTTTATATATTTATAAAATATTTAGTTATTATATAAAACAATAAACTATATAAATATTTTATAAATTTTATAAATAAAGTAATTATATATATATTTATAAATTTATTTAGTTATTTATATATTTAAATTATATAAATATTTTAAGTTATATAAATAATTTTAAAATATTTAAAAATATTTAAAATATATAATTTAAAAATAATTTTATAAAATATTTTAATTATATATATATATATAATTATATATATATATATATATATATATATATATATATATATATTATATATATATATATATATATATATATATACATATATATATTTATATAAGTCTATAATAATAATAATAACAAAAAAATATAAAAATATAAAAATATAAAAATATAAAAATAAATAAATATATATATAAATAACTAAATATTTTATAAATATATTAAATAACCAAATATTTATATAATTTAAATATATAAATAACTAAATAAATTTATAAATATAATTACTTTATTTATATAATTTATAAAATATTTATATAATTTATTTCTTTATTTATTTATTTATTTATTAAAACTTATTTATTTATATATTTTAAATATTTTAAATTATATATTAACAAAATTAATAAAAATGATATATTTTAAATAATTATATTAATTAATAAAAATTATTAAATAAATTTCTAAATTTATATATATAATTAAAATATTTTTAAATTATATGTTTAATTATATATATATAAATAAATTAATTAATAACTAAATATATAAATATTTAGTTATTAAATATTTTATAAAAAATATTTTATATTATATATTTTAAATATTTTAAATTATTATATTAATTAAAAAAAAAATAAAACCCTCTCTCACCGAAAGCAAAAAAAAAAAAAAAACCGCGCACCCCTCTCTCTCTCTCTCCCCTACCGCTACCGAAAGAAAAAAAATAAATAAATCCTCCGCGCCAGTCGTCCGTTTGACGGACGATTGGTATCGACGCCTCCAATAGACGACTAAGACTGCGCCTATTTTCATAAAAAAAAATTTTCGTGCCTAAACACCTAATTAAGATTAACACTAAGCCTATTTTTAAAATAATCCATAAATCTTTGGTTTAGTTCAATAATATAAAAAAATAGATGTTTATAAACATCAAGCTTTTAATAAATATGAAGAGTTTTGTTAATACAACATATTCAGATGTCAAGCTTTTGTTATTTTGTATGAAATAAAATCATGAGATTCTAGCACTGAGTTACTTGTTGCACCATCAGTTAGATAAATTAATTGCTCATGAAAACTTAGAGAAGATGGATCCATATATATAGTTTGTGAACTTAGAAAGGTTTTCTAAAATGTATGTAGTTAAAAAAGCTTAAATCACTTGGAAGATCCCATGGTTCGCAATCGCTAATGCTTGCTTCATCAATGCTATAGATTTGAAGTTTCGATCGGCGATCTTTTCAAATAGATAACGTGTTATGATCTCTTCATCTGTTGGGTAGAATCTGAAGCCAAGAGGCAATAAGAGAGATTCATGCATAGTTGCGCCACAATAAGAAATAGAAATGTAAGATATCTAAGAAGAGATGAACAGGAATTGTGGAAGAAGTGAAGAAAGGCCAGTACTAGAGAAATCGAAGTTCACGAGACTTGGAAGGTTGAAGAGAAAGACAGGCAAATATAAAGGTACTTCCATTGGAAGAAGAATGATGGAAGAAGAAGATGACGATAACGACCATGAAGAAGAAGAAAGAAGGCAAATAATGGACTATTTTGAATTCAGGAGACTTAGAAAGTTGAAGAGAAAGAAAAAGACTAATATATGGGTAGCCATTGGAAGGAGAAATTATTACTTTTCTGAACAGTCCGGATTGTTATATACATTACCAATGAGTACACAACAATTACATATATGTACAAAATAATCAGAACAGATTAGACTTCACACTCAATAATTTATGAGAAGACACTTCATTTAGGAGCCAATGGGAAGCTAACAACCACATTTGGCCCGTCTAAAATTTATAATAAAATATTATATTGTTATCAAAATTTAATTATAGATTATTTAAAAAGATGTTAATTTTCTTTGGCTAGCGCCTAATAAAAATAATTAGTTAAAATTTAATTTAAATAAGAATTTATTGATCAAAATGTATTTTTTGATATAATTAAACTTTTCATCTTTTGTATAATTAATTATATGTTGACCTCCATATACGTGTCATAAGTCGAAGTCAAAAGTCAATTATGACTCAAAATCGCAAATTGAGCAAAATAATAGGACGCCACCAAAATGAAAATGACTGATCAATGGATTTTGTCATCGCGTAATTTCAAAATTGATCTAAATATAAATATTGTACTTTAATAACACACATCAAACGATCGAAGCTATCAATGTTGACATATTCGGAAGTCTAGCGACAATGTCCAACGACCTTCGCATTTAAAATTGGTTTTGCTTCAAAACATCAAAACTATCAAAGATTATATGCGCCAATTTGGACGAGCCGGTAAATGTCAATGATGGAAGTCACAACGCAAATCGAAAATAAATACGGACGCCAAAATTAACCCAAAATGATCACGAACAACTTATCATCGCTGCTTAATGTCAAACTAGAATATAAATATTTATGACTGATGATCAACCGATCAAGTGATCGATCCCAGACGCATATCGTGAGACGACAATGCCAAACAACCTGCTCAAATTGATTACGCTTCAAAACATCAAATATATTAAGTAAGATTATTCTGACTCGCCGATAAATTCGCATGAAAATTGAGAGGTCAAAATGATAGATTTCGAAACTCTGACGCCGACCAACCAAATATCATGAAATTGAGTAAAACATCTAATAACCTTAAATGATATATATATATATATATATATATATATATATATATTGATTATTTAATCATGTTGGTATAACGTTCACATTGAAGTCGATTAGTTAATTTAAAAATCAATTTCAAAAAAATCTAAATCTAATCCTAGCCCTAAATCCCACTTAATTCATTTGAACCGGCCCTATTCCACGCGACCCAAGCACTTAACGTATTCGGTTCTCCCTCCCGCAAATGACCCACTCGGCCTCCCCTCTTTCGCACGAAGCCCTCACACGTCCCTTGTCTCTCCTCACGGCCGAAGAAGCCTCCTTTCCGTTCGAACGAATCGCTCGATCCCAACCGATCCTGCAAGCTTCCAGCAATGCTCTTCTTTTTTTCAACCAGGGAAAGAGGTAAAACCTAATGGCTTCTTCCTCATTCAAACTGAACGAAGGTCTTCTCCCTCGATTTCCCTCATTAAATCCAAAACCTCTCTTCCACTTCCTCCCTCCAAATCGAAAAGGTAGTTCCCTCCTTCTTCTTCCTTCTTCCTCTTTCTTCTCCTTTCTTTTCTTTCTTCTTCCATTTCTCCCTCCAAACTGAAAATTACCTTACTTTCCCTTAGCCTAATTTCTATTTTCCCATCCGTTTCTTCCTCCAGCCGTGCAAGCCAAGCAAGAGCCGAGCCCCTCCATTCTCTTTCTCCCTCTATTTCTCTCATCCGGAACAGAAAATAAGATTGCAAGAGATAATTTGTGGATGTGTGGAAATAATTATTGTGAATACAAAAATACATATATGATGCTCTCTTTATAAGATCCTATGTGAATGCGAAATATATATTGAGATCTTTCTTTGTTCTAAGACTCATAACGTCCTATGGCATAGTATGAAGACAGAATATAAGACATCATTCACATGCCAATAAAGACATATCGAAATTCAACATAAGATCGCCTATCTAGAAATTTGACCGAATTGCGACTTAAACAAATTCAAAATAAATCGCCTAAACTTAAATTAAATAAGAAAATGACGATAAACATGAAGATAAACATTAAATCAAAGTGGAGAATACTTATACTTTAAACACAAGCAATTCCTTTCTTCAAAATTGTTAAAGGCTATGAAGTGTTTTTTCCAACCAAATGATGTGAAAGGTAAGACCATGTAGCTCTTAGCCTTATTTATAGGAAAAGAAAGCCATTGGGACCCACTTATAATTAAACTAACAACATATGTAAAATATATCACAAAACCTTGTTCCATGTTTATTATCAAAACAAATGTAAACTTAAGAAGATTAAACTCATAACATACTCAATATAAATTTGAAGTCTAATTTTCAATAGAATTTGATATGAAGTTAAGGATTTAATCTAAGTTTAACAACTCCTATAATTAAAATTTGGAATAAAAGATCTTTAACCCAAACTTTCTAATGCAATTAATAGATGCTTACTCTAAAGCGAAAAAGTTGATAGTGAGAATAGCAATTCAGTGATCGTTATATATAAACATCTTATGAAAATTTGAAGAGTATCATGAGGCTATTTTTGTGAGATTCATTTCCTTTAATATAATTGATTAAAAATTAAATGAAGAATGAATGGAAAGTTGTAGAAAATGTGAAGAGTCCTTGGATGATAAAATTATGATAAAGCTTTTGGTGAACTTCGCTTATATAAACTATGAATACAATCAGAAGCCTGACATATCTTATAGACTTCTTTCACTCAAATATTACAAAGTACATGCAAATACTTGAATAAAAATAAATTCAATACACATATCTAGAATGAATATATTCATATTTAAAACTTGCACAAACTTTTAAATGAATGAACCAACGCTGAAAGTGGATTCAACACATTTTAATATGCACTGCATGAGATACACCGATCATACTATGTTGAATGTTTAAATTCAAGTATGAGGATGGGGTTACATTCTGCGGTCTTAGGTCCGTTAACAAAACTTAAAAATCTATTATAAGAGTTTCAACTTAGTAAAATATCTGAGAAGTTAATTCTATCATATGACAGTAGATCTAATCCTCTGTTACGAGCTAAATAGAGTCGACAGGATCTAAAGTTCTCAAATATATTTGAGTCATTCAATTAACTACCCCGATGATGGCTGTGTTGAATGGTGATTTCAACCGGAGGGGATATTTCCATTAAAATGTGATTCTATTTTCAAATCAAATTAACTCAAATTAAATATCAATCTAAAAATGCTTAAATGAAATTCTATCATTAAAAATTTAAAGCAAAAATCAATCAATCCACCTTAGTAATGCTTATCGGGTGAAAATTAAGAAAATTTACCTCACAAAGGAGCCAATGTCAAATCGTGTTATGCTATGTTCACTCTCAATTAATCTCTTCGAAGGATGTGGCTCATGTCTGACTAATTTTGGCCAAGAGGCATATGACGCAAGCACCAAAGTCCTCGACGGGTTTTGGCCAATGCGCTCCATTATATTATGATCACCACATACCATATGCTCCAATGACTCGCCTTTGAGTTGGAATCAAGAGTATACTTGATAGGAAAACAACCTTCTATCAAAGACTTAAGCCTATCTCCTGGACAAACACCGTGTCTATATGATTTAATGATGTAACCCATGTTATGATAAAGATCCTACTTGATCGACTACCTCGACTAAGTAGGGACCACGATCTAGGGATGACTAAACCATAAGATCTAGATCGCACATCATTATTTCCCAACCATCCGGTTAAGTAAATGATGAATTTTATAATCTTAAATTCCAAAACTCCAGCTTCTACTACACGCTACATTAATTTATATGATAAATTTAATCGAAAGTTCTCTCACTTATTGGGAGGTAATTAACTATGGGCTTGCATATAAAAAGGAACCAGATCTAAAGTCCTCACCAAATGAGGATGAAATCTTTGGGTAGTTTCTTATCTACTATTCTATCTACCTTCTAAAATTCACACCGACATTCTAAAATCAAACTCTCTTCAATTCAATGTTCTCGAGAGGTCGGTGGTGAATTTTTGGAGCCCACAGATTTTTGACGACTTCGTTGGGAATAGGATTCTCTTTTGATCTTTGGCTAATCATATGTGTGCTATATAGTAGCAATAAAATATTTGAAAATTCAAAATAAAAATGATGATTTATATGTGTAATAAATTCTCTATGTCAAATGAATTATTCTGCAGAGTATATCTTTATTACACTATTATTTATTTTATAGTATCTCTGCATCTTGAAAGTATGGGATGAAATAATAATTACTAATTACTAATCCCCATCTTTTCACTTTTGCGGAATGGATCTACAGAGCACTCCTTTCACCGTTCAGCAAGAGCATGGTGCAAACATCTGCCTAGCCAACATTGTCATCAACAAAGAAGATGTTGGAGCTACAATTCAATTTAGTAGCTTGAATTTCCCTGCTATCGTAGCTGCAACTCCTGAAGTACCCACCCTTGGTACATTCGTCCGAGGCCATACTGGAAGGCCTCAAGTTATGGAAGCTCAGTAGCCGTTAACAGTTCAGTGGCCGTTGAGGAGTGCTCGATGAGAACTTCAATTTTCAAAAGGCTAGGTCAATCTGAAGCCCCTGTGATGAAAAGAATAGTCAATGGGCAAATTGTATCTTTAATGCCTTATGGTACAACTGCTCCGCCTATTGACCATTTTGTACCTAAAAAGCATGATCATGAAGCTTCTTCATCAGGAAGCAAATTAACCAGAAGGCAGAGAAGAAGAAGAAATAATGAGCTGAGAGCTCAACCGATCCCCTTTGAACGACCTAGTGAACAAGTGATACTATCGCTAGAAGTGAGTATTCCTACCCACAATAACTTTGACAACCTAAAGTGGATAAAAGGGAATAGCTCTACTGGTGAAGTAAAGCAGTCTTTCTGGAACCAACCACGTCAAGCTCTACCACCACAAAGGAGATAGCCTAAAACACTGTCTGCCATAATACATAAAGTTCCCAAAGTAGCTAAGGATAGAGGCTTAATGAAAAGAAGATTTTAGAGGTCCGTGGTGATTGAAAATATAGAAGCTCCACCAAGGAGGTTTCTATCTCTCCTGGTAACTAGTCATCGAGCCTAGCATGCTTCACATGATAAGCATCAGAGCGTGGCACTTGAACCGCAGGTCCAAGAATCTGCTGTCGAAAGGTCACGGTAAAAGGATAAGCAGATATGAAGGCCAAGGCCCCATATTGAAACTTTGAAGAATGGAAGAGGTGTGACATCTGACACACATGTTCAGAAATCCAGCTCAAAATAACTCATTAGAAGTGGATACTCAAAAGGGAGATATCTCTGATGAAAGACATGATAGTCGACACGTTAGAGAATCCTCTGGGGGATCCCATCACCGATCAGATTCACCCCATAAGAGAAGGTTTACTTTGATCGCAGTTGGTTGTAGAAAGAAATTTCTATATGGTCTCCTTCAATCTGTGGATGAAAAGGCAAGAATATAAAAATTCATCTTTTTGGGATGCCACGCAGATCCACAGATATGCTTATTCAGGTGATCGAGTATGTCATCGAGGAATAATGTACTATCTCGGAAGATAGAAGTCATTACCCTTTAATGGACCTAATCACCTCAATAAAAATTTCTAAGAAAAATGGGTCTACATATGTACCAGAGATTCATCATTTACTTTACATGAAAAAGTAAAGCAGGGTTTATTTTAAATTGAGTTAGTTAAGTTCCCTATGAGGGTAAGCCCCCATAGTTAATTACATCATAAGAAATAGGGATTCCTTAGAAAAACTCTCGATTAAGAAAATGATCATTGTCTTCAAAGATTTTAATAGGAAAGAACTATCAATTGATTGATTTATTTTGAAGATCAAATGGGATTGATCAAAGAGAGATTTTTTATCAAAGATAAATGAAGATAAGTAAGAGATACCCATGATACTAAGAAACCTAGCGAGCATCTCAAACTATCCTATGATTGGGCTTTACATTTTTGAAATTGATTTAGTTTATTTAAGTTAAATTTTCTTTAGAATGTTAGGGCTTATAATTCTATAATACAAGATTATGGAAATGCCTAAGAGGTGAGAAATTATGCTTATGGCCCATAAAAGGAGAAGCAACCTCAGAACCTAAATCTAGGAAGCTTTGATGAGGGCCGAAAGCACAACCTAAATCTAAGGCAAAAATGAGTATTTGGTTTACCTCTACAAGAGAGGATAAACCACCTGACTGTTTGAACTTATAACTACCTAGGGGTGGCTGGCAACTAACTCCTCCTACGATTATAAATTTATGCAGGCAAGTCATATGCTTTATGCAAGATGGGTAGACTGTTATTTATTTAGAAAGAGACTAAGTCCTTAAACTCACTCCCTAAAGAGACTAGATCACGTAAGAACATGCTTCAAATGACCTAAATCTAATGCAATTCAGATTTTATTTTATTTTCATTTTTGGACAATCATTTTGACTCAGGATAATATGATTCATATGCCTAATGCATGAGAAATAAAGTTATTGGCCAAAATCAATGATAAGGAGGATGTGTGTTTCCACCACAGCTCTCAAAGGTTAAGCTAAGTTTCTTTGACAAAGGTGGAAGCCCCTAATCAAGGGTGAAATAAGATGCATTTATGCATTATGTTGTAAAAGAAAGTACTCATCGAGCTAAGGGGTTACTAATTTTTTTATCTTGATTTTAAGCCTAAGCTTTAGGTGAGGTTATGAGTTCTTTATTTTAGTTTTGAGTTGTTAAGTTTGGTAAAAAATTTATTTTTTTCTAAGAGCCTAATCCACATCGAGGCCATACATAAAGCGAGGAATAAACTAGAAAAAGGATGCCACTTGATGCATAAGCTAAACAAATCATCAAACAATTTCTAAAGCTAAGCACAAAATAATGAGAGGCCAATTATGGTCGCGCACCACTGCACAAACCCAAAAAATAAATTTGGTAGCCGAGCTCTACCCTTATACAACCCGGATTACAAATGAATTAAATACAATTAAGCAAGGAATTCATTGTTATGGGGGTCTTCAAGCTTCATTTCTTCATTCTTATTTTCTTCTTTCTTCTTCTTTTCTTCTTTCTTCTTTGGTTCTTCCTTCTGGATGGTTGGAAGGTGGATTCTCCAAAGGCTTCACATGGTTCATAAGATAGAATCTTATGACCAATGCTCATCCTAGTCCCCATAATAATCATTCCAAAATCCTAATTATAAAATTTACATGAAAAGGAAAATAAATATATCCAACATTTGTAAAATAAAGGTTAGCTAAACAAATCACACAAAATCCAAAGCATGTATATTAGACTTATCACCCCACACATGGGTGACTAAGTCCACCTGGCCTATTGGATTATGCTTAGGGGTATAAGCACTTGCATAATAAAAGTATTTATATTTTTATTTATTACAGCGCCCCTTAAGCACAATCCCCTAAAATAATGGTTAGACTAAGATCGCCCTACCATTCATTCTACATACATATCCTAACATCCTCTAAAACATATATCACAACAAAAGCAAACATCAAACTACCTCCTAACCTAAAGCTAGAAGTGGTGACTTAGCCTAATGTGTGTGCTTTGGAGGTTTGTATGGTATGCTTAATTATGTCTTTAAGTTGGAATTTTTTAAGTGTGAAGCATGTACAACTTAGAGGAGGGTTTCATTTAAGTTGTTTAGAAGTTTTGGGTTGATCTTATTTGATATTTTGGTTAGGTTCAAATGAATCCTTCTCTAACCTAAGTAATTTCTAAAGTGGATTCATGTTTTTAGTTTTGTTTGGTGAATGTTCTGATTAAGTGTTTTAATTAATCCTAAGTTTAGATAAACTCTAAACAAACCCATTAAAAAAGAAAGGCATTTTAAGATTAAATAAAATGAAACAAATTCACAAAACACACATCACTTCATTTTTTTCTCAACATGTATAACATGCATACGAATGGATCCTAAGCATATCTATACACACCAAATGGGATTTTTTTAGCAAACTTTATGATGCATGCTAAGCAAGTTACTTAAGAAAATTTGAATGCTTATGATGCATGATACATGAAAGTAAGAAAGACATAAGTGAGTACAACAATTGTTAAGAGGTGTAAGCATAAAACCTACTTAAATACTTAAAGCCTCAATCTGTTGTCAGACTAATATACCACTTAAATACAAACATGTGTACAAAAGAAATAAATGGAAAAGAAAGAATGCAAAAGTTGTATTAGTTGATTCATTTTTTGTTTATGCAATTTATATGTGCAAGCATAGGTACCCTTCTTAAGTGATAGTATAGGAATGAATAGGTATGGAATTAGGGTAAGTGTTTGGTTCTTTTCAAATGAACCATACATCTTACTCTATTCAAAACTATACTAAAAGAAGAAGGAAAACCTATATTAAGCATATCCTTATATTTTCTTCACATGCAAACTTATAATTAAAATTTCAGTAGCACACTTTCAGTTTTGATAATTGATTCATATATATTTGAAAATAATATAAATTTTATAGTGATAATAGCCACTCATATTTCTACTTTAGTCAACACATGCAAATTTGACATAAAGTAAATATTTTCATTTAAAATTTAATTTTTGAAAAGCATGGATGCATGAAATCACATGACATACATATTTAACATGTTGGGGAAAGAACTAAAGCAATGAAAGCATGTAAACAAATTCACTTTAATTAAATCCTAAAGATAATCTTAAGAAATAAGAAAGCTTAAAGTAAATCAAAGTTGATTTAGTATGATTTTTGTTTGATTTTGAGTTTGATTTAATTTTGAAAATGTGGGTTGAGTTTGCTGTTCCTAACCCATTCTCACATGTGTTTGATATTTTTGTTTAATTTTTAGATGATTAGATTCATTTTAGATTTTAGGTTAAGATAGTTAGGCATGTTAATTAACCCTTACCTACACCACCTTAGCATAGTTAACCAAGTAATTATGAGCCAATGAAATGACATAAAACCTACCAAGGAATTTAAACATGCACCTAGGATGAAAAGGGCCTAATGCAATTTGGCTCATGATTAATGGTTAATTAAGCAAAGTGGTTTAACTTAAGTAATTTCAAAACACCCCTCACACATATGAGTTGGGTTTTAATTTTTTTAATTGAACTTAGGCTCTTGAACACCTAAGCATTTATCCAAAGTAGATTAATTAAGTTCTGGAAAGTTTTAGAAATTTTAAGAAATTAATTAAGAGGGTAATTAATGAATTAGCCATTAATTAAGAGAAGATTAAGAAAAGAAAAGGGGGTTTAGGGAATAGCTTAAAGGAAATACCCCAAAATTATTTCCTAAGTCTCCTATTCACTAGATCAAACCTTATCACCTTAATAAGAGATTAAAACATTAATCAAACCCTTAATTATTCTTAATTACATAAGCAGGGTAATTAGAAAATGCATTTGCAATTCCCCCAATTAAGCCTTCAATAAATCCCAAGAAAATTAGGGGAGGCAGATGTCATCCCCTAAAACATACTCAAGAAGTTTGGGATTAATCAGAGAATTAATTATGGATTAATTATCAAATTAAGATTTCCATTAAGAGGCAAAATCAGAGAAAGATACAATTCAGAATCCATTAAAACCATTTTTAGAATATTCTAGATTAAATTTCTTTCAGTAGAAATTTACCTCATATTTTGCTGATTTTTATTTAGAAAGATATGAATTTTTAAAACTTAGAGGATTAATTATAATTAATTAAAACCAAATTAAATACCTTAACACCATGCGACTGTGCGGTCATGCTTTACATGCGTCATGCGTGAGCTTTACTTAAATGTCTCTCATCACTTGGTGGCGGATGTGGCGGTTTGATACCACCATTCAAGGCGAATGGTCAGAATCACCGTGGTTTTAAAAGGAATAAATCAAATATAAAATGTGCGGTTAATATCGGTTGTCCATCCAAAATGTGCAGATGGATGGCTGGGATTATCCATGTTCTTCCGCGATGATTAATGGAGCCAATCCATAATCCAAGCCTTGATCCGAGCTCAATTGAGCTCGGATTAGGATAAAATTTTGCACACCATCATATACTAATGACAATCCTATCCAATAGTAGAATTTTCATACTATGACACTTTCTTTCACAAAGGACCAACACCTCTTAAATCTAATGGTCAAAAAATGACATACCTCACAGGCACTTGATTCCCGGAGGATGCGTAGTTGAGGAAGGCTGAAGTGAAAATTAGCTCTTGGGAGATTGCTATGGACCAACACCTTCCTATCTTTTGTGGCTTTGATCGAATTGAACTCCTCCTTGCCTTGGGAGGTTGAGGGAGAGCTTAGGGAAGATTGATTTGGTCCCCTGAGGGAGTGTGCAAAGGCAATTGAAGTGAATGGGTATAGAGGAAATTTGAAAATGAATAAAGCTCCCCTATTTTCTCTTGAAGAAAACCAAGAATGTCGATTTCAATTCCCTCTTAGAAAGCTTTGGATCACTCTCTGATGGCTCCTAACACTCTCAAGCACTTAATCGACAATGAGGATGTGTGAATTGAATTGAATTAGGGGGAGTATATCTCCCCCATGGATGGACATGGTCATTTTGATCCAATTGATCATATGGAAAGGGTTGTTTGAGTTGTTTGGAGTTGGAACATGGTTGATTTGAGCTTAGGAGTGGATTAGTAACCTCTCATGTGCTTCAAATTGAGTGGAGGGATTTTTTCAATTTGGCCAATATGAGCTATGGGGTCAGTTTTAGCCTTGGGTCTATTTGGGCTAACCTAAATCCATTGGGTTGGGTGCACCACTCTCCATAGGGTTCACTTGACCTATTAGGAAGGTATCAAGTTGATATGAAGAGGGCTTAACCAAATTCCTCATGGATTTGACCAAAATTTAATTTATGGCCCAGGGGTAGAATGGTCATTTAGTTGATTTTTGAATTTGGATATGTTGGGTATGTGGAGAAAATAGGTTTGGCCAAGTTTCATTGGATTTGGAGTTCATTTGATGTGGTTTGGCTCATGTTGACCCATTTAGGTCAAAATAGGTCAACTTGGGTCAAGTTGACCAATTTGTCAAATTGGATCAAACCAAGGTTGAGTCAAGTTCATATGACCATTTGAAATATTTTAGTGCTTTTGTTTGATTCAATTTGGTTTAGGTTTGAATTTGGCTCATATGACTTTATTTAAGTCAAATGGGCCAAGTTTGATTGACCCATTTGACCTATTTGAGCTAGGTCATGGGTAGGTTTAGGTTTGGTTAGTCATATGAAGTGGATTTGTATCTTTGTTTCCAATCAATTTTGGTTAAGTTTGAATTTGGCTCAACATGACCCCTTTAGGTCAAGTTGGGTTCAAGGTCAATTGTTAGGTCTAGTTGGGTGCTTTGGTCAAGTTCAACAAGTGATTTGGAATGAACTTGGTTTCAATCAATTTGGCTTAGATCAAGTTTTATCACATTTTGACTTTTTAGGTCAAGTTGGGTCAACTTAAGTCAAGTGGCCAATTGGGCTAGGTTAGGCTCAAATGTTGACTTGGTCAAGTTCAAACATAGTTCATGAATGAACTTAGATCATAGGTTCCAATCAATTTGGCCTAGGGTGGATTTTGGCTATGTTTGGTTTTATTTTGGCTAAGTGTTGACTTGGTCAACCCTTAGGTTTGACTTGGTTTGACCCAATTTGATTGATTGATCATCCCATGATGATTGTTGATCATGATGAGAGGCATAGGTGAGTTTGATTCAATAATTTGGTTAGGATTAGAATTTGGCTCATAAGTACTTTAGGTCACTTTGGGTCAAGTGAGCCTGAGTGGGTCAAATGGCTTGGTCAAAGCTTGATTTGAGTTTGATTGAACTTGTATATGGACTAATGATTGAAATATAAATCCATTTGGAAGTGGTTTAAAGTCAAATGGATTTTGATTCATTTGGCAATTTCATATTCAAAGGAAGAATATGAATGGATTTGGGTTTGATTTTTTGAATTGATTTGATTTAGTGATTGAAGTTTGTATTTATATTTGGATTCATGATTGTAGGGTTGATTGAATCATGAAGGAAAATCAAGAGTTTGGCTTGATTTGAAGTTGGTTTGGCTAAGTTCAAAATTTTGACTTGAAAGGCTTAGGTTGGATTTTGAGTGGATTTGAGTTTGATTTTTGAAATTGGTTTTGATTGTTTGAATTTATATTTCATTTATATATGTGAATATAAATGAGAATATAAATGAGTCATGAGAAAATTTGAAGGATTTTAAGTGATTTGATCATGATTTAAGCTAAGTCCATTAAAAAGGAATTTAAAGGAGTTAGGAAAATTTTGGAGTTTGGAGCTTGAATTTTTTATTTAGATTTGATTGATTTATATTTATATCTCATTTATATATGTGAATATAAATGAGAATATAAATGAGTTATGAGAAAATCCCATGAATTTGAATTGATTTGATCATGATTTTGGCTAAGTCCTTAAGAAGGAAATTAAGGACTTAAGAAGGATTTGGACTTAGGAATTTCATTCATGAATTTCAATCATGTGGAGTTGATTTGAATTTGGAGAAAACCAAATAAGATTGATTTGGAGTTTGAGAAAAATCAATTAGGATTGATTTGGAATTTGACTTGAAGGATGGAAGGTGAGGAGTAGTTCAAGCTAAGGGTAGGCAAATTTTCCTAACACCCCAAGGCATGACCAATCTATGGATAACTTAAGTCTGGCTGGGTTGAGTGTCCACCTAATCACTAGATGTGTCTTAAGATTAAGAAACTCTTAGTGTCTAAGAGAAGTCCATGTTAAGATGGAGGTTGAGAGCTCATCTAAAATGAGTGACAAATAGGTGTGGTGTGACTTACAAGGAATACCACACGTAGTGTTGATGATTAACAACACCTAAGATCACCATGTACAATCTATCTAACCCAAGGTGTAAAAGAATCAGAGCTTTTATGCAATGTGGCTCTACTTATGTCCAAGACATAAGAGAGAGGGAAGAATCCACTAAGGGATAGAGTGTGAACCTTCCACAAGAGAAGCAGGTTCAAGTCATCCACAAAGGAATGAGAGGTTTGATTTGGTTAGGTTTGACTGAGGAGAAATTTTCACTGGGGAAGAGGGTTTGAATTTGTTTCAAATTTTTGTTGTTTGTTTAATTGTGTGTTTGACTCCACCAGTGATAGAAAAGTGAACTCTTCACTAGCAGGCAAGTTCAAGGCATCCACAAGGGAGGGGTTGTGAAATCCACTGAGGGATTAGAATTCTAAGTCCATTAGGGGACTAGAAAGACTTGCATCTCACTGAGGAGAAGCAAAATAATTTGATTTAGATTGATTGATTTTTTTGTTTTATTTATTTCAGATTTTTAGATTTTGGATTTTGAGATGAACCCTATTGGTTTGTGATGGATCGCACTGAGTAGGAGTCATGGAGGCCAAGAACTAACTTAAATTTATCAATCCAAAAGGATAGTCTACTAGACACATAGTAGGACTAGCCAACCAAAGGGATGCCTTTTGATATGTAGCTACTAGGAAAGCATAGTAGACTTACATCCTCTAAAGAAGATCATTCTTTGGGATAATCTATTGGATAGATTGAATTGCTAGAGTGAAAGTGCATGGGGACCAGACTCAAAGATAGTCAATTTCATTTTTAGATTTATTTTGATTATGATGGATCTCATTGGTTTGATGAATCGGTAGAAATGAGCTGCAACAAATTTACCAATCCAAAAGGTAGTCTACCAACCATAATGTAGGGATCCAGCAAAGGGTACCTTTTGATTTGCAATGATCAAGTTAGGAAGAAAACGTAGGGATTCACATCTTCTAAAATAAGGAACCATTGGGGTGATTGGTTTCTTTAGGCAATAAACCAAACTCGACCTAGGGCTGACTATTTGAGTGAATGTCGCTGGGGGAGTTAAATCAGTTCAAGGATAGTCAAAGATTGATTTCATTTATTTTTAGTTTGTTTTGATGGATTCCATTAGTTTGTGATGGATTGCACTGAGTAGGGGCCATGGAGACCTAGACCTAACTTAGATTTACCAATCCAAATAGAATAATCACCACAGGTGGGACTATCCAACCAAAGGGGTGCCTTTAGTTTGCAATAGTTAGGAAGAAAGCAGACTCACATCTTCCAAAATAAGGAACCATTGGGGTGATTGCTTTGGGCAACAAATTAACACTAGAGACTATTTGAGTGAATGTCATTGGGGGACTTAAATTAGCTCAAAGATAGTCAAGATTAATTTCAGTTCTTTTTAGTTTATTTTGATGGATTCTATTGGTTTATGATGGACTGCACTAAGTAAGGGCCATGGAGGCCTAGACTCTCATATTTACCAATTCAAAGGGAGTAGTCTACCAACCATAAGGTAAGACTATCCAATCAAAGGGGTACCTTTCGGTTTGCAATGGTCAAGTTAGGAAGAAAGCACAGGGACTCACATCTTCCAAAATAAGAAACCATTGGGGTGATTGGTTGCTTTGGGCAACAAACCAAAACGACTAGGGCATTATGAGTGAATGGCTGGGGACTTAAATAAGCTCAAAGATAGTCAAAGGCGATTTTATTTCTTTTTTTGATTTTGATGGATTAGTTGATTCATGGTACTGAGTAGAAATGGAGACTACAGATTTACCAATTCAAAGGGAGTAATCTACTAACCACAAGGTAATATTATCCAACCAATGGGGTTCCTTTCGGTATGCAGCAGCTATACTAGGAAGAAAGAATTGTAGACTTACATCCTCTAAAGTAGAGATACACTAGAGTAATTTATTCAGATAGATTGAACCCAACATGAGCTACTATTGAATGAAAGGGACTTAGATCATCAGATACAACAACATAATAAAACAACAACAACATGCCTTAATCCTCTTGGGTGGGGTCTACATGAATCTTCTCCATTGTGTCTTTTATGTGTCAAATTCTCATTTAAATTAAGTATACTAAGATTATTTTTTTATACATCTTAACCAAGTCTTTTAGGTCTCTCACCTTTTAAGGCAAATCTAATGCATCTACTCTCTCTGTCATGAATAGCTTTATGTGGCCAAATCATCTAAGGCTTCTCCTAATCTTCTACCACTTGAGCTACTCAAATTTTTCTTGAATATACTATTTTTTTTATATCTCTAGAGTAAAACCACTCATCCACTAAGCATCCTCATCTCGTAACACTTAAAGTCTTATGCTTCTTTTATTAATAACATTCCATAAGTCATTTGTCTTACCACCATCTTATAAAATTTTCCCTTAAGTTTAAGTAGAACATTTATATCAAGATTAATTTCATTTTTTTAGATTTGTTTATTTTAGATTTTTAGATTTTGGATTCCATTGGTTTACGATGGACTACATTAAGTAGGGGCCATTAGGACCTAGGCCTAACTTAAATTTACTAATCCAAAGGGAGTAGTCTAGCAACCATAAGGTAGGACTATCCAACCAAAGGGGTGCCTTTTGATTTGCAATGATTAAGTTAGAAAGCTAGGACTCACATCTTCCAAAATAAGAAATCACTAGGGTGATTTCTTTGGGCAACAAAACCAACCACCTAGGGTATTGAGTGAATGTCGTTGGGGACTTAAATTAGCTCAAAGAGAGTCAAGAGATTGATTTCATTTTTTTAGATTGGTTTCTTTTGATGGATTCTGTTGGTTTATGATGGATTAAACTGAGAAGGAGCCAAGGAGCTAGTCCCACAGATTTTGAACCAAATAGCTTCCGATGGGAGAACTATCTCCAATAAAGGGTGTCTTTAGTTTTTGATCAAATGAAGGGAAGAAAGCTTCAGACTCACATCTTTCACTAAAAGGCCCGGTGATGATCTTCTTTGAATGTCAACCCATCTCGTCAATTGCAGTCATGCTAGAAAGAATGCGCATAGTCTTACATCTTCAGTGGAATCATTGTCGTTAATCACTTATGGCAAAATGGGTGGACCCACCTAAACTACAATGAATAACGATTTCTCAACTCGTAATGCATTCTATAGAACCTCCAAGAATATGATGTATGCTTAGAAAAAGGAGCACTTTGGGGGCTTGAATTCATAATCCACAAGAGAATTAATTTTATTTTTTTTATTTGTTTGTTTATTTTAGACTCATAATATTCACCGATGCACCTGGATCCACGAGAAATCTGGCAAGTCAGAACCTGTCCATGTCAACTATGATGTAGAGGGGACGGTTGTGTTCCAAGTCCCCCAAAAGAAGGTCTTCATTTATGAAGGTGATCCCCTGAGCTTCTTTTGTGTAATGTGCCTCACCTATAGATTGAGTTAAGCATATTTCAAGATCAAGGAGAGCCTTGATTAATGATTCCATCATTTCTTTAGATAAGACAAGGGCATCATATATGGTTAGCTTAGATGGTAACTTTCTTAGATGAGAAAGGACATTGTAGTCCACATTGGGTTGGTCCTCCACAAGCATATTCAAGGGTGGAGCATCCGTGGAGAGCTTCTCATCTTACCAATGACTTATTTCCTATCTTGAGGTGCTACCCTAGAATGAGGTTGACTTTGATCTCTTGTGGTAGGGTAATGAGGTTTACATGGGGTTCACCTAAAACTTCTCCTATGACACCCTATGGATGATTCTAGTCTATCTCAAGAGGTGAACCCATTGTATTGAGTAGGAAGTCCAACTCAATTAAAGAGAAAAATTAGAATTGTTATAGTTATTTTGACTTGAGAGTTATCATTAGAATAGAAGATAACTCATCGGTGACATAGATGTAATTCAAACTAGCTTTATTCTTCAATTTTGGGTTTTGGAGGTACAAAGTAGAAATCAAGTAAAGTGAGTGGGTAAGGAATTTGATGCCATTATCTCCAAGAGTTCTACTAGTAGAAAGTAGCTGGTGGAAGAAGTCATTGTGGAAGTCATGTATATGGAGGTGGGACAGTCAATGGGTCTAATGGCTATCATGACATGGCATCTTGAGCTCCCTCTTTTCTCGAGTTGGCCTTTGAAGGTTGAGGTTTGAGCTACTCGCACCATGAGAAAGCTTCTTGATCTTACGGATGATCTTCTTAGATTTTGGATAAAGAAATATCCCAACCTTCTTTAGTTTGGTAGGATTTATCCCTAATGGAGGCGGATGGTTGTTCCATAATGTATTCATTGGGATAACTACAAGTCTTGAAGTTGTGTTCAAGTGGGTCCTTGAATGTGAAGCAATCCTCCAAAACATAACCTAGCATACTGGTAGGGCAAAATATCATGACTTTTTACTCCTCTCTCTCATTTTAGCTAAAATTGCTTTTAAAAAATTCTTAAAGATTTTTGATTACCTCTTAAAGAATAAGGTTTTTAATCTTATCTAAAGAGTAGGTGGACCATAAATACTAGCGAGTTTGTGTATTCAACCTGGTGGTATGGGTGAGGGTGATCATGGAGGCTCTCTTGTAAGTAGGTACTTAGTGTGGAAAAAAAGAGGTAGGCTGAGGTCATGGTCTCTTGATCTCAGTTGCTTCCATCTCCTGTTCTCGACTTCTTTTCATAGACCTTTTGTGGCTTTGCCTTAGGCAACTGGTCCTAAAAAGACAACTGTTTGGCCTCTCCTTGTAGACTAGCCGCCTTGTTGATTAGCTTTTGAAATATCTTGTTAGTGAAGCCCTTAAGCATGAAGGCAACCAGACCATGGATATTCTTCAAAAGAATCTCAATATCTTTGCTTAGATATCATCATACATACTCGGGTTAAGCCATGAATATAATCAAAAGGACTCACTGTTGTTGTCTTCTGATAAGATCACCTATAGTAACCTTTGTAAGCTCCAAATAAATCTTGATGAAGAGTTGCTCTAACTTCGGAAATATCTTTTCTTGAACCTGGGAGTTTAGCATGCCAATTGAAAGCAATCCCTACTCTAAAAGAGAGGAAAAAACATCAAGCCATCGATGTTGTAACAATTGGCCCCAAGTGTCTATATCTTTTCCATACCAAAAGCTTTTGAAGGAAGGTGGCACAAAACCCTTGGGATATTAGATTGAATTGAATTCCTCCGAGTAGGGTCTACCCTTTGGAACCGATGATCCTCCCCGAGCTTGAGCCAATGCTTCCTTCACTTACTACTCAACCTTGGATTTTATGTCTTATTCTTGTATGGAGGTACTTTCATACCTTCATATACATGTTACCTTGTTCAGAGGTAAAGTCTTGCTAGGTCCAAGACATGCACTAACAGAGTAATATGATGTAGTAGGATGAACTATTGGGCTTGTTTTAAAGTACTAAAACTCGCTAACAAGTCCCTCTTTACCATATCTATCTTTTGGTCTTTTGTTTTAATGCTAGAGGTGTTGATGTGAATGGGGCGTGTCTTCTTTCTGGATCATCACCTTCCATGTCTTTGCTCCACGAGAAGAGATCCTCTGGTATCTACCATACAAACTCTAGCTGAGTCTCCCAACAAGTAATCTTAGTTGGGATTGAAGTTGACTTTCTCTTCATATGACCCATAGTACCCCAAAATCTCCTTATTTTCCATGAAATAATGTGCCACTATCTCATCTAAAGAATGATCAATCTGAGCAAGTACAAATAATAGACGGATGTGATTCTTATCGCACGAGAGGCACCGGACCTCTTACATCTAAAGAATTAAATCATATGAGGGGTACTCATTAAATGAGAGACACTCACTATCACTAGTATGAGAGGGGTGACATTCAGGAGGTTCCTATCCTTGGTGCGTTGGACAATCATCTAACCTCAAAATAAGCCACCATCTCCGTCTGGCAACTAGGGAGAGGTGAAGGGCGACCCGATGCTTGGGTCGCCACTCTTTTCCACCACCAGGAGAAGGTCAGCGAGAGCGGCCTCCTCATAGGCGGTGTAGATGGGCAGGATCCCTCGATCGTCGGATTCCAACGGTGCTTCTCCCGGATATGGCCTTCATGCCTTTGATGAACTTTATGTTGTGGCTGATGGAGGGGGGGGTAGTGGTGTGGTGGAGATCGACTCTCTATCTTGAGTTGTTCACAGGTGATAGTCCGAGTAAGATGTTGTATGTATGGTGGGTAGCACCAAACTTGAAAATTGAGTCTTGCCGGCGGCGAACTCATCTCTCTACTTGTAATGTGAGCAGTATGGGCCTCTCTAGCCCTCTCCTGATGGATATGTTTCCTCACATTACAGGGAATAATGGATCTCAGATCAAATTGAGCTCCTTTCTCAATGTAGCTCTACGGCACAAACGATAGGAGGCGTCGACCTCTGCTCCAATAGCTCAGGCGATCTTTGGATCCGGAGGTGATGTGTGAATCCTAACATCCTCTCTGTTTGACCCAAAGAGGATGGGTTTGTTGTAACAGTGTTAGAATAGGAAACTCCTTATCACCTGAGCGCACATCCACCATCTCCACAGCAATCCCAATGTGTGAAGATCATGGTTTGATTCCTGTGTCCACAGTAGGATGAGGGGAGTGAAAGCCTACTCAAAAGTAGGGACAATCGAGATCAGGAGCCTTACCCTTAGAGTGGATGAGGTGCTTCCTCACTGGATAGCATGAGAAATCATGAACCTCGATGGACTGCGTACTACTATGCTGTGACATCTTTTCTCTTTGAGGAGATGTCAGTCAAAAGGTGATCAATGATGATGCTTCACCTCATCATGGTCCTACTAACTGTCATGATGGGAGTGCCCTCACATGTAATCCTTGCTCCCTCGAATCCCTTACCGAAGTGGATAAGATGTGTATGATCTAGTGGGGAAGTTGGCTTGGTCCAAAGCCAAATCCATACCATAAGGGAAAGTGAAAACAAACTTTTGTGAGCCGGCCATCTCAGATCAACTATAAAGATTGAAAAACTATGTGTAATTATGATTGGTGTAAGAATGAATAAATGAGTTTGGAGATTCTATCTTTGTTGATTTTTGAATTTTATTGAAAATTTGAACCCACGTCCAACATCTTGGAAGTGTTTAGTGGGGTTCAAATATATTTGAGAAGATTTAGAAATTTGATTGAAAGAGGAATTTTTTTGAATACGAAACCAACTTCAACAAATTTGGATATGTTGAAAGATGGATTCAAATATTTTAAGAAGGATGCTTCCATAGGTTCATGTTTGTTTGAATTTATATTTTCTTTTGATTTGAGGATCCTTTCCTTTAACAAATTTAGGTATGTTAAAGTAAGGTCAATTGATTTTATTTTTGTTTGGTGATTTGGGAATTTTACTCACTTAGTAAATTTGGGTATGCTAAGTGAAGTGTTTTGAAAATGATTGTTTCTTTTTATGAATTGTTTTTTGATTTTGGAAATTGGAATTCACACTTAGCAAATTTAGGTATGCTAAGTGAAGAATCCAAATGTGTTTTGTTTGATTTTTGAAAATATGATTCTTAGCAAATTTGGGTATGTTAAGAAAATCCTAAGTGTTTCATTTATTTTTGGATGTTTTGATTTTTGAAAAAGTAGATCCTTAGAAAATTTGGATATGCTAGGGAAATCATAATGTGTTTCATTTTTGTTTTGATTTGTTTTTGATTGAAAGTGGAGACTTTACTTTTATCAAATATGGTATACTAAGGTTGAAGTCCCACTTAGTTTTATGAAATGGAAATTTTACTTAGCAAATTTGAGTATGCTAAATGAAATTCCAAATGATGTGTTCAAAATTTTGTGTTTTGATTTTGAAAATGGAAACTTCTCCTTAGCAAATTTGGTATGCTAAGGAAAGAAGTTCCAAAAGGTGCTTGAAGATTTTTGGTTTTGACTTTGGAGACTTCACTTAGCAAATTTGAGTATGCTAAATGAAGTTCTAAAGATGTTTGAAAATTTTTTGATTTTGGAATTTGGAGATATCACTTAGCAAATTTGAGTATGTTAAATGAAGTTCCAAATGTGTTTGAAAGTTTTTTGGTTTTGAATTTGGAGACTTCACTTAGCAAATTTGAGTATGCTAAATGAAATTCCAAATGTGTTTCAAAATTTTGGTTTTATATTTGGAAACTTCACTTAGAAAATTTAAGTATAAATGAAGTTCCAAAATCTATGGATGAAAAGGCAAGAATATAAAAATTCATTGCCAATGGAGTCGCTAGAAAAATTTGTTGGTTGAAGAAAAAATTTCTATATGGTTGCCTTCAATCTGTGGATGAAAAGGCAAGAATATTATAATTCATCTTTTTGGGATGCCATGCAGATCCACAGATGTGCTTATTCAGGTGATCGGGTATGCCATCAAGGAATAATATACTATCTCGGGAGATAGAAGTCACTACCCTTTAATGGACCTAATCACCTCAATAAAGAATCCTAAGGATAATGGGTCTACATATGTACAAGAGATTCTTCCCCTACTTTACATGGAAAAGTAAAGCATGGTTTATTTTAAATTGGGTTCGTTAAGTTCCCTATAGGGGCAAGCCCCCATAATTATTACATCCTAAATAATAGGGATTCCTTATGAAAACTCTCGATTAAGGTAAATGATCATTGTCTTCAAAGATTTTAATAGGAAAAGACTATCAATCAATTGGTTTATTTTGAAGATCAAATTGGATTGATCAAAGAGAGATTTAATATCAAAGCCAAATGAAGATAAGTTGGAGATACCCACGATGCTAGGAAACCTAGCGAGCATCTCAGACTATCCTATGATTGGGCTTTACATTTTTGAAATTGATTTAGTTTGTTTAAGTTGAATTTCCATTAGAATGTTAGGGCTTATAATTCCATAATACAATGTTATGGAAATGCCAAAGAGGTGAGAAATTATGCTTATGACCCACAAAGGGAGAAGCAACCGAGAACCTAAATCTAGGAAGCTTGTCCGAGAGCCAAAAATACAACCTAAATCTAAGGCAAAAATGGGTATTTGGTTCACCTCCATAAGAGAGGATAAACCACCCAACTGTTTGGACTTACAACCGTCTAGGGGTGGTTGCCAACTAACTCCTCCTATGATTTTAAATTCATGTAGGCAAGTCATATGCTTTATAAAAGATGGGTAGGCTGTTATTTATTTAGAAAGAGTCTAGGTCCTTAAACTCACTACCTAAAGAGACTAGATCATGTAAAGACATGCTTCAAATGACCTAAATCTAATGTAATTTAGATTTCATTTTATTTTCATTTTTGGACAATCATTTTGACTAAAGCTAATAGGATTCATATGCATAATGTATGAGAAATAAAGTTATTGGCCAAAATCAGCGAGATGTGAGGAGGTATGTTTCCACCATGGCTCTCAAAGGTCAAGCCAAGCATCTCTGGAAAAGGTGGAAGCCCTCAAATCAAGAGTGAAACAAGATGCATTTGTGTATGATCTTATAAAAGAAAGTACTCATCCAACTAAGGGGTTACTAATTCTTTTAACTTGATTTTAAGCCTAAGCTTTAGGTGAGATTTTGAGTTCTTTATTTTTAGTTTTGAGTTGTTAAGTTTGGTAAAAGATTTATTTTTCTCTAAGAACCTAATCCACATCCAGGCCATACATAAAGTGAGGAATAAACTAAGAAAAGGATGTCACTTAATGCACAAGATAAACAAATCATCAATCAATTTATAAAGCTAAGCATAAAATAATGAGAGGCCAATTGTGATCGGGCACCACCGCACAAACTCGAAAATAAATTGGGTAGCCGAGCTCTACCCTTATACAACCCAGATTACAAATGAATTAAATACAATTAAGCAAGGAAGTCATTGTTATGGGGGTCTTCAAGCTTCATTTCTTCATTCTTCTTCTTTTCTTCTTTCTTCTTTGGTTCTTTCTTTTGGATGGTTGGAAGGTGGATGCTCCAAAGGATTCACATAGTGCATAAGATAGAATCTTATGACCAATGCTCATCCTTATTACCATAAGAATCATTCCAAAATCTTAATTGTAGAATTTACATGAAAAGAAAAGTAAATCTAGCTAACACTTGCAAAATAGAGGATAGCTAAGCAAACCATACAAAATTTCAAGCATGTATATTGGACTTATCACCCCACATGGGTGACTAAGTCCACCTAGATTATTGATTATGGGGTATAAGCACACAACAAAAGTATTTATATTTTTATTTATTACAGCACCCCTTAAGCATAATCCCCTACAAAAATAATGGTTAGACTAAGATCACCTACCATTCATTCTACATACATCCTAACATCCAGTAAAAATATATCACAAAATAAAAGCAAACATCAAACCATGCACCTCTAAAAGCTAGAGTGGTGACTGACTTAGCTAATGCTTTGAGGTTTGTGTGGTATGCTTATCTATGGCTTTAAGTTAGAATTTTCTAAGTGTGAAGCATGTTCAACTTAGAGGAGGGTTTCATTTAAGTTGTTTAGAAGTTCTGGGTTGATTTTATTTCATGTTTTGATTAATTTCAAATGAATCCTACAATTAATTACTAAGTTATAAAGAGAGGAAAAGAGAAGAGAATTTCTCATTCCTTCATTAATCTAAGTAATTTCTATAGTGGATTCATATTTTTAGTTTTTTTTGGTGAATTTTTTGATTAAGTGTTTTAGTTAATCCTAAGTTTAGATAAACTCTAAACAAACCCATTAAAAAAGAAAGGCATTTTAAGATTAAATAAAATGAAACAAATTCACAAAACACACATCACTTCATTTCTTTCCCAACTTGTATAGCATGCGTATGAATGGATCCTAAGCATATCTATACACACCAAATAGGAATGTTTAGCACACTTTATGATGCATGCTAAGTAAGTTACTTAAGAAAATTTGAATGCTTATGATGCATGATTTTCATTAAGTAGAAAAGGGGTTTCTTATCCAATTTTCACATGCACACATGTGAAAGTAAGCATAAATAATGCCATTGTTAACCAGAGGTGTAATGTATAATACCTACTTAGGGCTACTTAAAGTCTTTGAATCTCAAGGTTATCTTGACTAATATATGACATTCCTTAAATAAAAGCATGTGTACAAAAGAAAAAAAAAATGGAAAAGAAAGAATGCAAAAGTTGGTGTTAGTTTATTCATTTTGTTTATGAAATTTATATGTGTAAGAATAGGTACCCTTCTTAAGTGATAGTATAGGAATGAATAGGGTATGGAATTAGGTAAGTGTTAGGTTCTTTTCAAATGAACCATACATCTTACTAACTCCTATTCAAAACTATACTAAAAGAGAAGAGAAGGAAAACCTATACTAAGCACATCCTTATATTTTCTTCACATGCAAACTTATAATTAAAATATAAGTAGCACACTTTCAGTTTTGATAATTGATTCAAATATTTTAAAAATAATTTGAATTTAATAGTGATAATAGCCACTCATATTTCTACTTTAGCCAACACATGCAAATTTGACATAAAGTAAACATTTTCATTTTTAAATTCAATTTTTGAAAAGCATGGATGCATGAAATCACATGAAATACATATTTAAGATGTTGGGGAAGGAACTAGAGCAATGAAAGCATGTACACAAATTCACTTTATATAAATCCTAAAGATAATCTTAAGAAATAAGAAAGCTTAAAGTAAATCAAAGTTCATTTAGTATGATTTTTGTTTGATTTTGAGTTTGATTTAATTTTGAAAATGTGAGTTGAGTTTATTGTTCCTAACCCATTCCCACACGTGTTTGATATTTTAGTTTAATTTTTAGGTGATTAGATTCATTTTAGATTTTGATTAGGTTAAGGTATGAATTAAGCATGTTAATTAACCCTTACCTACACCACCTTAGCATAGTTAACCAAGTAATTATGAGCCAATGAGATGACATAAAACCTCACAAGGAATTTAAACTTTCAATGCACCTAGGAAGAAAAGGGCCTAATGTAATTTGGCTCATGATCAAAAGTTAATTAAGCTAAGTGGTTTAACTTAAGTAATTTCAAAACACCCCTCACACATATGAGTTGGGTTTTAATTTTCTTAATTGAACTTAGGCTCTTGAACACCTAAGCATTTACCCAAAGTAGATTAATTAAGTTCTGGAAAGTTTTAGAAATTTTAAAAAATTAATTAAGAGAATAATTAATGAATTAGCCCTTAATTAAACAAAGATTAAGGAAAGAAAAGGGGATTTAGGGAATAGCTTAGGGGAAATACCCCAAAATTATTTGCTAAGTCTCTTATTCACTGGATCAAACCTTAATCAATCTCAATAAGGTCTTAAAAAACTAATCAAATCTTTAATTATCCTTAATTACATAAGGAGGGTAATTAGGAAATGCATTTGCAATTTCCCTAATTAAGCTTTCAATAAATCCCAAGAAAATTAAGGGAGGCAGAGGTCATCCTCTAAACCATACTCAAGAAGTTTGGGATTAATCAGAGGATTAATTAATGAGTAATTAGCAAATTAATATTTCCATTAAGACGTAAAATCAGAGAAAGATACAATTCAAAATCCACTAAAACAATTTTTAGAATATTCTAAATTAAATTATCTTTCAGTAGAAATTTACCTCATATTTTTTATTTATTTAGGGAGATATGAATTTTTAAAGCTAAGAGGAATAATTAGAATTAACTAAAACCTAATTAAATCCCTTAACAGCACAACTCGACATGCAGTGGCGGTGGTCAGCGTGCTTTACACGCATCATGCGGTGAGCCGTTTACTTAATTGTCTCATCACAATAGGCGTGTGGCGGCGGGACGTGGTTTGATACCCGCCGTTTGATCAAGGATCAAACGGCCAGGAATCACCCATGGTTTTAAAGGAATAAATCAAATATGAAATGTGCGGTTAATCTCGAGTCCATCCAAAATGCGTGGATGGATGGTGAGATTATCCCTGTTCTTCCCTGAGGATTAATGGAGACCATCCATGATCCAAGCCTTGAACCAAGCTCGATTGAGCTTGGATTAGGATAAAATTTTGCACACACCATCATACACTAATGGCAATCCTATCCAACGGTGGAATTTTCATGCCATGACACTTTCTTTCACAAAGGACCAACACCTCTTAAATCTAATGGTCAAAATGGCATACCTCATAGGAGGTGATCACCGACGCTTGATTCTCTTGGAGGAGCTTCGACTGGTTGAGACAAAGGTGTGGTGAAAGGATTAGCTCTTGAGGTTATGTAGATTGCTCTATGGACCAAAACCTCCTCCTCTCCTTTGTGGATTTGATCGAATTGAACTCCTCCTTGCCTTGGGAGCTTGAGGGAAAGCTTAGGCAAGCTCGATTTGGTCCCCTGAGGGAGTGTGCAAAAGCAATTGAAGTGAATTGGAGTATAGAGGAAATTTGGAAATGAGTGAAGCTCCCTTTTTTTCACTTGAAGAAAATCAAGAATGTCGATTTCAATTCCCTCTTAAAAAGCTTTGGATCACTCTAATGGCACTCTCACTCAATGACAATGAGGATGTGTGAATTGAATTAGAGGGAGTATATCTCCCCATGGCAATCGGTAAAATTATGGCTATCATTTTGATCCAATTGATCATATGGAAAGGGTTGTTTGAGTTTTTTGGGTTAGAAAATGGTCAGTTTGAGCTTAAGAGTGGATTGGTAACCTCCCATGTGCTTCAAATTGAGTGGAGAGAGGTTTTCAATTTGTCCAATTTGAGATGGGGTTTTTGGCCTTGGGTCCATTTGGGCTAACCCAAACCCATATCTACTAGGTTGGGTGCACCACCCTCCATAGGATTCACTAGACCTATTAGGAAGGTATCAAGTTGATATGAAGAGGGCTTGACCAAATTCTGCATGGATTTGACCAAAATTTGTTCTATGGCCTAAGGGTAGAATGGTCATTTAGCTGATTTTTAATTTGGATATGTTGGGTATGTGGAGAAAATAGGTTTGGCCAAGTTTCATTGGATTTGGAGTTCATTTGATGTTGTTTGGCTCGTGTTGACCCATTTAGGTCAAAATGGGTCAACTTGGGTCAAGTTGACCAATTGGTCAAATTGGGTCAAACCAAGGGTTGGGTCAAGTTCATATGACCATTTAAAATATTTTGGTGGCTTTGGTTTGATTCAATTTGATTTAAGTTTAAATTTGGCTTATATGACTTCATTTAGGTCAAATGGGTCAAGTTGACCAATTTGAGCTAGGTAATGGGTAGGTTTAGGTTTGGTTGGTCATATGAAGTATATTGGTATATTTGTTTCCAATTAATTTTGGCTAAGTTTAAATTTGGCTCAACATGACCCCTTTAGGTTGGGTTCAAGGTCAATTGGGCTAGGTTAGGTCTAGTTGGCCAATTAAGGCTTTGGTCAAGTTCAACAAGTGATTTGGAATGAACTTGGCCTATTGGTTTCAATCAATTTGGCTTAGATCAGTTTTGACATATTTTGACTTTTTTGGGTCAAGTTGGGTCAACATAGTCAAGTATTGGCTGGTTAGGCTCAAATGTCGACTTGGTCAAGTTCAAACATAGTTCATAAATGAACTTAGATCAATGGTTTCAATCAATTTGGCCTATTGTGGATTTTGGCTATGTTAGGTTTAATTTTAGCTAAGTGTTGACTTGGTCAACCCTTAGGTTTGACCCAATTTGATTGATTGATCATCCCATGATGATTGTTGATCATGATGAGAGGCATAGGTGAGTTTGATTCAATCTAATTTGGTTAGGATTATAATTTGGCTCATAAGGGTACTTTAGGTCACTTTGGGTCAAGTGAGCCTAAGTGGGTCAAATGGTCAAAGCTTGATTTGAGTTTGATTGAACTTGTATATGGACTTATGATTGAAATATAAATCCATTTGCAGGTGGTTTGAAGTCAAATGGGTTTTGATTCATTTGACAATTTCATATTCAAAGGAAGAATATGAATGGATTTGGGGTTTGATTTTTGAATTGGATTTTGCTTTAGTGATTGAAGTTTGTGTTTATATTTGGATTCGTGATTGTAGGGTTGATTGAATCATGAAGGAAAATCAAGAGTTTGGCTTGATTTAAAGTTGGTTTGGCTAAGTTCAAGATTTTGACTTGAAAGGCTTAGGTTGAACTTTGAGTGGATTTGAGTTTTTTTGGAATGTGTTTTGATTGTTTGAATTTATATTTCATTTATATATGTGAATATAAATGAGAATATAAATGAGACATGAGAAAATTTTAAGGATTTGAAGTGATTTGATCATGATTTAAGCTAAGTCCATTAAAAGGAATTTAAAAGACTTAGGAAAATTTTAGAGTTTGGAGCTTGAATTTTGGATTTAGATTTTATTGATTTATATTTATATCTCATTTATATATGTGAATATAAATGAGAATATTAATGAGTTATGAAAAAATCCATGAGTTTAAATTGATTTTATCATGATTTTGGCTAAGTCCTTAAGAAGGAAATTGATGACTTAAGAAGGATTTTGACTTAGGAATTTCATTCATAGATTTCAATCATGTGGAGTTGATTTGAATTTGGAGAAAATCAAATAAGATTGATTTGGAGTTTGCAAAAATCAATTAAGATTGATTTGGAATTCGACTTGAAGGAAGGAAGGTGAGGAGTGGTTCAAGCTAAGGGTAGGCAAATTTTTCTAACACCCCAAGGCATGATAATCCATGGCTAACCCTTCTAAGTCTCTAGGGCTAGGTTGAGTGTCCACCTAATCATTAGATATGTCTTAAGACTAAGGAACTCTTAGTGTCTAAGAGAAGTCCTATGTCTAAGATGGAGGGGTTGAGAGCTCATCCTAAAAATGAGGTCAACGGCAGTCCTTTAATGGAAGAAGTGTTTGTTCCGGACATTGAACTAGAGATCCATTGAAAACATCGATCAGAAATGCATGTGAAAGAATAAGGTGATGAAGAACACACTATAGAAGTAGAAATCATCTATATGGTCAGAGATATAGATAAACTTTCCTTGGTACCTTCAAACATGAATCCAGGAACCTAACTTTGATGATGTTTATGAAGAAGAGTCTTCACAGAAGCAAATAGAAGATGGATATTCAATCTCTGTAGTAGTAGTAGAAGAAGAAGATCATAATGAGAAAGAGATCATGGGTGTTGAAGCTTTGATACAAGCTCTCAATGATCTGAAAAGTTATGAAGCTTACTTTACTAAAAAATGCATGACTGAATCATTGCAAACTCAAGATCTCCCAGTAATCACATTTTGTGAAGAATATATTATGTTGGGAACATCATGCAACCTCTATATGTTACTACAGTGATGGAATCTCGATTCAATATTGATTGATCGGGTTCTTCTATCAATCTTATGAGTCTAAAGGTATTAAGAGGATTATCACTTGATATCCAACATCTTGGGAGAGATAAGTTGATGGTTCATGATTTTAATGAGAAAGGGTAGAAAATCCTGGGTTCTTTTATTCTCCTGCTCAAGTTTCAGGATTTAAATACCGAAGCTAAGTTTCATGTAATCGATGTTGATACATCATTTAGAGCTCTCTTGGGTTGACCATGGCTGCATGAGTATGGCATGGTACCATCAACTATGCATCAATGTATGAAGTACCTTAGAGATGGAGAAGAGTCCAGAATTCCTGCAACCTACAACCATTCTCTGTCCATAAAGCAAATATCTATGAAGATGCAAACTATTTCATCCATAAAGTGCCTATGTCAATAGAGCCTCTTGAAGTGGTAGCATCCATTTAGAACCAAAAAAATAACTTGATAATGTAAAAGAGTAGAAGCAAAAAGGAAGAAAGATGGCAATGCCGACTTTCCCTAAAGCACTTGACTTTACATCTAAATCAAGAAGATCAATTCCTCATTTGGGAAGTGACACACAAGAAGAAGAAGATATTTTTATCAAACTTAAGGGAGCTTATAAGCTTTCAAGAAAGCCAAAGTATGAAATAAGTTATTCTGATTCAGAATATGACTTTGAATCTACTTATGGAATTAGGGTTCAAATGGTCACATCAAGAAGGATAACTCACTTGGCAGAGTCAGATGACTCACTCAAAATTATACCCATCACTCAACATTATACCCATCACTCTACTGGAGGTCCATAGTATTGAAGAATTGATAACATTCTATGTGCCACTATTGATCGAGAGTGGCAGAAGATGAACTCTATTTTACAAATATGAAGAGTCTCAGCCTCAAAATTTTGAGTAACCTGCTAATATGAAAATTCTGATGAGATAGTACCAATAAGAATACCAATATACTATCCACAAAAATTATGAAGAATGATGCATAAGCTTGGAATTCATATTAAAACTACTAAAAATAGAACTCAAATATTTAACAAGATATGGAGCCAAAGAAGTCCTCAGGCATCATGAAGAAGTGATAAGTTTATCACTAAAGGTCTTGGGTTCATCCGCAAATCTTATCAAAATAAAGCTTGTTATAATATAATAGAAGCTGAGGTCAAAACTAATAGTGATGAAGAAGATGATCTCCACGAAATCTTTCTTACAAATGATGAAGAAGTAGAAGCTGAACCTGCGCTTGAAGAACTCGAAGATGGTGGACAAATAGCTAATATGGATGAACTTAAAAGAATCAACCTAGGAGCTGAGGATGATCCCCATCCAACTTTTGTCAATGCCCTTCTGCTTGGTGAGAAATTTGTAAAAATCCTACTTTGTGATTTGACTTTGCTGGACATATTTTAAAATGTCGGCTTATCCACGATGCATAGTTTATAGACTTGCTATTAAACTAGATGAGATGCCTATTAAACAAGCTCCTAGACGAATTAGATTGAAGATTGAAGAACAGGTGATTGTAGAAAATAAGAAGTTGATTAAAGCAGGCTTCATCTAGGAGGAGAAGTATGCAAATTGGATAGCCAACATTGTCCCCCATCTCTACATTGATTTTCGGGACCTAAATAAGGCAGGTCCAAAAGATGACTTTCTGCTTTTGATATTAGAACTACTAGTGGACAATACTTCCAACTATGATATATTCTCATGATGGATGGATCAACAAGATGCAAGCAAATTAAGATGGCTCCTGAAGATGAGAAGCACACATCATTTAGGATGCCAATTGGTATATATTGATACACAATCATGCCTTTTAGTTTAAAAAGTGCTGGAGCTACATACCAAAGAGCCATGACATGCATTTTTGATGAGTTGATTCACCAGAAGGTGGAATGTTATGTTGACGATTTGGTGGTAAAGAGCTTAAATCATGGAAATCACTTTGAAGACTTGAGAATTATACTGGAGAGAATCAAAAAATATGATCTAAAGATGAATCCTCTAAAATATGCATTTGAGGTATCCTCCAAAAATTCTTTGGGTATAATGTACATCACAGAGGAATTGAATTTGATCCAGCCAAAATCAAAGCAATTGTGGAGATGCCTCCTCTGAAGAGTTTGCGTCAGCTCTATTTTTTACAAGGACAACTTGCATTTGTTCGTCGATTTATATCAAACCTATCAGGACGTTGTCAACCATTTACAAGGTTGATGAAGAAGGATGCTCCATTCAAGTGGGATAAGGAGTTCCAATAAGCCTTCAATAGCATTAAAAGCTACCTGCCAAACCCACCAATCCTTGCAGTGCTTACTCCTGGGAAGCCCTTCATTATATACATAGCTGCATTAGAAGAATTGCTTGAAATATTATTGGCACAACACAATGAAGAAAGCAAAAAATATTGCTCTTTATTATATCAGTCGAAGATTGATAGAAGTAGAAATGAGATACTCTTCGATAGAGAAGGATTGTTTGGCACTGATCTTTGCAATCCAAAAGCTCTATCACTATATGTTATCTCATAAAATTACTCTTATCTCAAGGATCGATCCATTGAAGTACTTGATGACAAGACCATCATTGACAGGTCGCTTGGCAAGATGGGCAGTACTACTTTTAAAATTTGATATCACATACATTCCGTAAAAAGTAGTGAAAGGACAAGTCTTAGCATTTTTTTTGTTGCACATCCCATCCCTACGGACTCTTCTCTTAATGATGATTTACCTAATGAGCAAATTATTCTTATTCATGAAAGAGAAAAATTACAAATTTGAAAAATGTACTTTGATAGAACCTCATCGATCAAACAAGTCCAACCTCTAAATTTTCCAAGGGTAAGAGCAGGAATCGGCATCATCTTCATAACACCAGAAGGAGGGATAATGAGATGATCATATGGGTTGACTGAGCTAATAACTAATAATGAAGCCAAGTATGAAACATTAGTTGCAGGTCTTGAAGGAGCTATTTTCATAGGCATTCAAAACTTGCATATTTTTGGTGATTCTCATCTTATTATAAATTAAGTACTTACATCTATAGAATCAATAAGCTTGAGTTAGCTTTCTATCACAATCGAGTTCTTGAGCTTATGAAGCAAATATCAAATATCACACTCACTCGAGTCTCTTAATCCAAGAATAAAAATGCCGATTGCTTAGCAAAGTTAGCTAAGTAAATAATAAGTATGAATGGTGATTATGTCATGATCGAGATATTTACTCGATGAGTCCTAGAGCCAGTAAAGTATCAATCCCCGCAGGTAGAGGGGTTATCAAATTTGACACAGCAAGATGCGATTCAGGTTTCTCCTCATATTTCCCAAAATTAACAAGGGTTATACCCAGAAGAACTAAGCCTGACGTTGCTTCAAAAAAGCAATGAAGCCTTTATTGTAGAAGAGCCACATGATTAAAGGCAACCCTTCATCGACTACTTTAAAGAAGGCAAATTATCAAACAATAAATCACTAACAACTCAAATTGAGAAGAGAATATTATGCTATGCTTTCGTCAATAATACTTTATATCATAGATCCTTTGAACAAATGTGGCTACGATGCCTAAATATAGATGAAAGCACCAAAGTGATGGTTTGAGTTGCTCCTCATATTTCCCAAAATTAACAAGGCGTTATACCCAAAAGAACTAAGTCTGAAGTTACTTCAGAAAAGCAATGTGAAGCTTTTATTGTAGAAGAGCCACATGATTGGAGGCCTCCTTCATCGACTACTTTAAAGAAGATAAATTATCAAATGATAAATCACATCATGAGAGAGAATATTATGCATGCTATCAATATACTTTATATCATAAATCCTTTGAACAAATGTATACGATGCCTAAATACATATGAAAGCACCAAAGTGATGGTTGAAGTTCATGAAGAACTTTATGGTGCACATTAGTCAGGTCCCAAGATGGCAGTAAAGATCAAAAGGATGGCTATTATTGGCCATCTATGGTGAGAGACTTTATCATTCATGTTAAGATATGCCACGAATGTCAAGTGCATGGGAATATAATCCATCAACCTCCAAATCCACTACACCTAACAATAGCATCTTGGCCATTCAAATGTTGGGGTATAGAATGTATATTGATCCATATTGACTTCATCCTAGCTTTATTTCTCTAAGTGGTGAAGCTACTATTTAAAAAGTTATTTGTCGAGTGATCAACTCCTTCATGCATAATGTGATCTATTGATTTAGAGTGTCACGTCGAATAATTTTTGATAATGACATAACTTCAAAAGTGCAAAGATTTATAGATTTGTCGATTGACACAAAATTGATTGGTGATACTATTCAATATACAATCCAAGAGTGAATGGTTTGGTAAGCCTTCAACAAGACATTGGTCAAACTGCTCAAGAAGATTCTCACTAAAAATAAATGAGAATGACATACTAAGCTAATACAGGAACTGTGGATGTATCGAACTACCTATAAGAGACCGACTAAAGCCATTCCCTATTCATTAGTATTTGGAGCTGAAGCGGTTCTTCCGTTCAAAGTTGAGTTGCCTTCACTTCGAGTAGCCATCCAATACAATCTAACTAAAGATCAAAATGCTCATTTGAGAATGGAGGAACTCAACGCGCTTGATGAAGTTAGATTGCAAGCTCATCAAAATCTGTAAGTTTATCGAGCAAAGATGCTCAGAGCTTTTGACCATACAGTGCAACCTCAAACATTCCAAAAAGGATAATTGGTCCTGGTGCTAAGAAGACCAATTTTTCTCATCAAAATTTGGTGGCAAATTTGAGCCTAATTGGGAAGGCCCTTTTGTCATTGAAAAGTGTATTAAGGAGAAGCATACCAACTCATTGAACTAAATGGTGAAAGACCAATGCCACCAATTAATGGTCGATACTTGAAAAAGTATTACATGATGAATACATTCTCGAGGTACAATAGAAATCCCATTGCAAGACACGGGATATTTTTTTATATATCTATTTAAGTCGACATCGCGCTTCATGCCAAAATCCTGAATAAATATACTTACTCAAGATAAAAGAACTTTTTCGTGAAAATTCTCATTATAGGGGCATTTTAGATTTATATATATATATATAATATATATATATATATATAATGTTGTATGTTAAAACCCTCTTAAGAGCATATCAATTCAAATATTGATGTATTTGCATATTTTTCATCTTAAAGTTCTTCTAAAGTTGAATTCTAAGATAGGGGCATTTTTTTTAGTTTGTTAAGTTTATTTGAGTTAATGTCATGTTATAAGATGAGATCCTCGAATATATTCTAATTCAGGTTAAAATCGAGCTTTACATTGAAATCCATGAATATATCCATGATTATTATTATTAAGTTGTAAGTTCTTACAGGAACAAAAAGAATCTATCGCTACACAGGAAAAGACAACCTTAAATGTCAGAAAAATTTTCTCCCAGATTCGTCAAATGTCGGAGATCAAGTCAGAAGAACTCCCAATTTTGAAAGCTTCAATCAACTGAGTTGAAAGAAACATCAATCTCTACATCCTGAAGTCTATGACATGGATGGGTTCTAAAGGTCGAACTTAACAAGCCCAAATGTGGCCGAGTTGCTGACGCTCTCCTCACTCAACAAGCTGCAAGAAAAGGTCATGAAAGAGCTCCCATTTGTCATTCTTATGACAAAACCACCAACCCACTACAGCTCAAGTCGAAGACTCGAGTAGGTTCTAAAGGTCGAACTCAACAAACCCAAATATGGTCGAGTTGCTGATGCTCTCCTCACTCAACAAACCGTAAGAAAAGGCTGCAGAGAAAGAGCTCTGCTCGTCAGCCCAATGATGATAGCTATTCAATCTCAAACCAGATCTAGCTTAGTGACTATAAGCAACAAGAATCCAAGAGATCTTTCTACTTGATCGATAGATCAAGGAAATCTGAGGAAACTCTCAATTCAGAGTTCCCTCAAGTCAATCTTTATATTACCTACAGGGTGATATTTCAACTTATTCTCCAATGATCTGATCAAGCTCAAAGCACAGATCAAATCCAATCTCCTCATCAAATCCGTCAAAGTAGCAGGAAGTAATTCCATAGTTCATACAAAGCCGATGACCGAACTAAAGGAATTTCATGGTTATTCAATCTATTAAAGCACACATTGCTAGACTGATAACTCAACAGAGACCTAGTAAAAGCCAGAAGACTGGGTCATCTGTATGTACCCTTCAACGAATCTATCAAAGCAGCAAGCACAACATTCATGGTGTACATACACTCCCTGACAAGTCAATATGAAAAAATCAAGTCAGTCCTTCATCAAGTCCGTCAAGCCTAAAGCTATGATAGAAGGAATTTCAAATCTAACGAAGCACGGATAAACCAACTCCCCGGCGGAGTCCTTCATCAAAACAAATAAACCAATTCCACCAATAAATCCAATCATGAAGCTAGGGTTGGAGGAAACTCAAATATAATGACATAAAAGAAAGAGATCTTTAGTAAAGCCATCGAAGCACATAGTAGGTGGTATTAAAACTCTTATCTATCTAACAAGTCAATTTTGATAAATCGATCAAGCGTCATTTAGTATGTTCTAAAGAAGGCATCATACTAATGAAAAATTCTATCAAAGGCTCTGTAAGCTAGTGCAATCGAAGTTGAAATGATCTAAGTTCTGTAACCATCACATAAATTAAACCTAAAGCACAAAGCATACAAATCAAGCACAAAGCATACAAATCAAGCCCAAAGCACAAATCAAAGCTAATTTTCTCATCAAATCCCCCAAAGATAAAAAAGCATAAGAGTAATAGAGGAATGTTGATTTCACTAATACAATAAGATAATACATGACTGATGGAAAGAGAAATAAAAAAGAAAAAAAAGTACATCACAAGAGCCTAGACTGTAGCTCTTGAAGCTCTGTTAAATAAGCTGTTAAAGACTGCTGCTTCTCCAAGAAAGCATTAGTAGCTCGTCAGCCTCGGCATCCACCATAGCATGGCGTGGTATCGGTACTCCTCCTGCTCTATAGCCCGAGCCCTCCTGTCCTATTCAATCTCTAGCTCTTTGATCCTGGCAGTCAATATGTCTAACTCAGAAAAAGCATCTATTGAACTCTAAGGATCATGTCGTAGAGCCTCAACACTCTCCTCAAACTCATCATGTGCTAAGTCAGCCGTCTCCCTATGAAACCTGTTCTGCTCCTGAAGTTCTGTCAGTAAAGTGCTAGAGTGGACAATACTGAGCGATCTCATCCGGTAGATCAAGAACTCTACGTCTCTATAGAGAGTCTCTAGATACTTAGAACATGGTCCCCCAAGCCAAGCTAAAAGATCCAAAATGGTGTTCACATAGGATGTGAAGCAGTCTAGTGACTTTGGTGAGTCCAAAGTAAGCCGAGAAATCACATCCCTCAAAAACACTAAGTTGCAATCCTACATGCCCCTGTCACGTGGATCTAGCCTACATGGATATCGATGGTAGATCTTGGACTCATAACCTACATCAAGCATTGCAAAGAATAAATGAAAACACTCAGCATAATGCGAGCCATAAATGTAAAGAAGTGCAACCAAAGAACAAAGAGAGGAAGAAAGTACCTAAACATGGAGAATCCAGCTGAACTAGTGTACCGTAGCGATGTAATCCTCGAGGACCCTCACTATTTGATAAGCTCCAGGGCTATGTACTGGCTCAATAGAAACCCTGTTGGGCACGAGATCTCTCACCTCAGAAGTCTCCCTAGGATAATGGGCAGATTCAGGCTCAGTAGAGAAATGTGGCTCCACAGAAGGAGTAGCAAAATCTAAAATGGTAGTATCAAAGGCCAACACGTGCGACCCAACTCCAGAGTCATCAATAATATCTCCAGTGCTACCTAACACCTATGGCACCTAATTAGAAGTCATAAACTACTATGGAGGTGGACTCATGGAATAATCAACCAAAGCCCCGCAGCTCTATAGGTCTACTCCACATGAAGCTTGAAGAAATCTCGGTAAGGGCAGAATCTAGCTCTAACTCTACTATGAGGAGGGATGTCTTCAGCTCTGACTGCTCATTAACTAATGTATCTATCATGAATCAAGTTACAAGATCAAATGCATTGAATATATTTTAATGATGCAATAAAGGATGGTAAAAGTATTGAAAAGAAGAAAAATAATAATTATACTTCTGGCATTACTATGTCCTGAGGATGATGACTAGTGTCGAGACCTCTAACCTTGAGGAACTCCTAAAGATCTCACCTTTCATTCATATCTCCTGGTAGCACACTCTAGAAAAGGATTGAAAGATAGCCGTACTTAGGTGAGGTAGGTATAACTAACCCGTGTGTGACCCTGTGGAGGAACTATCTGAAAGTGAGCACCAGTACCAAGCCTCAGTAAATGTAGCCAAACAGCTGAAGCAGTCAAGTAACATGTCTTGAGGGGAACCATCCCGATCTTCTTAATGTATACTACACCAGGGATGAATGGCCTACCATCATGAGCTGTCGACTAAAAGAAACCAAAATGTCGTGCAACTCGGTTGGGCTGATAGCCCTCTATAACAACTGACTGCCCTAATCGATAACATAACCATATGGGATGTATACTGAAAAGGTACTCAACTAAATGTCCAATGACCATGAAGCAAGGAATATCTACCATTCTCATCAAGACTGTCAACAAGATCAACCCCTACCAAGCTCAATGGTAAGTCGAATATATCTGACTGGTGGACTAAAAAAATTGATCTCTGACCAAATGAGAAGCAAAGAAGAACATGTGAATTCTTCTCCATCTCCAAAGTAGATGAGGCTCAATATAACTGCAAGATGGTAAGATATCCTCGCCCTGAAAAGAATGGTGGATACGCAAAATAAGCAAATACATCATGTATAGGTGGAGGTGAACCCAAGCGTACAAGTACTGCCACATCAGAGTCACCTTTCATAACTCTAAAGAACCAGCCTCAAAAATTATCGCCAATATCTTGTAAATCCTAGCTAACACTGGGGCTGAAATCTCACCTCGAAATCTCACGCTAATAAAGCACCTGAATGAACTGAACCCTTTGTAATGGGAAGCACAAAAATATAGAGCCATGTCACTATAAAGTCGGCTAAGAATAAATCCTCACTCAATCCCTGTAGTGCTAGAGAAGTCACCCTACTAATAAAATAGGCTCCTTAATCTCCTCAGATAAGTAACTGCCATCAGACACACCTAATCGAAAAGAGTCATGTAGTGCTATAGTCTCCTCAGATAAATCATAATCCTATAAGAAACTCTAAATCCATGTACTCACAGGTAGTGCAACTCATGATCGTCTAGAATGTCCTGACGCCTGAAAGTCTGGTGATAGTGATCCGTGATAAATAAGAAGGCATAGCTTTCCTCATCGATCACAATCATCAAGGTCGTGAAATAACTCCTCATCACTCTAACAAGTAGCCAAGTATCAGGAGACCTGACACAACCTGTAAGTCCCAAAGGGTAACTGTCAACTCCTCCGGGCCAATCCAACATGTGTTACTACTAGCATCCCAAAACTCCGCTACTCTACGAGCCCAAGAAGAAGGCATATAAGGACACATATACTACCTCATAAATGATAGTTGTCTGTAAAGTGTCTCTATAAGCCTACAAGATGTATAACCCATGTGACATATCCAGGTGGAAGACTAGGAATCTTGCCAATAGTTGAATCTTGAAGCAAGTCTAATGAGCTGGACTGTAACTTACGGTGGCTTAGAAGTATAGACTGCCTCATCCGCTCAATGTTGTGAGAAGCAGGCTGTAAAATATCACAGTATCTAGAGTTGACCTGAGCTACTGTGCTATCCAGGATTGTAGTCCCCACACTTCAGCTTAATGGTAGCCACCCAATCTGTGAGATCCTCAAAAGCAGCAAAACCTAAAGTACAGTCAAAAGTATGGAAGAGTGCTCAAGGAAACCCTGGTAAAAGTCATGTCCCCCCAACATATCGTGTACTGCTCAATCCTATCCCTGATATCAACATCTCCATGAGAATCGTGTCTATCAATCTCAGACCAAATAGCCTCCTCGCTAGGCTCAGCAGATGACAGATCATCATGTCTTCTCCACCTGAATATTATTCTATCAAGTGATAAGAGAAACGACACATAAAAATTCAAATGACAGCATAATAAAAATCAAATAAAAAAAAAAGGAGGGAGTTACACTAAGAAGTAGTAAAAAGAAAAAAAAAAGGAAGAGAGAAAAAAACTAAAAGGTCAACCAGTTTTCAACAAATGTGACTAGCTCCATGCATGAATATATTTTTGGGGGGCATTTATTAACCTCCATATATGTGTCATAAGTCGAGTCAAGCCCACAAGTCGAATTCGACGGACTTCGGAAGTGATAGTGCGCAAATCGGGGCTCAAAATGTACTGGTAGTCACCAAAAATAATCAAAAATATCTCTGATCGATGAACGGACTTTTCCATCATGTTTAGAACATCGAAATTGATCAGAATATAAATATTGCATAATCTAATGAGCTCACGATCAAGCGATCGAGCTATAATTGTGTTGACACACATATTATAGTCAAAAAGCTACGATAATGTTCGAACGATCTTCGTTCATGAAATTGATCATGTCATTAGCTTTGAAATATCAAAAACTATCAAATGAGACATCCACACTCAATTCAGATGAGTCTATATAAATGTCAAATGATTGGAAGTGATAGCATGCAGATTGAGGCTAAAATACACAGGACGTCACCAAAATCAACCCAAATGACCTCTAATCAATGAACGTAAATCACCATCACATTCAGAATGTTGAAACTGGTCAGAATATAAATATTGTATGACTTGATGATCAAGCGATCGAGTTATCAATGCGCATGCACGCATATTAAGGTTAGGAGATGCCGATGGAAGCCAAATGACCTCAGTTCATGAAATTGATTATGTCATTAGCTTTGAATCATCAAAATATATCAAGTAAGACTATTCGCACTCATTCAGACAAGTTTGCATGAAAATTGAGCGGTTAGAAATGATAGCACGTATTTTGAACTAAAATTGACTCAATTTGGCCGACTTATATATATATATATATATAATATAATACTTATATATATATATATATATATATATATATATATATATATATTATTTAATCATGTTAGCGTAATGGTCACGTCAAAGTCAATTAGTTAATTTAAAAATCAATTTCAAAAAACCTAAATCTAATCCTAGTCCTAAATCCCACTTAATCCATTTGAACCGGCCCTATTCCACGCGACCCGAGCACTTAACCTATTTGGTTCTCCTTCACGCAAATGATTTGACCCTTGGCCTCCCCTCTTCCGAACGAACTCCCCTCTTCCACATGAAGCCCTCGCACGTCGCTCGTCTCTCCTCATGGCCGAAGAAGCCTCCCCTTCCGTTCGAATGACTTGCTCTATCCCAACCGATCCCGCGCAAGCTTCCATTAACCGCTCCTCCTTCGTTTTCTCAACCGCAAGGGAAAGAGGCAAAAAATCGAACAGCTTCTTCCTCTCATTCAAATCGAATGGCAAGGTCTCTCTCCTCGATTTCCTCTTTCTTCCTCATCCGAAAATCCAAAACCTCTCTTCCACTTCCTCCCTCCAAATCGAAAAGGTAGTTCCTTCCTCCTTCTTCTTCATCTTCCTCTCCCTTCTCCTTTCTTTTCCTTCTTCTTCCATTTCTCCCTCCAAATCGAAAATTACCTTACTTTCCTTTAGCAGAATTTCTGTTTTCCCATTTGTTTCTTCCTCCTAGTCGTGCGAGCCAAGCAAGAGTAGAGCCCCTCCATTCTCTTTCTCCCTCTATTTCTCTCATCCGGAACAAAAAAAATAAGAATACAAGGGATAATTTGTGGATGTGTGGAAATAATTATTGTGAATGCGAAAATACAAATATGCTTGCGTCTCTTCTTTGCAGGTTTCAAGATCCTGCTAATGTCCCATAGGGTGTAGCAGGTGCGAGGAAATATGAATATGAAAATATATATGCTTGCGTCTTTCATTGTAGGTTCCAAAGATCATTGTCGCATATGCGAGATCGGTGTGTCATGACACTCGTTACCTCATAGATGCAAGAGCAAGCCAACATTTGTTAGATGTCATCCATCTAGTCAAATTTTGAAATTTGGACTTTAAAATTCAAATAAATCGTAAACTCAAATTAAATAAGAAAATGCACGATAAACATGAAGATAAACATTAAATCAAAGTAGAGAATGCTTAAAAGAAACAAAACAAAACAAAGAAAAAATATAATAATAAAATAAAATACTTACTTTAAACACAAGCAAATTCCCTTTCTTTCTTCAAAATATTCAAAGGCTATGAAATGTTTTTTTTTTCAAGCAAATGATGTAAAAGGTAAGACTCCCCTGCCCCCACCCCCCTTCTCAGTATTATTTATAGAAAAGAAATCCATCTTTGTGAGACCCACTTATAATTAAACTAATAATATATGTAAAACATATTACAACAACCTTGTTCCATATTTGTTATCAAAATAAATGCAAGTGAAACTTAAGGAAGTTAATACTAAACTCATAACAGACTCAAAATAAATTTGAAGTCTAATTTTCAAATGAATAGAGAATTTGATATGAAATTAAAGATGAATCTAAATTGGGTTTAACAACTCTTATATGAATATTGAAAATTTAGAATAAAAGATCTTTAACCTAAATCTACTAATGCAATCAATAGATGCTTACTCTTAAGCAAAAAAGTTGATAGTGAGGATAGCATTTTAGTGATCGTTGTATATAAATATCTCATGAAAATTTGAAGAGTATCATAAGGCTATTTTTGTGAGATTCATTTCTTTTAATATAATTGATTAAAAATGAAATGAAGATTAAATGGCAAGTTGTTGAAAATGTGAAGAGTCAATGAATGATAAAATTCTAGAGAATTGAAGCTTTCTTTTGGGTGAACTTTGTACATATAAATTTGTATGAATACAACTGCATAAAGTATATCATTGCACATATCTTATAGCAGTCACTCATTTGATTCAAATATTCCAAAGTACATGCAGATGCTTGAATGAAAATAAATTCATTACACATATATAGAATGAATATATTCTTATTCAAAGCTTGTACAAACTTTTAAATGAATGAACTGAACGCCACCGGATTCTCAACACATCGTACTAACAAGTGTACATAAGGTGTTAATTAAGGCATGCTTAGATACACCCGCATGGGCCCCGATACTATGCTGAATGTTTAAATTTAAGTATCTAAGGCGTTCTTGGGTTGCTTTTAGTTTTGTTTTAGGGGAGGGTTAACAAAACTTAAAAAATCTATTATAAGAATTTAAACTTAGTAAAATATCCAGAAGCTAATTTTGTGATGAGTAGATCGATCCTCTAAGAGCTAAAGCAGTCGGATCTAAAGTTCTCAAATATATTTGAGTCATTCAGTTAACTACTCCGATGATGGCTATGTTGAATGGTGATTTCAATCGGAGGATATTTTCCATCAAAATGTGATTCTATTTTCAAATCAAATTTAACTCAAATTAAATATCAATATAAAAATTCTTAAATGAAATTCTATCATTAAAAGCTTAAAGTTAAAATCAATCAATTCACATTCCATAATTATTTATCGGAGGTGACAAATTAAAAAAACTCTAGCTCACAAAGAAGTCATTGTCAAATCAAATGTTTTGCTATGTTCACTCTCAATCAATCTCTTCTTGTGGGGCGTGGCAGGTATTTCATGCGAGATCTATGATGATGTAGACGACCTTCATTCGTAGTTTGGCCAGTCAGACTCCATTATATTACGATCACTATCGTAGCCCGTATGCTCCCTAATGGCTCTGCCCTTTGAGTTTTGAATCATAGAGTATACTTGATTGGGCAAACAACTCTCTATCAGTTAAGGTAGATTTAAGCTTATCTCCTTACACAAACATCACCCGATGTGTACAAAGATTTCTTGAACGGCGTAACCCATGTGTTGCTAAAAAATAGAACTTATTTGTCGCCATTTTAAATTTTAATTTTTAAATTATATTTAAATTATTTAAAACATTTTTATTTAATCTAATTTTAAACAATATTTGTTTTATTTTAAAAATAACTCATATTATTACTATAAATTTATTAAAATAATTTTAAAATATTTTATTTTTTAAAATAATTATCACTATCAAATATATTTTATTTAAATTAAATTATAAATAAAATTAAATAAAAAATAAAAATTTGAAAATTAAAATTTAAAACCATGACAAATAATCTCTTAGTAAATAAGTAATGCCCAACTTTCTCAAGTGGGAAAATAAGCTTGCTAAAATAAATAATATTTTTTAATTTCATATATTAAAAAAGAAAGATTTTGCATTAAGGGAGAGAATTTTTTCAAATTTATATATGAGTGCATAAAAATTTTCACATCTATGATTAATTTATGAAAGAACTGATAAAAAAATCACCTCAATATCTTCATCGGCACATATGGCTACCCTCCCTAATATTTACCAACTGGCATTGTGTTGACTGAATTCGCAAGTAGGGCTTTAAGCGTAGCCCGCATGGCGTCGCTGGCCATAGGATCCGGCCCACGAATGTGATACAAATAATTTAAACTTGAGAATTATCCCCTAAAATTAATTTATTGTTGATTATTCAAGTAAAATAATTTTTTTTTCATGTTCATATGCATGTATGCTTTATTAAAATTTTATGATTATTTATATGATCCTAAATATTATATAATAAATAGCATTATTTATAAAAGGATAATGTTTACTACTAATAATTTAAAAATATTTATAATTAATAAAGTAAAATTGGAATATTTAAGGCAATCCTTTAATGTATTTTATATGGATTTAAGTTAGTGTACATTTAAATGATGGCCTTAGGATTTTTTAGGATTATATAAAGAATAACATATTAATTAATGATTACGTGAGACATCTTATTAAACTCTAAAAATGTGAGGTCCCCAAAGACTTATCTCTGTGATTTCACTTTACTTGGGCTACTCATGTTTGCAATGTCCAGCTTAACATTTTGGCAGGCATAAATGGGAAGATAATTGATCATAAATCAACTTAGGCCAATTTAGACAAAACATTTAGCCACTAACCAATCATACATAGGTTATATCCTTTTTAATCTATGCTTCTCTAGTGTTGCATTTTTGCTTGATTCTAGTGTCACATTAGAGTAGGAGGACAGGTTATATTTGATTATTTATGAACTATGATATTAGCTATAACATTTTATTATTTTTTTCTAGAAGAATAGAACTATCATTGGACTAAATCCTAGTAATTTGTTCTTCAAAAATGTTTAAATGTTCAATTATTTTTATATTCATGCGTTAATATTAATAATTTATTATAAAAAAATTCATGAAATTCATCGAAGTATTAAGCATTTCTTTCTACCAAAGTAGAATTATTCTACTACAAAAAAGTGAAGAACTTTATTGAAAGTGAGCAAAGGGAAAAGTAAAGAGGGTTGGTGACTTCCTGCTTGGGTAGTTATGAGGTATAGTGGATAGATTTTGTTAGAATGATTGGGCAATACTTGACTTACGTGGTTTGGGTAGAATTGTGAGGAGCCTATAAAATGTGGTGAGTTAGACAATTATTTATATTCTCATAGCAATGGGGAGGCTCTAGTTTAGCTTTTACAAGGTGAGCTGAAAAAATTAGGAATGTAGTTTAGGGGTTAGAGATGAATGATAATAAATATGGGAGCATTTTTAAAACTAAAGAGAAATATTATTACCCAAAATGAATCACATTATTGCCAAAGGGCCAAAGTGACCATATAATGTCAAATCAAAAGTATTTAGATACAATTAAGGTCTTCAAATCTAGTAAAAGATAGTTGTAGCTAGTTTATTATTTAAACAAATCATACTTAATAAATTTTTTTATAGGAGATCTCATATGCCTTAAGTTATCTTTTTATAGTCTTTATTTTATCTCTTCAATGTAATTTTTGACAAGTAGGTAAAAAAAATTAACTTGAAAGAGATGTGTCATCATTTATTCTAATAAATTCTTTGAGATGATCTACATCGATTTCCATGCTCAGTAACATGAAATTGCTAGAAGAAAAGTTCAAATTATTATCTATACATTAGTGTTACTTTCTAACAGAGAAAGTATAACTATTATTAATTGAGTGGAGGTCAAATATGAAGAGAAGAAAGAAGGTTGGAAGAGATGAATTAATAAGAGTCTCTATTTAAAAAATTTGTTGCAACAATAAGGTATTCTTTAGAGGGGAAGAATAAGGAGCATTCCTTTAAGAAAAGAGTAGTAAGGATCAATATGCATTTGAACATCTGAGGTAGCAACACATTTGAGAATAGGCTAACGACTAGAAGAAACATTTTGTCCTAAGATATAATAATGATTGCAATTAAATTACACCCTCTCAAAGATCACCTCATGTCGATATCTAATTTTTTCAATGCAAACCTTAATTTTGTGTTCAATGACCTTGGAACCATCAACATTTACCAACACACAAGCCACATAAGGATGGAAAAAGGATGCATCCAAACATCTAAGTGTATTGTGTTGCCAAAAATTGAGCAGATAGAAATATAACTTTGGCAAAGAGATGCAATTATAACTAGCAAATGCTATTTAAATCAACACATTAAAGAAATTTGTGATGCTGAATTTGAAGGTGAATAAAATAGTAAAATCATACATAATCAATATTTTGATAAAACCATGTATCAAGTTAAGTAATGTGGTAGTAAAATCTCTACTCAAATTTTGATACTTTAAGCAAGTTTTATCAACTAAAATACTTGGAAAACTATAGATGAATTTAATAAGCGATTGAACAGCCGTATTGCTAGTGCCCTAAGGAACGATAAGAGAGGATTTATCTTAAAAATAAAACAATGAATTGCTTCAATGGTGTGAGTAAAATGGAGCTCAACTTTTATATATGAGGCCAAGTGTAAGATGGCATCACCTTCTCCCAGACCACTTCTATAAGAGATTTTTTAAGAGCAAAGATAAGACCAACACTACAGAAAGTAGTTGTGTACATTCGGTCAGCTTGGTTGGTTCAACTGTTATTTTCGTTAGACCAAATAATCCCAATAACCGAACCGACCGAATTATGTTGAAAAAACTGAATTAATCAATCCAATTAAATCGAATACTACTTCAATTTATTCAGTTCAATTTTTACTAAACCGAATAACATAAGCATATTAAAGAAATGAAAGAGTACAAATGTATAAGCAAAAAAGATTGTTATTAACTAAACTAAGTATATACATATGTTAAAAGAGATTTCATATTAGTGCAATTTAAGCTGCACAAAAAAAGAACAAAATACTAACAAAAATAAAAGAGAAAAAAATTTACAAGAGGTCATCCTGATTCATATTTGTTGAACACATTTAAATGAATAAATTTGAGTAAACTATAAAATGTTACATATGTAGACGTCGTAAGTAATTAATTATCATAATATCATTGTTTGTTGAGCACATTCCTAACATTTCTCCTTGAAACTTTCAAACTATTATATATATATATATATATATATATATATATATATATATATATATATATATATATATATATATATATATATATATATATATATATATATATATATATATATATATATAGGACTCAAGCTTAGCTAGAAAAATATCACTTGTTAACAAGATTTAAATGTAATATCTGAAAAATATGATCACCATATATATGTATGGGGCAACAATAAATTTGAGAAATCGCTAGCTCTAAGCCTCTAAGAGGGCAATAACATTAAAAATAAGTAATCATTATATTTTACATTGATCATTTACATCATTGTTGTCATTGCCCCAAATGAAAATTAGAATATAAGCATTTAGTAGAGACTAAAGAAAAACCCATAAGTCAAAATTAATAAAAAAAACTAATAGTGTTAAAAAACAAAACAACCATCGATGTAGAATACACCCGCATGCTGCAAGCCCACAACCTAAGTCTTAACAATGAGGTAATGAGGCAAAGTGGTAAAGCTAATGGCCACAATTCACAAATTACTTTCCAACAACAAACCAGTAGAGATTACAATTCACAAGTAACAGTAAAATATATACATGACTGCATCTAAATGACAACAAAGCATACCACATTTTAGCCAATATCTTACTCTCCAAAGTTCACAAGAGTGCATCTAAATCGAAGAAAAGCATACAATATTTCAGCCAATATCTTCTTTTCTAAAGTTCAAAATGCTGCGTCTAAATGACAGTAAAACATATAACTTTTTAGCCAATACTTTCCTCTCCAAAGTCCAAATAACAACAAAGAAAGTGAGTAACTAAAACAAGTTAAACAACAAGAAAGATAATGTCACCTTAATCATATAAAAGTTGCTAGAAGTTCACCAACATAAAATTAAATAAACAACTAATAGTTCATTATTTACCAAATCTTCTCAATAATTCAATAAAATAAAATCTCTAAGAGCCTCATATTGCAAATTTTTTCAAGCAGCATCATAAGCCAAGCCACGAAGTTTATGTTTCACTTATAAATTTTGCTAAATATGTAAAGCAAACAAAAAAAATAATTATTTTAATTAATAAGATTAAAAAGAACAACTAATTATGAAATTAAGAAGTATCTTCATCAAATTTGTCAATGTCATTAATATTTTTTTTCATGATTACTAGATTAACTGTTCATTTTGCTTTCATCTAATCATAAGAACATATTATAGCTTCAATGTCTAGGAATAAAGAACTTCTAAATACATGAAGAATATGACCACTTGTGCTAAAAACTGGCTCTAAGGGAACAATAGAAATTAGAACAACCAAAATATCATGAGTCATGTCTGAGAGAATAGGAAATCCCTGTGCATTAACCTTCAACCAACCTAGAATATCAAAATCATTGTGGGCTCTGAAAATTCGCCACCGACCTCTCACATTAAGGAGAGTATGATTTAATGTTGGTAAAATTTTTATAAGGCAGATGGAATAGTAGATAAGACACTACCCAGAGATTTCACCCTCATTTTGTGAGGACTTTAGATCTGGTTCCAGGTTTCTTATAGACATAAGCATATATAATTAATTACCCCTCTAAATGTTGAGAGAGGACTTTCGATTATGGTTAATCATTAGATCACTTAATGCGTAGCGTATAGTACTAGCATGCGGAGTTTTGGAATTTAAATTTATAAAATTCATCATCATTAGCTTAAAGCATATGGTTGAGAACGATGGCAAAATAGATGGTTCCATCATCTGGGTTTAGATTGATAGTCTCTTAAGTCGGAGGAGGTAGACCAATCTAGAAGGATCCTCGGCGACCATGGGTTGCATTTTCCAAGTAATCCTTGTAGACTTGAGGTGATGTTTATCTAAGGAGACAAGCTTAATTCTATCTTAGCTGAAATTTCACATCTTAAGATACAGAACCAATGGGGAGCATATGGGTTATAGTCGTGATCATAATATAATGGTATCATTTGGCGCAACCACGTCGAGGACTACGGTAGCGCATCATATATGGAGCCTCTTGGCCAAACCGTAGTCGAGAAGAGCAGACACGTCCTTCCTGGCTTAAGATTAATTGAGAGTGAATATAGAAATACATTTGATTTATCATTAGCTCTTTTGTGAGCTAACAACATAGACAGAGGATACGAGTCACATCCTATTGGTATAAGATTGATTGAGAGAGAATATAAAAATACATTTGATTTGACATTGGCTCCTTTGTGAGCTAGAGTTTTCTTAATTTATCACATTTAATAAATAGTTGCGGAAGGTGGATTGAATTAAGTATTTAAGGATTGAGTTTCATTTAAACATTAATAACTTAATGATATATTAGATTTTGCATTTGGATTCATACTCAATTTAAGTTAATTTAATCTGAAATTAAAATCACATTTTTGATGGAAGTATCCTATCCAGTTAAAATCTCCATTCAATACGACCATCATCAGGTGGATGTATTGGTTGATCATTTAATTTATTATTTCAGATCCTGTCGACTCTATTAGTTTAATACTAAAGGATCAAATCTACTGTCATATGATAGAATTAGCTTCTCAGATATTTTAATAAGTTGAAATTCTTATAATAATTAGATTTTTAGATTTTGTTAACTCAGACAAGGTCCTAAGACCCAACCGGGAAGAAACCCGCTCGACATTCTCAAACACCTAAATCTAAATATTCAGCATTATTTCGGGGCTCAAGCGCTTGTATTTAAGAATGCTTGCATAATTTTAAGGTATTAAATTTGAGTTTGAATCATACTTCATAATATGCGCAAGAGTTTAATTGAAGCCTTAATTAACGACTTCTATTAACTCGTACGATGTGTTGCAAATCCGATAGCGTGTGTGGAGGAGAATTAGATTTATATATGCACTCAAAATATTATATATTTGTTTGTGTTAAACTTATTTGTTGAATCTCTAAATTTGAATAGTTGATTCATGCTCATTAATGAACAATCAAATTTTTGTGAGATTCAATTTAAGTTGCTTCACATATTTTAACTTGTTTGATACAAGTCAAAGCATAACTCATTCATTTGTAGAAAAACCCTTCTTATGTTGATTAACAAGCTATTTGGGGTTTACCAAAAATCTTTGTTCGTACTTCTTAATTAAAATGTGCAATGAGTTTCATTTTAAAGCTCTCTTTTTATGACTTTTATCCATTAGATGTGCCATATATCAATTTCACAATTATGTGTATTATATATAGTGTAAGTTCTCTTATTAATTTTATTTGGATCCTATTAGTTTGAAGATAAACACTTATATATATCACAAATCTCATTGTGTTTTAAATTTAATTTTAAAAGCAAGCTCCAAATGGTCCTTTTAAAAGTTATATTCATGAGTGATTATGAGTTGCCTAATTGAATTTGTGCTTATAAGAAAGTTACCCAATTTCTTGCACACTTTATTCTCAATTTAGAATTGGACATTTAGATTTATCACCAATTCTTTGGTCATTTGATATTCAATTGGAACCCTTACTTCATTTGGCATCAAATGTGATTATTCAAGTGTTCAATTAATTCTATTTATGCTTGTTACTTGCTCATGAAGTTGACACCTTGAATCTCAATAAGAGGTTTGTTTATGTTATTCGATAAGATGTCAAAACCCACTCATGCTAACATAAGCTATCAAGCTTCATATAAATTTGATCATGTTCTATCCAAATTATTCTTTGATTTCACTTGAAATAAGCCATGGTAACCTCCTTATTTATCACATAAACCATATTGATGCTTATTAGCTAGGATTATAATCACATTCACGTAAGAGCTATTAAACTCTCTCCAGGTTCATCCTTAACTCCACATTAAGTTTTTTATTTATTTGAAAACCAAACTTCAAATTTATTGTAGGTTTTTATTAGTTTCAAGCCTTACTTGTATTCTATTTGAACACTTCCATTTATTTCAACATATAAAACAATGAACATTCATTCAATGATAAACTAAATGAATGAACTCATTTTTTACTTAGTTTATTCTTTTATGATATTAATATTCATTGAGTTCATTTAAATTTAATTTCAAATTCATTTCTTTAGGATTTTATATTTAATATTTAACTTAATGTTAAATGATTATTTTTTTTGTTAAGTCTAAAAAATTTGATGAAATTTTGGCATCATTTGATAGGGTGTACATCTAACGGTTTTGGCTTACTGATATTAAGCAACTTGGTGGACAACTCTCTTTTACCACTTCTGCATTAGCATTAAGGATCTTGAAGTGCAAAAGAAACACAAGTACATATGTAGATAATTTTCATGCACATTTCTTTACATTTATAATCAACAACAATGATAGATCTATGGGAGCTTTGACGAGAGGATAAGATTTTTGGTGAAATCAATTGCTTTAGGAGGAGAAGGAAATCTCCAGAGAGCATATCCGATTAGATTTTATTTATTTATTTATTTTATTTTTTTGTAAAGAGGAAGGTCGGTTGCCGGTTCGGCTTATAGCAGGGATCGAATAGATGGGAGGAGGAGCTCGGGCACTAAGCCTGTAGCGAAGATGGACAGATCGGAGTAGCCTCAAAAGCTCGTTGCACATTTCGTTATTTATCGTTATATCTGTGTTAGACGTTATATACACGTATTACTCGTTCATTAATTAAATAAAGCACACGATTTTTCGATATATAAAGCAATCGAAACGTGACAATCATTCGTTGTTCGATGTTCGTGTTATTTAGCTCAAAATAAAAATTATATTATATTATTATTATTGTATTACTATTATTTTTATTTATTACTATTATTATTTTATTACTATTATTTTTATTTATTATTATTATTGTTATTATTATTATTATTTTATTATTATTATTTTTATTATTATTATTTTATTATTATTATTATTATTATTATTATTATTATTATTATTATTATTATTATTATTATATACATAACACATTTACATATCACATTCTAAAGCGTGAGTGGTTAACATGTTATGCAAAAGATTGGCTTAATCTTTCCTCGAAAAGGTTGTTGTTGACATCATGTTCATTATCGTTAGCTTTTATTTAAGCTAAACAAGAAGACATTTCCTCGATATATAAACGGTGATAACAAAACAAATTTTAAATGAGCCAAATACGGATAAGAGTTCTGTTCGCTCAAATTCGGCTCGTTTACACCCCTAATCGGGAGAGAGCTACTCGCATGCAAGGGAGTTTAGTTGCTCGGCTGGGTTTGTTCTAAGGGACGGATGAATGTCATTCGGTTTGAAGGAGGGGATGCTTGTTCGGTTTGAAGGAGGAGACGAACGAAAGTCGTTCGGTTTAAAGGAGGAGACGGATGAAAAGGAGAGGAGTTTCGGCCTGCGCTTGAAGACGGGATCGAGTGCGAGAAGAGTTTTTCTTAGGAGAAGGGAGATGGGTCTTATGGTGAAGCTCAGATCAAGAACTTGCGGGCAGATTGGAGGAATTTGGGATGAGAGCATGAAGCATCTGTGTGGGGAAATCAAGCGAATGATTGCGGATCCTTGCGGGATGGGGCGAACGAAGGAGGGAGGCGAGCTTTTGTGCGATTCCTTGCAGTTGAGATGGGTTTCGTTTGATTCTGAGGGAACAATTGTGGGAGACAGATCAAAGAGGGGGAGGAAAATCGAACAAGGAGACCGAGAGAGTCTCGGCTTAGAGGAATCGAATGAGAGCATGAGCCGAGCGAGTGTGGGAGCCGTTTGGGTGGGTTTTAAGTTTTTGTTTTTTTATCATTTTTTTAAAGATACATACATTACTTATTCACACATCAATATTTCTGTTTTTATCTAAAAGTGTATTTCAAAAAGTAATATTATTTTGATGTAATAATAAAGATTTAAGTGTTATTTAAGTAAAATTAAAGTTTATGTAATCATAAATTAAAATTATATGTATATAAATAAGATTTACATATAATATGTATTATATCTATCTAAACTTTTTTTACGTATATAACATGTATAATTAATATGTTTTTTAAAATGAAATATTTAAATAGAAAAGTGTTAGATAAACTTTAGGTGTTAAATATGTAAATACATAAGAATTATGTGGTATGTATGTAAATTCTCCTTTTTTTAAATAATATTAGGGGTCAACAATCATTTTTATGACTTTAGACTCCTTAGATAAATATTTATCTAGATCTATTTTGTTATCTAAATCATCATTACCAAAATAAGATATTTTGAATTTATCTACTATTGCATATCTTCTCTCACAAGATCGCATTTGTAAATCACTAGATCATTCAAAAGAACTTTATTTCTTATGGAGACTACTCTCTACCTAGCTTCCAACTGTTGTCTTCATTTTATAATCATGAAACATATCATAGCATGATAATTTAATAAGTTGTGACAAGGTAACACCATTAACTCCTTCATATATATCAATAATAATAAACTCTACATAGCATAGCTTAAAACAAGGATGTAAAATAACAGTAAGATATATATTCAAACTTATTTTTTCTATAGTGCCCCAATATTAATCAAATTTTTCCATCATTTTTGAAGCTATGTTTCTCACATTTGAATCATTATCCATTTTCCAAACTTGAAGAAAACAAATAGCTTCTACAATTTCATGAAAAAAAAAGTATTTGATGTAACATACAAAGAATCGAGACTTCTAAAAGTGAGGTTATAAATTTATTTCAAGAAATAGAGCAATCTTTTAACATTCTCCTAATAATTATCATTTAAAACTCCCTTTACATTATGACCATCTTCATCTTCCTTCTTTAGTTCAGATAGAAATTGAGTGTCAATCTCCTCATATCTTTCAAAATCTTGCTCAAACTTTTGTGCTACACTTAACATCAAAAATGTGGAATTTCATCTGGTAGGAATATATAAGCATAACATGCTTTTGCTTTTATTTTTTTATATGTCAAATACATTCTTTAAATTTTTGTAGCCTTACAGGTGACTATTGAATGTATTTCATTGCTCCTCAAACATGGTGCATAGATTCACAAATTTCTTTTAGGTCATCTTGCACAATTAAATTAACAATGTGAGCTATACATCTCATATGCAAGAAGCGACTATCAAGAATATTACCTCTTCTCTTGTCAACTTTTTTTTGTAGGTGTATGATGATGCCATTATTTGAACTTGCATTATCAACCGTCACAATAAAAATTGCTTCAAAACCCTTAATAAACAAGACATTTCTCAACTTGTTGCCCAAATAATTCACCAATGTGACTGTAGATAGGACAAAAGTTTATAACTCTATTATTGAATTTTCACTCTTCATCAATAAAATGAGCAGTGTTACACATATAGTTAATTCACTGAATGAATGTCCAAGAGTTAGTTGTTAGACACACTCTATAGCCTCACTTCATAAACATTTGTTTTAGAATTACTCTCTCATCCAAGTAAAATTGAAAATAATTACGTGTCAATGCCCATCATGAAGGTATTTGAAATATTAGACAACATTGATCATAAAATATTAAAACCTCCAACTTTCAACATGATTGAAAGGCAATTCATCGACAATAATCATCATTGCTAAAGCTTTTCTTATATTTTTTTTTGAATCAAATCTCTATGTTTTAAGGCTTGCACATATCTCTTCACCTTTAACACCAAATTGTAATGCTAGTTTAGTTTGATTTGGTGAATTATTAAAAGGACTCTTTTGACACATAGAAAGATATGCCCTTAAGTTTGAAGTGTCATTAATTTTGGATCACTATGATATGACTTTCTATAATAATTGCATTTGCTCATTCTTTTTCTCCTTCTTCATTAGTATATCTCATAAAGTGATCTCAAATCTCAGATCTAAGTTTAAGAGCTTTCCTTCTTCTTCTTTTCTTTAAAATAGATGGCTTCTCATTACTAGCACTCATGTCTTCTATAACTTAAACTTATTGAGTAGTTGTTATAGCTTTGGAGGAACTAATAATATTTGAAGTATCCCCAATTTGTGACATCTCTCTAAAAAATCTAAATAATAATGAGAAAAAAAACTATACTTTGATAAATTACAAGAATAAGACTTTTTCAATTAAAGAATGATCGCACACTATAATAGATTATGTAATGATATGATTAAAATATTTATAATGACTAATTATTGCAACAAAAATCATTATCATATAACAAATAAAGTAAGCACTGATGAATAATAATACAAAATTAACTCCAACAAGAAATGTATCATAATAATATTAAGAAAAGATGTGCATGATTGAATAGTGTTGTTTGCATTTCATAATCAACTCCATCAAGATATGTATCCCAAACATTATCATATAATGTCACATTTCACCGCATTAGCATTCAGTGTTGTTTGCAGTAAAGCCTTCCCAATAATATTATTTGCATAGTCGCATAAAATCCTTTACCAACAATAATCAGGTAAAATGAGAAAAGCAAATAAGTGAGACATATACCATTACCAATAATTAGATGCTTACATGATAGGCTTTAATACTTCCATGAATTTGATGACAACATTATAGGCTTGCACAAAAAATCAAAAAAATTTTGGTTTAGGCATCCGACAATCCAAAAAAAAAAAAAAATCAATTATTCATTTAACCATCACAAATAGAAAAGCTGGCCACCCAACTGACTGAAATGAGCAATACATAAATAATTTGAAGATAACATCAAGCCTTATAACTTATAAGTTGCAAAAATACCAAAAATATTCTCTTTTCAACCATCTGACAATAAAAAAAAAAGATAATGCATTTTTCATTTAGTCATCGACTCATCACAATAAATGCTAAGATACCTTATATAAACATAGGCAAATAGTAGGTCATTCAATCATTAAAAACATCAACTTTAACTTCAAACCCTAGCTCCATCAAAATTTAATCACGATAAGGAAAATAAAAAGTGGAAAATAAACTAAAGGAAATAATTAAAATACTTAAACCTCACCTACAGAAGCTTCCCCTTCTAGGGTTCTTCCTAGATTACGGGTCTACTATAGTTACGCTGTTGATAAAGTCTATGATATAGAATCAACAATGAACAACTATGGTGTAATTGAGAAGAGATGGGATTGAGTTCTTACCTCTCAATAAGTCGAAGTTAGACTCAAAGTCAAGAGCCTAGAGAATCAAAAATCTTCACCTCTTCGCTGTGTGAGTGGCTAGGACAAAATGACAGGAAGGCTGAAGGCATGAAGCGATGACCGAAATCTTGAAGTAATTAAAGTAATTAAACCCTTATTTTACATGGGAAGCGACCTACAACTCATGGATTCATGGGTCACGACTCACCACAGTCGACAGGCATGACGCATCGACGCGGACATGCCAATGCAAAATGCCTAGTTAGCCTACTTTACTTACATTTAATAACTAATCAGTTTTTTGATTAAACTAAAATTTTTTCAATTATAATTGAATTGAAAACCGAAAATCAAACAAACAAAAAAATCCAATAAAAAACCAAGCAATGTTCTTTCAAATCAAATCAGTTTATCCAAATAAGCTCAGTTAGGTTCGGTTTTTTGGTTTAGAACAACTAATGCACATCCCTAATAGAAAGTGCTAATGAACTAGCAATGCATTTTGAGCCATGTTGTCTATGAGGTCATCATGTATGATTAAAAGCACATTTATAGTAATAACTAAGGAGTCAAAATAGATTCATGAATGGAAGAGACACACCTATTGGAAAGCCACAATCATTATAAGATTTGATGTCAATGCCCTAAGGCATCATACTGGTGGCTTCAAGGAGAAATGATATGGCCAATATTATAATTTGATATGTGTTAGCTGACAATTTCATAAGGAGAAGAGTTTGAATTTGCACTTGGAAGTGGAGAAGACTTTGGCTCATGATCTTATAAAGCAAGGCTAACTTGCAAGAAAGATTAACTACCAACCACTAACCAACAAATACCAACTAACTTAACAAACCCTCAATAACTCAACAAATTTCTTCAATTTTGAAGGCACAAATTTTTTAAAAAATCAAATTATTATAATGATAGCCATTTCATGTAAAACGTTAAGACTCGATTTAGAATCTTATAATTAGTCTGTGATATATTTGATGCTCTACCTTATCTTTTCTTTCAATAGAGTTTAATTGTCCACAAAAATCATAGTCGGAAGTTTGTAGTGATAAATGATATTGAAGCTTATCAATCTAATTAGCACTAATTTTAATGTGATTTATCAAATTAATTTAGTTTATTAAGATGATGGATTAATTTATTAAGTCTACATTAATTAGATATTTGATTAATTAAGTTTGATTAATGGTCAATTAAAATTATTAGATTAATTAAGAGTTTGTTTAATTAGAGATTAATGACTTAATGATTTAGGTTTAATTTAGGTTTTGATTAGTGTTTAATTGCATCTTAATTATGTTTGATTAGGTTTAATATAATTAATTTGATTAACTTAATTAGTTTACTTGAGGGGTGTGATTATTAAATTTCATTGACCTAATAATAATAAACTAAACCTAATAATAATGTAGACTTAAGATGTAATTTTTATTCTACTGCAACTGGTTTTCTAGCACGCAAATCCTAAATCTAGGGAGCTTTGGCGAGGGCCAAAGAATGACCTAAATCTAAGGTAAAAGTGGGTATTTGGTTTACCTCCATAAGAGAAGATAAACAACCCGATTGTTGGACTTACAACCGTCTGGGGTAGCCGCCAACTAACTCCTCCTACGATTTTAAATATATAAAGATTATGAGAAAATCCTAAACCCTAAATCCTAAACCCTAAACCCAAATGAAATATTCCTCCATTTTTCTTTCCAATTTTTGAGTGAATAGTCTAGCTCAAGAACATAAAGATTATGAGAAAATCCAAAATTATAATTATGCATGACTTGTTTTCTATAATTATCATTTATAATTATTAATTGTGCACATTACCAAATGGTGGTATAAAAAGGCTCCAAAATCTCAACTTTTTTTGCAAAAATATCCATAATTCATAACTAGACATTTTATAAGTGGTTATTTGTTGAGAAAGTCCAAAATTATAATTATGTGCAATTATTTTTTGTCATTAATTATCATTAACAATTTTTAATTGTGCACATCCCCAAATGGTAGTCTAAGAGGCATCAAAAGATCACAATATATCCCTAATTCTCAATTAGATCTTTTCTAACAGTTTATTTATACTAAAATTCTTCAAAAGACAAATATAAAAGACAACTATGAAAGATTTGTACAATTTAAACATAATAGAGCAAACCGGAAATCTTTGATATCCATTTGACTTCAGTATTATATTATTTGAATCAGCTTTGAATAATGAGCCATTAAATTCATTTTTTAATAGAGATTTGAATCTCTTAGCCTACAAATTATTATTAAAGTGTGATGCAAATTTTTAAATAATTATTAGCAACTCTTTTATCATCAAAATAAGTAAATATATATTTTTTTCTTCGGAAACACTACCATTGCCGGTCCCAAGTCCGGATGCAAAAAGTGGAGGGTTGCATTAGGTAGTCGACAGCCAGCATAAAATTTGTCGAAATAATCATACATGAATCCTTCAAATCATTGTGTTAATGCTAGGGCGTTCCCTGGAAGCGACGCGCTGTATGGCTTGAATATAGTGAAAAATATGCTAGAGCCAGCATCGCAAGTGTTAAGCAATGGTTCCCACATTATGATGCGGCAAAGAAGTTAGTCCATGAAACTAGAATTAGGTTAGATCTTGGAATATAGGTACTCTTACGTAAATTAATGGAATTAATAGATATTATGGTTCATAGAAAGATAAATATTTTATGTGTTCAAGAAACTAAATGGGTTGGTGAGAATGCCAAGGAGATTGATAGTTTAGGTTTTAAACTTTGGTATTCAAAAGTCGAACTAGAAATGATGTGTGATTATAGATAAAAGTTTGAAGGATAATGTTATAAGTATTAATAGATGTGAGATATAAATTTTAAAGATTATTGATACTAAGATTATCAATGTTATAAGTGTCTATGCTCCTCAAGTAGGTTTAGGTAAGCTCAAAAGAAAATTTTGGAATGAATTAGAATTAATACAAAAGATACCTCTTGCAAAAAAAATATTTATTGGGGAGATTTAAATGAACATATTGGTAGAGTAGAAGATTTTAAAAGTATTCATGGTGGTTATGGATTTGGAGTGACTAATGAAGAGACTATATTAGATTTTGCCTTAACTTATAATTTTATAGTTGCTAATACTTTATTTAAGAAAAGAGATTAACATATTATTACTTATAAAAATAGATCTAGTAAAACGCAGATTGATTATTTTCTGATAAGAAAAATAGATCGTTTAGATTATAAAGATTGTAAGGTCATTCCAAGTGAAATTTTAAGTACCCAACATTATTTAGTTTTAGATTTTAAGATGAAAGGTTATAAGAGAAAAATAAACTAAATTATTATCCTAGGATTAGATGGGGACACTTAAAGAACACAAATAAAAATATTTTTAAGAGCAAACTACAAGAAATTAGAATTTGAGATGTTCATAAGGAAGCTAACGTTATGTGGGAAAAAATATTAAGTGAAATTAAGTAAGTTGCTAAAGATGTGCTTGGAGAATCAAAAGAAAAAGTTTCTTTTAATAAGAATAGTTGGTGGTGGAGTTAGAGTGTGCAAGAAAAGATAAGAAATAAGAAGAATTATTATAAAACATGGTTTAGATGTAAAAACTCAGAGAATTGGGAAAGATATAACGTGGCCTGTAGAGATTCTAAGGAAGCAATATATGATGAAAAAAATTTAGCTTTTAGTGATTTATACAATAGATTAGATACCAAAGAAGGTGAAAGATGTATGTATAAGTAACCAAAGAGATAGGAGAAGAAAGACATACCAAGTGAGGTATTAAGGATGAAAATAATAAAGTGCTTTTCTTAGAAAAGATATTGAAAATAGGTGGATGAGGTATTTTGATAAAATTTTCAATGAAGGATCTGAAAGTAAATTGATAATCTTAATACTAAACAAAATAGAGAATTTCATTTTATCATCATATTAGTAAATCAAGTTAGTGAAGCTTTAAAGAAGATGAAATGTGAAAACCAAGAGGACGGATAATATTCCAATATGTGTGTGGAAATGTTTAGGAGATCAAGGAATTTCTTGGCTTACAAATCTTTTAACGTTATTTTAAAGACTAAAAAAGATGCCGATGAGTGAGAAAGAGTTTGTTGGTTCCTATATTTAAGAATAAAGGTGATGCACAAGAGTGCAAATTATGAGGAATTAAGTTAATGTGCCATACATTAAAAATTATGGGAGAGAGTAATTGAGCATAGGTTACGATGTGATACGTAAGTTTCTCACAATCGCTTTGGTTTCATGCCAGGTAGATCTACTATGGATGCTATACATTTGTTAAGAGGTTTGATGGAGAAGCATAGAGAAAGTAAGAAGGATCTACATATGATATTTATTGATTTAGAGAAAGCTTATGATAAAGTCTCAAGAGATGTTCTTTGGAGAGTTCTAGAACAGAAAAGGAGTTAATATTGGTTATATTCAAGTCATTAAGGATATGTATACTAGAGCTGTTACTTGTGTCCAAACACAAGGAGGATTGACAAAATATTTTCCTATTTCATTGGATTACATCAAGGATCAACATTAAGCCCTTATCTTTTTTTTAGTTATGGATGTTATGGATTTAGGCATTTACAAGAAGATGTACCTTGGTGTATGCTTTTGTCGATGACATTCTTCTTGTTGATAAGATTAGAGAGGAGTCCAAAAAACTTGAATTATGGAGGTCAACTTTAGAGTCTAAAGATTTTCATTTAAGTAGATCTAAAATTGAATATATGGAGTGTAATTTTAGTTGTAGAAGTTTTAGTTAGTGTTGTGACTTTAGGTGATCAAGTCATTAATAAGAGTGATTATTTAGATATTTAGGCTCTATTGTTCAAAATGATGGTGAAATAGATGGAGATGTTATTAGTAGAATTCAAGTTGGATGGTTGAAGTGGAGGAATGCATCCGCCTATTATGTGATAGAAAAGTTCCACTTAAACTTAAGGAAAATTTTATAAGATGGTGGTAAGACCAAATGACTTATGGTGCGTAATGTTGGCCAATAAAAGAGAAGCATAAGACTAAGTTAAGTGTTACAGAGATGAGGATGCTCGTGGATGAGTGGGTTTTACTCTTAGAGATAGAATGCAAAATGAGTATGTTTGGGAAAAAGTTGGAGTAGCTAAAGTGGTAGATAAGATTAGGGAGAGTCGCCTTAGATGGGGCCACATAAAGCGTCCCATGACCATTAAGAGAGTAGATGCATTAGATTTACCTTATGTTAAGAAAGGTAGAGGTAGACCTAAAAAGACTTGGTTAAGATGTATAAAAATGATCTTAGTATACTTGAATTAAATGAGAATTTGACACATAATAGGACACAATGGAGACGAAGGATTCATGTAGCCGACCCCACCTAATGGGATTAAGGCTTGTTGTTGTTGTTGTTGTTGTAAACTATATATCGTATTGACAATTTTATGTAATAAAATTTGATTTTTGTGTGTTTTCTTTATCATGTATAAAATTATACGTTTATATATATATATATATATATATATATATATATATATATATATATATATATATATATATATATATATATATGCTAAAAATCAGCAGTAGAATAAAAATTTGCTTTGTTTGAATTCACACGATGTTTGAGAATTAATAAGAAAACCTAATTTTTACGTGGAAAAACCTCGAAAGAAGGGAAAAATCTGGCCCAAGAAAAATCTTCCACTATGTATCTGAAAGTACAAAATTTCGATAACGGTTTATAGAATTGTATATGAGAAGGGTCGACAATGAACCCTAAGAGACAACAAAAGTGATATAGTTACGTTCAGGTTGTAATAGTTGCTAGTGGTAGTAGATGATGGTGAACAACGGGGATCAACGATTAACGATGAAGGTCATCGTGGTGATGATCGGCGAAGATGGCTGGCGATGGTCGGCGACTATGACCGACAATGGTGGTCGGCGATGGTGACATGTGTCGGTGGTCATCGATGATGATGCCACGTGGTCGGCAATTACGAATGACCGCAAGAGATTGACGACCATGGGGATCGTGGCGACGGACGGCCGACGGCGGTGGTTAGCTGCCAACGGAGGTGGTCGGCTACCGCGAGTGGTGGCATGATTATGCTTGGAGGATTTTCAAGCTTTAGAGCTCTCTCATCTCTTTTGCTTGGGCTCCCCTCATGTGAAGAATGAACGGCTATTTATTGATTAGAGGAGTGATGTTTCTATAAATACATACAAAATACGAACCACTCCATTCCAACGGACGACTCAAAATGATTGCTTTGATCATTTGATGTATTTTAAGTATTTGAATGCTCAAATAAAGTCAGAATTATGAGATATTGGGCTTGTTAGATCCGGCTCGTCTGCTATTCAGGAATTTAACTGATATCCCAAAGTTTCCAATGATATTTTAAGTGCTTGATCTCGGCTAATTTCAACTTAGGATCAACTTGAATTTGACATCAAGATTTGTGCTTCTAGTAGTAGTAGTAGTAGTAGTAGTAGTAGTAGAGAGAGAGAGAGAGAGAGATTGCTTATAATCTATATTAAATTTATAATATATTATATTTCAAGAATCAAACAAATCAAAAGAGTATCATTAAATTAATGAGTCCTGAGCTCTTTGACGTTCAAAGTCCCGCAAGACAGCGAGAAATGTAGCTTATCTTAATCTTACATTGCGCGAGAAATCTTGTGAATTAGGTGTTAGAAACATCATAATGATGAAGGGGGATTTACAATCATGACTTTATTATTTTTTTCTTGTTTATATATCAATAATTTAATTATTTCTATTTGTCTACCTATCATTCAAGTGCCTAAGGGGCAGTTTGAATCACATCTGCCTTTCTTTCTTATTTATATTATTTTATTTAGTATTATTTGTATTTTGATATTAAATAAACATTTGTTTGATATTTTAAATTTTTGGTGTTTTTGTTTGTTATTTTTTTTATTAAATATTGCATAAGATAGGAAGCGCAATCAATGATAGTACTATGTGATAGCTATAGTTGGCCTTGTCAGGTGTTTGATAATGGCCTGTCCAATTGCAATGAGATTGATCACTATGACAATATTCCATGGTATCCATTGGCAATAATGACAGTGGCAAATAGGTTGTGTCTAGCAATATTCCATGATAATCAATTATAATTAATAAATTTCATATAAATTTATTTATCTTGAGAACTAATGCTGAGTCAGCCCCTGTGACTCATGGGGTTCAAAGCTATATCTTTTATGCCTAAAAATAACTTTATTGTCAAAGATATACGACTACGAGTTAGAATTCAGAGACAATTAAAATTTTTATAATATTTTATTTAGGGCTTGTTTGGTTCGAAACGAGATGTATAGTATTTTACATATTTTTTACTTTTGTTGTTTGGATGGAAGTAAACTAAAATCATGTAATTTTTTGAGATAAATTTAAATCTCATAATCTTTGCGTGACTTTTAAATACGCTCAAAATGAGCGTATTTCGATTACTGAGCGAGGGAAGCGGAAAAGATTTTTTTTTTTTTTCTTTTGGTGAGCAGCGAACGTTATTATTATTTTTTTTGGAAACAGAATTTTTTTTTCGATTTCAATTTTTTTATAGTCTTACTCCTTAGTCTCGCTCAAGCTGAAGGAATAAAAACGTTATAATAACAAAATTAAAATAACTCCTAATTATAATTTAATAAATATAATTATATTTATTCAAATTGATGATAAATAATTCACGAAAAATAAAAAAAAATTAAAATAATTATTAGATTTTAGTTTATTTAGTAAAAAAATAATTAATGAGTAAACTATTTATTAAAGAAAAATTATTTAATAAATAAATATTAAATCATAACTTGATGATTAATTAATTTAATAAAAATTCCTATTAATTAATTAATATTTAATATAATAATAAAATTATATATATATATATATATATATATATATATATATATATATATATATATATATATATTAAATTTGAGTTATTATGTTAATATAAAATGATAATATTCAAATTTTATTTATTTATAACACTAATAATTAATATCTTAGAAAATTTATAAATTAATTACTAATAATAAGAAATACATTATATTTGTATTTAGTTTTATTTATTTTTTAGTCAAGAAAAAAAATTTTATTTATAATTTATTTATATTTTAATATATATTTATTTTTTAATTGAATACGTTAATTAGTGAATAAATTCTATAATTAATTTACATATTAAGTACTCAGAATACAAATAGAAAAAATAGAAGTGGGTATTGATTCATTTGTATTCACTTTACATTCATCCAACCAAAAAAAAAATAGTTTCCATGTATTTCTTTACACACAAAAGTGTAATTCAATATTCACTTTACATTTTATTTACACGCTGCTAAATGAACCAAACACATGGATTTCTATAATATCTCAACTAAGTAGCTTCATTTCTTCTTTTGTTTAAAGTGAGAATAGTTTCTCCTTCTATTTATCTATTACTAATCACAGGTTTGTATTTAAATCAATCCCTAAATGTACTAAACTTTTATTTGTAATTTAATTTTGAATTTCAAGACTATATGAATTGTTACATGCGAAAAGAAAATTGATATAATCTTGAAACTCAAAAATAAATTATAATTTTCATTAATTTATATAATGATGTAAGTATTTATGAAACATATAATAAATATAATAATGACAAGAGAGCATATATTGTAGAAAAAGCTAGAGCAGCACATAGATTAGAGGTAAGTAATGTTCGCTAATATGAGTAGGAGGATAGGAGAGCTAATATCGATATTTCTCAATACATGCATTACAATTATGAAGACGTATTTATAATCGGGATTTGTGAGATCGTTGCTTTGAGAATCGATTATCGGCCGAAGCGGTGAGGATGCATGTTAGTGTTTTGGTTATGTTGTGAGTCTTGTCGGAGAGAGGAGAGGCGAAGAGAATCAACGTTTCTCTGAACGTCTTAGTGGAGAAATGGTTGAGTTTGTTATGATGCCCCTCAACGAATGATCCCTTGGTTGGATGGTGAGGTTCTTTGCGTAATTTGATGAACCGCAAGAGTTGGTAGCTTGGTGAAAATGTCCATTTGGTCTTCCGTTGAAATGTGGTGGATTTGGATTTAGTTGGCTGCTATGTGGTCACGCACAAAGTGGTAGTCGATTTCTATATGTTTTGTCGCGTGGAGTCGGGTTTTATTTCGATTACCATGGTGTTGTCGATCTGAGCGTAGCTTAGTGATAGGGATCCGAGTTGAGAGCTAGCGTCAAGCAATTATTACATTGTAGCTTACTGCCAGGCTCGATATTCGCTTCGAGAGGAGGCGATTTTTTACATTTCGTACTTTCCAGAGATGAGGGTTGATCCGAGGAAGGTGCGGTGGCGGTGGAAGCGGCGGTCGATTTTCCAACCCGGTCAGTCCGAATATGAGTGGAGTGAGATCCCAGAGTGATAGGGAGGCCGTGGTGTCTTGTTCCATGAAGGTAGAATACACGTTTGATGTTGGTAGTGCGTGTTGAGTGGGTTATGCATATGTTGGCAAAGATGATTATTGGCTATATGTATTGGTGATTGTGAAAGTGGAGAGACTAGCCTTTTGTACTGTGGGGAAGCAGCGTGTTATTGGGGCGTGATGAATCGGTTGGAGATGGGCGTTATGCTTTTACATGAAGACATTCTGGCATTTAGGAGTTTGTTGTTAGGCGGTTTGGGTTAGAACTTGTTGCTCGGTGTAGTGAATATGGATGCCAAGGAAGGTGGGAACTTGAGATCCTTCAAGTTTGCTGCCTTGAGTTGTTGAAGTATATGGGAGATGATTTGAGTCATTTCGGTGATGAGTATATCGTCCACGTAAAGGAGGAGGTAGGTTCCGTTTTTTGGTGTATAGGAATAAAATGGATCGGTCTTGGTAGTGAACCCGTGGTGTTTGAGTTGTTCGGTAAATGTGGAGTACCATTAGGAGACTTAGGCGTATGGCTTCGGAGAAAACAACGTGTTGTGGATATTGGGTGTCGAGAAAAGCTGGAGGTTGGGACATATAGATGGTGTCTTGAGAGATCCATGGAGGAATCGTTGGAGACATCTAGTTGTTGGATTGGCCAATGGTGGTGAAATCTTATTCTGGTAGAAGGACGGTGGGCATTTTGGCTCTGGCGAAAGTTTAGTAGTGGATCCCATATTCTTGTTTAAAAGCCTTGGCCAGCGAAACTTTATATCGAGCTATGGAACCGTCAAGTGAGATTTGATCTTGTATGTCCATTTACTATTATTGTTTGATTGTTGGGTGGAGAGCGAGTGTCCAGGCTTGTTGTTGGAGGGCAAGAAACTCCTCGGACATAGCTTTCATTTCGGCATGTTTAATAACAGTATAGCAGTGGGTTGGTTAGGGTGTGGTGATGTTGGAGGTCTAAAATGATTTTTGGTTTCCACTTGCGGTTTGAAGCCGTTTTCATTGGATGGATGGTTGATTTGGAGGGTTGGACTTATAGTAGCGGTTGTGAGTGTATGGTGTTTAGTTAGTTTGGGTGGCGGGCTGGTGTAGGGTAGTGTGATTATGTTTAGGTGAGTGAGTGATAGGCGTTAACAATAGTATGGAATAGTTTGGAGTAGTGGTGGTTGTGGATTTGATAGTAGGAGAAGAGATCTTCTTGGAAGATAGCGATGTCGAAGATGAGTGCGATTAGTTGCAGGTTGTACATTTATAACCTTTGTGGTTTTGAGGGCAAATGAAAATCTGAGAGGGTGCTTTTGGGGATAATTTGGTGTTTGGTAAATGGTAATGTGGAAAACAGTTGGGAAACTTTAAGATTTGTATAGTCAGATTTTTTGTAGAGGACTTGATAGGGGAAGTAAGAGAAGTTTTTTGGGAAGTCGGTTGATGAGATGGGCGGCGGTGAGTCTTTGCGTCTGCCAAAATGATTGCAGGGGAGGTTTCGTTTGGAGGAGAGTTCTTGTTAATTCAATAATATGTCTATGTTTTCTTTGGCGACCCGTTTTGTTAATGTGTTTGGACATGCGTTGATGAGTGATACCATGGTTGATTAGGTAGGTTTGGAGGCGGTGGATAAGAATTCACCTCCATTATCGGATCTGAGGATTTTAATAGGCTTGGAAAAATATGTTTGTATCATTTTGTGTAATTGTTGGAATTTAGATGAGACTTCGTGTTTATATTTCAAGGGAAAGCACAGGTAAAAGCGAGTAGTCATCGATAAAAGTAACATAATATTTGTAGCCGTTCTTTGAGGAGGTTGGAGATGGACCCCATACATCGGTGTGAATTAAATCAAATGGACATTTAGTTCGAAACAGATTTTGTAAAAGCTAATTTATGGCTTTTGGGCAAGCGTTGCAGGGGAGAAGATGTTGGTTTGATGCGGAGATGTCTTTTTGGATAGAGATGGTCCCGAGAATATCTTTGTTTGGGTGTCCAAACCGTACGAGGAACGGCGATGTGTATCGAGTGGAGTGCTTGGGCGTGGCGGTATGAGGAATGGAGTATAGCGTTAGATGCATGACCCTTTAGAGTAGTTGGTGTGTAGTCCGATCCTTTATATAAAAGCCATCGGTATCGAAAGTGTTGCGTTGTGTGTGAGATTGAAAAGCAAATTGTAAGACAGGTGAGGTGCATGAAAGAGTTGATTGAGTAGAAACTTACAGTGCAGTCGGAAGAATTCCCAGCCTTGATGGAGAATGATGCTTGTCGTCGTTGCTATGCGATTGGTGGCAGGTGTTGGTGATTGTATACCTCAGGTTATTGGTGAGGTGTGAGGTAGCTCAGTCTAGTATCCATTTTGAGGATGTTGGAGGGTGTCGGTATGGAGTCTTGAGGGTTTTGGAGGGTAGTTGGTGGTGTCCCTACCCGAGTCTGGTAGTGCTTTGTTTTGTTGCATATTTGGCGTAGAGTCTTGAGTTGGTAATTTGTCCTGTCCGAGGTGTCGATTGTGGGGAGGAAGTGTGATGATATTTGCCTTGGTTTTATGATTGGATTTCCAGTTTGCCTCGTGAGAGATGGCGGAAGGATGATTTCTTTTTCTGATGTGGTAAGATTGAGTTCTTACATAGGAGAGTATAGATCGTCGATGTTGATTGGGTGGATCTGCGTATATTTTGAAGCATGATAGGTTGATGGTAAGCCGTTTAGAGTGTAGAGGATAATGTCTTGATGTCAATTTGAGCCATTTCTTGAGATTTGGTCGATCAGATTTAATTCTAGATATTGGGTCATTGTCTCTTATCACGGAGGCATATGTGGTGGAGTTCGTTTTGAGTTGGATGACTCAGAGCAGTTGGATGGCCGTAGTCTTTTGCTAGAGTAAGCGATGTCCAGCGGTTTCTAAGTTGAGGGGCGTAAGGAAGGATGGATGGTGAGATGGTAGAGTAGAAGCGGCGAGATTTTGGTGATTAATTTCCATATTGTGGTTGGGATTGGGTTGAGGTTGTCCGTTGGTGTCGAGGGAGTATTTTGTGGGACATGGGGTGGTACCTTCAAGAAAGCTGATAAAGCCATTTGCTTGAAATAATTTGTGGATTTGTGAGCTCCATAAGATGTAGTTGTTGGCCGTGAGAGTAGTGTTTGCAACGGACTTCATATTTCCTATGAGGAACTTGAGAGAGGGTGGAATGGTTATGGGTTGAAGCTTTCTTGTTGTATATCCATGGGAGGAAGATTCGACATTTTAAATTGAAGTTAAGGCTCACGATACCATGTAGAAAAAAAAGGACACATAGATTAGAGGTGAATGTTCTAATATGAGTAGGAGGATAGGGAGAGCTAATATCTGTTCTCAATACATGCATTACAGTATGAAGACGTATTTATAATCGAGATTTGTGAGATCTGCGTTGCTTTGAGAATCGATTATCGGCCATTGGTGAGGATGCAGTTTGTGTTTTTGGTTCTGGTGTCAGTCTTGTCGGAGAGGAGAGAGGCGAAGAGAATCTGTAATCGTTTCTCCTGAACGTCTTAGTGGAGAAATGGTTGAGTTTGTTATGATATATATATATATATATATATATATATTCTTTTAAAATTTTAACTGTAATAATATATATCTTTCAATATATAAATGACATTATTGGTTATAAATCATATGAAAGTCTCTTTGCAAACGTATCATAAGTCTCCTATCATAAATAGAAGTCAGTCAATATGAAAATATGGGAGAATTGATGATAAAAGATTGCATGATATAAATTTTATATAAGATAAATTTAAAATTTAATTAATATGAAATAAATTTTCATTGATTAATCATATTTAAAAATAATAATATTTTCAAATCTATTTCGATCAAATTTTATTAAAATATTAATATTCGTATTATTTTTTTAAGAATAAAATTACAAAAAGTCCCTTTTTTTAAAAAAATCCAACAAGATTTTTCCTGGCGAAAATCACGGAACAGAGACCTGCGAGCCGGTCTGCTGGTCGCCTCGTTGAACTTGTCGCGTTCTTCGAGGAAGCAGGTAATGGATTGAAAATATTATATATATATATATATATATATATATATATATATATATATATATCTATATATATATATATATATCTATATATATATATATATATATATATATATATATATATATATATAAATAGAAGAAATTTTTAAAATAAATATAATTTAAAATATAATTAATAATTTAAGTATTTTAAAAATAAAATTTAAATATAGGATATAGTCATCGTTTATCGGACGACTTATTTATATGAAAATCGTCTGTTACATGGGTGACTTAAAATATTTTAATTTATAGAATTTTCATTATTTTATTGTCATATTATAATAAAAAATATTAATATATATTGATGTGATTTCTTTTGGGTTGCATTCCAAGCATTTAAGGCATGCTGTATTGCTTAAATTTAATAGTTATTTTTAAAACAAACATTTAACAATTTGAAAATCTGAAAAAAAAAAATTATAACAATAAGAAAAAAAATGATTTGATATCATTATAATAAATTAAAAAGAATATCTAAGTTTATGTAATATAAATTTTGATTGATTATTTTTACATTTTATGCATCTTAAAATAAATTTTATCATAAATAAATTTTTATTAGAATATTTTGATCTAATTTTTTGTATAATAAAGTTGTTACTTGTGTTCAAACACAGGAAGGGTTAACAAAATATTTTCTTATTTTAGTACTTTAAGCCCACATCTTTTTTGCTTTAGTTATAAATATTCTTATTAGACATTTACATAAGGATGTATATTGGTGTATGCTTTTACTAATGATATTCTTCTTGTTGATAAGATTGGAGAGGGAGTTGAAACTTGAGTTATAGAGATCAAACTAAGAATCTAAAGGCTTTCATTTAAGTAGATCTAAAATTGAATATATTGAGTGTAATTTTAGTTGTATATAGTGGTGGAGTTGTGAGATTAGGTGATCAAGTAATTAGAACGAGTGAATATTTTAGATATCTTACGTTGATTGTTCAAAATGATGGTGAAATATATGGGGATATTATTAGTGGAATTCAACTTGGATGGTTAAAGTGGAAGAATGGATTTGGCCTATTGTGTTATAGAAAGTACCATTTTGGCTTAAGAGAAATTTGTATAACATGGTAGTAAGACTAATAATGTTTTATGGAGTATAATGTTGGCCGAAAAAAAAAATATAAATTAAGTGTTGTAAAGATGAAGAAGCTCAAGTGGATGAGAGGCTTTACACTTTGAGACAAAAATGATAAACGAATATATACGTGAAAATGTTGGAAGAGCTCCAATGATAGATAAGATTCTAGAGAGTCATCTTAGATAATTTAGTTACATAAAATATCGGCCAACTCATGATTTAGTTAAAAGAGTAGATATATTAGATTTGACCTTTGTTAAGAAAGATAGAAGTAGACCTTAAAAGACTTGGCTAGGCAGTATAAAAAATGATGTTATTTTATTAAAATTAAATGAGAATTTTACACTTAATAAGACACCAAAGAGAAGAAGGATTCATGTAGCCTGCTCCACCTAAGGGGTTGTTGTTGTGGTATTTCATTTGATCTAATATTTCCCCATAACTAATTTAATGCTAAATTCCCCATTAATTATATATACATAGGGGTGTAAACGAGTCGAGCTTGAAGAGTCGAACTTTTGTTCGTGTTCGACTCATATTCGAAATGACTTGAAATTTTATCTTTCGTGTTCGGCTCAAAATTTTATTTTTAGTGTTGGGCTTGAATTATTCGAAATGGCTCATATAAGCTCAAAAAGAAATAATCCAAAAAATCTTTAAGAGAGAAGATTTGAACTTGGGACATTTTTTCTATGACTAAAACTCCAACCATGCAATCGAACAAAGGATTGTTCATGTTTGGCTCATTTATAAATCGAGTTTGAAATCTTTGTTAGGTGTTAGAACTGGCACTTAACAAAATTTCATACTGTAGGTTATTAGTGAGCAACTTTTTTGACAGCCCTATATATACACACAAAATTATAAGATGCTTCACAATTCAACAAATTATATATATATATATATATATATATATATATATATATATATATATATATATATATATATATTACCCAATAAATAGCATGTAAACTGTTATTTAGACATTAATTATAAAAATGAATCAATTATAATTGAAGATGAAGACCTAAAATATTATATACAAAAAAAATTTGATCAACCTATTCTCATTAAAATTTGATTATAATGAATATAAAAATTTTAAAACTTAATTTAAAATAATAATAATATAAATTTTAGTTAATTATTAATGTGCATTAATCTCAAAACAAAATTAACAACGTTTAAATAATTTATAATTTAATTTTGATTATAATATAATGATTTAATTATTAAATTATAGACAGAATCCAATGATACGCACATGACAGTAGGAAAACGTGCTTCTTCCCTTTCCATTGCCTTCTAAATCAAGGCTCTCTTCCAATGGAGCTGCCCTTATATATTAGCCTTTATCTTTCTCTTGAACTGTCCAAGTCTCCTGAATTCAGAGTACTCCATTATTTGCCTTCTTTATATTCTTCATCATCATCATCATCTTCTTCTTCTTCTTCCTCTTCTAGTTCTTCCAACATTCTTCTTCATCTCGTTCTTAGATTTCTTGCACTCCTGTTCCTTATTGTTGTGCAACTATGGAAGAATCCCTCTTTTTGCCTCCTGGATTCAGATTCCACCCAACAGATGAAGAAATCATAACCCATTATCTATTTGAGAAGATCGCCAATCGGAACTTCAAATCTGTAGCCGTCGGTGAAGCAAGCTTCAACAATTGCGAGCCATGGGATCTTCCAGGTAATTTAAGTTTTGTTACTATTTATGTCTTAGAAAACCTTTCGTAGTTTATAACTATGTATATGTATCCAGTTTCTCTACGTTTTTATGAGCAATTAATTTATCCGACGGATGGAGCAACATGTAATTCAACGCTGAAATCTTATGATTTTATTTCACACAAAATAACAAAACTATAACATCAACATATACTGTATTAAAAAATATTTCTATCTATAAAAAGCTTTATATACATATATATACCTTTAATTTTATATATTTATATTACTGAACTAAACCGAAGCTCTCTTTTCACTGTTATGATATATTAATATCTGACGTTTGAATATTTTTGTAAGAGGTATTTATATGTTGTATTGCAATGAAAATTTTGTATAGGTAAGGCGAAAATGGGAGAGAAGGAATGGTACTTTTTTTGTCCAAAGGATAGGAAATATCCAACAGGCATGAGAACTAATAGGGCAACAGCTACAGGATACTGGAAAGCTACCGGAAAGGACAAGAAGATTTTTAAGGGGAATGGAGTTCTTATTGGGATGAAGAAGACTTTAGTTTTCTATAGAGGAAGAGCTCTAAGAGGGCTGAAGACCAATTGGGTCATGCATGAGTACAGACTTGAAGGCACACAAAACCAATACTATAATCTCTCTTTTCACAAGGTACAAATATTATTTTCTTGTCCTTTCCTGTTAATTATGAGTTAATAATTATATTAGAGAGACATTAATAAAGTAAATATATATTGGATATGAGTTAATGATTCTAATAAATAATAGATTTAGAAAGTAATATTGTGATGTCAGTACTTAATGCTACTTACTAATAGTCTTTGCAGGATGAATGGGTTGTTTGCAAGGTGTACTATAAAAAGGATTCAGAGATAAGCGCCACAGCAGAATCAGAAGACAGAATGAACCCTTCTTCTTTGGATGATGATCTTTCAGTTCAGACAAATTCTTTGCCTTCCCTGACCAGCTCTCTTTACCTCAACAACTCAAGCAGTAAATCCATGGCGGAGACAAATGAACTAGAACGTGAAATGAACCAGACCATGCTCTCTGAATGGATGCAGCAAGAGTCAGTGGCGATGAGCCATTTTCTTCAAGATACAGGAATGTCTTCAGAGACGAACATGGAGAAGAATATTGGCATCTTTCCATCACATGATCATGACCCTTCTACTGGTGTGCAAGCTGCTGACTTTGATGGCCTGTGGAAATATGGTTTGTTTTGAATATATATTGTTGATTATTTTTAAATTTTAAATATATATTATTGATTATTTTTTTAATTTTATGTGGTTTCATGTCTGTATATGTTGCTATATATCACGAAAGGGAAGGCTTCTTCCACATTGTGATTTTTATTTTTAAATTGTGTTCGTTTTTATCGCACAATATTAGCGAAAAGAGATTAAATCTGAAATGTTGTGTATAGTACATCTGTATTTACGTGATTGTCTGACAAAATTAGAAAGGATAAACTTATAAATAATTATAATAGAGGACAATAGAAATAATATCTATTGAATATAAATTAATAATTCTAGTAAATAATAGAGTTAGATTACATAGGCATGTGCAACAAATTATAAAAAATAGGCCAACATTATACATAAATTGACTTTAGTTAAAAAATGCATAAATATTACTGATAAAAAATTTGAAAGAGAAAATGATACACTAAAGATAATTTGATCAAAAGTTGTCTGATAAATATGTGTTATAATAAAAGTTCGGCACATAATATAATTAAGCACTCAAGAGATATGAACATAGAGAGTTCATAAAATCAGATAAAGAAGCTGATGATGATAATATATAATAATTGCTCAAAGCTTATAAATGATTATATATATATATATATATATATATTATTTTCTTTTGAGCATTTTTCCAACAAGTATTCCAATATATTATAAGAATGAAAATTATTCATTAAGTTGAATATCCAAAATATAAATTTTTAATTGATTATTCATAATCATTAAACCTACTAATATAAATTTATTTGGATAAAATCATTAGATTTATATGATTCTCATTTCAATAATAATATGTATCTAATATCTTATTTATTATTATTTATTGTATAAATAAATTTAACTTGAAATTTTGAGAAAAATACTCTTAATTATTTATTATGAATAAAAAAATATAAATGATAAATAAAAATAATAAATAAATAATTTTTATTTTGTAATAATCTTAATAAATAAATCTTAAAATTTTGGAGGGGCACAATATGAAATTATTTGTGAATGAAACTAAAATTAAAAAGAATCATATAATATCTTAAAATTTAGGGTAGCAATCCTTGAAGCTTGCTTCACCAATGGCTATAGATTTGAAGTTTACGATCTTCTAAAATAGATAATGAGTTATAACCTCTTCATCCTGTCGGGTGGAATCTGAAGCCAAGAGGAAAAAAGTGAGATTCATCCATAGTTGCAGCACAGTTAAGTAATAGGATTGTCAGAAATCCAAGAAAGAGAAGAAGCGGAATGGTGGAAGTAGAAGAATAAAAAGAAGAGATGAAGGCGAATAATGGAGTCCTCGGTGTTCAGGAGACTTAGAAAGTTGAAGAAAAAGGCAATGGATAATAGAAGGACAATTCCATAGGAAGAGCCTTGATTTAGAAGGCAATTGAAAGGGAAAAATCACGTTTTCTAACGGTCATGCGCGTATCATTGACTTCTGTCTAAAATTTGATAATTAAGTCATTATGTTAATTTTATTTTGAGATTAATACTTGTTAAAAATTAATTAAATTTGTATTATATTTATCTTTATTAAAATCAAATTCATGTCTAGCATCTGTTAGACACTGTATACATCTTTCTCTTGGAAATATCGATACATCATATGACTCAACTCATCGAGAAATTAACTTCTAGCACTACAAATCAAGAAAAGAGCTATTTGTCTACAATAATATTTTGTGTAGACAGCAATACTCAATATAGAAGAGACATAGAACCCAAAATGGTTTCCCCACCTCAGTGAAAATGAAGACAAAATTATTATAACTAGGGTTCACGAAGGTATTTGTAATGCTCATCAATCTGAGCCAAAATTGATTATTAAATTAATAGAATGAGCTACTGTAGGACCAACAGAATTAAAGATTATGTGAGATAGGCTATGAAATGTCATGAATGTTAAGTACATGATAACGCCATACATAAGATTGATTAGTAGTACTTCGACGGTTAGTAACTTGAGGAAAAATAGGTTGACAAAAGCTTTCTATAAAACTCTAATCAAGCTATTAAAATAAACTCTCATAAAGAATAAGTAAGAGTGATACCTCAAATAAGAAGAAACATCATAGGCATACAAAACCATATGAAAAAGCTTAATCAGCAACTGTCTACTTCCTGTTATATATATATATAGAATGAAGCTTGTACTGCTGCAAGAAATGGAGATGCCCTCTCTTCGAATAGAGATTTAAGAAGGCTTTAAAGGTGAAAATGCTCTTATACAACTATAAGAGCTAAATGTGTTCGAAGAACTTTTCCTTTCAGGCCTAATATAAACTAGAAATCTACTAAAGCAGAGTGCCACAATACATAATTATATGGCCCATAAGAAAAAGCTTAGATTCTGAATTAGTTTGCTCAATTTTGTAATGATCATAATCAACGTTGTTGTTAGGAATCTATGATATACAGATACTTCTAAAAAAAAAAAGTATACAGTATTTGACAAGTGATGGATACAACAGAGAAGTGTCCAATTAACAAAATATTAAAAATTAAAAGTACACATGTGTGTCTAAAATAATTGAATTAATATTATTTTAAAAATATTTTAGAATATAATTTGTTATATTTTAAGTTATCATAGAGGGTTTTGAAAATTTAGAGAATGAGATTTGAGTGAAAAAGAGAAGGTAGCAAATTATATTTATTATACATAATTAAAAATATAGAAAGTTATAATTAAATGTATACATTTAGTATCGATATCAAATGGCATTCACTAAAATTATTAAAATACATGTTGACCTATAAGTAATTTTCATATGCTTAATCAAGCAAATATATTGAAATTAGCAAGAATTAGATGCAGCGTCGTGAAAATAAGAGTCGAAAGCATATGAATCGTAGTCGAAATTGATCGAGATAACATCTGATTGATGAACGAACTTCGCCATCACGTTCAAAACATTGAAATTGATCAAAATATACATTCTGCATAATCTGACGGTCGATCGATCAAGAAAGAGGGTCGCTGATGCGCCGACGTGTATATCGAGGTTGGGAAGCTACGACGATGACCAAACGACCTCTGTTCGTGAAATTGATCAAGCCATTAGCATTGAAACGTCGAAACCTATCAAATGAGGCTATCTGTGGTTAATTCAGATTAGTCTACGCGAATGTCGAGCAATCGGAAGCGACGACGCACAATTTTGAACTGAAATTGACTTGATTAGACGCCGACTTGAACCAAACAACCTCCAATTGCGAAACGGACATGCGGTTGTGTCCAGAATGTCGAAATAACCTAATATCGACATATATATTAATTGTATAATTTTGTAGTCAGAAAAATCAAAATCGGGGTTGATTTTTATTTTAGCAAACGAGCTTATAAATACCTACTTATAACTAACCCTGACGGGACGACTCACAACCCTAACTACTCTATTCATACCGCACAACCCACTCTTCCTTTGTTCTCCTCTCTCAGTTCGTCCTCAAGAAACTAAAACTCCTCTCACCCGTAAGGTTCTCTCTCTCTCTCTGATATGAGTCCATATCCCCAAATCAACAATAGAAGCAAAAGGGATAGAAGAAGGCCAAGTTGGTTAAAGGATTTTACAAATATACCAAAAATATAACATCAAGAGAGAGTAAATTACAGGCTCAGACCAGAGAAGAATAAAGAATACAATTACAAGACAAATTTAATAGTTTTACAACAACAGAGAGCAGTAGGATAAACACTTTATAGCTATAACGACATAAGATCCCAAGAACCAGACTGTACTAAATACAATGATATGTAAAACAGTTCAAAACCAAGACCAACAGAAGCAAGGCCATTAGATCATTTAATAAAAAAGCCTTGTCCAGAAACCGGCCCGTAAAATACAAAGCCATAACAGAAATAACTGCCAATAGAACAAACTATAAGCACCACTAATATCCAGAACGACAGAAGCAAGCAACTTAACAGAATGTAACAGAAATTAGTTACAAAAAGCATAGAAAATAGAGATCCAAGAAGAGCATAAAAGGACTATAAATAGAGATCAGAAAAGCAAATAGAGGATTGAAGAAATCTTTCAAGAATCTCCTCCTTCCCTATCTTCAGTCTGCTCCTCCTTCTTCCAGGTATTTCCCACGGTAGACTTCGCCGAAATCGTCCTTAATCCGGAGGAACGTCCGACCATCTTCTCTTTGAACCCCCCTCCTTCTCTCAGAATCTTCCCAGACATCCCGAAGCTCGAATGACCGAATGAGCCAGACCTTAAACTCCTTCACAATTCGAAACGAGTAGCTTCTCCCGCAAGATTCATCAGACGACAGAGAGCACTCCATCTGGATCTCACTAGACAAATCAAACGGCCATCAAACTCTAGAAGCATCAAGTCCTCCGTGTCCCGACACCTGTAATCCACTAGCGGAAGGAAATAAATCAATCGCTGCGCTCTTGAAGCACAGATCCAAGGGCCCAGGCGGAATCCTACTAAATCGACGGCTCAAATCAAGACCCAGGAAAAACACTATCCGAGTGCTAGATCCAACGGATAAGATAAAAGGCGCGGATCCAACGGTCCAGAAGGCACTCGATCATCGACCAGGATTCACCCCTTTAACTCAACCGGGTTCATTCCACTTAGAAACGAGTCAACTCACTGAACCAAACTCAAGTCTCACCAAATCAGACTCAATTATCGAATTGGATTCAATCCAAGAAATTGGATCCATATCACTCTCTCTCTCTCTCTCTCCCCCTCTCTCGTCCGTCGTTTCTCTCTTTGGTCCTCAGTCGAAGTCGAAGAACCCAAAATTGTAGCAGTAACCGAGATCTCTCTTCTTCCGTAGCTCTCAGTAGATTCTACCTACTATAGATATATATATATATATATATATATATGCATATATATATATATATATATATATATATATATATATATATATATATCTATATATAATCCTTACCTTTCTGATCAACATCAACCTCCTATTCATCCCAACCTTCTCGTAATCCATATTCCCTTGCCATAACCAAGAGGCAAATCTACCATCGGTGGGTTCTCCTCGTTCTGCATCTCCTTCCTAAACTAGGTTCCTATCGCTCATTATAATGACTCGCCTTCAACCTATTGCATCTAGTCCAGTTTCCAAGCCGCCAATAAGAAGCAACTCGCCATCGCAAGTTCTTTTGGCATGCCCTCCATCTACTTCCCCAAACTCTCTCATACCCCTCATTTGTCACTCATAAGCTATATACCTCTAATCCAATTTTTTTGATAGTTGTCACTTCATATCCTTGAAATTGTTGCTATTTACAAAGGTATAAAAAAAGCGGAGGTTTGAATGTATGGAAAATTGTATATGTTTGCTTCATTTTTATACAGGAGATCAAAGATCCTACTAAGCTCAATAGGGCATAGTAGGTATGAAAACCTCGCTATGCTCAATAGGGTGTAGTGGGTTAGCTCACTTGATAATCGTCATCATTGCTCATTGCAAAGACATAACATAAAAAGGTAGCAAATTATATTTATTATGCATAATTAAAAATATAGAAAATTATAATTAAATGTATACATTTAGTATCGATATCAAATGGCATTCATTAAAATTATTAAAATACATGTTGACCTATAAGTAATTTTCATATGCTTAATCAAGCAAATATATTGAAATTAGCAAGAATTAGATGCATCGTCATGAAAATAAGAGTTGAAAGCATATGAATCGTAGTCGAAATTGATCGAGATAACCTCTGATTGATGAACGGACTTCGTCATCACGTTCAGAACGTCGAAATTGATCAAAATATACATTACATGTCGGCGATTGATCGATCAAGAAAGATTGTGATCGTAGCGTGTATGTCGAGGTTGGGTAGCACGATGAAAGCGACCTTCGAAATTGATCAAGCCATTAGCATTGAAACGTCGAAACCTATCAAATGAGGCATGCGTTAATTGATGAGTCTATGAATGTCGACGTCGGAAGCGATCATGACGATTGACTTGAGAACAAATAACCTCCGATGAAGCGGACACCTGTGTAATGTAAAATAACCTAATATTGACATATATATATTAATTGTACAATTTTGTAGTCACAAAAATCAAAATCGAGGTTGATTTTTATTTTAGCAAACGAGCTTATAAATACCTACTTATAACTAACCGTGACGGGACGACTCACAACCCTAACTACTCTATTCATAGCCGCACAGCCCACTCTTCCCTGTCTTGTTCTCCTCTCTCAGTTCGTCCTCAAGAAACTAAAACTCCTCTCACCCGTAAGGTTCTCTCTCTCTCTCTCTCTCTCTCTCTCTCTCTCTCCCTCCCTCCCTCGTCCGTCGTTTCTCTCTCTGGTCCTCAGCCGAAGTCGAAGAACCCAAAATTGTAGCAGTAAAACGAGATCTCTCTTTCTGTAGCAAGATTGCTGCAATTCCTATAGATCTATATATATATATATATATATGTATATATATATATATATATATATATAATCCCTTCTGCTACAGTACTCATAACAACCTCCCATTCATCCCAACCTTCACCAATCCCTTGTCACCGTAACCAGGCAAATCTACTATCAGGTAGGTTCTCCTCTGTTGGCATCTCCTTCCTAAACTAGGTTCCTATCAGCTCCAGCTATAATGACTTTGCCTTCAACCTATTACCAGACCTAGTCCGTTTCCCAGCCAATAAGAATCAACTCTGACATCAGGCAAGTTCTTTTTGGCATGCCCTCCATCTACTTCCCCAAACTCTCTCTGCTACCCCTCATTTCGCTGCACTCATAAGCTATATACCTCATAATCCAATTTTTTGATAGTGTCGTCACTTCATATCCTTGAAATTGTTGCTATTTACAAGGGTATAAAAAAAGCGGAGGTTTGAATGTATGAAAAATTGTATATGTTTGCTTCATTTTTATACAGGAGATCAAAGATCCTACTAAGCTTAATAAGGGCATAGGTATGAAACCTCATATGCTCAATAGGAGTAGTGGGTTAGCTCACTTGATAATCGTCATCATTACTCATTGCAAGACATAACATAAAAATGCTTAAATATGTGAAAATTATATGTTTCTACATGCAGGGATCAAGACCCACTAATGCTCAATAGGCCTTCAGTGGGTACGAAGACTGAGAGTCCGAGATGCCGACTCGATAGAATCAAAATAAGCCAAAGCGGTTAGATCGTGATGACCTCACTTTTGGAGTGAGCTCTCAACTCCATATCATAGATCTAGACTCTCATAACACTAAGAGTTCTTTTAGTCTTAAGAGAAGAAGGATTCATGTAGCTTGCTCCACCTAAGGGGTTGTTGTTGTGGTATTTCATTTGATGTAATATTTCCCCATAACTAATTTAATGATAAATTCCCCATCAATTATATAAACATAGAGGTGTAAATGAGTCGAGCTTGAAGAGTCGAACTTTTGTTCGTGTTCGGTTCATATTCGAAATGGCTTGAAATTTTATTTTTCGTGTTCGGCTCAAAATTTTATTTTTAGTGTTGGGCTTGAATTATTCGAAATGGCTCATATAAGCTCAAAAAGCAATAATCCAAAAAATCTTTAAGAAAGAAGATTTGAACTTGAGATATTTTTTGTATGACTAAAACTTCATGTAACAAAGGATTGTTCATGTTTATTCGTTATAAATTGAGTTTGAAATATTTGTTGTTAGTGCGCGAGCGGTCAGGAACTACTTATTGACATTTGGTTGTTGAGCAACAAACTTTTTTACAGCCCTATATATACACAAAAATTATAAGATGCTTCTGATTACAAATTATATATATATATATATATATATATATATATATATATATATATATATATATATATATATATATATATATATATATATATATATATATATATTACCAAGAAACATGTAAACTATTATTTAGACATTAATTATAAAAGTGAATCAATTATAATTGAAGATGAAGACCTAAAATATTATATACAAAAAAAATTTGATCAACCTATTCTCATTAAAATTTGATTATAATGAATATAAAAATTTTAAAACTTACTTTAAAATAATAATAATAGCAATATAAATTTTAGTTAATTATTAATGTGCATTAATCTCAAAATAAAATTAACAACTTTTAAATAATTTATAATTTAATTTTGATTATAATATAATGATTTAATTATTAAATTATAGACAGAATCAATGATACGCACATGACAGTAGGAAAACGTGCTTCTTCCCTTTCCATTGCCTTCTAAATCAAGTCTCTCTTCCAATGGAACTACCCTTATATTAGCCTTTATCTTTCTCTTGAACTGTCCAAGTCTCCTGAATTCAGAGTACTCCATTATTTTCCTTCTTTATATTCTTCTTCATCATCATCTTCTTTGTCTTCTTCTTCTTCCTCTTCTACTTCTTCTTCCAACATTCTTCTTCATCTCGTTCTTAAATTTCTTGCACTCCTGTTCCTTTGTGCAACTATGGAAGAATCCCAGGGCAGTTCCATTGGAAGAGAGCCTTGATTTAGAAGGCAATGGAAAGGGAAGAAGCACGTTTTCCTACTGTCATTTGCGTATCATTGGATTCTGTCTATAATTTAATAATTAAATTATTATATTATAATCAAAATTAAATTATAAATTATTTAAAAGTTGTTAATTTTATTTTGAGATTAATGCACATTAATAATTAACTAAAATTTATATTATTATTATTATTATTATTATTATTATTTTAAATTAAGTTTTAAAATTTTTGCATTCATTATAATCAAATTTTAATGAGAATAGGTTGATCAAATTTTTTTTGTATATAATATTTTAGGTCTTCATCTTCAATTATAATTGATTCACTTTTTATAATTAATGTCTAAATAATAGTTTACATGCTATTTATTGGTAATATATATATATATATATATATATATATATATATATATATATATATATATATATATATATATATATATAATTTGTTGAATGTGAAGCATCTTATAATTTTGTGTGTATATATAGGGCTGTCAAAAAAGTTTGTTGTTAGATAACTGTTAAATTGTTAATTGCTCTTGTTCTCATTAGTTAAGCAACAACGCGAACAAATATTTCAAACTCTTTATAAATAGCAAACACGAACAATCCTTTTGTTCGCATTATGGTTAAGTTTTAGTCATACAAAAATGTCTCAGTTCAAATCTTCTCTTAAAGACTTTGGATTATTGCTTTTGAGCTTATATGAGCCCATAATTCAAGCCCAACACTAAAAATAAAATTTTGAGCCGAACACAAAAATTTCAAAAATTTTGAATATGAACACTAACAAAAGTTCTCTTCAATTCGACTCATTTACACCCCTATGTATATATAATTGATGGGGAATTTATCATTAAATTAGTTATGGGGAAATATTACATCAAATGAAATACCACAACAACAACCCCTTAAGTGGAGCAGGCTACATGAATCCTTCTTCTGTTTTGTGTCTTATTAAGTTTACGATCTTCTAAAATAGATAATGAGTTATATCCTTTTCATCCGTCGGGTGGAATCTGAAGCCAAGAGGAAAAAAGAGAGATTCATCCATAGTTGCACCACAGTAAGTAATAGGATTGTTAGAAATCCAAGAAGAGAAGAAGCGGAATGGTGGAAGTAGAAGAAGAAGAAGAAGAGATGAAGGCGAATAATGGAGTCCTCGGTGTTCAGGAGACTTAGAAAGTTGAAGAAAAAGGCAATGGATAATAGAAGGACAATTCCATAGGAAGAGCCTTGATTTAGAAGGCAATTGAAAGGGAAAAAATCACGTTTTCTAACGGTCATGTGCGTATCATTGACTTCTGTCTAAAATTTGATAATTAAGTCATTATGTTAATTTTATTTTGAGATTAATACTTATTAAAATTAATTAAATTTCGTATTATATTTATCTTTATTAAAATCAAATTCATGTCTAGCATCTGTTAGACACTGTATACATATTTCTCTTGAAATGCCAACACATCATAGGACTCAACTCATCGAGAAATTAACTTCTAGCACTACAAATCAAGAAAACAGCTATTTGTCTATGTCAACAATAATATTTTTTGTAGTCAGCAATACTCAATATAGAAGAGACATAGAACCCAAAATGGTTGCCCCTCCTCAATGAAAATGAAGACAAAATTATTATAACTAGGGTTCACGAAGGTATCTGTAATGTTCATCAATCTGAGCCAAAATTGATTATTAAATTAATAGAATGAGCTACTATAGGACCAACAGAATTAAAGATTATGTTAGATAGGCTATGAAATGTCATGAATGTTAAGTCCATGATAACGCCATACATAAGATTGATTAGTAGTACTTTGACGGTTAGTAACTTGAGGAAAAATAGGTTGACAAAAGCTTTCTATAAAACTCTAATCAAGCTATTAAAATAAACTCTCATAAAGAATAAGTAAGAGTGATACCTCAAATAAGAAGAAACATCATAGGCATACAAAACCATATGAAAAAGCTTAATCAGCAACTCTCTACTTCCTGTTATATATATATAGAATGAAGCTTGTACTGCTGCAAGAAATGGAGATGCCCTCTCTTCGAATAGAGATTTAAGAAGGCTTTAAAGGTGAAAATGCTCTTATACAACTATAAGAGCTAAATGTGTTTGAAGAACTTTTCCTTTCAGGCCTAATATAAACTAGAAATCTACTAAAGCAGAGTGCCACAATACATAATTATATGGCCCGTAAGAAAAGCTTAGATTCTGAATTAGTTTGCTTAATTTTGTAATGATCATAGTCAACGTTATTGTTAGTAGGAATCTATGATATACAGATACTTCTAAAAAAAAAGTATATAGTATCTGACAAGTGATGGATACAACAGAGGAGTGTCCAATTAATAAAATATTAAAAATTAAAAGTCACACACGTGTGCATAAAATAATTGAATTAATATTATTTTAAAAATATTTTAGAATATAATTTGTTATATTTTAAGTTATCCTAGAGGGTTTTGAAAATTTAGAGAATGAGATTTGGGTGAAAAAGAGAAGGTAGCAAATTATATTTATTATACATAATTAAAAATATAGAAAATTATAATTAAATGTATACATTTAGTATCGATATCAAATGACATTCATTAAAATTATTAAAATACATGTTGACCTATAAGTAATTTTCATATGCTTAATCAAGCAAATATATTGAAATTAGCAAGAATTAGATGCAGCATCGTGAAAATAAGAGTTGAAAGCATATGAATCGTAGTCGAAATTGATCGAGATAACCTCTGATTGATGAACGGACTTCACCATCGCGTTCAGAACGTCAAAATTGATCAAAATATACATTATGTATAATCTGACGATCAATTGATCAAGAAAGAGAGGGTCGGCCGATACGGCGTGTATATCGAGGTTGGGAAATACGATGATGACCAAAATGCCTCGTTGAAATTGATGATTAGCATTGAAAGCGTGAAACCTATCAAATGAGGCTATCGTGCTTAATTAAGTTATCACGTCAAGCGTCGAGAGCTGACGGCGCAATTTTTGAAAACGATTTGGCAAACACCAGATACTCCGATCGTGAAAGCGACATATATTATTTCATTCGAAATAACCTAATATTAACATATATATTAATTGTATAATTTTGTAGTCACAAAAATCAAAATCGAGGTTAATTTTTATTTTAGCAAACGAGCTTATAAATACTTACTTATAACTAACCCTGACGGGACGACTCACAACCCTAACTACTCTATTCATAGCCGCACAGCCCACTCTTCCCTGTCTTGTTCTCCTCTCTCAGTTCGTCCTCAAGAAACTAAAACTCCTCTCACCCGTAAGGTTCTCTCTCTCTCTCTCTCCCTCCCTCCCTCCCTCGTCCGTCGTTTCTCTCTCTGGTCCTCAGCCGAAGTCGAAGAACCCAAAATTGTAGCAGTAAAACCGAGATCTCTCTTCCCGTCTACTGTAGCTCACTACTGTAGCAAGATTACTGCAGCAATTACTATAGATCCGAATATATATATATATATGTATATGTATATATATATATATATATATATATATATATATATATATATATATATATAATCCCTTCTGCTACAGTACTCGCAACACCAACCTCCCATTCATCCCAACCTTCCTGTAATCCATATTCCCTTGCCGTAACCAAGAGGCAACTCTACCATCAGGTAGGTTCTCCTCTGTTCCGGCATCTCCTTCCTAAACTAGGTTCCTATCAGCTCCAGCTATAATGACTTTGCCTTCAACCTATTACCAGACCTAGTCCCGTTTCCAATACAACCCCGCCAATAAGAAGCAACTCTGCCATCAGGCAAGTTCTTTTTGGCATGCCCTCCATCTACTTCCCCAAACTCTCTCTGCTACCCCTCATTTCGCTGCACTCATAAGCTATATACCTCCTAATCCAATTTTTTGATAGTGTCGTCACTTCATCTCCTTGAAATTATTGCTATTTATAAGGGTATAAAAAAAAGCCGGAGGTTTGAAATGTATGGAAAATTGTATATGTTTGCTTCATTTTTATCTGGAGATCAAAGATCCTACTGTTTAATAAGGCATAAGTAGGTATGAAAACCTCGCTATGCTCAATAGGGTGTAGTGGGTTAGCTCACTTGATAATCGTCATCATTGCTCATTGCAAAGACATAACATAAAAAGGCTTAAATATGTGAAAATTATATATGTTTGCTACATGCAGGTGATCGAAGACCCCACTAATGCTCAATAGGCCTTAGTGGGCACGAAGACTCGACTGTGGAGTCACGAGACACCGCCGTCCAATACGCACTAAGTAAGCCAAAGCGATCAGTTTGATGACCTCACTTTTGGAGTGAGCTCTCAACTTCCATATCATAGATCTAGGACTCTCATAACACTAAGAGTTCTTTAGTCTTAAGACACAAAAGAGAAGAAGGATTCATGTAGCTTGCTCCACCTAAGGGGTTGTTGTTGTGGTATTTCATTTGATGTAATATTTCCCCATAACTAATTTAATGATAAATTCCCCATCAATTATATATACATAGAGGTGTAAATGAGTCGAGCTTGAAGAGTCGAACTTTTGTTCGTGTTCGGTTCATATTCGAAATGGCTTGAAATTTTATTTTAGGTGTTTCAAAATTTTATTTTAGTGGGCTTGAATTATTCGAAATGGCTCATATAAGCTCAAAAAGCAATAATCCAAAAAATCTTTAAGAGAGAAGATTTGAACTTGAGATATTTTTTGTATGACTAAAACTTCAACCATGCGATCGAACAAAGGATTGTTCATGTTTGGCTCATTTATAAATTGAGTTTGAAATATTTGTTCGTGTTCGGCTTGCTTGCTTAACGAACGAGTCGAACAAGAACTACTTAACATTTGAACACTTGTAACAACAAACTTTTTTGTGCTATATATACACAATAAAAAATTAAGATGCTTCACAAATTCAACAAATTATATATATATATATATATATATATATATATATATATATATATATATATATATATATTTATATATTACCAAGAAACAGCATGTAAACTATTATTTAGACATTAATTATAAAAAGTGAATCAATTATAATTGAAGATGAAGACCTAAAATATTATATACAAAAAAAATTTGATCAACCTATTCTCATTAAAATTTGATTATAATGAATATAAAAATTTTAAAACTTACTTTAAAATAATAATAATAGCAATATAAATTTTAGTTAATTATTAATGTGCATTAATCTCAAAATAAAATTAACAACTTTTAAATAATTTATAATTTAATTTTGATTATAATATAATGATTTAATTATTAAATTATAGACAGAATCCAATGATACGCACATGACAGTAGGAAAACGTGCTTCTTCCCTTTCCATTGCCTTCTAAATCAAGTCTCTCTTCCAATGGAACTACCCTTATATTAGCCTTTATCTTTCTCTTGAACTGTCCAAGTCTCCTGAATTCAGAGTACTCCATTATTTTCCTTCTTTATATTCTTCTTCATCATCATCTTCTTTGTCTTCTTCTTCTTCCTCTTCTACTTCTTCCAACATTCTTCTTCATCTCGTTCTTAAATTTCTTGCACTCCTGTTCCTTTGTGCAACTATGGAAGAATCCCAGGGCAGTTCCATTGGAAGAGAGCCTTGATTTAGAAGGCAATGGAAAGGGAAGAAGCACGTTTTCCTACTGTCATTTGCGTATCATTGTATTCTGTCTATAATTTAATAATTAAATTATTATATTATAATCAAAATTAAATTATAAATTATTTAAAAGTTGTTAATTTTATTTTGAGATTAATGCACATTAATCATTAACTAAAATTTATATTATTATTAATAATATTATTATTATTTTAAATTAAGTTTTAAAATTTTTGCATTCATTATAATCAAATTTTAATAAGAATAGGTTGATCAAATTTTTTTTGTATATAATATTTTAGGTCTTCATCTTCAATTATAATTGATTCACTTTTTATAATTAATGTCTAAATAATAGTTTACATGCTATTTATTGGTAATATATATATATATATATATATATATATATATATATATATATATATATATATATATATATATATATATATATATATATAAATAATTTGTTGAACTGTAAAGCATCTTATAATTTGTGTATATATAGTCAAAAAAAAGTTTGTTTTCACTGATAACTAGTGTTCAAATTTTGTTAATTTCTTTGTTCGACTGCTCGTTAAACAAGTTAACACTAACAAATATTTCAAACTCGATTTATAAATTTCAAACACGAACAATTTCCTGATCGACATAAGTTTTAGTCATACAAAAATGTCTTTCAAATCTTCTCTTAAAGACTTTGATTATTGGCTTATAGAGCCATTTCTTAATCTGCAACACTAAAAATAAAATTTTGAGCTTTAAAAATAAAAAATTTGCCATTTAATATAACCGAATAACAAAAGTTCATTCTGCTCGACTCATTTACACCCCTATGTATATATAATTGATGGGGAATTTATCATTAAATTAGTGAAATATCAAAATGAAATACCACAACAACAACCCCTTAAGTGGAGCAGGCTACATGAATCCTTCTTCTGTTTTGTGTCTTATTAAGTTTACGATCTTCTAAAATAGATAATGAGTTATATCCTTTTCATCCGTCGGGTGGAATCTGAAGCCAAGAGGAAAAAAGAGAGATTCATCCATAGTTGCACCACAGTAAGTAATAGGATTGTTAGAAATCCAAGAAGAAAGAGAAGAAGCGGAATGGTGGAAGTAGAAGAAGAAGAAGAAGAGATGAAGGCGAATAATGGAGTCCTCGGTGTTCAGGAGACTTAGAAAGTTGAAGAAAAAGGCAATGGATAATAGAAGGACAATTCCATAGGAAGAGCCTTGATTTAGAAGGCAATTGAAAGGGAAAAAATCACGTTTTCTAACGGTCATGTGCGTATCATTGACTTCTGTCTAAAATTTGATAATTAAGTCATTATGTTAATTTTATTTTGAGATTAATACTTATTAAAAATTAATTAAATTTCGTATTATATTTATCTTTATTAAAATCAAATTCATGTCTAGCATCTGTTAGACACTGTATACATATTTCTCTTGAAATGCCAACACATCATAGAACTCAACTCATCGAGAAATTAACTTCTAGCACTACAAATCAAGAAAACAGCTATTTGTCTATGTCAATAATATTTTTTGTAGTCAGCAATACTCAATATAGAAGAGACATAGAACCCAAAATGGTTGCCCTCCTCAATGAAAATGAAGACAAAATTATTATAACTAGGGTTCACGAAGGTATCTGTAATGTTCATCAATCTGAGCCAAAATTGATTATTAAATTAATAGAATGAGCTACTATAGGACCAACAGAATTAAAGATTATGTTAGATAGGCTATGAAATGTCATGAATGTTAAGTCCATGATAACGCCATACATAAGATTGATTAGTAGTACTTTGACGGTTAGTAACTTGAGGAAAATAGGTTGACAAAAGCTTTCTATAAAACTCTAATCAAGCTATTAAAATAAACTCTCATAAAGAATAAGTAAGAGTGATACCTCAAATAAGAAGAAACATCATAGGCATACAAAACCATATGAAAAAGCTTAACCAGCAACTCTCTACTTCCTGTTATATATATATATAGAATGAAGCTTGTACTGTTGCAAGAAATGGAGATGCCCTCTCTTTGAATAGAGATTTAAGAAGGCTTTAAAGGTGAAAATGCTCTTATACAACTATAAGAGCTAAATGTGTTTGAAGAACTTTTCCTTTCAGGCCTAATATAAACTAGAAATCTACTAAAGCAGAGTGCCACAATACATAATTATATGGCCCGTAAGAAAAAGCTTAGATTCTGAATTAGTTTGCTCAATTTTGTAATGGTCATAATCAACGTTTGTTAGTAGGAATCTATGATATACAGATACTTCTAAAAAAAAAAAAGTATACAATATTTGACAAGTGATGGATACAACAGAGGAGTGTCCAATTAACAAAATATTAAAAATTAAAAGTCACACACGTGTGTCTAAAATAATTGAATTAATATTATTTTAAAAATATTTTAGAATATAATTTGTTATATTTTAAGTTATCATAGAGGGTTTTGAAAATTTAGAGAATGAGATTTGGGTGAAAAAGAGAAGGTAGCAAATTATATTTATTATACATAATTAAAAATATAGAAAATTATAATTAAATGAATAAATTTAGTATCCATATCAAATGGCATTCATTAAAATTATTAAAATACATGTTGACCTATAAGTAATTTTCATATGCTTAATCAAACAAATATATTAAAATCAGCAAGAATTAGATGCAGCGTCGTGAAAACAAGAGTTGAAAGCATATGAATCATAGTCGAAATTGATCGAGATAACCTCTAATTGATGAACGGACTTCACCATCGCGTTCAGAACATAGAAATTGATCAAAATATACATTCTGCATAATCTGACGGTCGATCGATCAAGAAAGAGAGTCGCTGATGCGCCGACGTGTATATCGAGGTTGGGAAGCTATGCCGATGACCAAACGACCTTTGTTCGTAAAATTGATCAAGCCATTAGCATTGAAATGTCAAAACCTATCAAAGCTATCGCGCTTTAATTCGGATGAATGTCGAAAGCAATCGGGCGATGGCCGCAATTTTAAGAAATTGACTTGATGATTTATCAACAAACAACCTCACGCTGAAACCGGACGCGAAACGATTAAATAACTAATATTGATATATATATATATATATATATATATATATATATATATATATATATATATATTATATTATATATTTTGTAGTCACAAAAATTAAAATCAGGTTGATTTTTATTTTAGCAAATGAGCTTATAAATACCTATTTATAATTAACCCTGACGGGACGACTCACAACCCTAACTACTCTATTCATAGCCGCACAGCCCACTCTTTCCTGTCTTGTTCTCCTGTCTCAGTTCGTCCTCAAGAAACTAAAACTCCTCTCACCCGTAAGGTTCTCTCTCTCTCTCTCTCTCTCTCTCTCCTCCCTCCCTCATCGTTGTTTCTCTCTGGTCCTCAGCCGAAGAAGAACCCAAAATTGTAGCAGTAAAACCTAGATCTCTCTCTTCCTGTCTACTGTAGTTCACTACTGTAGTAGAAGATTACTATGATCAATATATATATATATATATATATATATATATATATATATATATATATATATATATATATATATATATATATATATATATATTCGGATCTATAGTAATTGCTGCTACAGTAAATATAAATATAATCCCTTCTGCTACAGTACTCACAACACCAACCTCTCATTCATCCCAACCTTCCTGTAATCCATATTCCATTGCCGTAACCAAGAGGCAACTCTACCATCAGGTAGGTTCCCCTCTGTTCTGGCATCTCCTTCCTAAACTAGGTTCCTATCAGCTCCAACTATAATGACTGCCTTCAACCTATTACTGTAGTCCCTCCAATACAACCCGCCAATAAGAAGCAAGCCATCGCAAGTTCTTTTTGGCATGCCCTCCATCTCCTTCCCCAAACTCTCTCTGCCACCCCTCATTATGCTGCACTCATAAGCTATATACCTCCCAATCAAATTTTTTGATAGTGTCGTCACTTCATATCCTTGAAATTGTTGCTATTTACAAGGGTATAAAAAAGAGGATGTTTGAATGTATGGAAAATTGTATATGTTTGCTTCATTTTATCTGAGGAGATCAAAGATCCTACTAAGCTCAATAGGGTAGTAGGTATGAAACCTCATGCTCAATAGGGTGTAATTAGCTCACTGATAATCGTCATCATTGCTCATTGCAAAGAAATAACATAAAAAGACCAAATAAATTATATATGTTTGCTATATGCGGTGATGAAGACCCAAATGCTCGATAGGCTTGGCAGGAAGACTGTGGTGTCACAAGATTATTCGATAGGCAAATTAGCCAAGTAAAGTAAGTAGTCGATGCAGCCTTTGCGACCTCACTTTTGGAGTGAGCTTTCAAATTCTATATCATAGATCTAGGACTCTCGTAGACACTAAGAGTTCTTTAGTCTTAAGACACTTCTAGTGATTAGGTGAACACTTAGCCTAACCTGAGAGACATAAGAGTTAGCCATATGGATAGGTTGTGCCTTAGGGATTCAAGGAGACTTGCCTACCCTATAACATTGAACCCAATCCTTGCTTCCTTCTTTCAAACCAAACCTCAAATTCAAATTCAAATTCTAAATCCAAATCATAAATCAATTCCAACTCAAATGATTGAAGTCAAACTCCAAATCCCTTCCTAAGCCCTTTGATTTTATCGTATGGACTTAGCCTTAAGAAAATCAAATCAACCCCAATTCAATTAATTTTATTAATTATAAATTTTAATCTCCATTTAAATCCAAATTCATAAACCAATTCCAAATTCAATGATTGAAACCCATGATTAAGTCCAAATTCCAAAATCTCTTCCTAAGCCATATGAACCACCTTCATATACTTAGTCAAAACTCCTTCAAACCAACTCAAACTTGATTGATTTCTTTATAAATCAATCATTTATTCATTTATATTCACAAATATAAATGAAATCCAAGTTCAAACTCTTAAACTAAATCAAAATAAATCAAAACAAATCAAATTCCCAATTTTAACCATTTTAGTCAAATTTTTGAACTTGGCTAAATGATACCCAAACCAATTTAAAACTCTTGAATTTATTCATGATTCAATCATTCCTATAATTATTGACCTAAATATAAATATAAACCACCATTATCAAACCAAATCCAAGCAAACTCAAATCAACCCGAGTCAAACCCAAGTTAACTCTCTTGACTTGAAATTGCCATATGAACCTAAAACCATTTGGCTCCAAACCAATTTCAATTCTAGGCTCATGTGTGAGTTTAACTAAACTTGAATCAAGCCATGATCATGCCAATCAACCCATTTAGGTCCACTTGACCCAAAGTGATCTAAAAGACCTTTTTGAGTCAAATTCTAATTCAACCCAAATTGGATTGAACTAAGCCTATCTAACAACAACATAACCAACAATCACCCTAGGTGATCAATTGCCTTAAATTGGGTCAAACCAAGTCAAACCTAACCTTTGACCAAGTCAACATTTAGCCCAAATGAAATCCAAACTAGCCAAATTGCAATTATTGACCTAAATATAAATATAATCCACCATTATCCAACCATCTGAAACCTTTGATTCAACTCATTCATAACCAGTGATTGAATATGATCAAGCCATCAATTGAGCCAAACCAAGTCTAATTGTCCATTTGACCTAGGTTGACCCAAATTGATCTAAAGCGCCAAAATAGGTCAAATCACAATCCAACCCAAATTGATTGCAACCAATGGTTCAAGATCATCCCAAATTGATTGTTGAACGGGAAAATTTTTAAATTAAGCATAATTAGATAATTAGGCACAAAAAAAAATTAACAAAATAGGCTAAGTCATCCATTGAACGAATGGCAACGTGGAATCCGCCGCCGCCGCCGTCGTTGTTCAACGACATCGACTAATTTTTTTTAAAAAAAATTGGGGACAACTATAGTATTTTGCTCATATCTACCTCATCCAGTGTCGAAATTGAGTGAGCTTAGTATCGTTGAAATCATAATAAAATTTCTCACAACTTTTATGTTGATCAAAAATTAAGATTGTGGCCCAATAAGCAGCAATTTTTATGAATGCGAGAAAAAACTGCGGCACCAACCTGAAATTTTTTAGCAACAACCTTTATTTATCTATATCAAACATATCCGGTGTCGGAATCAAGTGAGCTTAGTATCGTTGGATCATAATGAAATTCTCCACAACTTTTATGTTGATCAAACATTACGATTATGACCCGATATACAGCTACAATTATTATAATACTAAAACATAATACATACGTACATACATATACATACATATATCATATGCTCTCAAACCTTGAATGAGTATTTTTTATTCTTTAAGAAATTTGTAATAATACAATAAATTAAAATACTAAAACATAGACTTAAATAGAATAATATTATTTAAAAATAGTGCAAACAATAATAAATTTAATAAAAAAATAAAATTAGAATTTAATAAATATTTAATCACATAAAAAAAATATAAGCTAGAGATCGAAATAATCAAAGTCATCAAAACCAAACTTTCAGATAACTTGATCAACAAAACTAATGAAACTAACAAAAAATAATAATAATAATAATTAATTTTTTTAGAATAGTCTCATTCTCTAAAAAATAATAGATTCATCAGACCAACAATAAGAAAATAATTTAGATTTTATTTAATTACTTTTTTTCCCATTCAGCCTAATTATCACGGCATGTAATCCACTAAAATAACAATAAGTTAAGAACACACACTATAATCACACCTTAAATTATTAAATTTTTGGGCCACAATCGAAATTTATGATCAACATGAAAGTTATGAAGAATTTTGTTATGATTCCAACGATACCAAGCTCACTTGATTCTGACCCCGGATGAGTCTGATATAGACAAATAAAGGCCGCTCAAAATTTCAGTCGATCTGCAGCTTTTTTTACATTCGCAAAAAAACCGCCGCTTATCGCCACAATCTTAATTTTTGATCAACATGAAAGTTGTAGGAAATTTTGTTATAATTCCAACGATACTAAGCTCACTTAATTCCAACACCGGATAAGATAAATATATGCAAAATACTGTAGCTTCCCCTAATTTTTTTTTAAAAAAATTAAATTACCGTCCATCATAACGACGACGGAGCGATGTGGATACCACGTTGGCACCAATCGTCCGTTCAACGGATGACTTGGCCTATTTTGTTAATTTTTTATGATTCCTAATTAGCTAATTAAACTTATAATTATGCCTAATTTAAAAATTTCCCTTTGTTGAACTTGACCAAAGCCATTGAGCCCAAGTTGACCAATTGGTTAACTTGACCCAACTTAGCCCAAGTTGACCTAAATGGTCAAATTAGCAAAAATCTAAATTAATTTTAATTTTAACCAAACTAAAGCCTACAATCATTTCTAATTAGCCAATTGAACTTGACTCAACACCTAACTTAAACCTAATTTAGTCAAATTGGTCAACTTGACCCATTTGACCTATATGAACCCAAATGAGCCATAACCAAATTCAAAGCAAATCGAATCAAACCAATAACACCAATACACTCCAATTGGTCATGTGAACTTGACCCAATTCTTGGTTTGACCTGATTTTACTAATTGGTCAACTTGACCCAACCTAACCCAATTTGACCTACATAGGTCAAATCAAGCTAAATCAAACTAAACAAATTCCAAATGACTTGAAATTTGGGCTAACCCACTTTTGACCCAACCCAAATCTGCCCAAATCAAACCCATATCCAAATGACCATTTTGCCCTTGGGTTTAGGGCATCTCATGAGATAAGACACATGCACATTGAGCCATTCTCTCCCCATGGCCACTTAGCCCCCAATCATAGGTCCACCTAGGCACCTATGACCATGGCTGACCTGACCCAAAGGTGGTTGGGTCAGCCATGATCCAGGGGGAGGTAAAATCGCTTCCCCATCCCAATTAGAGCTTTCCAAACCACCAAGGAGAAGCACTTCCTCCCTTGGAAACCACCTCCACACCCTCACCCTCACCCAACCAAATCGAGCCACATCATGCACCCAAGAATCTCCACCACCCTTTGAAATGACCAACTGATCAAGATGAAGCCAAACAAGCCGTGACCATCTGATCCAGAGAATGAGGGGGGTATCACTCAAACTCACACATTCACACTTGATTCAACCCTAGCAGCTAAGGAGAGAGTTCCCAGAGGGATTCCTAAGCTTTCTTAAGCTCCCTAAAATCCCCATATTCGGTTTTACAAAATCAAAATAGGGGAGGCCACCTTTGATTCCCATTTGCTCAAATCTCCACCAAAGTGCAATTAACTTTGCACACATCTTCCTTAGAGTTAAACGAACAAGAACGAATCCTTTCCCAAGCTTCCCGACGACTGGAGGGTAGAGGTCAATCAAGCCTGACCACCTATGTCTAATGCTTTGGTCATCCCAGCAAACCACACCAAATCAAAGCTTGTGCGGCTCAACAAGGCTTCATTTCTATCAAACAAAGCTTCCTCAATCATTAAAATCATTGGTCATAAGCTCCGGTGAGGTATGCCATTGAAACCGATCCTTGAATGAAAATAGCTTGATCTTGTATGAAAGAAATTTTCATGTCATGCATTTCCATTGATTTGATGTGCTTCCCCAAGGTGTGGGATCATTTTCATCTCCATCCGAAGCTGAGTTCGATCGAGCGACGATTGATGGACGGTAGCCATTGTTCGAGAGGATAGATCATGGACCGCCCATCCACGCGTGATGGATGACGATCATCTAATCACTAGAACCTCGATTAATCCTTCTAAATTTAATAGCCGCCCATGAGTCCATAGCACCACCATCCGAGTCAAGACTCGGATGTGACAACTTAAATAAATAATCCCATCACCACATGGAAAGCACGCGCGCCATCCGCCATGGTAAGATTAAGGCTTTAATTAGAGCTAAATAATATATTTTTAATCCTGAAACTTCCTAAATTCATAATTAATTCTAGAAAAATCCAAAAAAAGTACAAACTTAGGCTCATTTTAAAGATAGTTTAGAGTAGAATCTAGAAACATTATCATTAATTGACTTTCAACACTGGATTTGGCTTAATTAAGGTTAATTGGAAATTTAATTAGCCTAATTTCTCTCTAATTAACCATCCAATTAATCTCAAACTTTTTGTGTGTGTTTAGAGGGATGATCTCTACCTCCCCTATTTTTTGGGATTTTATTGGTTGCTTAATTAGGGAAACTAATGGATTAAGTCTTAATCACTTTCTTAATATAATTAGTGATAATTAAGCAAATGAATAGTAAATTAATCAATCAATTAAGCTTGTTAACCTTTATTAATGGTGATGAAGTTTAGGGAAATGGATTGGGACTTCCCCTTCTAATCTTTTCTTTAAACTTCCTCTAATCCCTCTTAAATAAATAATTAATTAACCCTCTTAATTAATTAATTAATAAGATTAATCAAAAATCTAAATCATACCTGAACATTAATAAATTAATTGAGAAGATTTAGGGATTGAGACTTAGGCTCCCTTCTTTATCTCTTTCTCTAAGCTCATCTCACTTTGATGGGTTAAAGTTAATTAAGGTTTAATTAGTTAATTAATGAATTTAATTAATTCAATTGAATCTATTTCTCTAATTTAATCTTGGGTAGCTCTTTAGGTGTTCAATAACCTAAAGTGAGAGATAATGAAATTATGATTAACTCACATATGTGAGAAAATCATAAGAGTAGGTAAGTGTGATCCCTTAAGCTTAATTAACTAATAACTATGAGTCAATTGCAGGCCCCTTTCATTTCTTAGGAGCATTGCAAATTTACTTTCCATGTGATTGCATATCATATTGGCTCATTATTAATTAGTTAATTAAGTTAAGGTGATGTAGGTAAAGGTTAATTAATTGACTTAATTCATACCCGAACCTAATTAAATCATAAAATCAACTTAATTACCTCTTCATTGAACCAAAATTAACTCACACATGGGAAATGAGATTAGTACCAGCAAACCTCTTTCACATTTCTTAAATCAAATCAAACTCAAAATTCAAAAATGTCATTAAAGAACTTTGGCTTATCTTTAGTAGCCTTATTTGGTATGATAGTCCTTAAGAATGAATTGGAATGAATGAGATCATGTGCTTATGTTCCTTTATTACTTTCCAATTATGTTAAATGTTGCTTTCCATGTATAATCATCCATTCATTTCTTTTAAAATTAACTAAATGAAATGGTTTCGTTTATGTCAATTTGCATGTGTTGATTTAAATTAAATATGTGTGGTTATTATCACTACTAAATCAAAAGTTATTTTCAAAAGCCCATAAATCAATTATAATAAATGGAGGGATGCTATTTATAAATATCTATAAATTTGCATGTGTTGGTAATATAGGATATGCAATATGAAGCTCCCTTTCCTTATCTTGCATGGATTCACATATGATTCACAAATGTATAGTTCATTTGAAAAGAACACAAAATTTGTCTAAATTTATTCCTATGCATCTCCATGTTAAGACTTAGGAAGAATTTCATATCACATATATAAATCATATAATCAAATCAAATATGACTTCTTGCATTACTTCTCATTCTTGTGGTTCTTTTTGTGCATTTACTTACATTTGAAAAAAGTTATATATTAGTCTAGACATCCCGGGGCTACAAGATTTTAAGTAGCCCTAAGTAGGTCTTGTACCTTACGCCCTTGGTGTAGAGCAATGATGCCGTACTCACTTAAAACTCTTATGCATATGTATGTGTGAAATGACCAATGAATAGGAAGTATAAATCAAATGAATCAAATATAACTTTTGCATGGGTTTTCCAATCCTTAGTTGCTTATACATATATATATATATATATATATATATATATATATATATATATATATATATATATATATATATATAAGAAAAGTATTATATTAGTCTGGACACCCCAGTCTATGAGGCTTTAAGTAGCCATAAGTAGGTCTTGTACCTTATACCCCTGGTGCAGAATAATGGCGCCGTACTCACTTAAAACTTTTATACATGTGGATGTGTATTTTGCTGATGGATGAAAAATTCATCTTTTCTATTAAAAAGTTATGCATTCATAATTTAATCAAATGAAATATCTAAATTCTAAACATACTTCTTTACATTCATCATTTAACTATCCTAAAATAGAAATTTCATGTATAGGTATGTTTAGGACTTAACCATATGCATGCTATATATGATGGAAAGAAATAAACAAACATGTGTTATATGATAGTAATTCATTCCAATTAATCTTAAGATGTCTTTCTTATTGAATGAGTTTATTTAAATTAAGCTTAAACTTAAGACTAATCAAAACATATAACAAGTCATTCACTAAAGGAAATTGGATAATTAACTTACTTTAGAAATGACTTAAGGTTGGGATGAAAGAGAGATTCCCTCTCTTTCTTCTCTTTATAACACTCAGTTGTTAAGTGTAGGCCATATGAAAAAAAAAACACTAAGCAAAATATTCAAATCAATTAAATCACTTAAAGAGAAATCAACCCCTTTATAAATTAAATCCCTCAGACTTAACAAATTACAACTCTAAAGCCTGGTTAGGACGTACCGCACAAGCTTTAATTCACACACATTAGATTAAGTCATTATTCCTAGCTTTATATTACGGCGGTGTATGGTTTAATGTATGCTTGTTTTGTGATGTATTATTGTATACTGGATATTAGGGTGTATGTGTTGACCTCCATGTAAGTCACATTAGTCGAGTTGAGTTCACAAGATGAAGTTGATCAACTTTGGATGCAACGACGCACAAATTGAAGCTGAAATACACTTGATGTCACTGAAATTGGTCGAAAAAACCTTTGATCGATGAACAGACTTCACCGTCATGTTCAAAACATCAAATTGATCAATATATATATATATATATATATATATATATATATATATATATATATATATATATATATATATATATATATATATATTGCATATTCAATGGTCAATCGATAAAGAAAGAAGTTTGTAGATCTACTGACACCCATATCAAGGTCAAGAAGCTGTGACATTGCCCAAACGACCTCCATTGGCAAAATTGATCACCCCGTTAGTGTCAAAATATTGAAACCAATCAAATGAGACTATTCACACTCAATTCAGATGAGTTTATGTGAATGTCAAATGGTCGGAAGCAATAATGTGTACTTTCAAACTTAAAAGTGACCCAATTCAACGCCAACTTGAATGAAAAGGCATCCGATAGCGAAACAGACTATGCCATTACGTCCGGAACATCAAAATACCTTGAATATACATTTAATTTAATTAAAATTATGGGACTTAAATTTTTGTCAAAATCAACATGCATTTTGAGATATATCTACCTGATTATCCTTTAATTGCACCTAATCAACACCTTGGAACTCACAGTTGCCCATTCCCATGTCGCCACCTCCCAATGCAAATAATATCAAGCTACTAGCTATGCCTTCCCATACTCCTTCACATGATTTAAAAAAATATGTACTATAGCTGCCGCTCATTTGGGCCAATCAGAAAGTGAGTTGGAGTTATAGTAGCCATTTCTCTCGTTTGTCTCTACATCTGAGCCGAACTCCTCAAGACCACCTCTTCTCTCTCAACTTCTATTCATGTGAAACAAAAAATTGAAGCCTTGGCTGATCTTTCATCCAGAGAGAATGAAACTCACTTCTTCCTTCCACCTCTCAAGCTCCCTCCGGCGTTCCTCCACACAAAGTGTGCATTGTCATCTTCGAGTGATTCCCATGGCCACCGTGAGCTACTTCCAGGCACCTCTACCTCAACTCCACCATTGTTTCCTCCTTCAAAAATAACTCTGCTCCGCTCAGCCTTTTGGCATCGACAAAGCCTTCCACAGAGCTAGAGCTAAGCCAAGTTTAGAAATTTGGTACATTGAAAATCTCGGGCAGTCGATTCATAAGTCCCCACGGAAAGTTCTTATCTGGAAGTGCATATATTCTTGAATACGACTATGCTTAAAGGTGGAAATTATCAACATGATATACATTACTGGGTGGGGAAGGATGCTGAAGAGGATGACTCTGCTATAGTGTCAGATAAAGCCCTTGAGCTGGATGCAGCTTTAAGATCTCAAACTATCCACTACAAGGAGGTTCAAAGAAATGAAACACATAAGTTTTTTTTGTCCTATTTTAAACCTTGCATCATATCCATTGAAAAGGATTTCACTTCAGAGTTACAAGGTGATGGCAATGGAGCATACCGAATTATATTGTTGGCCTGCAAGGGGATCATGCTATCCATGTTAAAGAAGTCCCCTTTTCTCGGTCCTCCTTGAACCATCATGAAGTATTTATACTAGACAAAGAATCAAAAAAAATTTCTTTTTAATTGTAATTCCACCATACAAGAAAGGGCTAAAGCTTTGGAAGTTGTTCACTACATAAAAGAGAATCAACATGGTGGAATGTGTAAGGTGGCAACAATTGAGGTTGGAAAGTTTGTTGGTGATTTTGATGTTGGAGAATTCTAGAGCTTATTTGGTGGTTATGCTCCCATTACATGGGAATCACTTGATACCAAGTAGGATGAAAATCCATCAGCTGCAAAACATTTTGGGGTTAAAAAAAAGGACTACATTGGTTAGCAAAAGGAAGGTAGCTATTTTGGCAGTGGAATTGTAAACAATAAAAGAAATGTAGAGAGATGAAAGTATATATATATATATATATATATATATATGCTCTTTCATTGTATTTCAAGACCTGCTATGCTGAAGATGATGAGTTTAATGACCCCTCTACCCTCAGAAGAGCATGGTGGATTGAAGACTAAGATCATGGTGTCGCAAGACACTGACCGCTACTCTTAGAAGAGTGTAGCGGGTAGGTCAAAGTAGTCCCCGATGTTCCCTATGTAGGGACGATGCCGGAAGGCTATCAAAATTTAGATTGACACAACGCTTAAATATGATTAAATAATAGTATTAATAAGCTTAAACTCAACTTAAAAAATGATAAATTAAAGTTAAATCAACATTCAAAAATATATGAATGTATATTTTATTTAATGCAGATATTTGAAGACCCCACTACGGTTAGAAGAGCATGGTGAGATTGAAGACTATGTGTCAAGATACCGACACCGGGCTTAAGAGCGGGTAGGTTAAAAGCAGACCATGTAGCCCCTATGCGGGGATCTTTGGAAGGCAAATATCGTTAGATTGAAGAGAACAAAATGACTTGAATGAACATAAATAAGAGAATGATTGAACTTGAAAGTAACTTAAGTTGAATTTGAAATGAAAACTTAAGTCTAAATAAAATAAAATCAAACCAAAATTACAAGAGCTTGAAATAAAAAAAATTGCAAAGTTATGTTTAAGTGATACTTACACAGGGAACTTGTAAAGTCTTGAGAATTTACCTCATACAAGAACATCACCTAACAATGGCTCAGAAGCAAGAACAAAATTTGGCAACTCTCAATGAACATGAATGAAATCTTTTAAAGAAATATTTGGATCTTACATTTGATTTTGAAACTGATACTCTCATGATTTGTAATGTCTTCAAATATTTATTTTCAAGTTAGAATGAAACTATAATATATTTTATAAAAGATTTGCAACAATTAAATAGCTAGTGGATGAGCCTCAATCAGGAGTTTCATTAAACATTCAGTTCACACTATTTATCACGGTGACCAAATCTCTTATTAAATCAAGAGAAACTTGAAAAAGCTCATGAGCTCATCTATAAGCTAGAACAAATATTGAATATGCTGAAGTTATTGAGAACTTGAAGTCTCATCAACTTGAAAGTTCCCATACAAGCAAAAATAAGTTAAATTAGCTTTTCAATGTAGATGTGTAAAGCCTTTCAATAAGCACTTGAGTTGCACTATGTGACAGATTGGATGAATCAGAAGTGGCCTAAAGAATTTAAATGAGATTCGTGATGATTTTGCGAGCTCATCAACAAACATTAGCTGAGTCTTATTGAAATTTAAGAATTAAATTAATTCAAAACTAAATGCAAAAGCAAATAAATATTATTTGAAATAATTGAACAAGAACTGAATCACCTTATGCCACCAAATCTGTAACTCATCTATGCTAGCAAACAGAAGACATTAATTTCAGTTCTAAATAAATCTCACATGCTTCATAAGAAATTTATTAAATTCAACTTGGATATTTCTTTTTAAAACTCATTTAAATATCCAGATGAATTTAACTTGATATGCATGTATCATAAGATAAACTTCTAATTAAATTCAAGTGCTTCAAAATTCATATCAAATCATTGGTATCAAAATACACTAAATTATTTGAGAGTTTATATGAACACTTGAATTGAAACACCTGCATGGGCCTCGATAATATGCTGAATGCTTAAACTTAGTGCCTGAGGATGCTGAGCGGGTTGATTCCTGGTTGGGTATTAGGACTGGGTCTGTGTTAACAAAACTTAAAAATCTAATTATGTTATTATAATACCTTCAACATAATAAAATATCTGAGAAGCTAATTCTCTCATATGATAGATCTGATCCTCTGTTATTAAATTAATAGAGTCAATAGGATCTAAAATAGTGAAACAATGAACCACCTTAATGATAGCTATGTTGAATGAAGATTTCAACTGGAAGGGATACTTACCATAAAACTGTTCTTGTAACCTCAAATTGAATTAATCAAACTCAAGTATCAATGCAAATGTAAAATCAAATAAATCACCAAATTATAAATGCTTAAATGAAATTCAATTTTTAAGGAACTTAAAGTTAAAAAATCAATCCATCTTTCATAATTATTTGTTGAAGGTGACAAATTAAGAAAACTCTAGCTCACAAAGGAGCCAAAGTCAAATTAAGTACTTAACTATATTTACTCTCAAGCAATCTCATGCTAGCATGGATGTGGCTCGTGTCTCTGACTGCGTGGCTTGACTAGTAGGCTCCACATGATACAGTTATGACCAGAGTCCTTTGACCGAGTGGTTGTCACCAAATGACTCCACTATATCAAGGTCATGACTGTAGCCCGTATGCTCCCCAATGGCTCCGCCCTTTGAGTTGTGAACCATAAGATATACTTGATAGGGCAAAAAGCTCTCTGTTAGCTAAGGTAAACTTAAGCCTGTCTCCTTAAATAAACACCACCCTAGGTCGACAAGGATTTCTTGGATGACGTAACCCATGTGTTGCTGATAAGGATCCTTCAGTCAGGTTGGTTCGACTACCTCCTCTGACTAAGTAGACTAGGGACCACGTCAGCCCGGGATGACAGAACCATGAGATCTAGATCGGGTGCATCATCGTTGCCCCAACCATCCACTTTAAGTTAAATATAATGAATTTCATAAGTCTAAATTCCAAAACTCTACATGCTACTACTATACGCTATGCACTTAGCGATCTAACGACTAGCTTTAATTGAAAGTTCTCTCTCAGCATTGGGAGGGGTAATTAACTATAGGTGCTTGTGCCTATAAGAAACCTAGAGCCAGATCTAAAGTCCTCACAAAATAAGGGTGAAATCTCTGGGTAGTGTCTTGTCTACTATTCCATCTGCCTTCTAAAAATTTCACCAACATTTAATCTACTCTCTTCATCGAGAGGTCGGTGGCAAATTTTCAGAGCCCACATATTTCTGGCCACTCGCTAGAGATGGGTTTCTCTTTCCATCTTTGGCTAGTCGAATTTGAGCTATAATAACAGCGGAGAATGATAAAAATTGAAATTTAAAATTAATTATTAATGAAATTAAATTTAAATCACACATATTCTTATGAATAATCTATTTGCTCTCTATATTGATAGATCTTCAGAGCATACAGTTCATAATGCAGTTAGGTTGTGAAGCTAATATCCATCTAGCTATTATTTTAATCAATACTGGAGATGCTGAAGCTACCATCCAATTTAGTAGTGTAAACTTACCAGCTATTATTGCTGCAAACAATCCTCTTTTTGAAGCACCTGCATATTGTACACACCAACCTATGTAAGAGAGGAGGACAACTAGAATGACCACTACTATTAGTGAGGTTCCTTGAAAGAGAGCTTTTATATTTGAAAGATTGGGTCATTCTGAGGCACCAGTTATGAAAGGAACCTTCACTGGGCAGAAAGTGTCAGTCATACCTGTGAATGCTACCACTCTGCCAGTTGAACCTTTTGCACAAGGCCAATATGATGTTGAAGCTTCCTCATATGGAGGAAAACAAACTAGAAGGTAAAGAAAGAGAAGTAATGCTGAACTATGAGCTCAGTAGTTGCTGTCTAAATTGCTAGCCATGTGACCAGACTTGATGCCAGAAGTGAGTGTCCCCACTCACAAGTTTAAAATCTCAAGTGAGTGAAAAGGAACAACTCTACTAGTGATATTAAGTCATTTGGGACCATCGGTACCAAACTCCAACCCCATAAAGGAGGCATCCTGAGACTCTATCATCTAGAGTGTACAGGGTCCTGAAAGTTGTAAAAGAACAAAGTCTTATGAATAAAAGTTATCAAAGGATGATTATAAGAGAAGCTGAGAATGCTTAACTATAGAAGCTACCATCAGTGGTAGTAAGAACTCAAGATCGTTCTAAATAAGCCCTATATGGTGAGCATCGGGGCGTGACACCTAAATCACGCATTCGAGAATCCGCTATCGAAAGGTCTCGGTAAAAAGGAAAATAAATATGGAGGCTGAAGCTTCAAGAAGAAGCGGCGATGCAAAAGCTTTCTCATTTGGAAGCAAGCTAGCCCGGAGACAACGAAGAAAGAGAAATGCTGAACTGCATGCTCAATAGCCATTATTCAAGAAAAAAATTATACAACCACCTGTGGAACTAGAAGCGAGTGTTTCAACCCATAATAGGTTTGCCATCCTAAGATTGGTAAAGTAGAATAGCTCTACTGGTCAAATCAAACAGTCCTTCTAGACCCAACAGTGTCACAATCTTCTCCAATGAGGAAACCCGAAACTATATCTTCAAGAGTGCATTGAGTCCTTAAAGTTGCTAAGGAGAAGGGACTGATGAAAGAACATATCAAAGTCCCATCATCAGGTAGGCTAGAGTTGCTCCTCCAAGGAGACCTCCACCTAAAGTCCAAACAAAGCACCAATCCAATTAAGTCCTGCACGGAGAGCATCGATGTGTGACACTTGGACCACAGGTCTAAGAATCCACCGTCGAAAGGTCCTGGCAAAAAAGAAGTAAGTAAATTTGGAGGCCAGAGCCTCGAAGTAAAACAACCTTAAAGAAAGATAATGACATGACATATGGACTGTACTCCTACTAAATCCACTCCTTCTACGCTAGTATTTGGAGTTGAAGCAATCTTACCACTTGAAGTTGAACTACCTCCACTCCGAGTAGTCATTCAACACAATCTCACTCAAGATGAGAATGCTTGTTTACATATGGAAGAGCTTGATGCACTTAATGAAGTTAGGCTATAAGCTTAGTAAAATCTAGAAGTCTACCGAGTGAGGATGTCCAAAGCTTTCGATCATACGGTGAATCCATCAAACTTTTCAAGAAGGAAAATTGATCCTGGTCTTGAGAATACCAATTATTCCTCACCGTCATTACATGTGTAAGGTTTTCTTGGAAATTCTCTTGTAATACAAGAATGCATTTTCATAATGCAGCAAAAATCCCCCTATCATACATGGGACATTTTTTAAATTTTATAGTAAAATGTCAGGCTTTCCCTGTGAAATAGGAGGCATTTTTGTTGTATTTGGGTTGACATCATGCCTAAGGCTGAGATCCCCATATACATGTTCAAATTATGTATTCAAATTCACAAGTTTCAAAGTCATACTAGCCAAAAAGAGAATTTTAAGCTTGTAAACTTCAACAAATCAAGTTGGAAACACATCTTCCAACCATACATCAAATCTAGAGCTCAAGTGGGTGCATAAAGTCAGATTCAATAAGCTTAAATATGGCCGAGTCATGGACATGTCTGCTTACTCAATGTGCCACAAAGGCCACAGTAAGAGATCCCCCATCTTGTTAGCCCGATGATAAAATCCTCCATCAATTACTCAAGTCCAAGACTCAAGTGGGTGCATAAGGTCAAACTCAACATGCCCAAATATAGCTGAATCACTGACAGGTCCGCTTACTCAATACGCCACAAAGGCGTAGTAAGGGATCCTCCTACTTCGTTAGTTTAAAGGCATGAGCAGCCAAATTTTCAAACCCCTCCAACTTGGTGAGTTCAGGTGGCCCAGACTGGGAGATCAACTTTAATGGTCGCAATGTCATTTTCCAAAATCTAACAAGAAAAATATCCTAACCCAAGAAGGCACTAAGTTGAGTTTGGTATCAAAATTAAATGTGAAATCTCAACTCCTTCAATAAATTTGTTAAGCAAAAAGTAAAGACCAAAGGAAACTCTTCTTCAACAAGTCGACACAAAGTATAGGATGAAAGACATTCTCATTTCAGTAATAAATCATCAACTCCATTAAGTCCACCAAAGCACAAAGCCATGACAGAAAAAAATATAAATATCAAACTCTCAAAAAGAAGTCTTCAACAAGTCCGAAAGCACAAAGCATAGGACTAAAAACATTCCAAATTCTCTCAATAGTTACTATGAAAGCTAACCTATTAGACAGGGGGTATTTTTATATGTTTAGCTGAGTTGATATCATGCTTTAAGCCGAGATCCTCAGATAAATATATATTATGATTGAAAAATATATCATGTTTATTTTGCAGCAAAGGAAATCAAGCTTTGTAATGTATTTCTGAACTAATCTGCAATCCCCCTGTTAGACGGGAATCTTTTTTCATGATTAAGGTTGTTCAATTCTCTCCTGTGAAACATGAGGTTTTCTTATATATGTATTCAGGTTAACATCGAGCTTTATACTGAGATCCCTGAATATTTTTATAATAATTATTATTAAAGATGCAGGCTCTTACAAGAACAAATAGAATCTATTTCTATGCACGAAAAGATAGCCTTAAATATTAAAATTTTGTCTCCTAAATTTGTCAAATTTTGAAGATCAAGTTAGAAGAACTCCCAATTTTGGAAACTTCACTCAACTAAGTTGAAAAAATATCAACCTCTACATCTTCAAGTCTAGGATACAGATGAGTTCTAAAGGTTGAACTCAACAAGCATATAAATAGCCGAGTTAATGACGCTCTTCTCACTCAAACAAGTTATAAGAAAAGGCAGAGGTGAAAGAGCTCCTGTTCGTCAGTCTAATGATAAGACTGCCAAGCCATCATAGCTTAAGTCAAGAACTCGAGTAGGTTCTTAACGTCAGACTCAACAAGCCCATAAATGGCTGAGTTGTTGATGCTCTCCTCACTTAATAAGTCACAATAAAAGGCAGCAGTGAAAGAGCCACTGCTTGTCAGTCCAATGATGATAGCTATTCAATCTAAAGCCAGATCCAACTTAGCGATGACAAGTAACCATAATCCAAGAGATCTTTCTACTTGATCGATAGACCAAGACAATCTGAGAAAATTCTTAATTTAAAGCTACCTCAAATCAATCTTTATGTTGCTTGTAGGGTGATAATTTAAATTATTCTCAAATGATCTGATCATGCACGAAGCATGGATCAAAGCCAATTTCCTCATCAAGTCCATCAAAGCAGAAAGCACATGACCGAGAAAGAAATTCCATAGTTTATACAAAGCTGATGATCGAACTAAAGGAATTATGTGATTATTCAGTCTGTTAAAGCACACATTATTAGACTAATAGCTCAACATTATGGACCTAATATAAGCCAAATGGCTAGGTCATCTGTATGCACCATTCAACAAATCCGTCAAAGTAGTAGGCACAAGATTCATGGAGTACATACACTTTTTGACAACTCAACATAGGCAAATCAAGTCAATCCTTCATCAAGTCCACCAAGTTTAAAGCAAGACAAAGGAATTTCAAATCTCAAAATAAGAAAATAAATTTCTCCATCAAATCCAATCAAGCATGAAGCCGTGGAGAAAATCCAAATCTACAAAAACACAAAAGCAAGAGATTTTTAGCAAATCCATTGAAGCAGAGAGTAGATGGTGGAAGAATATCTTTGGCGAACCCATTGAAATTGAAAGATGGAGTGATCCAAGACCCATGGCCAACCTAAAGGGTCAATTAATTTTCAACAAACATGACTCACTCCATGCGCGAGTCATATTTATTGGGGGAATTTGTTGACCTCCATGTATGTCACATCAGTAGAGTCGAGTTCACAAGATAAAGTTGATCAACTTCAGATGCAATGATGCACAAATTGAATCTGAAATACACTCGATATCACCAAAATTGGTCAAAATAACCTTCGATTGATGAACAAACTTCACTATCATATTCAAAATGTTGAAATTGATCAGAATATACATATTACACAATTTGACGGTTAATTGATCAAGAAAGAAGTTCATCGAATCACTTGCATGCCTATCGAGGTCAGGAAGCTGTGACATTGCCCAAATGACCTTCGTTCATGAAATTGATCATGTCGTTAGCGTCAAAATATCAAAACCTATGAAATGAGACTATTCAAGCTCAATTCAAATGAGTTTACATGAACGTCGAATGGTCAGAAGCAATAATGCATATTTTTGAACTTAAAATGACCCAATTCATACGACTTGAATGAAACAACCTCCGATTATAAAATGGACTGCGTCATTACGTCCGAAACATCAAAATTACCTAGAATAGGCATCCATTTTAATTAAAATTATCATGCTTAAAATTTCATTAAAATTAACATGCATTTTGAGATAAATCTACCTTATTATCTCCTAATTACACCTAATCAGCACCTTGGAACTCACAGTCGCCCATTCCCATGCTGCCACATCCCAATGAAACTAATATCAAGCTGCCAGCCATGCCTTCCCATACTCCTTCACGTGATTTAAAAAATGATATATACTGTAGCCGCTGCTCATTTGGGCCAATCGAAAAGTGAGTTGGAGTTCTAATAGCCATTTCTCTCGTTCACCTTTGCCTTTGAGTCGAACTCCTCAAGACCACCTCTTCTCTCTCAACTTCTATTCATGCAAAAAAAAAAAATTGAAGCCTTGGCTATTCTTTCATCCAGAGAGAACGAAACTCACTTCTTCCTTCCACTTCTCACCACTGAAGCTCCCCTCTCCGATGTTTCTCCACACACGAAGCCATGTACCATTGTCATGTTCTGAGTTGATTATGTCCATGGCTGCTGGAGATACTTCTAGGCTCCTCTACCTCAACTCCATTGTTGTTGCCTCCTTCAAAAATAGCTCTGCTCTACTCAGCCTTTTGGTGTTGACGAAGACTTCCACAAAATTGGAGCTTAGCCAGGTTTTGAAATTTGGTACATTGAAAGTCTCAAGTCGGTCCTGATTCATAAGTCCTCCCATAAAAAGTTCTTATTTGGAAGTGCATATATATTCTTGAATACAACTATGCTTAAAGGTGGAAATTATTAGCATGATATACCTTACTAGGTGGGGAAGGATGCTAAAGAGGATGACTCCGCTATAGCATTAGATAAAACCCTTGAGCTGGATGCAGCATTAGGATCTCGTGCTGTCCACTACAAGGAGGTTCATGGAAATGAAACGTGGAAGTTTTTTTGGTCCTATTTTAAACCTTGCATTATATCCATCAAATGGGCTTTCACTTCAGAGTTACAAGTGATGGCAATGGAGCATATCGAATTACATTGTTGGTCTGGAAGGGGATCATGCTATCCATGTTAAAGAAGCCCCCTTTTCTCGGTCCTCCTTGAACCATCATGAAGTATTTATACTGGACAAAGAATCAATAAAAAGTTCATTTTAGTGGTTGTAATTCCACCATTTAGGAAAGGGCTAAAGCTTTGGAAGTTGTTCACTACATAAAAGACAACTAGCATGGTAAAATGTGTAAGGTGGCAACATTGAGGATGGAAAATTTGTTGGTGATTTTGATGCTGGAAAATTCTGGAGCTTATTTGGTGGTTATGCTCCCATTCCATGGGAATCAGTTGATACCAAGAAAGATGAAAAGCCATCAGCTGCAAAACTTTTTGGGGTAAAAAAAAAGGACTACATTGGTTAGCGAAAGGAAGGCAGCTATTTTGGCAGTGGAATTATAAATAAAAAGAAATGAAGGAAGCTATTTGAAGACCTCATTATGCTCAGTAGAGCTAATGAGTTTGAAGACCCTATGTAAAGAGCATGACAGATTAAAGAGTATGACCATGGTGTCACAAGACACCGATCGTTGCACTTAGAAGAGCGTGGCGGGTAGGTCAAAGCAGTCTTCGATGCAGCCCCCTATGTGAGGACGATAGTGGAAGGCTGCCAAAATTTGGATTGACGCATCTCTTAAATATGATTAAATAAGAGTATTAATAAGCATTAACTCAACTTAAATAAAAATAATAAATTAAAGTTAAATCAACATTCAAAAATATATGTATGTATATTTTATTCTATATAGATATTTGAAAGACTATGGCTATGGTGTTGCAAGACACCGACCACTGCGCTTAGAAGAGCGTGGTGGGAAGGTCAAAACAGACCCTGATGCAGCCTCCCATGTGGGGATGACATGAGGCTGATGAAATATCGTTAGATTGGATAATAATAAATGACTTGAATGAAAATAAATAAGAGAATGATTGAACTTGAAAATAACTTAAGTTGAATTTGAAATGAAAACTTAAGTCGAAATAAAATAAAATCAAAACAAAATTACAAGAGCTTGAAATAAAATTTTTTTTTTTGCAAAGTTACGTTTAAGTGAGACTTACAAAGGGAACTTGTAATGTCTTGAGAATTTACCTAAGGCAAGAACATCACCTAACAATGGCTCAGAAGCAAGAACAAAATTGGGCAACTCTCAGTGAACATGAATGAAATCTTTCAAAGAAATATTTGGATCTTACATCTGATTTTGAAACTGATACTCTCAGGATTTGCAATGTCTTCAAATATTTATTTTTAAGCTAGAATGAAACTATAATATATTTCATAAAATATTTGCAATAATTAAATAGCTTGTGGGTGAGCCTCAATTAGGTGTTTCATTAAACATTCAGTTCACACTATTTATCATGGTGACCAAATCTCTTATTAAATCAAGAGAAACTTGAATAATCTCATGAGCTCATCTATAAGCTAGAACAAATATTGAATATGATTAATTTATTGAGAACATGAAGGCTCATCAACTTGATAGTTCACATACAAGCAAAAATAAGATAAATTAGCTTGTCAATGTAGATGTGTAAAGCCTTTCAATAAGCACTTGAGTTGCACTATGTCATGGATTGGATGAATCAAAAGTGGCCTAAAGAATTTAAATGAGATTTTTGATGATTTTGTGAGCTCATCAACAAACATTAGCTGAGTCTTATTGAAGTTTAAGAATTCAATTAATTCAAAACTAAATGCAAAAGCAAATAAATATTATTTCAAATAATTGAATAAGAGCTGAAACACCTTATGCCACCAAATCTACAACTCATCTATGCTAGTAGATGAAGGTTTTAATTTCAGTTCTAAATAAATCTCACATGCTTCATAAGAAATTTATTAAATTCAACTTGGATATTTTTTAAAGCTCATATAAATATCCAGATGAATTTAACTTGATATGTATGTATCATAAGATAAACTTCTAGTTTAATTCAAGTGCTTTGAAATTCATATCAAATCGTTAGTATGAAAATACACTAAATTATTTGAGAGTTTATATGAACACTTGAAGCACCCGTATGGGATAAACTTAGTGTCTGAGGATGCTACGCTGGTTGATTCCCGGTTGAATCTTAGGACTGGGTCCGGGTTAACAAAACTTAAAATTCTAATGATATTGTTATAATACCTTCAACCTAATAAAACATATAAGAAGCTAATTATGTCATATGACAGTAGACCTGATCTACTATTATTAATTTAATAGAGTCGACAGGATCTAAAATAGCGAAATAATGAACCACCTTGATGATAGCTATGTTGAATGAAGATTTCAACCGGAGGAGATACTTACCATAAAAATGTGCTTGTAACCTTAAATTGAATTAATGAAACTCAAGTATCAACGCAAATGTAAAATTAAATAAATCACCAAATTATAAATGCTTAAATAAAATTTAATTTTTAAAGAACTTAAAGCTAAAAAAATCAATCCACCTTTCACAATTGTTTGCTGAAGGTGACAAATTAAGAAAACTCTAGCTCACAAAGGAGCCAAATTCAAATCAAGTACATAACTATGTTTACTCTTAAATAATCTCTTGCCAACAAGGATGTGGCTTGTGTCATCTGACTGTATGGCTTGGCCAATAGGCTCCACATGATGCAGTTACGACTATAGTCTTTTGACCGGGTGGTTGTCACCAAATGACTCCACTATATCATGGTCACGACAGTATCACGTATGCTCCCCAATGGCTATGCCCTTTGAGTTGTGAACTATATGGTATACTTGATAGGGCAAAAAGCCCTATGTTAGCTAAGGTAGACTTAAGTTTGTCTCCTCAGACAAACACCACCCCAGGTTTACAAGGATTTCTTGGATGATATAACCCATGTGTTGCTGATAAGGATCCTTCAGTCAGGTAGGGTCGACTACCTCCTCTGACTAAGAAGACTAGGGACTGCGATAGCCCGAGATGAAGGAACCATGGGATCTAGATCGGTTGCATCATCATTCCCCCAACCATCCACTTTAAGTTAAATATAATAAATTTCATAAGTCTAAATTCCAAAACTTCACATACTGCTACTATACGCTATGCACTTAACGATCTAATGACTAGCCTTAATCGAAAGTTCTCTCTCAGCATTGGGAGGGATAATTAATTATAGGTACTTGAACCTATAGAAATCCTAGAACTAGATCTAAAGTCCTCACAAATTGAGGGCAAAATCTCTGGGTAGTGTCTTATCTACTATTCATTTTTCTTCTAAAAATTTCATCAATATTTAATCTACTCTATTCATTGAGAGGTTGGTGGATGAATTTTTAGAGCCCATATGCTGATCTAGATGTTAGGTTGATATTAACCTAATCATATTTTCTTCAGGGGGTTGTGCTTAAGGGGCTGCTAAATAAAAAAATATAAATGCTTTTACTGTGCAGGTTGCTTAGCCCTTAAGCATAATCAAGTTAGGACAAGTGGGTTTGGTTACCCATGTGTAGAGTGCTAAGTCCAAATTATTCATATAATTGGTTGAGTTGTATGGTGTGTTTAACTAACATTTATTTTGCAGGTGTAGCTAGATTTACTTTCCTTCTTTTAATGTAATCTTGCATTAGGATTAGGATGAGTGTTATGGGGGGTGGATTGGTATTGGTTATAAGACCAAGCCTTATGTACCATATGATGCCTTTGGAGCAAGCATATCCAAATCAAGCCAAAAAGGAAGGAAGAAATGGAGCAAATCAAATACAGAAATGGAGGATAAAGAAATGAAGAAGGAAGAATGAAGAATGAAGACCCCCATAACATTCATCATTTATAATTATAATTATTCTCTTATAATCTGGGTTGTATAAGGGTAAAGCTCGGCTACCCACATTTCTTTTTGGGTTGTAAGACTGTACCCAACCGCATTGACCTTTTATTCTTTTACGATAACTTTATAAATTTATTTGATGATTTATTTAGCTTATGCATTAGAAAAAGCTCACCTTTTCATAGTTTATTTATGATTGGTGATTACTGTATGGCCTGGATTCAATTAGGATCTTAGATAAAATTAATTTTTCTACCCAAATTAACAACTCATAACTAAACCTCTAAAATAACTCATAATGTCATATAAAAGCCTAGACATTAAATTAAGATAATTAAAATATTTAGAAACCTTTTTAGCTGGATGTTGTATGTTTAATATTATGCATAATCATCTTATTTCACTATTGTTAATAGAGGGATTTCATCTTTCCCAGATAGTTAGGGCTTAACCTTTGAGAGCCTATGATGGAAGAACACCTCTTTCCCTTTTAATTTGGCCCAAAATCAACTCCTCATGCATTTATCCATACAAAATCCCATAGCTGTGTTAAGATAAAGAGTCCTAAATTAAATGAAATTTGATAAAAATTTGCATTAGATTTAAGTCATTATTCATACCCCTCATGCTCTAGTCTCTTAGAGAGTGGGTTTAAAGACTTAGTTTCTCTTCTAAATAATAACAACCTAGCTATCTTGCAAAAGTATATGACTTGCCTACAAGGATTTAAAGCATAGGAGGAGTTAGTTGACTGCCACTCTAGGTGGTAATAAGTCCAGCGGTTGAGTGGTTTACTCTCTCTTATGGAAGTAAACCATATACTCACTTTCGCCTTAGATTTAGGTCGTACTTTGACCCTCACCAAAGCTCCCTAGATTTAGGATCTGAGGTTGCTATTTCCCTTTGCAAGCTACAAGCATAAATCCTCACCTCTTAAGTATTTTTACAAAATTGTATTGTCAAATTATAAGTCTTAAATTTCTAATAAAATTTCAACTCAAATAAATAAATCTCCCAACTTCAAATTTATAAAGCCAACCATAGGATAGTTTGGGATGCTCACTAAGCTTCCTAGTATCATGAGCATCCCCTACTCATTTCCTTTTGGCTTAATAATTAGTCTTTCATTTTGATCTATCCCATTTAATCTTCCAAACACAACCAATTTATTGATAGTCCTATCTCTGAATTCTTAGGATAAAATAATCGCCTACTTTAATCAGAGTATTCTTAAGGAATCACTTTCCTTAAGATGTAATTAACTATAAGGGCTTGCCCCATAGGGAACTTTAGAACCCGGTCTAAATAAACCCCATTTTATTCATCCATGTAAAGTAGGAAAAAAATCTCTGGTATATTCAAAGACCCATCATGCCTTAGGAGTCCTTATTAGGTGATTAGGTCCATCATAGGGTAGTGACTTCTATCTTTTGAGATAGTATACTATTCCTTGATGTCGTACTCGATCACCTCAATAAGTACATCCTTGATCTGTCGTGTCCCCCTCATACATGAATCCAAAATAAACACCATAAACACCCCAGGGATGACTGAATATCAATCAAAATTCACTAAATTTTGGACTTAAAAATGGGGAAAATAAAAAGGGTTTTGTATAAAAAAAGTAATTACATTAAAAATAAACAATCTAAAAATGAAATTTGAATTTGTAGAAGTTGCATATATATTTTCTTTTATGCAGGTGATTGAAGGCTCTGTTATGCTTATCAAGGCATAACGGGATTGAAATTCAAAATACCAATCATCATGCTCATCAGGGCATGATGGATAGGCCAAAATAGTTTTGATGTAGTCCCCTACACGGGGATGATGCTGAAATGCTACCGAAATGGTGCCAATATTTTATCCAAAATTCATACTTACAAATGAAATTCAAGCTAAATAAATAGTGTTGGCTAAGCTCGCTAAAATAAATTGATATTAAATTGAATTTTAAATTATAAATGAGGTTGAATTTGAAATGAATTTAAAGATTATATTTCAAATAAAGAAAGATAGACTGAACTCAAATAAATTCATGAATTTGAAATGAATTGAATATTTTGGCAATAAATATAAAACTGGCACTTCAATATCTCAGTTCAATTAATTTAGAAGATGACCTGACTGAATATCCAATTAGAGCACAAAAGATCCTTTTGGAATTAGAATATAGTTTTCAAATCATAATTCACTCCAAATGAACTGGAGAAAATCAAGAAATTCATTAATGAGATCAAATGATTGTTAAATAGCGTAATCAATGAATTCTTAGAAAATATTTAAAGTTTATTATTCATGAGTGAATTGGATCATGGAGAAGTTGTATATAGTTTGTGATGAGTTTGGGAATTATCAATAAACATAAATGAGAGTCTATTAAACATTCAAAGATGAGTCAACTTTGAATAAAAGAAAATAATTAAATGCTATTCAAAATAAGATATTAGAACAATAATTTAAAACACCTTTGACACCATCAGATCTGCAACTTTTCATACTAGTAGACAAAAGGCGATACTAAATTAAATTCTGCATGAGTTATGGTGCTTCCTTCAATCCAAAAATAAAAGAAATTTTATTCTAATTATGATTTTCTAAATCAATGATTCCATTAATTAGACGAAATTATCTAAGTTATAAATACTTGCATGTGCTCGGATATAGAGATTTAAAGTGCAAATTTTAATATTTAAATAGCCTACACAGGCTAAGTTGAGATGAAATAATATGAAATTAATCTCATAATTAAAAAAAAAAGATAATTTGAATTATAAATACCCACATGGGCCCTAACATTTATACCAAGCACCTAAACTTAGTGTCTAAGGATGTTGCGCGGGTTTTTAAAAGAGAGGAAGAATGATGAGATTGATTCAATTCTTTATGACTATATGCATGCAAGCTAATTTATGTCTCCATATGCTAATTTAAGCTAATGAAAGATACAAGTATTCAGCTCCATAGAATATGATCATAGTAGGCTTAATCTTCTATGTTTGAAATAGAGTCGACAGGGTCTACTAAATAATCAACTTCTAAATGAATTTAAATTACATCATATCATAAGACCCAATACTCTATATTTGTAATGGAGTTGACAAGGTCTGTTATGATATTTAAGAATTTAAATTACACATAAGTGATAAACTTGATCTACTACTAGCAAATAAGTAGAGTTGATAAGGTCTACCCTGATGATGACCGCGTTGATTAAAAATCTCAACCGAAGGGGATATTATTATCAAAATATACTTGAGCTTTAAATTAATTCATCATAAAACTAAATTTCAACTAAGTAAATATCTGAACTAAATGAAATTTATTATTTAAATACTTAAAGAAAATAATTCATCCTCCTATCTATCATCATTTGTTGGGGATGACCGATTAAGGAAACTCAGCTCACAAAAGAGCTAATGTCAAGTCAAATAAATCACTATATTCAAACTCAAATAATCTCATGCCAGTAAGGATGTGGCCCATGTTTTCTATCCGCATGGTTTGGCTAGTAAGCTGCACATATGATGCGGTTACGACTAGAGTCCTCTGATCGAGTGGTTGCCGCCAAATGACACCATTATATTATGATCATGACTGTAGCCCGTATGTTCCCTAATGGCTCAGCCCTTTGAGTTATGAATTATAGGGTATATTTGATAGACATAAAGCCCTTTTGTTAGCTAAGATAGACTTAAGATTGTCTCTTTGGACAAACACTATCCCAGGACTACAAGGATCACTCAGACAACAAACCCATGGCTGTTGACAAGGATCCTTCGGTCAGGTTGGGTCGACTACCTCCTATGGCTAAGTAGACTAGGGACCACGACGGGATGGAACCATGAGATCTAGATTAGGCACATCATGATTCTATCAACCATATGATTTAAGTTAAATAATGGTGAATTTCATAAATTCTAAACCCCAAATTTTGAACTCCACATGCTGCTACTATATGTTATGCATTTAGTGATCTAATGACTAGCCTTAATCGAAAGTTCTCTCTCAACATTGGGAGGGGTAATTAACTATAGGTGCTTGCGCCTATAGGAAACTTGGAACCAGATCTAAAGTCCTCACAAAATGAGGGTGAAATCTCTAGGTAGTATCTTATCCATTATTCCATTTTCCTTTTGAAAATTTAATCGACATTCAAATCAAACTCTCTTCATCAAGAGGTCAATGGCAAATTTTCGGAGCTCACAGATTTTTAGAGACTCTACTAGGGATTGGTTTCTCTCTCCATGTTTAGCTAGTCAAATTTGGAGTGTAGTAACAGTGGAGTATAAATAATCAAAATTGAAATTTAGTTATAAAATGAAATCTCTAATGAACATAATAGTTTGTTAAGTATGATTTTATTTGCTTGAAATTTTCTTTTGAATATGTTGTTTTATTTTTGTTATATTGTATCTCTATATTTTGAAAGTATGGTGTATAATAATTATTTTTGAGTATTGATCCCCATCTTTCATTTGTGTGGATGGATCTTTAGAACACTCTGTTCATTGTGAAGTTGAGCCGCGGGGCTAATATCCGTCTGGCTAATGCTATCATCAACACTATTAATACTGGAGCTACCATTCAATTTGGTAGTGTGGACTTTCCAGCAATTACAACCAAAGGTAATGCCACATCAGTTTAGGATACATCTAAACATCGTGCACATCAACCTGCAATAGAGAAAATTTACTTAAGTAGTTACAGCTGAAGCTCCCCAAAAGTGAGCTTCTGTGTTTCAAAGATTGGGATATTCTGACACCCTGACTATGAAAAGAATTATTATTGGATATAAATTCTCAATCATACCTGTAAACACCACTCTGCCAATTGAACCTTTCATACTAGGAAAGCATGATCATAAAGCTTCCTCGTCTGGAGGAAAATTAACGAGAAGGCAGAGAAGAAGGATGACTAGCGAACTATGAGCTCAACAACTATTGTCTAAAAACATGCTATGTAGTTAGCCTCAGAACAAAAAGTGAGTATTCCCACCTTGGATAAATTTAAGAACCTAAAATTGGTAAAAAAGAATAGCTCTACTTGTTAGCTGAAGCAATCTTTTTGGGACTGACCACTACAATAAGATCTAGTTCCCCAATGCTGAAGGTTGCCAAAAAAATAGGCCAAAAGAAAAGAAGAGTCCAAAGGCACGTGATAATAAAAAATGATAATGTTTTATCTGGTTGACTACCACAAATTGTGAGAGCTCATGACCGATTCAAGCAATCCCCATATGGTGAGCAACGAAGCGTGACATCCAGACCGTATGCCAGGGAATCAGCTTTTGAAAGGTTCTGATAGAAGGGAAAGCAAACTTGGAGGCCAAGGCCCCGAAGAGAAACTATTGAAAATAAAGGAAAACACATGACATCTAGTTTGCACTCCTGGAAATCCACCAATGATTAGAACTGACAAAAATTGATTCAAAGAAGAAATCTTATGATGATGAATTACAAGATGGTCAACATGGAGGTGAACATTCCATGGAATCCCATCATCGATCAACTAAATCTCCATGAAAGAAAGTTGACTTTAATCATAGTCCTCTGGTTGAAGAGAGGTTTGTCACGAATCCAGAGCCAAAAGTTAATTGGAGGAGACATTCTGAAGTCAGATTACAAGAAGATGAAGAATATGATGAAGATACTATGGAAGTAGAAGTAGTGTATGTGGCACAGCATGTTGGAGAACCATTTGGTGCACAAAGCACCAACATAGATGGCATGGAGCCGCACCTCCTCTTCATATTGAAGAACCGCTCTTGAGAAAATAGAAGGGGGAGCTTCAAGCATGTCTTCACGTGATGAAGAGAAAGAAGAACTAGAAAGAAAAGAGAATAACTCTTTCTTTGCTGACACTACCACATTAGCCCAAATGCAGAAATGAATGCAATGATAAAAGAAGGCAAAGGATAGAGAGATCAACTAGTTATATGCAAAGATGAACCAAATAATGTCACAAATTAATGTAATGTTGTAGATGATGTAGAGAAATGCAGCAGCTATGCCATCATCTATTCCACCTGTCAACCATCCTACAACTAGTGTTACACTTGCTGATCCACCAGTTGACTTAGTGCCTCAAGCTTCCGGAGCACAGAATGCACCTGAGGGAAGAAATGAAGTCAATCAACTAGCTCCTTAACCCATCCCTCAAGATGTACCTAATTTATTTGATCTCGTGACAGCAGCTCAATTGGAAATAATTATAAATGAAAAGATCAAAGTTGTCATTGCCGCAGACCATGCAGAAAAATTGGTATGCAAATGTCATCCATACCTGGTAGAGACTGATCAAGTGCCATACCCTAAGGGTTATTCACTGTCTAAATTCAATAAATTCAATGGCATTGGGAACCCCAAAAAACTCCTGACGTAATTCAAAGCAACATGTGGCAATATAGGAGGCAATGATGTACTACTATTCTGCCAATTCATTAGTAGTTTAACCTCAACTGCATTTGAATGGTACATTGAATTATCTAATGAATCGGTCAAGACTTTTGAGATGATGTTCATCAAGATATTTGATAGTGCAATTTAGAGGATTACAATTGCTGACCTCACATTAGAACAAAGATGGAAGGATGAATTAGTGACTAAATATATTTTATGTTGGCTAAACATGAGCATGAAATGTGAACAACAGCTTGAAGTGGAACATGCAATCTAGTTTTTGATGGGTAACATGACAATAAGATGGCACCATATCTATGCATGGCCACTATCTCAACATTTCAAGAGTTAATGGACCATGTGGCAAAGTTTGAAAGCTGAATTACTCAAAACCTGAGGGTCACTCAGAAATGGTAAAGAAGAATAAATTCTTAGACTCAAGAAAGAATGAGTCTCACACAACCTCCTATAGCTCGAGGAGTGGAAAGAGAGCAACTTACAATGTTGATAAAGGAAAAAGCCCGCTTATGCAGATGAAGGGGGCAAGCAATCAGTTAACTCCCATCCAAAATAATTAATGAGAGATGATGAGCGAGTGCACTCATCTCTAAAAGATGATATGAGTAAGAAATACTCTTTCAAGAGGGAAAGAGTGGCTAAGTTATTCTGCCAAGCACTTAAAGCAGGATTAGAATTATCGAAATCCAAAAGACCCGAAGAGTCAGGTCAAACTGATAATCCAAAATATTGTCCATGTCATCGGGAAATTAGCCTCCCAATTGAAGATTGCTATGTTTTTATAGATTAGATGGAGAGAAAATATAAAAAAGGGTGAATTCAAACCATCTGATACTATTCTCGTTCATCCTAAAAGGGAATCTGTCAGAGTGGTTAAGTCCACTTCAGTACCATTGATGAAAGAGAAAGCAAAAGGAAAAGTAGTACAAGATGAGTAATGGGAGACAGTAGTCTCTAAGAAGACCGTGAAAATGTTGAAGTAGCTAAAAGATGTCCCTAGTGCTAAGTGAAAATTTCCACTTGAGCTTATATTGGACTTAAAAGAAATATCTAAACCAAGCATTTTAAATTCTCAATGGCATTTTGATAATGCTACTTCATCACAACATGAGGAGCTGTCTACTAAATGTAGGCCTCTTAAGTCAAAGAAGTCGGCTAAGAAAAATAAGGTTAAGAAGAGAACTATAATTCAAATGATCATCAATAATCTAGAGGAGTATCATCAACCGATGAGACAAACTATCAGGCTTGCTGATTACTTGTCAGGGCTTCAGATTGCTGAGTTTAATGAAGAAGGATATAATGATAAAGACTTGCTTCCTAGAAAGACATGTCAAGCTATTTATGTGGTGTTAAACAGCCCTGAATGTGATCCATACTTGGATATTTGGAATCAAACATCTTTTGAAAAATGCAATATGCAAGAATAAATTCAAGAAGTTTGTCCCTCCAAATAAGAGAATTCATAAACCTATAATATCAAAGTTGTGCTTGATGGTGCGATGAATAAAAGATAATTAAGAAGAAGGCTCATTCTTTCCTAATGAAGATGAATCTGAACCTTCATTGACATCCCAAATGGGCTGCTTGAAAATTGGCAGTGACTCCGAAGCATCTGCATAGTCCTTCGGGGTAGATGGAGACTCTGAAGGAGCTACCTCTTCTAAAGAGTTAAGCTGAATAAGGCAGCCCAAGTATAACTAAGGAGTGGCAAGATACTACCACATCTATTAAGGAAAGGACCATTAAATAATCACAAAACTAAAAATGAAGACAAAAATATTGAAGTTAATGAGGATATCATCCCTGAAGACCCTAAGAAGAAAGAAAATTTAAGTGGAGGAATTGATTATAATATTTTATCACATCTAAGAAAGATCCCTGTACAATTGAGTATGTTTGAGGCTCACTTGATGTCAAAGGACCTCCAAGGAAATATTGATTCAAGCTATTAAAGATCCAAAGGGATATGAAGCTTATTTTGTTGAATGACACATGACTGAAGTTTTGCAAGCTCAGGACCTCCCGATGATCACTTTCTCTGAAGAAGATCTTATGCTCGGGATAATGGAACTCAATCACCCATTATATATGATTGCAAAAAGTGATGGAATTATAATCAATCAAATTCTGATTGACCCAGGTTCATCAATAAATCTTATGAGTCTGTGAACACTTAGGGGGTTGTCCCTAGACATTTTGCACCTTGGACGAGATAAGTTGATGGTCCATGGCTTCAATGAAATGGGATAGAGGACTCTCAAATCTTTTATTTTACCACTTAGGTTTGGAGAACTCTATACCCAAGCTAAATTTCATGTGATAGATGCCGACACCTCATTCAAAGCTCTATTAGGCCATCCTTGGCTCCATGAATATGATATGGTTCCGTCTACTCTACATCAATGTATTACATAAGAAATGGAGCAAAACACAAGATTCTTGGCACTATTCAGCCATTTACAGTTCATGAGGAAAACATTTATGAGGATGCAAAGTATGTTCTTTCAAAAGAAAGTATGCCTCAACAACCTACAGCTCCAACTTCAAAAACTATGAGGCAACCCAAGGAGAAGGAGTGAAAAGGAAGAAAGAAGGCTGCTTTAGATCTCACTAAAACTTATTACATGTCACCAAACTTGAAGATACATGTTTCTTATTTAGGCAGTTATATAAAGTGAGAGGAAGATATTCTAGTTGAACTAAAAAAATGTGAGCCTTCAACAAAAGCAAATGAGATAAATTACTCTGATTCTGATTATGATTTTGAGTCCATCTATGCAAGTGAAGTTCATTATGTCTCTTCTAGAATGGCTATTAATCTATTAGTATCAAATGACTCATTCGTAGTTACACTGGTTCCCCCCTGATATTTCAAAGAAGTCATATCACGTGATGTTCATAACATTGAGGAACTAAAAATCTTTTATGTACCTCCACTACTTGGGAGCAACAAATTGGGAACTTCATTCTATAGATCTAAAGAATGTCAACATAATGATTTTGAATGGCATATTCAGTATTCAGAGTCTGAAGAGATGGTACCCACCAGAATGCCGAGATACTATGCTCTAAAAATTTGAAGGATGATGCACAAACTTGGAATTGATGCTGTAACTGATAGATGGTAAGCTCTCTTCCTTTGTTAACTTATGGAGTTTAAAGGGTCCACAGATCTCTCAAAGAAGCGATAATTATACCACTGTGGTGTTTATATTTGTTATGGTTGATTATTAAGTGTGTTGGGGGACATCACGCAGATCCACAGATGTACTCATTAGGGTGATCGGGTATGACATTAAGGAATAGTGTACTATCTCAAAAAATAGAAGTCACTATCCTATAATGGATCTAATCACCTAATGAGGACTCCTAAGGCATGATGGGTCTTCAAATGTACCAAAGATATTTTCCCTACTTTACATGAAAAAGTAAAGTAGGGTTTATTTAAATCGGGTTCGTTAAGAGGCAAGCCCCCATAGTTAATTACAACATAAGAAATGAGATTCTTTAAGAATACTCTCGATTAAGGTAAATGATCATTGTCTCCAAAGGTTTCAAAGATAGGACTATCAATAAATTGAGAGAACTTGGATATTGGAGGTGAGGGAAGAAGATATGTTAGATAACAAGCACTTCTACCAAAGATTGCCAAGGTTTGGCCACCAAACTCTCAAACCACAAGAATAACTCAATAATTTATAATTATCAAAAGATCTCCTTCATTCTAGTAAGAGGGGCTATTTATAGCCATTACAAACATCTTTCAAAAGAAAAAGAATTCAAAATATGGAGGGAAAGATGGGTGGCCACATTAATGTGAAGCATTAAATTGCCTCATTATTTTATGCCATCCACCCATTTCACATGCTATTATTTAATGTGGATTCAACCACCTCACATGTCATGCTTTGAATTTTTAAATGCAAAGTTTCAAACATGGAGTTTCTAGAAGAAAGTTAAAAATTACATAAATAAAAAAGATGAAATCATAAAATGGGCCTTAGCAGGCTAACGGGCTAAGCCTTCTTCTTTTTTGAATTTTCTTAGGCTTTAGCTTAAGATCTTCTAAATGGACCTTGAGCTCTAATTTTTAGATCCTCATGATATTCTACATCAACTCACCTTGGCTCAATTGAACTATGCTCCATAGAGCTGAAATCTAAGAAGTCTTTTACTAATTATGGGGCTAAAGTCTCCAAATCAGTACGGGTCAACCACGTGTCTTTAGATGGTAGCTTATTCTTCCAACGAACTAGAAAATGATATTCAGAAGCTAGATTAATGGGTGCTTCCTTGGTGATAATATAGTCAACTTCAAAGGAAGAGGGCTTCTGCAAGTACGGTGCTATATCTCCTACTAAAGAGTTAGACTGAACAGATGGAGGTTTGATAATTCCTTCATATGATAGAATATCATCAATATTAATAACTGGATGAATGAGCATATCAATAGGTAAATCAAGGTGATAAGCATTAATTCCAATTTTCTTAAGAATTTTAAACGTACCACAAGCTCGTGCATGTAATTTCTTATATCTAATGGTTTGATAATGCTCAGGCCGAATGCGAATCAATATATAATCACCTTCTTTATATTCTTTCGTTGAACGATTATGATTTTCCTTAGAAGCATAGTTTTCATTACGTATAGTAATTTTCTTTCTTATATCTTCATGGAGGCTTTGAAAATATTTAGCAAAGAGAATCGCATCGAGAAAATACATGAGGATAGGTTTGCTTCTATTGGTCATCGATGGGTTTTGACCATAGACAATATCAAATAGTGATTTTTTTTGTAGTTCTAGAAATAGTACTATTATAGGAAAATTTTGAGATTGGTAAATGTAAATTCAAATTTCCTAAACTTTTACCTACCAAGCATCTAAGAAAAGTTCCTAAGGTATGATTAACTACTTCAGTTTGTCCATTAATTTGTGGGTGAAAGGTAGAAAAAATTTTAATTTGGTACCTAATAATTTTCATAATATTTTTCAAAAATATGAGACAAACTTAACATCTCTATAAAAATAATGGTTAAAGGGAGACCATGGAGTCGCACTATTTCCTTAAAAAATAATTTGGCTATATAAGAAGCATCATTTGTTTTTAAACAAGATAAGAAATGAGCCATTTTTGAGAACCTATCCACTAGAACAAAAAATACTATCATGTCCTCGAGCTATCCTAGGTAATCCTAGAATAAAATCCATTGATAAGTCTTCCTAAGAACTGTAAGGAAGAGGTAAGGCAGTGTATTGTCGAGGCCTTTATTTGATAGTTTTATTCTGTTTATAGATTAAACATTGATCCACTAATTTTTAACATGTCATTTTAATGAAGGCAATAAAATCTATTTTCAAATAAACATATGGTCTTATCCTTTCCAAAATGACCAGCTACACCCCTAGCATGTAGCTCAGAGATAAGTAATTCTCTAAGGGAAGATCGAGGAATGCATAGTTGTTTTACTTTATATAAATATCCATTTGTTATCAAAAATGTCCCTTGTAGAGAAATTGGTTTATCTAGGTGTTCAAGATAAATTAGGTGAAATTTAGGGCACACAATATAATCATCTTTAATTCTATCAAGTCATGGGATTCTCAATTCTAAAGAGGAAATTATTAGGTTTACCCTAGATAAAGCATCAACAGGTTTATTCTCAATTCCAGGCTTATGCTTTAGAATAAAAGAGTAGTCTTGTAAAAATTCAACCCATTTTTGCATGCTTATGACTTAATTTTTGTTGGGTATTAATGAATTTTAAGGCATGATGATCAGAATTAAGTATAAATTCTCTATGTAAGAGATAGTGTCACCAATGCCTTAAGGATTGAATTACAACATAAAAATCTCTATCATAAGTGGAATATCGTTGTTTTTGTTTATTTAACTTTTCACTAAATAATGTTATAGGATGATTCTTTTAACTTAAAATTCTACCTATCTTAATTCTTGAGGCATCACATGTCACTTCAAAGGCTTTAGAAAATTAGAAGCCTAAGGATTGGTGCAGAAGTGATAAGAACTTTAATTTGCTCCAAGGCCTTTTGTGCATTAGGAGTCTAACAAAATTTATCTAATTTTAGTATACTAGTTATCAGAGCAATAATGGTTCTAAAATTCTTGATAAATCTCTGATAAAAAAAAATGGAAGCTTTAACTTAGAAACTTTAGGTGATGGCTAATCTAATATTGCTTTCACTTTAGAAGGATCAGGTTTAAGTCCAGTAGTAGATATAATAAAGCCTAAAAAGATTATCTCAGCTTGCAAAAAGAAACACTTTTTTAAATTAATGCATAATTTCTTTTGTCTAAGTAGTTCAAAGACTTTTTGTAGGTGTGTAGATGCTCATTTTCACTTGGACTAAAAACTAGAATATCTTCAAAATACACCACCAAAAATTTATTTATATATGGTTTAAGAATAGTATTCATTAATCTCATAAATGTGCTAGAAGTATTTGGAAGTCCAAAGGGCATGACAAGCCTTTCATAAAGTCCATCAAGGTTCTTAAAAGCCATCTTTCACTCATCTTCTGATGTAATCTGAATTTGATGATATCCACTTTCTAGATTAATCTTTGAATAAAAATTTGCTCTTGAGAGTAAATCTAATATATCATCTAATCGGGGAAACTTATATTTGATAGTAATTTTATTTATTGCTCGACTATCAACACACATTCTCCATGTTCCATCTTTCTTTAGAGTTAGTCATATTGGGATTGCACAAGAGGTAAGAATCTCTTGAATAAAATCCTTTTTTAATAGTTCCTCAACTTATCTTTTAATTTCAAGATGCTCGGTAGGGTTCATCCAATAATGTGGAAGATTACGAAGTTGAGAATCGGGTAAGAACTCAATAGCATGCTGAATGTATCTTAGAGGAGGTAGCTCACCAGGAAGCTCATTGAGAGTAATATCTTTATAATCAGAAAGAAGAGAAGAGACCATAGCAGGTTTGTGAGTCTCATTAGAGTGTGGTATGCCTTCTTTTACATGTAATATATGAAGAAGAAATGGATCAAAAAATTCTTTTGTAAAGCTCCAAAACCCATTGTTTCTATCTTTGGGGTCAAAGAAGGAAGAGTAGATATTTTAAAGTAAGAATTAGAAATGATAGTATTCAGCCAATAGTAAGATTTTCTATGATAATTAATTGAAGTTTGGTAATTTTCTTCAATAGAGGCTTTAGTTATAAGTCAAAAGTTGTTTTGTGTGGTGATATGGAGGGTATTTTTCTACTAGCTTTATTTATAGGAGTTTAATATTCTTATTATTATGTTTAAAACATAAGTATCTTCTTTACCATAGTGAATAACATTCATATCATACAACCAAGGTCATCCTAAGAGAATATGAGCAATGTCCATAGGGAGAATATCACACCAAATTTGATCCTCATAGCTTCCTATTTTGGTTGGACCTAAATATCGATTTAAGAGAAGGTGATTTATGATTTACATAACATGATTGTAGGTTGAGGTTAAGGTGTGTGTTGAAATGACATTCAGCACTCCCTCCATCTATAATTACATATCTTTTCATTACATAAAACATATTAAAAATGTTTCTTTCTTTCTACCTCATTTTAATTACATAGACATCTCATCACATTAACATGAGGGTAATTCAATTCATCATGGGGTGTCATCATAAACTTCTTCTAGATGATCATCTTTTGGATTTTCAACTTCTTCTAAAATAAGATTTAAAGTTTACATTAATTTTCATAAACTTCCCTTAGAGCTCCTTCAATTGAAGTTTTAGGCAAGGAGGTCAGCCATTTGGACAATAGATGAGATGGAAGGTACTTGACTTTTAGTTTTAGAGAATTTCTTTTGTTGTTCAACCACTAATTCATAATAAAATGCTTCTTTAAAGCAAAATAATTCAACTTCATTTCTAATGTTCTGTTTAGTCCAATAACATTTATCCAATCATTAGAAACTAGATCTTCAAAAGTATTTTAAGTATTTTTAGATAATTACCTTATCTTAAAGTTAATATGTAGCTTCTTCTGCCTAGGATGTAATTTTCTCTTAACATTTCTTTCATTTCTATCCAAGTGAGGTTTGTCCTTCCTAATCTTTATTCTTTAGCTAAAGTATTTGTCCAATAAATTTTAGCATGCCCTATCAAATTTATTTTAGAAAAAGTAATCCTTTGGTAATCATCCATTTTATACCAATCAAAGAAGACATCCATTTGAACTAACCAATCAAGAAATTTATTTGGGTCATGTATACCATCATAAGTTGGGGGGTGGGGTTGGGGGAGGTGCGTAAGTTCACACAATTGAAAAATGACTAAAATATATAATGGAGCTTACTAATTACAATTTTATGCTATCACCATAAACTTACAAGCAATATATATCTTTCCAAGCTACTAATATGTATTTAAACTATCATATAAAAGAAAATTAATTAACCTCACAAGTCCAAGAAAAACTCATAAGTTTGAAGACAAGCCCACCACTTGAGATGCTCCCTTTGTTGAAGCAAACTTTTGACCAAATTTGCTCTTTGCAGGCTCCGCTCTGATACCAAATTTGATGGAGTTGGGTTTTCTTTCTTTTGATGAGATTGAGAGGTATTGGAGGTGAGGGAAGAAGATATGTTGGATAACTAGCGCTCCCACTAAGATTGCCACTGTTTAGCCACCAAGCTCTCAAACCACAGGAATAACTCAATAATTTGTAATTACTAAAAAATCCCCTTCATTATAGTAAGAGGGGTTATTTATAGCCATTATAAGCATCTTTCAAAAGAAAAAAAAAATTCAAAACATGGAGGAAAAAGTGGGTGGCCACATTAATGTGAAGCATTAAATTGCCTTATTATTTTATGCCATCCACCCATTTCACATGCTATTATTTTATGTAGATTCATCTACCTCACATGTCATTCTTTGAATTTTTAAATGTAAAATTTAAACATGGAGTTTCTAGAAGAAAATTAAAAATTACATAAATAAAAATGATGAAATCATAAAATAGGCCTTAGCAGTCTAATGAGCTAAGCCTTCTTCTTTCTTGAATTGTCTTGGGCTTTAGCTTGAGTTCTTGTAATTGGATCTTAAGCTCTAATTTTGGATCCTCATGATGTTCTGCATCATATTTTCTCTGGCGAAGGTGGAAGCCCTCCATTAGTAAGAGTGAAGTAATATGATTTATGCTTGATGTGAGACATACAACATCCAGTTAAGGGGTTACTAAATTTTTTATTATCTTGATTTATGTCCTAGGCTTTAGGTGAGGTTATGAGTTGTTTAGTTTAATTTTGAGTTGACTAATTGGATAAAAAATTTATTTTTCCCTAAGAATCTAATATCATTCAGGCAATTCAAAAACCATCAAGCAATTGAGAAACTAGGAAATGAAGCCATCCTAATTGCGCAATCATAAACATAACATCAATCAACTTATAAAATTAGTGCAAAAGAATAAGAGGTCGATGTGGTCGGGTACCACTGTGTAACCCGAAAAGAAATGTGGGTAACCGAGCTCTTCCCTTATACAACTTGGATTACAAATTAATAATTATAATTATAAAGAATTCATGTTATGAGGGTCTTCATTCTTTATTCTCCATTTCTTATTTCTTCATTTCTTCCTTTCTTCATTTCTTCCTTTCTTTTAGTTTGACTTGGGATGTAATTTGCTCCAAGGCTTCACATGGTACATAAGATTTGATCTTATGACCAATGTTCATCCTAATACCCATAACATTTATTCCAAATCTCAATTGCAAAATTTACATCAAAATGGTAAAGAAAAATCTAACCAAACCTGTAAAATAGAGATTAACTAAACATACCACACAACCCAAGCAGTTATAAGAATAATTTGGACTTACCACCCTACACATGGGTAGCCAAGTCCACCTGTCCTAATTTGGGTTATGCTTAGGGTTATAAGCAACCTACACAACAAAAGCATTTATATCTTTATTACAATGCCCTTCAAGCATAACTCCCTATAAAAAGCATGATTAGGATAAAATCGACCTAACATCTAGACTACACACATGCACCCTAACATCTAGTTTAAAATAATACATCACAAAATAAAAGCAGGCATCAAACCATGCACCACCGTAACATAGAGCTAGAAATGATGACTTAGCCTAATGTGTGTGCTATTTAAGGCTTGTGTGGCATGTCTTAGCTAGGCTTTAAGGTTGGAATTTTCTAAGTGTGAAAGATTCAATTTAGATGGTGGTTTCATTTTAAGTGATTTAGTTGATTTGTCAATTTTAATTGGTGATTTGATTTGGTTTGAATGAACCTACACTTAGTTATTAAATATTGTGAAGAGAAGAAAAGAGAATAAAACTTCTCTTTCATCCTGTAAAACATTTCTAAGGTAGATTGATTGATGAATTTACTTTAGTGAATGTTTTATTATATTATTTAATTAACCCTAAGTTTAGATTTGCTTTAAATAACCCTATTTAATAAAAAGGCATCTTAGGATTAGTTAAGGTGGATTACTACCACATGACAAACAACCATCTATTTCTTTCCACCATGTATACCATGCACATGAATAATCTAAGCATATCTATACATGCAATACAAATTTTAGCACACCTTGATGATGAATGCTAAGAGATATGATTTAAAAATTTGGATATTCCATTGATGCATGTCTTTATTATGTAAAAAAAGGGGATTTTTCACCCATTAAATAAATGCACATCCACATGTATAAAAGATATAAGTGAGTACGGTGCCATTATTTTCTACACTATGGGTATAAGGTACAAGACCTACTTAGGGCTACTTAAAGCCTCACAGCCTCGTGATGTCCAGACTAATATACCACTTTTCTTAAATACATGTAGATGTACAAAAAGAACCAAATGGATAAAGAATCATGCAAAAGATTATGTTTGATTTGGTTGTATAATTTACATGTGTAAATGTGAAGATCCTTCTTAAGTCATAACATCAAATTGCATAGGAATAGATTTAAGCAAGTGTTGTGTTCTTTTCAAATGAATTATACACTTTGCAAATCTTACTCAAATCCATGTTAAGAGAAGAGAAGAAAATAATATAAAAAACATCTTATGCTATAATCACGTGCAAGATTATAAGTACTTATAAGTAGCATCACTTCATTCATAATCTTTGATTTATAGATTTTGAAAATAATCTTTGGTTTAATAGTGATAATAGCCCCTCATATTCTTAACTTTAGCCAAAACATGCAATTTGACATAAAAGGAAACATTTTATTTAATTGATTTTTCAAAAGAAATGAATGCATGATTTCATAAGGCAAATAACATTTAACTTGCTTGGAAGAAATAAAGTGATGTAAGCATATGACTTCATTCACCCTAATTAATTCCTAAAGATAATCCTATAAAATAAGAACATTTAAAGTGAATCAAAAATCTTTAAGGAGATTTTTATTTTTGAATTTTATTTGACATAGGAAATGAGAGAAACCCCATATATGAATTGGTTTAGTTTAATTTTAGAACAATTAGGTTGATTTTATGTTTTATTTAGGTTAATCCATGAATTAAATCCATTAATTATCCCTTACCTACACCACTTTAACATAATTAACCAAGCAATTATGAGCCAACATATGATATGCAATCACATGTAAATTAAATCAGCAATGCACCTAAGAAATAAAGGGGCCTGATGCAATTGGCTCACAATTATTGATTAATTAAGCTAAAGGGTTTAATTAAGTACTTTCATAACCATCCTACCCATGTAGTTTGATTATAATTTCCTTTATAGTTCTCTTAGGTTATTGAAAATTTACAAGTTTAATAAGTTAGTGATTTGAGTAATTAAAAGTGATTATAATTGAAAAAAATTTTTCTTTAATCACAATAAAATTTCAAAAAAATCATGTTTAAGAAGTGTCATTTAATTAATTAAAGTTTGATTAATTAATTTAATAAATCAGAAAATTAAGGCATAGTCATATTTTAATTAAAATCAATTGAGTTAAAATCACTATTCAAAATTAATTAAATTTAAATTTCTATTATTCTTCTCTAAATTATCTTTAAAATGAGTGTTTATTTGTTTTTTTGGATTTTCCCACAATTAGTTATGAATTTTAGAAGTTTTAGCATTAAAATCAGATTAATTAAGCCTAATTAACCTTTAATCCCGTCGGTCCACATAGCGGCGACGGCGCATGTGGTGCGCGAGATATTTAAGTTGCCACATTTACTGTTGAGTCGTTGGGTGGGTGGCAGCTTTCTAAGGGCTATCGGATCTAAGATCGGACGGCCAAGATTAATCTTGTAGTTTAGGCTTAAATCAAAGGAGATCTAGCATGATCTAATCACTACCATCCGTTACTCTCACATAATGGATGACTTCTGATCCTTCTCCTTCATGAGCAACAAGAGATGAACACCGTTCGTCTCTCCCTGTTCAATTCGAGCTCAGATTTGGATCAAAATGATCCCACTCCTTCTGAGGGGGGGATGCACATTAAACAATCAAGATCCAATGGGGTGACACTTTTCTTCAAAAAGGACCAAAGCAAATTTTCCTAAGGCTACGACTTCAAGCAATTACCTCATTAGAGGCTATCACTGGCACTTCTAACGGAGGAGGTAGCTTTGTCTAATAGAGATGAAGCCCTATCGAAGGAATTGGATCTTAATTTGAAGTAGATGGCTCAGTTGACCAAGCTTCCCTTCAATGGTGATTGCTTGATCGAAGTAGTGCTTCTCGTGGCTTGGAGACTTGGGAAATGACTTGGTTGAGCTTGACGAAGTCCACTAATGGTGCTTGCAAGGTCAATTTGGTTTTGATGGAGAATTATGAGGTTAGCTTGGGATTGATCTCCCTTATTTTGGCTTTGAGTAAAACTGAGAATGGGAAATCAATGGAGCTTGGGAAGGGCTTGAAAAAGCATGGGGAGCTTTGACTCACTCTCCTTGGCTCTGTGGAAATGAATCCTTAGCATTTGATGGGAATGAGGGGGAGTATATCTCCCCCTCCTTGGATCAGACGGTGATGAGTAGTTTTACCATTTTTGATCAATGGAAAGAATTAGTTTCACGGTTTGGGCTTCCAAACATCCCATGTGAGTCATTTTAGGTAGTGGAGTGATGGAGTGTGGATGCCCATGTGCTAGGTGAGTGCATTTGGTGATCCAAGTGTTCAATTTTCATTGGAGGGGTTAGTTTGACCTTGGCTTGAGTCATGGCTGACCCAAGCTCATTGGGTCATGTTCACCACCCTACTTGGTGTCCATGTGGATCACTAGGAGGATGCCGAGTTGGTTTGAGGAAGAAATGACCAAATTTCAAGTGAATTTGGTCATAGGATACCCTTTGACCTAAGGACAATATGGTCATTTGGCCATGATTTTTATTTTGTCAGATTGGAATTGATTCAAAATGGGTTGGGCCAAATTTCAAGTGATTTGGAGTTCATTTGGTTTTAAGTGGTTCAATTTGACACATTTAGGTCAAGTTGGGTCAAATTGAGTTAGGTTGACAATTAGTCAACTTGGGTCAAACTATGGGTTAGGTCAAGTTCAAATGATCATTTGGAGTGTAGGGGTATCATTATTTTGGTTCAATTTGGTTTTGATTTGATTTTGGTTCATTTAGGTCAAATGGGTCAAGTTAACCATTTTGACCCATTTGACCCAATTAGGTTAGGTCATGGGTTGGTTTAGGCTTGGTTGATCATTTGAAATGTATTGCAAGCTTTGGTTTCAATCAATTTTGGTTTGGTTTGATTTCAAGTTGATTTGACCTTTTAGGTCAAGTTAAGTTCATGGTGAATTGGGTTAGGTTGTGTCTAGTTGGTCAATTTAGCTTTGTTCAAGCTGAACAAGTGATTTGGAATGGATTTGATCCATTGGTTGTAATCAATTTGGCTTAGATCAAGATTTGACCCATTTTAACTTTTTAGGTCAATTTGGGTCAAGTGGTCAATTAGGCTTGATTTGGCTCAATTGATGGCTTGGTCAAGTTCAATCATTAATTATGGATTGGTTTAGATCAATTATTTCAATCATTTTGGCTTATAGTGAATTTTTGTCTTGTTTATGTTTTATTTGGGCTAAGTGTTGACTTGGTCAAAGGCTAGGTTTGACTTGGTTTGAAAGAAGGAAGCTAGGATTGGGTTTGAGCTATAGGGTAGGCAAGTCCTCCTAATACCCCTAAAGCATAACCTATTCCTATGGCTAACTCTTCTAAGTCTCTAGGGTTAGGTTAAGTGTTCACCTAATCACTAGAAGTATCTTAAGTCTAAGGAACTCTTAGTGTTTAGAGAAGTCCTACGTCTAAGATGGAGAAGTTGAGAGATCACTCCAAAAGTGAGGTCAACGAAGGGCGCCCAATAGTTATGGTGTGACTGACATGGCACATCACGTGTATTGGTGTTGACCGAGATGATCAACAACGTTTGAACTATTACAAGCACTAATAGAAATGATCTACTCCTGAACCCATGTTGTAGAAGGGATCAAAATATTAGTACAATGTGACTCTACTCATGTCAAAAACATAAGAGAGCAAAGGAGGAATCCGCTAGAGATTGGGTATGTCAGCCTTCCACTAGGGGAAAAGGCTCAAGTCATCCACTGGGGGATGAGAGGTTATAAAATCTACTGGGGGATTCGAATTTAGAATCCACTGGGGATAAAGGAAGTGAATCTTCCACTAGAGGAACAAGTTCGGGTTGGATTGAATTGACTCCATTAGGAGATTGTAAAGGTTTGCATCTCACTGAGGAGAAGCTGATTGATTTGATTATTTAGTTTGGCTCCACTAGGTAGGAGGGTTGATTTTATTTCTAATTTTAAAATTTGAATTTTTAGATGGACCCTATTGCTTTGTAATGGACAGCACTGAGTAGCGGCCATGTCTGCCTTGGCCTACTTCAGATTTACCAGTTCAGAGGGGTAGTCTACCAAGCACATGGTAAGACTATCCAACCGGAGTGGTTACCTTTTGATGTACAGTGGCTACACTAGAATGAAAGCGTAGTAGACTTATATCTTCCAAAGTGGAGATCAGTCAATGGGGTGATCTGTTGGCAAGGCAACAGACTGAACCCAACCTTAGACTGATTACTGAGTGAATGCCTCTGGGGCACTTTAATAAGCTTAAAGATAGTCAAAATTAATTTTATTTTAATTATATTTGATGGATCCCATCAATTTTCTATAGATTGCACTAAGCAAGGGCCATGTTAGCCTTGACCTGCTTCAGATTTACCGATCCAAAGGGGTAGTCTGCCAACCACATGGTAGGGCTATCCAACCGAAGGGGTTCCCTTTTGGTGTGTAATGACTGCACTAGGAAGAAAGTGTAGACTTATATCTTCAAAGTGGGCATCATCGGTGATGTTATGGCGAGGCAATGAATCAAACCCTACCTTAGGCTGACTACTGAGTGAATGGCTCTGGGGGACTTAAATCAGCTCAAAGATAGTCAACTTTAATTTCATTTTTAATTATATTTGATGAATCTCGTCGGTTTATGATGGACTTCACCGAGCAGGGGCCATCTCAGCCTTGACCTACTTCAAATTTATCGATCCAAAGGGAGTAGTTTCCGAACCGAGGGGAGAACTATCCAACCAAAGGGGTGCCTTTCAGCTTGTAATGGTTAATTCAGGGAAGAAAGCACGAGGGCTCACATCTTCCACTACAAAAGACCCTGACCTAGGGCTGCCCGTCAGTTTGCGACAGTCATGCTAGAAAGAATGTGTAGTAGACTTACATCTCCAGAGTGAAATGACTATCGGGGCAACCTGTTTGTGGTAAAATAGATTGAACCTGACCTAAGGGCGACTACTGAGAGATTGCCAACCTAGGGACTTATCTCAACTCAAGTGTAGTCAGGCAATTCCTATAGGAAGTTTTGCTGACACTGCCCTAAATTTATGATGCCTGCTTGGGAAAAGGTGGCGCTGGAGGCTTGCATTCATAATCCACAAGAAAATAAATCTATTTATTTTGTTTGTTTATTTATCATGGACCCTGTTGGTTTATAAGAGATCATATTGAGAAGGAGCTTATATTAGCCTAGACCTATCTCGATTTGTCCAAAGAGAATCTGCATCCGAAATTTTCTAACCAGGGGTGGATACTACTAGGAAAGTCATCAATTCAGAGTAACTCAGGTAGTGTCTAAATGGGATCTCTAAGGACGTAATCTAAGTAGAGTGCCCGCAGGGGATGAGCCACTAAGGGCTTTATCCAAAAACCCTAAAGAAGATAATATATGTAGGTATTCGATAGCCAACTAAAGGAGAAAGTGCGGGGACTCACATCTCCCAAGAGTGGTGTATTCACCGGGTGAGTCAGTCCATAGCAAACATCAACCAACCTAAGGTGTCGATCGATTTGTGATAATCAGCGTAGGAAGAAAGCATCGGGGACTCACATCTTTCTATAGCGAAATTGATTGCCGGGATAGTCTGTCTTTGGTTCGACAAGTGCTATCCGACCTAGGGCAACTACTGAGTGAATGTCATTGGGGAACTTATCTCAACTCAGAAGTAGTCAAGAGAAAAGGAGCCATTGGGGGACTTATCCTAAATCTCAAATATACTCGACCTAGTCAGTGTAAGATGGCTAGTTCAAGAAGAAAGCGTATCAGCTTACATCCTCTTAAATGAAGTCAACATGAGGTAGCTTACTGGCTGCGCAGTGAGGTCTACCAAACTAACAAGGCGCTCATCAGTTTGCAATGGTCAAGTTAGGAAGAAAGCGCGGGGACTCACATTCGCCAGATAATTGACCACTAGGGTGACACACTAGCAAGGTAGCATGTCAGCCTGACTTAGAGCAGCTAATAAGTGAGTGTCATAGGAGGCTGACTCCCACATCAAAAAGAACCCAAGATAAAAGATATGTGTTTCTATTAAAGGAGGTCAGGATGCCACTTGGGTTCTCTCACACATATCCCAAAACATGTTTAAAAGTTGATAAAATGGTGCCACAAATGGCAGTTGTGATCCTACCAAAAAAGGATGCCACTTGGATTCTCTCACACCTAACTTAGTCGTGTTAGTCAAAATAGGATGCCTCTCAGGTTCTCTTACACCTATTTTAGTAGCACTGCAAAATCATTTTTAATTTGTGTTTGTGTTGTGAAAGAAGGATAGGATGCCTCTTGGGTTCTCTTACACCTACCCTAAGCACGTCATGGTGGATTCACAAACAAGCAAACAATTTTTCAAATGAAGAGAATATTTTGATAAATTAGAATAGAATTTTGATGATAATTATTTTCAAACATGATTTTATGGGTAGTATTTCTTTAAATAGAGCCCATTAATTGGAAGCATCGGGTGTTCCCCTTGATAATCAATAACTTGATAAGATTCTCCTTGGTAAGCCTTCTCTATGATAAAAGGGCCTTCCCAAGTTGGTTCAAACTTGCCTCCCATTCTTCGACGGGCAATAATAGGTCTCCTTAGAAATAAAATAAGCTCTCCTACTTGAAAAGCTCTAGGGAGGATCAGCTTGTTGTGAGTTTGAAGAATCTTGGCCGTATAACTCGAGGTTCTGGCATGCCCATAGGCATCTCTCCTCCAAATCTTCGAGCTCTTCTAACTGTAACCTGATGTTCTGCTCTGTAGTGATTTTACTACCCATTACTATCCTTAGTGATGGGAGCTGGACATCTAATGCTAGAATGGCATCGAACCCATACACTAAGGAGAAATGGGTAGATTGAGTTAGAGTTGTGTATATGGTGTGGTATGCCCACAAAGTTTCAACTAGTAGCTCATGCCACTGTCGCTTGTTATCATCAAGTGTCTTCTTTTATATGGATGAGAATCCTGTTGAATGCTTCTACTAGGCCATTCGGCCTAGGATAGTAGATAGTGGAGTATCTCCAATCTATACCGTGTCTCCTAGCGAACCTGTTGATCTTGGTGCTTTTGAATGTAGTACCATTATCGAATATAATTCATCGAGGCACCCCGAACCTATATACGATATGATTCTTGAAAAATTAGAGCACATGCTGAGTTGTGACCTCTCTAAGTGATTGCCTCTGCCCACTTGGAAAAGTAGTCGGTGGAAGCTAGGATGAATCGATGACCCTTAGAAGAAAGAGGATTAATCAGACCAACTATGTCAGTACCACAACACTAGAATGGCCATGAGGCCAATGTAGGGTGTAGAATATTGGGTGGTTGATGTAAGACCACACCGTGTACTTAACATTGGTGGCATCTCCTAACTACATCCATGCAGTATGTAATCATCGAAGGCCAGTGTATCCTAGTCTCTTAATCTTGGCTTTCATCTTCGGACTGGATTGATGCACCCCGCATAGACCTAAATGTACCTCAATCATGATCTTATGGGCTTCGTGTTTTTCTAAATAGCATAACCACATTTGATCAAAAGACCGTCGGTACAAGGTGCCATCAACGAGAGCATAGGAGAGAGCTTTCTGCTTCATCTGATGGGCTTGTGATTTCTCTTGAGGTAGTTTTCCTGTGTTTAAGTAATCTATGAATGGTTGCCTCCAATCCAACTCCTCAACTTTATTGGAAATGGTAACCTCCACTTCAAGAGAGAATCTCTCGATGAGTTTAGCATCAATAAGAGATAAGACTTGTCTATTTTAGACCCTTATTAGAATGGACTCATCTTCTTGACATGCTAATTCTTAGCGAGTTTGGCCAAAGCATCTGCTACTTTGTTCTCTCCTCGAGGAACCTTATAGATGATGAACTTAGGGATTTGGGCCAAAAGCTTCATGGTGTACTCATGGTAGTGACAAAGCTTAGGTTTTAGGACCTTATAAGATCTAGCAATCTTGTTGATGACCAGCTGAGAATCCCCATAGATGTTGATACTTTTGACACACACTATAATAGCTAACTTCAGACTGGCAATAAAAGCCTCATACTCGGCTTCATTGTTGGTGCATGGATTGGAGAGATAGTATGAGAATCTCATCACATCATGGTCTGGAGTTAAAAGAATGATTCCTACCCCTACCTTTCTTGGAAGAGTAAATCATGGTTCTTCTCCTTTTTGAAAGGAAGCTGCACCATCAAAATACATCTCTCAATGGCGGATGCTAGTATCCCTTAAGTTCATGATTTGTTCATCTGGGATGTCATCACTAAGTGAATAATCAACAGGAGGTGGGTGTGCTGCTAAGAAATTTGCTAGTGCCTGTCCTTTCACCTTGTGGAGTGGTACGAATGTGATATCAAACTATGACAAAATCATGGACCAACGCACCAACCATCCGGATAGCGTCAACTGTGTCATGAGAAATTGCTGTGGCTTGATTCTTAAAATCAGGTTCACCTTATGGGAAAGCATGTAATGCCATATCTTTTGGGATGCAAAGATTAAAGCTAGCAATGATTCTCAATAGGTGGGTAGTTTGCTTTAGCAGGGATCGATGGCTGAGGTAGTAAAGAGCATTCTCCTTCCCTTTGTCATTAGTTTGGGCCAACAAAGCACCAAGGGAGTCATCCAATGTAGAAGTGTAGAGGAAAAGTGGTTTACTCGGGACTGGGGCTGTTAGAACTGGTGGCATCACCAAATACTGTTTGATGTCTTCAAAAGCATGCTGACACTTGTCATCCCACTTGAACTTAGCATCCTTTTTGATAAGTGCTAAAAATGGCTTGCATCTCCTTGATAGATTGGAGATAAAGCGACTTAGATATGCCAACCACCCTTGGAATGATCTGAGTTGAGTTAAACTTTTAGGGGGTGGCATTTCTAACATAACTTTGATCTTTTTGGGTCTATCTCTATTCCCTCGTGCCAGGTAACAAATCCAAGGAACTTCCCTGAAGCTACTATGAATGCACACTTCAAGAGGTTTATTTTGAGGTTAAATTATCTTAACCATTCAAAAAATACTCTCAAGTTGAAGAGATGGTCTTCCTTTTCTTCACTTTTGACTATGAGATCATCAACATAATATTCAACTTGATGATGAATGAGTTCATTAAAGATTTGAGTCATGGTATATATAGCAGACATTTTAAGGAAAGGCATGACCTTATAACAGCAGATTTTGATCGGGGTTCGAAAAGCAGTGTTTCTTTCATCCTCAGGGGCCATCTTGATTTGGTTGTAGTGAGATGACCCATCCATAAAGGAGAATATTGCATGAGATGAGGCGATATCCACCATTAATTCTGGTATAGGAAGTGAAAATTCATCTTTAGGACATGCCTTATTTAAGACCTTGAAATCGACACATTTACAAATTTGACCATTCTTTTTCTTAACTGGCATAACATTGGCTAACTAGGTAGGGTATTTTTCCTTCATGATAAAGCTAGCATTGATCAGTTTCTTGACTTTAGAAGACCTGTTGTTCAATTTTGAATCACATGCATCTAGGAGCTTGCTTGATAGGGTTAGAGTTAGGGTCTATTGCTAGTTTGTGGACTGCTACGTTAGGAGGTAATCCAGACATCTCTTCATAGCTCCATGCAAAGTAGTCCTTAAACTTAGTCAATAACCTAACTAAGTCATTAGTTTCTTCTCTGTTTAGCAGAGAACTGATGTATGTGGGTTGTGGATCTTCTTCTATCCCAAGGTTGATTTCTTTTAGCTTATCGATAGTTGAATAGATTTTCTCTTCAAATTCTAGAGATACATCTTTGATTTGATGATCATCTAGATCATCTGAAGTTTCTAAACACACTTCTCATAAGAGTTAGTGTGGTTTGAGAAGAACCTATTAGACTCCAGATGATTGGTGACAACTAAGCAGCAATCATTGTCATCGGCTGGATCCACTGTACCAAATTATAGTCATGGTCTTGATTATGCATCCCTGCTTTTGTTGTCCCATAGCTTCCCGTAATACTCAGACCTATGCCTAGACCATGTGTAAGGAATTAAACCTTTCTTTGCAAGATTATGAACACAAAGTGAGTACCAATCAAAAGGTAATTCCATTAAATCTTTATATAAATTATCCTCAAGTTTTACATCTACTTCTAGACTTGAGGATGATGATCCCAACAAAAATCTTTTTGGCTTGGCATCCATGGGAGATCTAGGGGCTTCCTTAACTACCAAATCCATAACTTTTTGAGAAGAAAGTGGGGTTGGAGCTAAGGTTCCCAACTATTGCCTAATAATTTTACATAATTTTGATTCGAATACATTCATGCTTTGCTTGGAGGCATGGTCTTCATCATTTCTGGCTCGAGTGTCACCTCCAATGAAATCCACTTAGAGGGGTTGGTTGGTATGCTAATCACATGAGACTCATTCTCATTTGGAATCTAAGTCAATGAATAAGGGGTACTCCTGAGGGGACATGGCCCCATTATTAGGTAGCCAACCGGTCTTCCACCTCTAATTGCTTATGTATGCATACCTTTCTTGGTGGAGGTGAGTCATCAATTATCCATATGTGGAACGAACTATGGGTGGAATGTAATATGCAGCTCTACCTCTTCCATGGTATCCCTTTCTCTCCCACTTGTACTTTCTTTTTCTTTTTCTTTTTCTATTTCTTCCTTTTCTTTTTCTTTCATAATTGAATTTTGGCCAAGTTTGTGAGAAAAGGTGTTTTGATTTTGAGAAAAATAGTAGGTCGCATCCTCATGTATCTTGATCTCTCTAACTGAGAATGGCTTTTCATCTCCTTTGACACAGTATTGATTCCATCTTTTTGAAACTTGATGCACTGTTGTAGAGAGGATGAAACCATCTTGTTCTGGTGTATCCAAGTCCTACTGAGCAAAATAGTGAATGATATTTTTGAATCAATTATGTAGAACTTGGCTTCAGTATTCAATCACCTATTTGTAAAGGTAACACTATGGAGCCTAAATCCCTCTTGCCTTATTCATTGAATCCACTCAACATCATCTCATCTCCTTGAAGATTAGAGATGTTGATCCTCAAATAGACAAGGGTTTTCAGGCTCATAAAGTTCACCGATGCACCTGAATCAACCAATACCCTAGAAAGTCTGAATCTTCCCATATCCACTATAATGTAGAGGTGATGGTTATGCTCTATATCCCCCAGAAGAAGGTCTTCATTAGTGAAGGTGACTCCATGGGCTTCTCTTGAATAATGTGCTTCCTCTTCAACAATGGTCAACTGAGTTAAGCATATTTCTATATCAAGAAGGGCCTTGATTAATGATTCCCTTATCTCTTTGGATAAGACCAGGGCATCATATATGCTTAGTTTAGTTGGCAACATTTTTAGGTGAGTGAGGAAATTTTAATCAACTCTGGGCTGATCCTCCACATGAAAATCCATGGGTGGAGCATCCTGTGGAGGGGCTTCTTGATTGCTGGAACCAATGACTTTCTTACCCTTATCTTAAGGTGCTACCCTAGGAGGTAGAACCTTGCCACTGTGGAGGTTAACTTCGATGACTTCTTATGGTGGTTTTGTGGAAGATTCTACCTACTCATTAGACATACCTACAACTTCTCCTATAGGACCCTCAGAAGCAGATGATTCCAAGTTTATCTCAAGGTGAACCCGTATTATTCAGAGAAGGAAAGTCCATTTCTGAATCAAAAAGAGGATGATCAGGGTTGTTATAATTATTAAAACTTGAAGAGTTTTTTTAAAAGAGTATAATTAGGTAACCCATCAGAAGTGGCACATATGTAATTTAAACTAGCTTTATTCTTTAATTTCTTAGATTTAAAAGAAGGTACATAGTAGAAATCTAGTATGGTAAGCAGGGTGAAGGATTTGATGCCCTGATCCACCGATACAAGATGCCTACTAGAAGAAGAACTAAAGAAGTAATTGGTGTAATGGTGGAATGGAGGCTAGACTGGGTCGTGGTTTGCACTTGGCAATCTGGGCAATCACCAAGTAGCTGCTTTGACTTTCCCCAAGTTGTCTTTAGCAACTTGCGAACCTTCCTTGATGTTGGAGGTTTGAGCTACCTCAGACACCTGTAAGGAATATTTTTTGATTTTAGAAATGATCTTTTTAGATGTTTAGGATAAAGAGATATCCAACCTTCTTTTATTTCGAGAGGATCACATGTATCCCAAAGGATTACCCTAACCGAACTAGATGGTGTTCTACTAGATATTCCTTAGGGATAAGTATAGCGTCTGACTTGTAGCTATGCCCAAGCAAGTCCTTAAATGTAAAGAAATCCTCCAAAACATAGCCTAGCATGCAATGACAGGAGCAAAAGTTAGGATCATTACTCTTGCCCACTTTCTCTGGCTTTCTAGGCTCAAGTAGCTGAAAAGTAGGTTTCCTTAAGAGGTTCTTAAAGATTTTCCTGACTACCTCCCTCTTAAATGAATAAATTTTGTTTAGTTTATCTAAGAGAGTAGGTGGATGATAGCTACCTAGGGGTGGGTATGTATACCTCTGCTGTGAGTATGGTTAAGGAGGAGGCGACAAAGGCCATGGAGGCTGCTATGGCGACTGATAAGATGGCTGAGGCAGTGGTAAAGGAAGTGGAAGTGAAGGCTGTGGAGCTCGAGGTCTCTCATGCTGATCCCTAACCGATTGCTTCCCCTTGTCCAATGGTGCTACTGCCCCTAGCTTCTTTTCATAGGCTTTTTACAGGCTTTGGCTTTAATGACTGATCTTGAAAAGGCAACTGTTTGGCCTCTCTTTGTAAATGATTGATTAAATTCAAATGTCTTAATGGTGAAACCTTTAAGCTTTAAGGCAACCGGGCCATGAAAATTCTTTAATAGAATTTCAATAGCATGATGTTCAGACAGTTGTAGTTCAAATTTCATGCTTAAATTATGTCATCTAAGAATATAATCAATGAGGGACTCACTAAGGTGTTGTCGAGCCACAACGAGATCGCCCATAGTTACTCTTTGTCGCAAACTTCTTAACAAAGAGTTTCTTCAACTCAGTAAAAGTCTTCACTGAGCTATTCGGGAGTTCAATGTGCCAATCAAAGGCTATACTAGCTAGGCTGCTGACAAAGAGATAGAATAATAACGCATCGTTGCCACCAATATTGCAATAGCTAGCCCTGAAGTGCACTATGTGCTAGCGAGGGTTCCCACTGCCATCAAAACTTTTAAAAGAAGGAGGCACAAAACCATTAGGATATTGGATAGCAACGAATTCTTCTAGGTAGGGTTAATCCTTTGGAACTGATGAACCACATTAGGCTTGTGCCAACGCTTCCCTCACTTATTATTCAACCATGAGTCTGATATCTTTTTCTTGTATGGAGGTACTGTGCACTATCTTCCTATTCAAGCTAGTACTGCCTTGCTCTACTGGAGATGAACTCTTAGGTTGATCCAGGACATGCAATAACTCAGGCTGACCAGACTCCACAATTGTAGGATGTGCTGCTGGGGCTTGATTCTAAAGTGCTAGAACTATCGCTAACAATATCTCAAGTCTCTTTCCCATCCTATCAATCTGCTCTTCTTTAAGTTTGAGTTGTAGAAGGAGGTGTTTGGTCGAATGGACTGTATTGTCCTATTTGGCCGCAACACCTTCTGAACTGTGATGATCATGAAAGAGAGAACCTCTAGAATCAACCATATGCACCTCTGCTGAGTCTTCCAACAAATCATCTTCATTGGGATCAAAGTTAACCTTCTCTTCCTCGAGGTCAGACCAGTAATACCCTAGGATTTCTCTTTTCTCAGTGAGATACTATGCTACGATATCATCCAAGGAGCGGTCCAACTGTGCAGGCATAAATGCTCACGGTTGATCGGTGGTGGGATCATGCTCATGAACGGAGATACATATGACCTCCTCTGCTACTAGAGAGCTAACCGTGAGGGCTATGCTCATTGGAGGACACGTGCTCATGACTATCAACTACTATGGATGGAGTACTGTCCCTAGGGGGATCTATCACCATAGGGACAATAGAACTGTCTCCTTTTCCCTCTATTGCTATATCCATGATCTGCTGAGGTGGTGGTGGTGATGGAATGACTTCAATGCTACGAGGTCGCCACTCCCTTTTCACCGCAACTGAAGTAGGAGGTCAAGTAGGAGAGCATGCCCTCGCCTTAGTTGGTGGCGTAGATGGAGCGGGATCCCTTGGCTGTAGCCGGATCACTAGCGGGGTTTTCTTCTCTGCTATGCTACTCTCATGGATTTAGATGGAGCTATAGAAGATGGAACCTGCACTAGCGATTGTGGATGTGGAGTAGTGCGGTGTGATGGAGACAACACTGACTCCCTCTGTGCAGGGCCTCCCTTCCTGTTATGGGTGGTACCAATCAATAAATACTATTAGTGTGACCGATGTAGGTAGTGTGCCAATCAAAGAAATCTAGTGAAGGCATTGCTGCACCTCTCTAGTAACATGATACATGATACGGCCCTTCTGGCCCTCTCCTCATAAATCAAAGCCGGACTTTGATCATCCGTATGCCCTGCCAACTTGGTAGAACTATCATGAGGCCATCATACAACCTCCTTCTATATCTAGTAGATGCTTCATAATGAATGGGAGGTGGGGGTGACAATTTTGATCCTCCAGACATCTTCTTCTTCTTCAGAATCAAAAGAGGATGGAACTTGTTCTGAGTAAGCAAAGTAGAAACTACAGGTGACTCCTCTGCAATGTGAGCCCATCTCCTTGGCGCATGATGCTGGCTATTATTGGCACGAGTTACCTAGGTGGAGCAGTATGGGAGCTAGACCCTATCTCAAAGGTAGGGGAGACTATCCTTGAAGCCAGGGTAGCCTTCCCTTGAGGAAGCCAGTGAGTGGGTACTATCCCATAGTGGTAGTGGATGCATGGGAGCTGGATCTTTGTGGGAACCTCCACTACCTTCCTCTTTAGTGAGGGAAATTTAGAATCTGAAGCATCTCAGTATGGATGACTGGCTTCTATTCAGTCACCACATTCCTGCTGACAGTTGTGAGGGTTGCCCCCTCACAAGTGATCCTGGTCCCCTCGAATCCTCGGCTAAAGTGTATCAGATAAGCAAAATTATTCTGGGGGAGGCTGGCCTGATCTAAGGACAAATCCATCCCAAAGGAAAATGTGAATACATACTTTTGAGAATCCATTTGCACTGTAATGAACTTGAGAAAAAGCTGACTAAGACTGAACTAGGACTCAATAATTGTCTTGAAATTCTATTGATTTTTTAAATGTGATTTAGAGTTTGAACCCACACTCAACAATTTGAATATGTTAAGTGGGGCTCATTGAATTTAGGAGACATATTTGAATGAATTGGAGAGGAGATTTTGAGTTTAGAATCCACTTTCAATAAATTTATGTATGTTAAAAATAGGCTCAAATATTTTGAAGAGATTTTTGATGCTTCTATTGGTTCATTTTTGAATTTGATTTTTTTTGTTTGGGGACCCTTTATTTAATAAATTTGAATATGTTAAATAGAGGATCAATTGATTTTATTTGGGATTACTTATTTAGCAAATTTAGCTATGCTAAATGACATGTTTGAAAACAATTTTCTTTTTGCTTGTTTGCCCATGATGTGAACAATGTGTGAATTTGTAAATAGAATCTTTACTTAGCAAATTTGTGTATGCTAAATAAAGCCCAAATGTGTTTGATTTAGATTTCATTTTAATTTTGAAAATATGATCTTTACTTAGCAAATTTATGTATGCTAAATAAAGCCCAAATGTGTTTGATTTTGATTTTGAAAATGGGATCTTTACTTAGCAAATTTGGGTATGCTAAATAAAGTTCAAAATGTGTTTGATTTTTGGGTTTTGATTTATTGAAAATGGAACCTTTACTTAGCAACTTTTTGTATGCTAAATAAAGTACAAATTTATTTTGAAAAAGGGGAGGTTTCTATTTAACAAAAAAGGCTTGTTAAATAGAATCCAATTTTCAATTTTCTTTTTTTAAAAAATAAAACTCTCATTTGACAAATTTGGGTATGTCAAATGGAATTCCAATGTATTTTGAGTTTTATGATTTTTTGCACAAGAGATTTCCTTTTAACAATTTTGGGTATGTAAAATGAAAGTCAATCATATTTTAGTTTCCAAAGATGAAATTTTTGTGTGTGATTATTACTTTTTTGAAAAGAGGGGAATTACAACTTAACACATGCAGAATGTGTTAAGTGGAATTTTAAATAGTGTGATTTTGTTTAAAAATGAAATGTCCATCCAACACATTTGAATATATTGAATGAAGAGGGCTATCTTCAAATTTGTAATTTTTGAAAAAAGGAAACTCCAACGTCAACATATGTGAGATATAATGAAATGGAGTTTCAATTTTATGAAATGATTTTATTTGGAAATAAAATCTTCATTCAATAAATTTGGGTATATTGAATGAAGATGTTCATATGTGCTTTTTTAAATGATTTTGTTTTGGAAATGAAATCTTCATTCAATAAATTTGGGTATATTGAATAGGATGTTCATATGCTTTTGAAAGATGATTTTGATTTTATTTGGAAATGAAATCTTCATACAATAAATTTGGGTATATTGAATGAGGATGTTCATATATGCTTTTTGAAAGATGATTTTGATTTTGTTTGAAATGAAATCTTCATTCAATAAATTTGGGTATATTGAATGAGGATGTTCATATGTGCTTTTTGAAAGATGATTTTGATTTTATTTAGAAATGAAATCTCCATTCAATAAATCTGGGTATATTGAATGAGGATGTTCATATATGCATTTTGAAAGATAATTTTGATATTGTTTGGAAAGATCTTACATGTAACAATCTTTAAAATTGTTAGATGAGGTTGAGTTATGAAAATTTTTATGCAAGTGTTTTATTATGTGAACATTTTGGAAAGTGCTTTTGAAAAGTGATAATTTTATAAAAGATTTATTTTTCTTATTTGTGGAATGAACCTTACGTTACCATAGAAATGGTAAGGAAGTTCAAAAGGTCTTTTGTTATTTCTTTTGGTTAAATTTTATTTTCACCTATTGGGGGACCTAACAGTGGTTTTAAGACCTACATGGATTGAGGTCATAAAACCTAAAAGATGTTTTCTAGCTTTTCTTAAGAATGAAATGAGCTAAGTGCAATGGAAAAGAAGGATAGTCTTGGACTTATATGAAATATAAATCTACTATCGATACTTGAAGACAATGATCATTTACCAAAGATGAAGAGAGGAACCATCCCCTACAAAGTCGTCAAAAAAATCTGTGGTGTTTATATTCATTATGGTTAATTATTAAGTGTGTTCGGGAACACCACATAGATCCGCAGATGTACTCATTAGGGTGATCGGGTATGACAATAAGGAATAGTGTACAATCTCGAAAGATAGAAGTCACTACCCTATAATGGACCTAATCACTTAATGAGGACTCCTAAGGCATGATTGGTCTTCGAATGTACTTGAGATTTTTTTCCTACTTTACATGGAAAAGTAAAGTTGGGTTTATTTAAATCAACTTCGTTAGGTTCCCTATGGAGGCAAGCCCCTATAGTTAATTACATCCTAAGGAATAATATTCCTTAAGATTACTCTTAATTAAGGTAAATGATCATTGTCTCCAAATATTTCAAAGATAGGACAATCAATAAATTGTTTATTTTTAAAAAATCAAGTGGGATTGATCAAAAGGAGGAAGTTATTATCGAAACCAAAGAGAGATGAGTAGGGGATGCTCATGATACTAGGAAACCTAGTGAGCATCCCAAACTATCTTATGGTTGGGCTTTATATTTTTGAAATTTGAGGAGAGTTAATTGTTTGAGTTAAATTTTTTATTAGAAATCTAGGGCTTACAATTTCACAACACAAAATCGTAGAAATGCCTAAGAGGTGAGGATTTATGCTTGTATCCCACAAAGGGAAACAACAACATCGGATCCTAAATCTAGGGAGCTTTAGGGAGGGCTAAGACATGACTTAAATCTAAGGTGAAAATGGGTATATGGTTTACCTCCATAAGGGAGGATAAATCACCCGACTATTGGGCTTACAATCGCCTAGAGTGGCTGCCAAATAACTCTTCCTATGATTTTAAATACATGTAGGCAAGTCATATGCTCTGCAAGATGGCTAGGCTATTATTTATTTAGAAAGGAGACTAAGTCCTTAAACACACTCCCTAAGAGACTAGATCATGAAGGGCATGAATAATGACTTAAATCTAATGCAAATTTTGTAAAGTTTTATTTTAATTTTGGACATTTTTATTTAGCACAGGCTATGAGATTTGATATGCCTAATACATGAGAAAATTGATTATGGGCCAAAATTAGAAAGAAGGAGGTGTGTTTCCACCATGGCTCTCAAAGGTCAAGCCATTTTCTTTGGCAAAGTTGGAAGCCCTCCATTAGCAAGTGTGAAATAATATGATTTATGCATGATGTGAGACATATAATATCTAGCTAAAGGGTTGCTAAATATTTTATTATCTTGATTTATGTCCTAGGCTTTAGGTGAGGTTATAAGTTGTTTAGTTTAATTTTGAGTTGATTAATTGGATAGAAAATTTATTTTTCCCTAAGAGTCTAATCGCATCCAGACCATTCAACAACCATCAAGCAATTAAGAAACTAGGAAAATCATACCATCCTAATTGTGAAATCATAAACATAGCATCAATCAATTTATAAAATTAATGCAAACGAATAAGAGGCTGATGTGGTCGGGTACCACCGTACAACCCAAAAAGAAATGTAGGTAGCCGAGCTCTAACCTTATACAACTTGAATTACAAATGAATAATTACAATTAGAAGGAATTCATGTTATCGGGGTCTTCATTCTTCATTCTCCATTTCTCCATTTCTTCCTTTCTTCATTTCTTTCTTTCTTTTGGTTTGACTTGGGATGTAATTTCTCCAAGGCTTCACATGGTACATAAGATTTGATCTTATGACTAATGTTCATCTTAATTCCCCATAATTCATTCTAAATCTCAATTGAAAAATTTACATCAAAATGGGAAAGTTAAATCTAACCAAACCTACAAAATATAGATTAACTAAACATACCACACAACCTAAGCAGTTACATGAATAATTTGGACTTAGGACCCCACACATGGGTAACAAAGTCCACCTATCTAATTTGGGTTATGCTTAGGGGTATAAGAAACCTACATAGCAAAAGCATTTATATTTTATTACATTTCCCTTAAGCATAACTCCCTACAAAAAGCATGATTAGGCTAAAATTGGCCTAACATCTAGACTATGCACGTGCACCCTAACATCAAGTCTAAAATAATACATCACGAAATAAAATTAGGCATCAAACTATGCACCATCTTAACATAGAGCTAAAAATGGTGACTTAGCCTAATGTGTGTGCCTTTAAGTCTTGTGTGGCATGTCTTAGCTTGGCTTTAAGGTTGGAATTTTCTTAGTGTGAAATATTCAATTTAGATGGTGGTTTCATTTTAAGTGATTTAGTTAATTTATCAATTTTAATTGGTGATTTGATTTAGTTTGAATGAACCTACACTTAGTTACAAAATGTTGTGAAGAGAAGAAAAGAGAAGGGAACTTCTCTTTCATCCCAACCATAAAATATTTCTAAGGTAGATTGATGAATTTCCTTTAGTAAATATTTTATTATGTGTTTTAATTAACCCTAAGTTTAGATTTGCTCTAAATAGACCTATTTAATAAGAAAGGCATCTTAGGATTAGTTAAAGTGCATTACTACCACATGATAAACAACCATTTATTTCTTTTCACCATGTAGACCATGCACATGAATAATCCTAAGCATATCTATACATGCAATGAAAATTTTAGCACACCTTGATATGAATGCTAAAAGATATGATTTAAAAATCAATTAATTACCCATTACCTACACCACTTTAACATAGTTAACCAAGCAATTATGAGCCAACATATGATATGCAACCACATGTAAATTAAATCAACAATGCACCTAAGAAATAAAGGAGCCTAATGCAATTGGCTCACAATTATTGGTTAATTAAGCTAAAGGGTTTAATTAAGTACTTTCATAACCAACCTACACAAGTAGTTTGATTATAATTTCCTTTAGAGTTCTATTAAGTTATTGAACACCTAAGAATCTACCCAAGGATTGAAGATTAAGTTCTGGAATGATTTGGTTTTAAGTTTGATTAATTGAACTAATTAATAATGTGATTAAGCCATTAAGTAATTTTCAAATTAATTAAGTGTTTATCCAAATAAAATAAAATTAGGGGAAAGATTGAAAAAAAAATCTTAATCTCATTCCCAAAGTCCATTCATTATTTGATGATGATTAACAAGCTTAATTAGTGAATTTATCACTATTTAATAGGTTAATTTATCATTTAATTAATTAAGAAAGTGATTAGGGATGAAACAAGCAATTCCCTTAATTAATCAAGTAATAAATTCTAAGAAAAACTTGGGAGGCAGAGGTCATCCCATTAATTAATCTCAGAAAGTTTGGGATTAATTACTGAATTAATTAGAGAGTAATTAGCCTAATTACATTTCCAATAAAACCCAAATTAAATTAAATTAAATTTTTTTATTCTTCTTCTCTGAATTATCTTTAAAATGAGTGTTTATTTGTATTTTTTGGATTTTTTACAATTAATTATGAATTTTGAAAGTTTCAGATTAAAATCAAATTAATTAAGCCTAATTAATCCCTTAATCCAATCAGGCCACATGGCAGGTGATGCATCACACTTTCTACTTGGCATGATGGGATAGGTTATTTAAGTTATTACATCCATTTGCTGAGTCAGCTAGTAGAGGGCACGCTTTTTCTTTTGGTCGTCTGATCTAAAATTGGACAATCGAGATTAATCCCCCGGTGTAGGCTTAAATCGAGGGGGATTTGGCATGATCTAATCATAGCCGTCCATTCCAATCATGAAGAATTGATGGCTTGTGATCCTTTTCCTTCGCTAGCGATGAGAGACGAACACTGTTCATCTCTCCTCGTTTAATTTGAGGTCACCTGAGCTCGGATTGTGATCAAAATGATCCCGCACCATCAAAAGGAGGGGGGATGCACATCCTACAGTCAAGATCCAATGGGGTGACACTTTTCTCCAAAATGGACCAAAGCAAATTTTTCTAAGGCTACGGTTTGAAGCACTTACCTCATTGAAGGCTATCACCGGTGCTTCTAATGGAGGAGGTAGCTTCATCTAGTAGAGACAAAGCCCTATTGAAGAAATTGGATCTTGATTTGAAGAAGATGGCTCGGTTGACCAAGCTCTCCTTCAATGGTGATCAGGCTTGATTGAAGTAGTGCTTCCCGTGGCTTGGAGACTAGGGAAACGACTTGGTTGAGCTCAACGAAGTCCACAGATGGTGCTTACAAAGTTAATTTGGTTTTGATGGAGAATTGGATGAGTTTAGCTCGGGATTGATCTCCCCTATTTTGGCTTTGAGTAAAATCGAGAATGGGAAATCAATGGAGCTTGGGAAGGGCTTGAAAAAGCTTGGGGAGCTTCAACTCACTCTCCTTGGCTCTATGGAAATGAATCCTTGTCGTTTGAGTGGGAATGAGGGGGAGTATATCTCCCCCTCCTTGGATCGGATGGTGATGAGTAATTTTGCCATTTTTTATCATTGGCAAGAATTAGGTCACAATTTGAGCTGCCAAACATCCCTGTGAGTCATTTTAGGTAGTGAAGTGAAGGAGAGTGGATGCCCATGTGCTATGTGAGTGCATTTGGTGATCCAAGGGTTCAATTTCCATTAGAGGGGTCAGTTTGGCCTTGGCTTGAGTCATGGTCGACCCAAGCTCATTAGGTCATATTCACCACCCTCCTTGGTGTCTATGTGGACAACTAGGAGGATGCGAAATGGCCTTGAGGAAGAAATGATCAAATTTTAAGTGAATTTTGTCATAGGATACCCTTTGACCTAAGGAAAATTGGTCATTTAGCCATGATTTTTATTTGGGCAGATTTGAAATGATTCAAAAATGGGTTGGGCCAAATTTCAAGTGATTTGGAGTTCATTTGGTTTGAATCGGTTCAATTTGACCCATTTAGGTCAAGTTGGGTCAAATTGGGTTAGTTTGACTAATTGGTCAAATTGGGTCAAACCATGGGTTAGGTCAAGTTCAAATGATCATTTGGAGCCTAGGAGTATCATTGGTTTGGTTCAATTTGGTTTAGATTTGGTTTTGGCTTATTTAGGTTCATTTAGGTCAAATACATCAAGTTTATCATTAACATTTGACCCAATTGGTTAGGTCATGGGTTGGTTTAGTTTGGTTGGATCATTTGAAATGTATTTAATTTTAGTTTAAATCACGGTCAATTTTGGCTTTATTTGAATTTATTTTGAACTTTTGATCCAATGGTTTCATGGCTTGATTTGCATTGGTTTGATTGGATGGTCAATAAATTTGCCTTTTGGTGAATTTTGGCTTGTTTAGGTTTCATTTGGGATAAGTGTTCACTTGGTCAAAGGCTAGGTTTGACTTGGTTTGAAAGAAGGAAGCTAGGATTAGGTTTAAGCTATAGTAAGCAAGCCCTCCTAGTACCCCTAAGGCATAACCTATTCCTATGGCTAACTCTTCTAAGTCTCTAGGGTTAGGTTAAGTGTTCACCTAATCACTAGAAGTGTCTTAAGATTAAGGAACTCTCAGTGTCTAGAGGAGTCCTATGTCTAAGATGGAGAAGTTGAGAGCTCACTCCAAAAGTGAGGTCAACAACCACTAAGGGTCTCGGATACATCCAACAAAAGCATCATCAAAAGAACACTTGCTATACAGTAATTGAAAGTGAGATTGAAACCAAAATTGAAAATGAAGATGACTTTTATGAAGTCGTTCTCATAATTGATGGGGAAGTAGAAGCCAAACCAACACTTGAAGAGCTTGAAGATGGTGGGCAGACGTCTACCATGGACAAGTTGAAAGAAATTAATTTGCGGACTAAAGAAGAACCCCGTCCAACCTTCGTTAGTGCCCTTTTGCTTGACGATAGATTAAAGAAATAAAAATATTACTTTGTGAATTCAAGGATTGGTTTGCTTGGACATATTTTGAGATGCCTCTCTTATCCCTTGATGTGAAAATTCACAAACTATCTATCAATTCCAATTCAATATTAGTCAAATAAGCTCCTAGAAGAATGAGACTGGATGTTGAAGAATAAGTGGTCATGGAAACAAAAAAGCTATTTGAAGCAAGTATTTCATGAGGAGAAGTATGCATATTGGATAGCCAACATCGTTCTTGTGAAGAAGAAGGATGATCAGATTCGAGTCTGCATCGACTTTTGAGATTTAAAAAAGGCATGCCCAAAAGATGATTTCCTTCTCCTTGTGTCAGAATTGCTAATGGATAACACCTCCAACTATGACATGTTCTTTTTTATGGATGAATCATCATAGTATAATCAGATCAAGATAACTCCTAAAGATGAGGAACATACATCATTAAGAACACCAATTGATATTTATTGTTACACAGTCATGTCGTTCAAATTAAAGAATGCAAGAGCTACATATCAGGGGGCCATGACATGCATCTTCGATGAGTTAATTCATCAGAAAGTAGAATGCTACGTTGATGACCTCATCGTTAAAAACATTGATCAAAAGATCACCTTGAGGATTATCTTTGAAAGGATCAAAAAATATGATCTCAAGATGAATCCTCTCAAATGCCCTTTTGGGGTTTCCTTAGGAAAGTCTCTTAGATATGTTGTAAGACATTGAGGAATTGAAATTGACCCTAACAAAATCAAGGTGATCGTGGAGATTCCTCTATCAAAAAACCTTTGCCAACTTCGATCTTTGCAAGGACAACTCACATTCTTCGGCATTTTATATCAAGCCTGTCAAGAAGATGCCAACCTTTTATGAAGCTAATGAAAAAGAACGCTCCATTCATGAGGAATGCCAAGAAGCATTTGAGAGAATTAAAAAATATCTACTTAGTCCTCCAATTCTATTAAAAGAAACCTTTTGTCTTATACACTGCAGCCTTAGAGGAGTCCCTTGAGGACTTTACCTACACAACACAATGAAGAAAATAAAGAAAGTGCATTATACTACATCAGTCGAAGATTAATAGGAGCCTAAATATGCTATTCTCCTATAAAAAAATATTGTTTAGCACTATTAGTCTAGAAGCTTCATCATTACATGCTTTATCATAAAATCACACTAATCTCAAAGGTCAATCAGCTGAAGTTCTTGAAAACAAGACCAATATTGACAGGTCATTTAGCTCGATGGGTAGTACATATGTACCCCAGAAAGCACTAAAGGGATAGGTCCTTGCAGACTTCCTTGTTGCACTTCTATCCAGTTGACTCATCACTTAATGATGACTTGGCTGATGAGTAGATTCTATTTATTAATGAAAGAAAAAACTTACAAATCTGGGAGATGTATTTTAATGGATCGTCATCGGTCAAGCTAGCACAACCTCAGAACTTTACCAAGGCACGAGCCGGTATTGGCCTCATTTTTATAATGCCTGAAAGAGGCATCATAAGACATTCATATGGCTTGACTGAACCTCAAACCAATAATGAAGTAGAGTATGAGGCTTTGATAGCAGGTCTTGAAGAAGCTATTCCCATAGGTATCCAAAATTTGCAAATTTTTGGGGAGTCTCAGCTGATCATCAATCAAGTTTTGGGAATCTATAAGATCACCAAGCTTGAGTTAGGCTATTATCATAAACAAGTTCTTGAGCTAATGACACAAATTTTGAATGTTACATTGACTCGAGTCTCTCGATCCAAAATTAATAAAGTAGACTGCTTAGCTAAACTAGCCAAAGAATGGCAAGCGTGAATGACGAGCATGTGTTGATAGAAGTTTTCATCCAGTTCTATAGCCAGTGAATCTATATTCCCTGCTGGAAGAGGGATCATCAAGTGTAAACCAACTGGATGCAATTTTGATTGATCCTCACACTCTGTTCAAAATATTTAAAACTAAATAATAGAAGCATCCTCAAAAAGAACATAAATTTGAAGTACTTTTAGAAGTACAACAAGAAACCTTCATAGTAGAAGAACTAGATGATTGGAGACAACCCTTCATCAACTATTTTAAAGAAGGTAAATTGCCAAGCACCAATCATTAGCCTCACAAATGGAGAAGAGAATACTACGATATGCTTATGTCAATGATACTTTGTATCACACATCTTTTGAACAGATGTAGCTACGATGTTTGGGAAAGGAGGAAGCTAATAAAGTGATATCTAAAATTCATGAAGGATTTTGTAGTGGACATTAATTAGGTCCTAATATGGCAATCAAAATTAAGAGGATGAGTTATTATTGGCCATCAATGGTGAAAGATTATATCGACCATGCAAAAAGGTCTTATGAATGTCAAGTCCATGGCAATATCATTCATTAACCTCCGAATCCATTGCATCCAACGGTCACATCTTGGCCATTTGAGTGTTGGGGAACAAACATAATCGGACCTATTGATCCACCATCATCACCAAGTCATCACTTTATCTTAGCACAACCGAGTATTTTTTCCAAGTGGGCTGAAGCAGCTCCATTAAAAGAAGTTACTCCTGATAGTCATTAGCTTCTTCACTCATAATGTTGTCTATAGATTCAGTATACCACAACGAGTCATCTTAGACAATGACCCAGCATTCAAGAGTGCAAAGATCTATAAATTTGTTGATTGATACAAAATTGATTGGTGATATTCATCAATTTATAATTCAAGAGCCAATGATTTGGCAGAAGCTTTTAATAAAATACTGATCAAGCTACTCTAAAATATCCTCATGAGGAACAAAATAGAGTGGCATATCAAAATACTCGAGCATTATCGGCATATAGGACTACTTACAAGATGCCTACTAAAGCCACTCATTTTGCTTTAACTTTTGGAGTCGAAGCAGTTTTGCCACTAGAAGTCAAACTATTATCACACTAGGTAGCTATCCATTGTAATCTCACTCAAGAAGAGAATGTCCATTTACGAATGGAAGAGCTTGACTTACTTGACGAAATCAGACTTCAGGCCCAACAAACCTTAGAAATCTATCAAGAAAGAATATCTAAAGCCTTTGATGGAATAGTGCATCCTTGAAATTTCCAAAGAGGAGAGTTGGTCTTAGTGCTGAGAAGATCGATAATCCTTCACAAAAGAATTGATGGGAAATTTGAAGCTAATTGAGAAGGCCCTTACATCATAGAGAAGGTATACAAAGGAGGAGCCTACTAGCTTATTAATTTGAGTGGTCAACAGCCTATGCCACCTATTAATGGTTATTATCTGAAGAAGTATCATGTCTGAATGCATATGATTGCATTATTAGATAAACATTATATTCATGACTCCTTATATTATATTGTGGTGTTTATTTTTAGATATATAAATATGGAGGGACACCAATGAGATCCTGATGTATGATATCAAAGAATAGTGCACTATCTCTAAAGATAGAAATCACACCCTATAATGGACCTAATCACCTAATAAGGACTCCTAAGGCATGATGGGTCTCTAATGTACCGTAGATTTTTCCCTACTTTACATGTGCAAAGTTTTATTTAAATTTCTAAAGTTTTCTATGAGGCAAGCCTCATAGTTAATTCCTAAGGAAGGTGAGTTCCTTAGAATACTCTCGATTAAAGTAGACAATTATTATCTCCAAAGATTTCAAAGATAAGACTATCAATAAATTGACTATGTTTGGAAAATCAAGTGGCATAGATCAAAAGGAGAGAGACTTATTATCAAAGCTAAAAGATGATGAGTAGGGAATGCTCATGATATTAGGAAACCTAGTGAACATTCCAAACTATCCTATGGTTGGGATTTATATATTTGATTGAAGAGAATTATTTGTTTGAGCTAAAATTTTATTAAACAATTAGGACTTATAATCCCACAATACAAGATTGTGAAAATGCCTAAGAGGTGAGGATTTATGCTTATAGCCTGAGCAAAAATAAGAACCGCAAATCTTAAATCTAGGGAGCTTTAGCGAGGGCCAAAGCACACCCTAAATCTAAGGCAAAAAATGGGTATTTGGTTTACCTCCACATGTGAGAGTAAACCACCCAACTGTTGTGCTTATAACTACCTAGAGTGGCAGCCATCTAACTCCTCCTACATTTTAAAACCATGTGGTTAGGTCATATTTTTTGCAAGATGGTTAGGTTGTTATTATTTAGAAAGAAATTAAAGTCCTTAAACCCACTCCTTAAGAGACTAGAGCTTGAGTGGTATGAATAATGACTTAGTCTAATGTAAATTTTATTAAGTTTTATTTAATTTTGTCTCTTCATTTTGATAAAGGCCATGACATTTTATATGCCTAAATGCATGATGAAATGGGTTATTATTAAATAAAAGAAAAGAGGTATTTTTCACCATAAGGGAGACCTTCAAAGGTCAAGTCTTCCCCTATCATGTAAGGATGAAAACCCTCTCTTAGCAAGAATGAAATAAGATGATATGCATGATATTAAGCATTGAACAATCAGCTAAGGGGTTGCTAAATATTTTTAATTTTCTTGATTTAATACCTAGGCTTTAAATGAGGTTATGAGTTGTTTAAAAAAATAGTTATGAGTTTTTATTGGGATAGAAAAATTAATTTTTCCCTAAGAGCCTAATAAGATCCAGGCCACACATTAAATCATCATACATGAAGAAACTAGAAAAATATATGCCATTTCTATTACACAATTATAAACAAATCATCAAACAATTTATAAACCCAATGTTAAAGAATAATAGGATGGTGCGGTCGGGCACTGTCGTACAACCCAAAAAGAGAAAATGGGTAGCCGAGCTTTGCCCTTATATAACTCGATATATGAAAGAATAATCCTCCATTTTCTCATTTGATTTACTTCATTTGATTTGGTAGGCTTCTAGTCATCACACGACACCCCATGATTAAACCTTCTAGCCAATGTTCATTCTTAACTCCCATAATACTTAACCAAATTCCTAATGCAAAATTACATCAAAAATAGGAAAAGTAAATCTAAGTATACCTACGAGATAAGTGTTATCTAAACGTACCATACAATCCAAGTAGTTATATGAATAATTTGGATTTAACACCCTGCACATGGATAACAAAGCCCACTTGTCCTAATTTAGATTATGGGTTAAGCAATCTACAAAAGTGAGTATTTATATTTATTTTAAGCACAATCTCCTGCAAAAAATATGATTAGGCTAATCACGACCTAACATCCAGTCCATAAAACAGACACCCAAACATCCAATCTATAATAATACATCACAAAATAACCATACATCAAACCATCCATCACCCTAACATTAAGCTTGAAATGGTGACTTAATCTAATATATGTGTATTAAGACTTAAGAGACATGTTCTAACTAGGCTTTAGAGTTATCATTCTCTAAGTATGAAGGACATTTAATTATAAAGGGTGATTTCACTTTAAGTGGCTTAATGGATTTGCAAGTTTTACTTAAAGTTTTCTTTTGTTTCATTTTGCCTATACTTAACAAATAAATGTTATAAAGAGAAGAAAAAAAGGATCACTCTTTTTCAACCCTACCTTAAGTCACATCTGAAGCCAATTAATTAATAAATTTTTTTTAATGAATGGCTTATTACACATTTAAATTAGTCCTAGATTTAGGTTTACTTTAATAAGAAAGGCATCTTAAGATTAATTGGAATTAATTACTATCACATAACACATATTTGTTCATTTATTTCTTTCATATAGCATGCATATGATTAAGTCCTAAACATAACTATACATGTAATTTATATCTTAGCACACTTAAATGATGAATGTAAGCAAATGTACTTGGAATTGATGTTTCATTTGGTTGAATTATTTTATCATATTAATTTAAAGCTCTATCTAAATTCTTATACAAAAGCATAAGAAAAGAACTTCAAATTATATGATTAATCAATCCAACCATTTGAACTATGAATGCATATCTTTTTAATAAAAAGAGGGGGGTTTACATTCATTAGCTAGCCACACATTCAAATTTATGAAAGTTTTAAGTAAGTACGTCATCATTGTTCTGCACCAAGGGAGTGAGGTAGGAACCTCCTTGGGGCTACTTAAATCCGTGCATCCCCAGAATGTCCAGACTAATATACCACTATCCTTAAATATGTATGGATGTATAAGCAACTATAGGAATAGGAAACCATGCAAAAGTAGAGTTTGATTTAATTGATTTATTTATGTGAATGAAGTGAAGGTCTATCTAAATTCTGATGTTAAGGTGCATAAGAATGAAATCAAATGAGTACATCGCCATTCTTCTGAACCAGGGAAGCAAGGTAGGAACCTCCTTTGGGCTACTTAAAGCTGTGCATTCCCGGAATGACCAGACTAATATACCCATAAACATTCAAACTTATGCAAATCAACACATGAATGGAAGATAGACACTTTACTTCATACACTAAGCTTATATTCACATGCATTTTCTATGTATATATAACTAAAGTCACAATACATATTATTCATTAATAAGCTTTTAAAAATACATTTAAGATTTAATAGTGATAATAGCCACACATATTTCTAATTAAGTCAACACTTGCAAATTTGACATAAAGGGAAACCATTTTATTTAATTAATTTTTGAAAGAAATGGATGCATGACTACAAGTGGCATATAATATTTTAACATGATTGGAAAGAAATAAAGAAACACAAGCATGTAATTTCATTCAATCCAACTAATTCATAAGGACAATCACATTAAACAAGCTTATTTAAAATAAACCAAAGTTTCTTTAAACCATTTTTAATTTCATGTTTGATTCGATGTAAGGGATGTGAAAGAGGTTTGCTAATCCTTGTCTCATTCCCCATGTGTGAGTCAATTTGATTTAATGAAAAGGAATTAAATTAATTTTATGGCTTAATTAGGTTGAAGTATGAATTAGATCAATCAATTAAATCCTTACCTATATCACCTTTAGTTAATTAACTAATTAATGATGAGCCAACATGATATGCAACCACATAGAAAGTAAATTAGCAATGCTCCTAAGGAATGAAAGGGGCTTAATGCAATTGGCTCATGATTAATAGTTAATTAGGCTTAAGGGATTTAATTAATTATTTTTTTGATTTTCTCACACATGTAAGCTAATCATAATTTCATTAAACTTCTTTAGACTATTAAACATCTAAAGAACTACCCAAGGTTGATTAAATCAAAGTTAGGGATGAATTGGATTTTTAATTAATTTAATTAAACCCTTAATTAGTTAATTAAATCCTTTGATTATATCTTAGTTAGGATAATGAAATTAACTTAGGGAAAGAGATCACGGAAGAGGCCTCAATATCAATCCCTAAGTCATTTCAAATAATCAATTAAGCTCTGAAATAATTAGATTCCCTTTTTAATTGAATAATTAAGTGGCTAATTAATTACTTAAGCTTTAATTAATTTGAAACAAATGAAGAGGCTTAATGAAATAGTCATAAGGAGTGAACCCAAACCATTTCCCTAAGACTTTTCACTATTAACAGATGGCAATACGCTTGATCAATTAATTAATTCTCTGTTCATTTGCTTAATTATCATTAATTAAGGTAGGAGAGTTATTAATGATTAATCAATCAATTTTCCCAAGTAACTATCTAATAAATCCAAAGAAAAATAGGGGAGGCAGATGTCATCCCCTTAAACATCTCTGGAAAGTTTGAGATTAATTGGATAATTAATTAGAGAGTAATTAGGCTAGTTAAATTTTTAATTAAATTTTAATTAAACATTTATTACTCTTCAAAATTAATTAATAATAATTTTAATAGATTCATCTCTAAAATACCTATAAAATGAGTCCTCAAATTTTTTTTGGATGTTTCTATTATTAGTTATGAATTTTGGAAGTTTCAAGCTTAAAATGGATTAATTAACCTAATTAAAGCCTAATCATCCCATGGTTGCGATGCATGCTTTCCATGTGGCTTCGAGATAGACTATTTGAATAGTCACATTAGGACGCTGACTTAGATTGTAGTGGATGTGCTTTCCTATGGACCATCCAATCTAAGATCGGACAACCATGATTAAATCTATAATTTTGAAGGAAAAAAATCAAGTGATCTACGTGTGATCCACTTAGAGTCATCCATTCCTATCACACAGAATGGATGGCTCATGATCTATCTTCTACGAGTGAGGAACGATGGAGCCCATCCACCATGGATCGCTCGATTTGAGCTTACCCGAGATCGGATCCACTCCAAACTCAACCCACACCTTCGTGTGAAGGATCTACAAGGATCCAATGGCTAGGATGGGCTCAAATGCAAGTTTCCTTCACAAAGCTCCAAACTATTTTCATATAAGGGTTTATTTTAATGACATACCTCACCGGAGCTTATGACTGGCAGTTCCAACAATTGAGGAAGCTTTGTTGGTAGAAATGAAGCCTCATTGAGCTGCACAAGCTTTGATTTGAGGTGGATCGCTCGAAAGACCAAGCTCCTCCCTTTGAGGGTTCGACCTTGATCAAACTTACACTTGGAGGGGATTTGGAGCTAGAAAAGGCTAGAATGGCTTAGATGACACACAATGATGGTGTGTGTGAGTTTAATTGAAGTTTGATGGAGTGGAGAAGAAGCATGAATTGGAAGTACCCTCCCATGTTTCAGTTTCACATGGGAGAGAGAAATTTTGATCGAGGGAGGCTCGGGAAGGCTTGAAAATGCTCTAAGAGATTTTGTTTCTCAGTTGGGGGTTTAGAGAGTGAAAATGGTCATGAATACCTCTTGAATTGAGGAGGTATACCCTCAATCTCACTTGATGGATAAATAGGATCCATCCCAGCTCCACCCATTTCACCAGGTCACTGGTGCTGAGGGAAGGATGCTGTATTTCAGAGGTTTTTTGATTTGCTCCTAGAAGTAGGTGTCAGGTTAGAAGTTGATATGTGGCAAGAGGAGAAAGTGGACTTTGCTTCTTATGGAAATAATTAAATGCAAATGAGGTTTGTATAATGGTTAATGCCCTTGGATTGGGTCTCACTTGGATTTGGGTTGGTTTGGCAGTGATCTAGGACTAGTTTGGGTTGGGTTTGGCCAGCTCCTAGGGTCCCATGGGTTGGTTTCGCTTCAATTGGTCAAAATTGGCTCATTTGGGTTCATGTTGAGTTAGGTTGACCAATTAGTCAAATTAGGTCAAACCAAGGCTTGTGTTAGGTTCATATAATTATTTGGAATGTTTTTGTTCAATTGATTTGTGTTGGTTTGGCTTAGGTTTGGTTTTGGCTCATTTGGATTCAAATGGGTCAAATGGGTCAAGTTGAAAAATTTGACCAACTTGACCAAATTGAGTTGGGTTAGGTGTTGGTTCAAGTTCAATTGTTCAATTGAAAATGATTATAGGTTTTGGTTTGATTTTATTTGGGTTTAATTTAGATTTTGGCCAATTTGACCCTTTAGGTCAATTTGGGCTAGGTTGAGTCAAGTTGACCAATTGGTCAAATTGGCTTGATCATGACTTTGGTCAAGTTCAATAAGTGATTTGGAATGAACTTGAGCCATTGGTAGTAATAAATTTGGGTCAAATCATGATTTGACTTATTTTAGTTTTTTAGGTTGATTTGGATAATCTTAGGTCAAATGGTCTATTGGACTTGGTTTGGCTTAATTAAGGGTTTGATCATGTTCAATCAATGATTATGAGTTGGTTTGAAACAATGGTTTCAATTAATTTGATATATGGTGGGTCTTGGCTATTTTGGGTTTCATTTGGGCTAAAGGTTGACTTGGTCAAAGGACTAAGTTGACTTGGTTTGCCAATTCAAGGTAGTTGATCACCCTAAGATGATTTTTGGTCATGATATGAGGTTAGGATGGGTTTGGTTCAAACCAATTTGGGTTGGATTAGAAATTGGCTCAAAAAGGTCTTTTAAGTCACTTTGGGTCAAGTGGACCTAAATGGGTCAGTTGGTTTGGTTTTGGCTTGATTCAAATTTAGTTGAACTCATATATGAGCCTAGGATTGAAATATAAATTCAACTACAATCAATTTAGGCTATGATATATTTTGACTCATTTGAAGTTTTCAAGTCAAAAAGGCTAACTTGGGCTTGACTTGGGTTTGGTTTGATAATTGTAGTTTATATTTATATTTGGGTAAGTAATTGAAGGAATGATTGATTCATGAAGAAGTCCATTCCATGGTTTGAATTGATTTGAGTATCATTTAAGTTATCTTAAAAGAGATAAAATTGAAATTTGATTTGGTGATTTGGTTTTTGCCATTTATTTATATTTGTAAATATAATGAAGATATATATGTTTATAAGAAAATCACTGAGTTTGTAGATTTAAAATAAGTCTAAAATGTTGGTCAAAAGGCTTAAGTAGGAATTGTTTAATTTGATTTATTCATTGAGGATAGGTTTCATTTATATTTGTGAATATAAATGAATGAATAATTGATTTATAAAGTAACCAATTGATTTGAGTTATGATTTGATTAAGCTTATGGAGGTAAGTCCATATGACTTAAGGAAGGTCTTGATTTGGTTTGATTTAGTTTGATTTGGTTTGGCTCATTTGAATTTTGATTTCATTTATATTTGTGAATATAAATGAAGGAATGATTGATTTTTAAAGAAATCAATCATGTTTGATTTGGTTTAAAGGGGGTTTTGGCTAAGCATAGGAGGGTGGTTCATATGGCTCAGGAAGGGATTTTGGAATTTAAATTTGATTTTTGGGCTTCAATCATTTGGGTTTGATAATTTGGGTTCAAATTTGATCTTAGATTGAATGGATATTTGAGAAAATCAATTGAATTAGGGTTGATTTAAATTTGGTTAAGGCTAAGTCCATAAGATAAAATCAACGGACTTAGGAAGGGTTTTGGAATTTAAATTTGATCATGGGGTTCAATCATTTGATTTGGAATTAATTTATGATTTTGATTTAAATTTGAGGTTGAGTTTGAGGAAGGAAGCATGGATTGTGTTTAAGCCATAGGGTAGGCAAGTCTACCTAAGTCCCTAAGGCATGACATATTCCAATGGCTAAACTTCTAAGTCTCTAGGCTTAGGTTAAGTGTTCACCTAATCACTAGAAGTGTCTTAAGACTAAGGAACTCGTAGTGTCTATAAGAGTCATAGATCTATGATGATGAAGTTGAGAACTCACTCTAAAATGGTTGCATATATATATATATATATATATATATATATATATATATATATATATATATATATATATATATATATATATATATATAAAATATAAAAATTCTCTTACATTACAAGAATACATTTTCGAGTTGTGATGAAATTTCACCTCAAGATAGGGGTATTTTTATATATTTATTTAGGTTTATATCGTGCTTTCTATTGATATCCAAAGATGAAAGTATATATATACAATGATCGACAATAAGTCTCATCTAATCTTAGCTCAAATTCTCCTGTTAGAAAGGGGGCATTTTTTAAAATTTTTATATTAGAAAAGCACTTATGTCTATTTTGGGTTGACATCACGACTTGTGCTGAAATCCCCAAATAACATTTAAAGTTATATTTTCTTAAGTCGCAAGTGGCTATGCGAATAATAGCCTAAGTCACGCTCACTTAGGACAAGTAGAATACAACTACAAAAGCTAGAGGTTCACCTCCTAAACTCATCAAAATTTCAAAGTTTCAGAGAATAGGCTTCCAAGTTTTCTTGGACTCAATAAGTTCAAACATAGCCGAGTCACCACCAAGCTATAAAAGAGAGATCTGAAGAGTCTTTCAAATTAATTGATGAATCAAGATAGGGTCTGAGGAGGTGACCTTCAATTCTAGATAATCTTAGATCAAGATCAATATTAACAAACATGTTAGTATTATGATCCTTTTTTAGAGGTAACCATAGCATCGCATAACTTCAATAATAAATGAAAGTAGCGAGCTATCTTGAAGTTTGTAAAAGCTATGGAGAGAATTTTGTAGTCAAGTCCATTTACACCCGTGTTAGGCGATGGCTTCTTGCCATGAACTCATCTTGAAGACTAGGTCATTTTCTCGCATCCTTCAACAAGTCCACCAAAAGAAACAAATAAAGGATTGAAGGTATGGACATCTTCCTGACAAGTCAATTCGAACAATTCAGGTTAATCTTTCAACAAGTTCACCAAAGAAAAAAGCAAAGGGTCGAAGGTACACATTCTCTTGGCAAGTCAATTCAGACAAATCAAGTTAATCTTTCAACAAGTCCACCAAAGCAATAAGCAAAGGACCGAAGGTATGTACATTCTCATGACAAGTCAATTCAGACAAATCAGGTTAATCCTTCAACAAGTTCACCAAAGTAATAAGCAAAAGACCGAAGGTATGTACATCCTTCTGACAAGTCAAGTTAAACAAATCAGGCCAATCCTTCATCAAGTCCGTCAAGCTCGAAGCTAGGGCAGAAGGAACCTAGATCACAAAATAGATAAAATTCTTCCTTCACCAAGCCTACTAAGCATGAAGCTAAGGCAAAAGGAGGATTAAAGATACAAACCATTAAGATGAGACCTTTGATATCAGAGCATTAAGCTTATGGCCGAAGGTATCTCTCTTCTTACTTGATGAGTCAATATAGGCAAATTAGGTCAAATCAAATATTATATGGTCAACTAGTTTGCAAAAAATATGATCTGCTTCATATGCGCACAATATTTGTTGGGGGCATTTGTTGACCTATAAGTAATTTCTATATGCTCAATCAAGTAAATATATTTTGTAGCATCATAAAATAAGAGTTGAATGCATATGAATGGTGGCGGGTGGACTCAATGTAACCCCTCTCACCTTAAAATTTTTTTGCCATTTATTATTGTCTTAAAATATAAATTTTCCCCTCCAGAAAAATAACGCTAGTTCTGATACTGATCGTGGCCAAAATTGATCGAAATGACCTCCGTTCGATGAACGGACTTCTCCATCACGTTTAGAACATCAAAATTGATCAGAATATACATTCTGCATAATCCAATAGTAGATCGATCAAGAAAGAGGGCCGTCGATGCACTGACATACATATCAAAGTCAGGAAGCTGCAATGATGCCTTCATTCATGAAATTGATCATGTTGTTAGCGTAAACACATCAAAACCTATCAAATGAAGCTATTTGCGTTTAATTGGGGAGTCAGATGAATGTGGTGAAGTGATGGACGTAATTTTGAAGTGAGATTGACGATTGATCGACTTGACCCCACTATCATGAAATAGGTAAGGGTTTAATTAATTGATTTAATTCATATCTTAACCTAATTAAGCCATAAAATCAATTTAATTACTCTTAATTAAATCAAATTAACTCATACATGGGGAATGGGATTAGGATTAGTAAACCTCTTTCACATCTCCTAAATCAAATCAAACATGAAATCAAAAATGGCTTTAAGAAACTTTGGTTTACTTTAGATAAGCTTATTCAATGTGATTGTCCTTAGGAATTGGTTGGGCTAGATGAAATTACATGCTTGTGTTGCTTTATTTCATTCCAATCATGTTAAAATATTGTATGTCACTTGATTCATGCATTCATTCCTTTCAAAAATTAAATAAATAAAAGTTATTTCCTTTATGTCAAATTGCATGTGTTAACTTAACTAAAAATATGTGTGGCTATTATAACTATTAAATCTAAAATGTATTTTCAAAAGCTTGTTAATGAATAACAAGATATATTGTGACCTTAGTTATGTATACATAGGAAATGCATGTGAGTATAAGCCTAGTGTATGAAGTGAAGTCTCTTTCTTACATTCGTATGTTGATTTGTATTAGTTTGAATGTTAATGGGTATATTAGTCTGGACATTCCAGGGATGCATGGTTTTAAGTAGCCCCAAAGAGATTCCTACCTCACTCCCCTGGTGCGGAATAATGGCGACGTACCTGTTTGATTTCATTCTTATGCATCTTAACATTAGAGTTTAGATAGAGCTTTAATTCATTTACACAAATAAATCAATTAAATAAAGCTCTACTTTCGCATGGTTTTCTATTCTTATAGTTACTTATACATCCATTTGTATTTAAGAATAGTGGGTATATTAGTTTGGACATTTTGGAACACACTGCTTTAAGTAGCCCCAAGGAGGTTCCTACCTCACTCCCCTGGTGCAGAACAAAGGCAATGTACTTGCTTAAAACTTTCATACATTTGAATGTGTAGCTAGCTACTGAATGAGAACCCCCTTTTTCTATTAAAAAAAGGGACATGCATTCATATTTTGGATTATTTAATCATATGATTTGGAGTTCTACTCTTATGCTTTTGTGTAAGAATTTAGATAGAGCTTTAAATTAATATAATTCAACCAAATGAAACATTAATTCTAAGTACATTTTCTTATATTCATTATTTAAGTGTGCAAAGATATAAATTGCTTGTATAGGTATGTTTAGGAATTAACCTTATGCATGCTATGTACATGATGGAAGGAAATGAAAAAAATATGTGTCATGTGATAGTAATTAATTCCAATTAATCTTAAGATGCCTTTCTTATTGAATGAGATTGCTTAAAGTAAACTAAACTTAGGATTAATTTAAAATATGTAATAAACTATTCATTGAAGAGAATTGATCAATTAATTTACTTTAGATGTGAATTAGGGTAGGGATGAATAAGGGTGATCCTCTCTATTCTTCTCTTTATAACTTTTAGTTGTTAAGTGTGGGTCAATTGAAACAAAAGAAAACACTAAGTAAAAATCTATAAATTAATTAAATCATTTAAAGTGAAACCACCCTTTATAATTAAATACATGTTGACCTTATTTTTAGGATGAGCTCTCAACCCCTCCATCTTAGACATAGGACTTCTCTTAGACCTTAAGAGTTCTTTAGTCTTAAGACTCTTTTAGTGGTTCGGTGAACACTCAACCTATCACTAAAGAGACTTAGAAGTGTTAGCCATAGGAATAGGTTATTCCTTAGGGGTGTTAGGAAAATTTGCTTACCCTATAGCTTAACCCAAATTCCTCACTTTCTCCCTTCAAGTCAAACTCAAATCAATTTCAACTTGAATAATTTTCTCCAAACACATATAAACTCCAACTCTAACTCAAACCTTGAACCAATTCAATCTCAAATAATGAATCTACAATTTGAACTGATTGAAATGATTGAAATTCCAAGTTCAAAATATTTCCTAAGTCCTTTGATTCCCTCTCATGGACTTAGCCTAAATCAAATCTAAATCAACTAAAATTCAAAGAATTTTCTCACAACCCATTTATATTCACATATATAAATAAATATAAATCCAAATCAATCAAACTAAATTCAAAATTCAAAACCAAATCAAAAATATTTCTAAGTCATTTTGATTTTGTCTTATGGACTTAGACTAAATCAAATCTAAATCAATTCAAATTCAAGGAATTTTCTCAAAACCCATTCATATTCTCATTTATATCCATAAGTATAAATGAAATATACATTCACATATCCAAAAAGCAATTCAAAACTCAAATCCAAATTCAATCAAAATTCAACCTAAGCCTTTCAAGTCAAATTCTTGAACTTAGCCAAATCAAATTCAAATCAAGCCAAACCCTTGATTTTTCTCATGATTCAATCAATCCTACAATCATGAATCCAAATATAAACACAAACTCCAATCATCAAACCAAAACTAAATTCAAAAATCAAACCCAAGTTTCATCCTTTGAACTTGAACTTATCAAATTCCTCAAAACCCATTTGACTTCAAATCACTTGCAAATGGATTTATATTCCAATCATAAGTCCATATGTGAGTTCAATCAAACTCAAATCAAGCATTGACCAAGCCATTTGACCTATTTAGGCTCACTTAACTCAAAGTGACTTAAAGTACCCCTTATGAGCAAATTCTAATCCTACCCAAATTGGATTGAACTAAGCCCATCTAAGCCTCACATTGTGAGCAAAAATCATCATAAAATGATCAATCACTTAAATTGTTCAAACCAAGTCAAATCTAAGGGTTGACCAAGTTAACACTTAGCCAAAATGAAACCTAACTAGCCAAAATCTAACATAGGCCAAATTGATTGAAACATTGATCAAAACTCATTCATGACTAATGTTTGAACTTGACCAAGTCATCATTTGAGCCTAACCTAGCCCAATTGGTCACTTGACCCAAGTTGACCCAACTTGACCTAAAAAGTCAAAATGTGTAAAAACTTAATCTAAACCAAATTGATTGAAACCAATGGGTCGAGTTCATTCCAAATCACTTGTTGAACTTGACCAAAGCCCCAATTGGCCAACTAGACTCAACCTAGCCTAATTGACCTTGAACCTAACTTGACCTAAAGGGTCAAATTGAGCCAAATCCAAATATAAACCAAATTGATTGGGAGCAAAGATACCAATCCACTTCAAATGATCAACCAAATATAAACCAACCTATGACCTAACCCAAATAGGTTAAATGGGTCAAATTGGTCAACTTGACCCATTTTACCAAAATGAAATCAAATGAACCAAATTCAAATGTAAATCAAATTGAACCAAACTAATGATGTCAAAACATTTCAAATGGTCCAACCCTTGGTTTGACCCAATTTGACCAATTGGTCAACTTGATTTAAGTTGACCCATTGACCTAAATGGGTCAACATGAGCCAAATCAAATCAAACCAACTCCAAATTTAATGAAACTTGGCCTAACCCATTTTTCAATCATACCAAATATATTCAAACTAAAATCAAGGTCAAATGACCATTTTACTTCTAGGCCATAAGGTAACCTAAAATCAAAACCACTTGGAATTTGGTCAATTCCTTTTCATGGGCACTTGGCATCCTTTTAGTGGACCAAATGGTCACTAATGGACATGATGCACATGACTCATTAGGTTTGGGTTAGCCAAACCCAACCCAAGGTCAAAATCGACCACCCCCATGGAAATGAGCACATGGGAATCCTTCCTCCACTCATTTCAAGCACATGGCACTCCACCACGACCTCTCTTTGGCCAAACTGAATGCAATGCCACCCTAAACGGCCTAACAAACTCACTCAAGGAGGTTAATTGGATCAAAATGGTGAAGGAGCTTGCGGCTGTCCGATCCTTCAAGGGGGAGATATACTCCCCCTAATTTCACTTGAATTCTATTCTCTCCTATTCGATTGAAGCATAGGAACTCAGAGAAAGTGATTCCAAGCTCCCCCAAAGTTTCCTAGGCATTTTCCATTTCCCCATTTTTGGATTTATTTAAACCAAAAATAAGGGAGCTCAAGTGAAAATCCAGCTTAGTCAATACTCAAATTTTGTCTAATTAACTTTGCAAGCACCTTGAGGGAACTCAATCAAGCTCACCCAAGCCTTCACACAAGTTCTTCAAGCAAGGGAGGTGGTACTTCGATCAAGGCTGCAAGGAATTCAATGTGAGCTTGGTCCATAGAGAGATCTACTCAACCCCAAGGCTTGAAACTTTCAACAGACCTTCGTCTCCACTAAACGAAGCTACCTCATCAAACTCGAGTGCCGGTGATAGCCCCCGATGAGGTATGCCCTCAACCCGAGCTTAAATTAGCCATGGCCTGGTCCTTTATGAAAGAAATTGTCACCTCATGAGAATTTCACTGTTAGATGTGATCTCCCTTACATGATGATGGTGTGGGTTGAATTTGAGTTTAATCTGAGCTCAATCGAGCTCAAATCTTGCCCTAAATGGTGGATGGATGTCCTCTCCTGCAGGGAAGATCAGTGATGGATCATGGGCCATCCATCCATTTTAGATGGAAGACCATGATCAAGACGAATAGGATCCATGGATTAACCCCTTAAGAACTACAATTTGATCTCAGGCATCCGATCCTTGATCAAATGGATGGAGAGAAAGAGCGTAGCGCTGCCACTGACATGAAATTATGATGTGACAACTTAAAAATCTGTGCGTTCGCCTCCACGTCGATGTGATTAGCCATGTAATTAAGGGATTAATTATTTAATAATCATTAAAACTTCAAATATTCATAATTAATTATAAAAATATCAAAAAATACAAAATAAAAAACATTGGAAAGGTAATTTAAAGATAAATATTTTAAAATTAATTTCACTTGATTTTGAAAAGAGATATTTTCTATATTAAAGTTTTATTGAGAATGTAAGTACATTATTTACTCTCTAGTTATTCCACTGATTAATTCCAAACTTCCTAGGTTTGATTAATGGGATGACCTCTGCCTCCCATGATTTTTTTGGAATTTATTAATGACTTAATTAGGGTACTTGCTTGACTCATTCCTAATTACACTCTTAATCCAATAAATGGTTAATTAACCTTTTAAAGAGTGATAAATTCACCAATTAACTTTGCTAATTGCCTTAGGACAGTGAGTGAAGTTAAGGAATGAGATTAGGGATTCTTTCCCATATCTTTTTCCCTAAGTTTATTTTATTTGGTTTAAAATCTAATTAAAGTGCAAAATTAATTAAATAATTTAATCATTTAATAAATGGCTTAATTAATCAAAAATTTAAAATTTAAACATTCTAAAACTTAACCAATTCATCTTGGGTAGATGCTTAGGTGTTCAATAACCTAAGTAGCTTAAGGAAATAAAAATCTAACCCATATGTGTGGAAAGGGTTATGAAAGTACTTAAATTAAACCTTTTGACTTAATTGATCATTAATTATGAGCAAATTATATTAGGTACCTTTCTTTCCTAGGATGCATTACTGATTTAAATTCCTTGTGTAGTTTTATGTCATATCATTGGCTCATAATTTTTTGATTAAATATTTTAAAGTGGTATAAGTAAGGGGTAATTAACACACTTAATTCACACCTTAACCTAACCAAGGCATAAAATTGATCTAATCACCTAAAAATTGAACTTAAATAAATTACTCATGGGAGAATGGGTTAGGACCAGCATACTCATCTCATATTTCTCAAATTAAAATCAAACTCAAACAAAATTCAAACTCTCCTTAAAATAACTTTGATTTACTTTAAATAATCTTATTCATAGGACTGTCTTTAGGAATTAGTTAGGGTGAATGAACTTACATTTCTTTCATCACTTTATTTCTTTCCTAGCATGCTAAATGTGTATGCCATATGAAAATCATGCATTCATACTTTTCAAAAATCAAATTAAGAATGACATGTTTCCTTTATGTCAAATTGCATGTTTTGGCTAAAGTAAGAATATGAATGGCTATTATCACTATTAAATCTAAAATTATTTTCAAAACTTATAAATCAATTATCAAAATTGAAAGGTATGCTACTTATGATTATTTATAAGTTTGCATGTGAGTAGAAATATAAACATGTGCATAGTGTGGTTTTCCTTCTCCTTTCTTTTAGAATTGTTTTGAATAGGATTTGGTAAAGTGTATAGTTCAATTGAAAAGAACATAACACATACTTAAGTCCATTCCTATTCATTCCTATGTTATTACTTAAGCAGGAAATCTATACTTATACATATAAATTGCATAAACAAATCAAACAAATAAATACAAACTTTTGCATCTTTCTTTTTTCCTTTCATTTCTTTTGTACATGCATATGTATTTAAGAAAAGTGGTATATTAGTCTGGACAACCTCGGGGTTGTGAGGCTTTAAGTAGCCCTAAGTAGATCTTGTACCTTACACCCTTGGTGCTAATAATAACACTGTACTCACTTATGCCTTTCATATATATAAATGTGCATGTGGAAATTGGATAAAAGAATCCCTCTTTTCTTCTTAATGAAAATCATGCATTATAAAGCATCCAAATTTTCTTAAGTACTATCACTTAGCATTCAGCATGAAAGTGTACTAAACATCCTCATTTGTATATATAGATATGTTTAGGATTCATCCATATGCATGTTATACATGTTGGAAAAGAAATAAAGTGTTGTGTGTTTTGTGATATTAATTCATTTTACTTAGGATAGGTTTGTTTAAAGAAAATATAAACTTAGGATTAATTAAAACATATAATAAAACATTCAGTAAACAAAAATAAAACATAAATCTACTTTAGAAATTACTTAAGGTAGGGAAGGAAAGAGAAGTTCTCTTCCCTTTTCCATCTCTTTATAACTTAATAATTAATTGTAGGTTAATTCAAACCTAAACAAATCATCAAATAAAATCAACTAAATCAATTAAACAACTTAAATGAAACCACCCTCCAAGTTGAACTTTTCATATTTATGAAATTTAAACATTAAAGCCTAGCTAAGCATACCACACAAACCTTTTAAAGCACACACACATTATACTAAGTCACCATTTCTAACTTTAGGGGGCAGTGCATGGTTTGATGCTTTGCTTTTATTTTGTGATATTTTATTTTAGTTTGGATTGTAGGGTGTATATGCATAGACTGAAAGGTAGGATGATTTAGTCTAATCGTTGTCTTCTGCAGCAGATTGTACTTAAGGGGTGCTGTAATAAAAAAATATAAAATTGCTTTTGCTGTGCAGGTGCTTATACCCCTAAGAATAATCTAAAATAGGCGAGGTGGACTTGGTTACCCATGTGTGGGGTATAAAGTCCAATTTATATATATACATTCTTGGGATTGTATAGTTTTGTTTAGCTAATCTCTGTTTTGCAAGTGTTAGTTAGATTTCCTTTTCCTTTTTATGTAATTTTGCAATTAGGATTTTGGAATGATTGTTATGGGTGATTAGGATGAGCATTAGTCATAAGATCATGTATTATGTACTATGTGAAGCCTTTGGAGCAACCACATTCCAACCATCCAAAAGAAGAAAGAAGAAAGAAGAATGAAGAATGAAGACCCCCATAACATGAATTCTTTGCTTAATTGTAATTAATTCATTTGTAATCTAGGTTTTATAAGGGTAGAGCTCGGCTACCCAATTTGTTTTTGGGTTTGTGTGGTGGAGCTCGACCATAAATGATCTTTTATTCTTTGTGCTACTTTATAAATTGATTGATGTTTGTTTAACTTGCGCATTAAGATGACATCTTTTCCTAGTTTCTTCCTTGCTTTGTTGTATGGCCTAGATGACGATTAGGCTCTTAGGAAAAAAATTAATCTTCTATCAAATTAATCAACTCAAAATTAAAAATAAATAACTCATAACCTCACATAAAGCTTAGGTTATAGATCAAGATAAAAGAATTAGAAACCCCTTAGCTGGATGTTGTCGTATTTTTATAACATCATGCATAAAAAGCATATTATTTCACTTTTGATTGGAGGTCTTCCACCTTTTTCAGAGAACTTGGCTTGACCTGTGAGAGCCCTGGTGGAAACACACCTCCTTATCTTATTGATTTTGGCCCATAATCTAATTTCTCATGCATTAGGCATATGAATTCTAAATCCTGTGTCAAATTGATTGTCCAAAATAAAAATAAAACATATGAAATTTTTTGATTAGATTTAAGTCATTAAAGCATGCCCTTACATAATCTAGTCTTTTAGGGAGTGTGCTTAAGGACTTAGTCTCTTTCTAAATAAATAAAAACTTTGCTATCTTGCATAAACATATGACTTGCATACATTTTTTAAAATCATAGGAGGAGTTAGTTGGCGAGCACCCACATGTGATTGTAAGTTCAATAGTCAGGTGGTTTATCCTCTCTTTTAGAGGTAAACCAAATACCCATTTTCCTTAGATTTAAGTCATGCTTTTGGCCCTTGCCAAAGCTCCCTAGATTTAGGTTCGGAGGTTGCTACTTTCCTTTGTGGGCTACGAGTATAAATCCTCACCTCTTATGCATTTATGTGACCTTGTATCATGGAATTATAAGCCCTACATATCTAATAAAAATTCAACTCAAACAAATTAATTCAATTTTAAAAATATAAAGCCCAACCATAGGGTAGTTTGGGGTGTTTACTAGACTTCCTTGTATCTTAAGCACCCCCTACTTGTTTTCATTTGGCTTCAATAAGAACTCCATCCTCTTGAACGATCCCACTTGACTTTCTAAAAATAAACCAATCAATTGATAGTCCTACCTTTCAAAATCTTTGAAGATAATGATCATTTACCTTAATCAGAGTATTCCTAAGGAATCTTGTTCCTTAGGATGCAATTAAGTATAGGGGCTTGACCCTGTAGGGAACTTAACAAACCCGATTTAAAATAAACCCTACTTTACTTTTCCATGTAAAGTAGGGGAAGAATCTCTAGTACATTTTGAAGACCCATAGTCCTTAATAGTTCTTATTGAGGTAATTAGGTCCATTGTAGGGTGGTGACTTCTATCTTTCAAGATAGTACACCTCTCCTCAATGTCATAGTCGATCACCCTAATAAGAACATCTGTGGATCTATGTGGTGTCTCAATAAGGGGTATATTTTTATCTTCATTTATCCTCTTAAAAAGGATAGATAAAGATGAGAATATTTTTCACCACAATACTCTTCACACTTAGAGAATGACAACTCTAAAGCCTAATTAGAATATGCCACACACGCCTTAATACATAGTTTAGATTAAGTCACCATTTCTAGCTTTATGTTAGGGCAGTGCATGACTTGATGTATGTTTATTTTGTGATGTATTATTATAGACTAAATGTTAGGGTGCATATTTTATTGTCTAGATGTTAGGCCGTGATTAGCCTAATCATATTTTTTGTAGGAGATTATGCTTAAAGGGTGCTTAAAAATAAATAAAAATACTCTCTTTTACAGATTGTTTAACCTCTAAGCATAATCTAAATTAGGACAGGTGGACTTGGTTACCCATGTGCGAGGTGCTAAGTCCAAATTATTCACATAACTGCTTGGGTTGTATGGTGTGTTTAGCTAATACTTATTTTACAGGTGTAGTTAGATTTACTTTTTCTATTTTTAATGTAATTATATATTATGAATTAGGATTAGTGTTATGGGGGATTAGGATGAGCGGAGGATAGAAGGCTTTATCTTGGGAGGCCCCATGATGCCTTTAAAGCAAGCACATCCAAAGCAAGATTAAATGAAGAGATGAAGAAAACATGAAGAAAGAAGATATGAAGACACCAATAACACTTATCATTTATAATTTGTAATTATTCTTTCATATATCGGGTTGTATAAGGGTAGAGCTTGGCTACCCATTTTTCTTTTAGGGTTGTGGATGGTACCCGATCACACCAGCCTATTATTCTTTTACGGTGGGTTTAAAAATTGTTTGATGATTTATTTATATTGTGTAATAGAAATGGCATGTATTTTCTTAGTTTCTTCATGTATGATGATTTAATGTGTGGCCTGGATCCGGTCAGGCTCTTAAGGAAAAAATTAATCTTTCTACCTTAATTATAAATCATAACTAATTTTTTAAAATAGCTCATAACCTCACCATAAAGCTTAGGTTTTAAATAAGATAATTAAGAGATTTAGTAATCCCTTAGCTGAATGATTGAATGTCTCACAACATGCATACATATTCTTTCTCTCTTGAACATGAAGGATCTCCATCCTTGCACGATAAAGGAATGCTTGACCCGTGAGGGCATCCCTTGTGGTGGAGAACACCTTCATCTAGCCAATTTGGCCAATAACCCTATTTCATCATGCATATAGGCATACAAAAATTCCAAAGTCCTTATCAAAATGAAGTGTCAAATACAAATAAAATTTGAAAAGATTTGCATTAGAATAAGCCATTACTCATACCACTCATTCTCTAGTCTCTTAGGGAGGAGGTTTAAGGACTTTAGCTTCTTTCAAAATAATAATAACCAAACCATCTTGCAAAATATATGACTTGACCACATGGTTTTAAAATGTAGGAGTCAGCTAGCTACCACTCTAGGCAGTTATAAGTCTAGCAGTTGGGTGGTTTACCCTCTCTTATGGAGGTAAATAATATACCTACTTTAGCCTTAGATTTAGGCGTGCTTTGGCCCTCTCTAAAGCTCCCTAGATTTAGGATCTGAGGTTGTTGTTTTCCCTCAGGCTACAAGCATAAATCTTCACCTCTTAGGAATTTCTACAATCTTGTATTGTGGGATTATAAGTCCTAGCTTTCTAATAAATTTCAACTCAAATACATAATTCTCCTCAATTTCAAATATATAAAGCCCAACCATAGGATAGAATGGAATGCTCACTAGGCCTCCTGGTATCATGAGGATCACCTGCAATCTCCTTTTTAGCTTTAATAATAAGTTTCTCCTTTTGATCTATCTCATTTGATTTTCTAAATATAGCCAATTTATTGATAGTCCTATCTTTGAAATCTTTACAATAATTACCTACTTTAATCGAGAGCATTCCTAAGGAACTCACCTTCCTTAAGATGTAATTAACTATGGGGGCTTTCCCCCATAGGAAACTTTAGAATCTAATTTAAATAAACCCTGCTTTATTCATCATGTAAAGTAGGAGAAAAACTCTATTATATTCAAAGACCCATCATGCCTTAGGAGTCCTTATTAAGGTGATTAGGTGTAGGGTAATGATTTCTATCTTTCAAGATAGTGCACTATTCCTTAATGTCATACCCGATCACCTAAATTAGTATACCCTCAAATCTGCATGGTGTCCCCCCTATATACATCCAAAAATAAACACCATAATATTTTTTTATCCCTTCTGCTACAATACCCTCAACACCAACCTCCTATTCATCCTAACCTTCCCGTAATCCATATTACCTTAATGTAACCAAGAGGAAACTCTACCATCAGGTAAGTTCCCTTCGGTTCTAGCATCTCCTTCCTAAACTAGGTTCCTATCAGTTCTAGCTATAATGACTCTCCCTTCATCCTATTACCATACCTAGTCTTGTCTCCAATACAACCCCACCAATAAAAAGCAACTTTGACATCAAGTAGGTTCTTCTTGGCATGGGCTCCATCTCCTTCCCAAACTCTCTCTGTTACCCCTCATTTTGCTGCACTCCATAACCTGTATACCTCTAACCTAATTTTTTGATAGTATCGTTGCTTCATCTCCTTGAAATTATTACTATTTGGAAGGGTATAAAAAATAGGAGGTTTGAATGTATGAAAAATTGTATATGTTTGCTTCATTTTTATGCAGGTGATCAAAGATACTACTAAGCTCAATAGGGAATAGTAGGTTTGAAGACCCAGATACTGTAGGGTGGGTCACTCACTGATAAGTCATCATTGCTCATCACAAAGGCTTAATATAAAGTGGCTTAAATATGTAAAAATTATATATGTTTACTAAATGCAGGTGATCGAAGACCCACTAATGCTCAATAGGGCTTAGTGGCATGAAGACTCTACTGTGGTGTCATAATACACTATCTGCTATGCTCAATAGAGCATACCAGGTAAGCGAAAGCAATTTTGATGTAGCCCCCTACACGGGGATGATGCTATAATACTATCAAAATGTTGTCAAAATTTTGACTGAATTTTGGACTTAAAAAAGGGAAAAATCAAAAGAGATTTGGCTAAGAAAATCAAAAGAGATTTGGCTAAAAAAATCAATCACATCCAAAATAAATAATCTAAAAATGAAATTTGGATGTGTAGAAGTTGCATATATATTTGCTTTTATGCAAGTGATTGAAGGCCCCGTTATGCTCATCATGGCATAACAGATTGAAATTCGGCCGAGGTGCTTCAAAACACCAACGTTAAGCTCATCAAGGTGTGATAGATAGGCCAAAATAGTTCCGATGTAGCCCCCTATGCGGGGATGATGCCGGAATACTGTTGAAATGCTGCTGAAATTTTATCCAAAATTCATACTTGCAAATGAAATTCAAGCTAAACAAATAGTGCTACCTAAGCCTGCTAAAATAAATTAATATTGAATTGAATTTTAAATTATAAATGAGAATGAATTTGAAATGAATTTGAAGAATATATTTCAAATAAAGAAAGATGGACTGAACTCAAACAGATTTATAAATTTGAAATGAATTGAATATTTTGGCAATAAATATAAATTTGGCACTTCAATATCTCAGTTCAATTGATTTAGAAGATGGCCTCACTGATTATCCAATTATAGCATAAAAGATCTTCTTGGAATTAGAATATAGTTTTCAAATCATAATTCACTCTAAATGAATTGGAGAAAATCAAGGAATTCATAAGAGATTTTCAATGAGATCGAATGATTGATAATAAGAATAATCAATGAATTCTTGAAAATATTTGAAGTATATTATTCGTGAATGAATTGGATCAACGAGTAATTGAATATAGTTTATGATGAGTTTGAGAATTGTCAATAGATATAAATAAGAGTCTATTGAACATTCAAAGACTAATCAATTTTGAATAGAAGAAAGTAATTAAATGTTATTCCAAGGGATCTAATAAGATATTAGAATAATTTAAAATATCTTTCACACCAGATCTGCAACTTTTCATACAAGCAGATAGAAGGCAATACTAAATTAAATTCTATATGAGTTATGGAGCTTCCTTCAATCCAAAAATAAAAGAAATAATATTCTAATTATGATTTTCAAAATCAATGATTTCATTAATTAGATGAAATTATCTAAGTTATAAATACATGCATGTGCTCAAACAGAAAGATTTAAAGTGTAAATTTTAATGTCTGAAAAGGCTACATAGGCTAAGTTGAGATTAAAAAAATATAAAATTAATCACAAAATTAAAAAAATAAAATAATATGAATTATCAAATACTGCATGGGCCCCAAAACTTATACCAAAGCACCTAAACTTTGTGTCTGAGGATGCTACAGATTTTAAAAAAAAAGAGGAAGAATGATGAGATCGATTCAATCTTTTATGACTATATACATGTAAGCTAATGAATGTCTCCATATGCTAATTCAATCCAATAAAAGATATAAGTATTCAGCTCCATAGAATATGATCATATTAGGCCTAATCTTCTATATTTGAAATAGAGTTGATAGAGCCTACTAAATAATCAACTTTTAAATGAATTTAAATTACATTATATCATAAGACCCAATCCTCTATATTTGTAATGGAGTTGACAAGGTCTGTATTGATATCAATTTCTTAAATAATTTAAATTACACATGAGACATAGACTCATCCTCCACTAGCAAATAAGTAGAGTTAACAATGTCTACTCCAATGATGGCCGTATTAATTAAAAATCTCAACCAGAGGTGATATTATTATCAAAAGATACTTGAGCTCTAAATTAATCGATTATAAAACTAAATTTTAACTAAGTAAATATCTGAATTAAATGAAATTTATTATTTAAATACTTAAAGTAAATAATTCATCCCCCGATCCACCATGGTTTATTGGGGATGACAGATTAAGGAAAATCTAGCTCACAACAGAGATAATGTCAAATCAAATAAATTACTATATCCAAACTCAAATAATCTCATGCTCGTATGTTCGTGTCGTCTGTTCGTGTGGTTTAGCCAGTAGGCTCCACATATGATGCAGTTATGACCAGAGTCCTCTGATCGAGTGGTTGCCGCCAAATGACACTTTTATATTATGGTCACAATTATAGCTCGTATGTTCTCCAATGACTCAGTCTTTGAGTTATGAATCATAGAGTATATTTGATAGGCACAAACCCCTTTTGTCAACTATGGTATACTTAAGATTGTCTTCTTGGATAAACACCACCCCATGTCTACAAAGTCACTTGGACAACACAATCCATGGTTTCTAACAAGGTTTCTACCTCCTCTGACTAAGTAGACTAGGGACCATGATAGCCCGGGATGACGGAACCATGGGTTTTAGATTGGGCACGTCATCATTCTACCAGCCATATACTTTAAGTTAAATAATGGTGAATTTCATAAATTTTAAATCCCAAATTTTAAACACTACATGCTGCTACTATACGCTATACATTTAGCGATCTAATGACTAATTTTAGTCGAAAGTTCTCTCTCAACATTGGGAGGTGTAATTAACTATAAGTTCTTGCGCCTATAAGAAACCTGGAACCAGATCTAAAGTCCTCACAAAATGAGGGTGAAATCTCTGGGTAGTGTCTTAGCTATTATTCTATCTGCCTTCTAAAATTTTGATCGAGATTCAAATCAAACTCTCTTCGTCAAGAGGTCGATGGCAAATTTTTGGAGCCCACAATACAATAAATAATTATATATATATATATATATATATAATTGTAAATTATTATTATAATGACATGGTTGATGAATGTCCGTATTTCATATTTTTAATAATAGAAATGTTTTATTAATGTCTTGTCTGTGTCTCCGTATTCATGTTCATGCATCATAGACAAAAATACAATTCTAAAGATAATTGTTGTGGTGGTGTTATTAATAATTATTTTTTGGTGATCAATAATTTTTTTCTATGTTTATTTAGAATTATATAACTTAATTATATGATGAATTAGTATGCTTAATTTGTAGATTAGAGCTTTGCCACAAATAGGATTTTTTTTATATCTCAATTGTGTGAGGGTATATACCCTAATACAATTATTGTAAGAATGGGACATATTGTCCTTAGATCTAAACTCAGATTATTACAAATTATAAATGTTAAATATAGTATTAATCTCAGTATAGATTTAAGGATAATAAGTCCCCACCTTAATAATAAATTTCAAGATATTTTAGGTTAATTTTTCAAAATTAAAAATCAATAAAATTTTGATTGTATAAAATTTTTTCAACCATCAATCCTATGAATTCACATTTTTATGTTGATTGGCTCCTATTTAGTTGAAGATAATAGAAGTATGATAAATGATTTAAAATCAATAAGTTGTCGATAATAACATTTATAAATTGAAGGAATTTGATTGATAAAATATATGACTAAAACTAAAATTTTAAAATAGCTATAATATATATGTCGTCTCATGTTTATTATAAGGACGATTTATATAAATACAACACAATTTTTATGCATTTACATATCTAACATCTAAAGTTAGATATTTACTTACCTACACTTTCCTATTTTAAAAAGATACATTTCACTTTTAAAAAGTGAATGATGATGATATTTTAATGAGATATTGAAGATTAGGGTGTTATATATGTAAAAAATTAAAGTTCGGGTGCTAGATATGTGAATACATGAGAATTATGTGGTATGTATGTAAATCCTCCAAAATTATTATATGGTTGATATATAGTTATATAATTCTATAAATTAATGAAAATTATAATTTAATTTTTGAGTTTCAAGGGTATATAAATTATTACAAGCTTGTGCTTCATAAAAGAATTATTGTCTTCCATGCACCTCTCATTGTGATTTTCACATCTAATAATTTATATAATTTTAAAAATAATAATAAAAGTAATTACAAAAAAAAATTGAGCACGTTTATATCAATTAAATTTAATATATATAAGATAATTCACAATTAAAAAATGATAAATTTCTACACATAAATCTCATATAAACTAATTTTTTATAAATTAAATATAAGCAAAAATATAATCAATTATAATTGAAGATGAAGAGCCTAATTATATAAATTTTTTTTTATTTTAATGAAACTTAAAATTACTAAATATATTTGCAAATAAATATAATATGAATTTTAATTAATTATTAATATGAATTAATCTCAAAATAAAATTAATATTATTAAATAATATATAATTAAATTTTGATGTGGATATAATGATTTGTTTATTAAATTATAGATAGAAGCCATTGATGAACACATCATGATAGTAAAAAAATGTGTGTCTTCCCTTTCCATTGCCTTTTAAATGAAGGCTCTTCCTATGAAACTACCCATATATTAGCCTTTATCTTTATCTTTAACTTTCCAAATCTCCTAAATTCCAAGTACTCCATTATTTGCTTTCTTTCTCTTCTTCTTCTTCTTTCTTCTTCTTCTTCTTCTTCTTCTTCTTCTTCTTCTTCTTCTTCTTCTTCTTCTTCTTCTTCTTGATCTTCTACTTCTACCCCATTCATCTTCATCTCCTTCCTCTCAGATTTCCCACCCTCCTATTCCTTATTGTGGTACAACTATGGATGATTCTCACTTTTAATTATCACCTGTAGGGGCGGAACCAACACTTTTTTTTCAAGGTGGGCAGACTTATCATATAAATAAAATAATATTAAAATATTAAAAAAAAAAGATAATATAAAATTCAAAGCAAAATCTTTCATTATAATATGATCAATGTATTAAATATTAATTACAAGCTTTGCCATCTATTTTGCATTTTTTTTGGTAGTGTTGCATAATAACATCATTAGGAATCAAACCAAACACTTCTTTTTCAATATAAGGCACTAGAAAATCATTAAGCCAAGCATCCCCCATTCTACTACGTAATCGATGCTTAATAATCCTCATTGCGAAAAATGATATTTCCACTGTAGCGATAGCAATTGGTAAAGTTAATGCTAAAGTAATAAGTTTGTAGACCAAGGAGTACACACCATTCTTCTTCATCATAACTAATTCTTTTGCAAGATCACTAATCTAATTTAAAGAAGAAAATTCACTACTAATACGCATATCAATAATATAAGTAGTCAACTGATACTCAAGAGCCACAAGATCTACTGTAGAGAAATCACTTGGATATAACTCTTTCAGATGAATTAATTTTCTCTTATCAAATGCAAAAAAAGAGTCACCTAGATTTAAGTATGCCATACAAAGAAGTAATTCTGTACTAGCTTTAGAGAAACAATTACTAAGCTCTTGAAGTTGCATATCAATTATTGTGTAAAATAACTCAACTTGATAATAATGTAAGTTTGTAATTTTTTTTCAACTCTTCTTATAGATCGTCAATGAGATTTATGGACACCAATCATATTTGGTACAATAATATCAAAAGCACTATAAAAATGTGACACTTCTTTTAATAAAGAACTCCATCCATTATCTCTCATCATTTGTAATTGGTTATTTAATATTTTGTACCAATGTCATCGCATTATCACTGTCTTGATCTTTCCTTTGTAATGATTGTGATAATTTATTTATAGACCCCAAAATATTAATCATTAAATGCATTAAAAAATGAAATCAAAAGATTCCATTGCATCTATTAACACAGCTGCTTCAACTGATTGTTGATCATGTACCCCATCCTCCTTAACAATCTCAAGAACTTCAATTAGAGAAGCATACATTTTCATAAGGCTAATTAATGTATAAAAATGTGAACTCCAACAAGTGTCACCTGGCCGTTGTAATTCAGTTCTTGATTCAAACCACGACTACTAATTAACTCCCCACTTTGAAGATGTGAGAATTTTTTCATGCTGAATATTTTGAGAATGTCATTTCTCTTACAAGATGCTCCAATAGTATTTACAAATATTGTAGTAATTTCAAATAAATATTCAACTTGCCAATAATTTTTTGCTACAGCTACTAAACAAAACAGAAGTTGATGAGCAAAATAATGAACATAAAATGCTTGAGAATTATCTCTTAAGATGAGTGCCTTCAATCCATTGAACTCTCCACGCATATTTGATGCTCCATCATAGCCCTGACCATGCATTTTATGTAAACTTAATGAATTTTTGGCAAGAATAGCTTGAAGGGAATTTTTCAATGCTACTGCAATTGTAGAAGAAATATGTTTAATCTTAATAAATTTCTCAATAACTTGTCTTTTTTTGTCAACATATCTCAATGCAATAGAAAAATTGCTCTTTGGTTGACAAATCACAAGACTCATCTATAATTATAGAAAAATATGAATCACCAATATCAGTTATGATAGAATGTAAGGTTCAGCTGTAACTGTAGAACAAATTTCTTTTTGAACCTTCGGTGAAATTAACTTCAACTTCGCATTTGCATTTTCAAATGTAAATTTTTTTTATTTCTTCATTATGATTAGCTAGAAAATAAAATAACTCTAAGTAATTCCCTTGGTTAGTTGATTCAGATGACTCATCATGACCACGAAATGATAGCCCTTGTCGTAGAAGGAATCAAATACAATCAATAGCTATAGTCAACATGATATGATAATCCTTTTTATTTTTCTCCTCCTTACTCAAAAGCATAGTATGAAGATTTTGTTCATGAAACTTCATTAAATCTTTGTATTTCTACCTTGCCATATTATGAACACTATTATAATCTCCGACATGAGCTAGAAGCTTATCTTTTCTCTTCCAATTCCTAAACCCTTCAACAATGAATGAGTCTCCACTACCTTAGCTCGTGCTAGTTTTCTCTTGTGGCTTGAAAAGATAATAATAAAGACAAAATGCAGCATCTTTTTGAACACTATACTCTAACCAATTTGGATATTCTTCAAACCATTTAGGGTTAAATTTGTACATTATTTTCTATCATTATTTCAGAAAAATTAAAATTTTTAGGTTGATGAGGTCCTTTCACCAAATATGCTCTTTGTACTTGTTCCCTATCATCAACATCATAACTCCAAATTGAAGGTCGAAGACTAGGATCAGCCAGAAGACTATAAATATTTAACTATATTCGTTGTTTCTTCTAAAAAAAATGATTCATTTACTAAACCCTAAAAAATGAGGAAAGATGTATTATTGTATATAAGTAAACTATTTCTAAAAATAAAAGCACACTGTCAGCATTTTAAAGGAAAAATAGAAAATAAAATAACAAAAATTAAAAAATAAATGCACACATTCGACCATTTTTTAAAACCAAAATATAGTATAAACTATTTCTAAAACAAAGGCACACTATCGGCCTTTTAAAATAAAATAGAAAATAAAATAACAAAATTTAAAAAACAAAGGAACACATTCAACAAGTTTTTAAAACTAAAATATAGTATAAACTATTTCTAAAATAAAGGCACTCTCTCAGCCTTTTAAAATAAAAAAGAAAATAAAATAACAAACTTTTTAAAAAAAGGCACAGATTCAACCATTTTTTTTAAAATCAAAATATAGTATAAACTATTTCTAAAGTAAAGGCACACATACCTATATTGCTTGATAAGAAGATTAATCATCGTCGGCCTTTGTTTAAAATATTTTAACTAATCCAATTCTCAAAAATCACTTCTCATCAAAGAACATCTAATATAAAAATTAAAGTTGGTTAATATTATTTATAGTATAAGTACAAAATAAGCAAACAATAAAATATCAATGAATTTAAATTATGCAATAAGAAGTGTTGCTTCTTCTTAAAGTAAAATATCACAAAATAGTTTTGAGAAACAATTTAGCAAGAATGGTTTTGCTATTTACAAGAGTCATAAATCTAACAAATAAGTTGTGCTAAGTTAATTTCTCATAGAATCACATGTTTGTCAAGCACATTTAAATCTTAAAAATGAAACATGAAAATATATAAGAATGATATATTAAACATGTAAATCTTTCAAATTTATTAGAAAACTAATAAGCACATTATTATATTATTATGTAACCAAGCCATGTCAAAAGAAAAAAGGAACTCCTAATTACAAATTAATATGCCCTTAAGTTTAGATAGATTAGCCCTTGAAAATAATATAGGCCAGCTTTTAAAGAACATTCTCATAAACTTTAGAATAGGGGAAGAATTTCTGGTACATTTTGAAGACCCATAGTCCTTAGGAGTCCTTATTGAGGTGATTAAGTCCATTGTAGGGTGGTGACTTCTATCTTTCGAGACAGTACACCTCTCCTCAATATCGTACTCGATCACCCTAATAAGAACATCTTTGGATCTACATGGTGTCTCGATAAGGCGTTATATATTTCTATTTTCATTTATCATCTTTTCTAGAAGGGAATTAATGAAGGAAGGAATATTTAACCACATATTTTTTTTGGCGACTCCGTTGGGGATGGTTCATCTCTCCATCTTTGGTAAATGATCATTGTCTCCATTTATCTATAGTGGGTTTGTACTTAGATATGAATGCAATACTATCTTTCTTTTCCAATTGCACTTAGCTTATTTCATCCTTAAGTTAAGCTAGTCAACATCTTTAAGTTTTAGGACCTCAACCCGTCTTGCTCTTAAAACCCTCATTGGGTTCTCCAATGGGTGAAAATAAAAAACTTAATAAAAGAAAATTATTAAAGACTTCCTTCTTACCATTTTTTTTGGTAAGGAAAGGTTCATTCCAAAAATAAATACAAAATCAATCCTTCATAAAATTCCTACTTTTCAAAAGCACTTTTTCAAAAAACACTAAATAAAATATTTGCACTACATCTAACAATTTTCATAATTATTATATGTAGGTACAATTCAAAAATAAAACCAACAATCATACTTTCCAAAAGCACAAATGGACTTCTTCACTCAATTCATTTTGATGAAGACTTTATTTCCAAAAATGAAATTCCAACAATCATATTTTCAAAGAGCACAAAATTTGAAGACGGGCCTTTCTATTCAATACATCCAAATGTGTTGGATGGATGGTACATCTTCAAGCAAAATCACAACTTTGAAATTCCACTCAACACATTCCACATGTGTTAAGTTCGAATTTTCACCTTTTCAAAAAGCACATATGAAACCTTTCCATTCAATATACCCACATTTTTTTGAATGGAGGTTTCATTTCCAATCAAAACCATATATATATATATATATATAAACTTTCAAAAAGCACACATGAATATCTCCATTCAATATACCCAAATTTATTGAATGTAGATTTCATTTCCAAAGAAAATGATACTATTTTGAAATCCCACTTAACTTATTCCATATATGATTAGGTTGGGATTTCCTCTTTCAAAAAATTGACTTCCATCTTACATACCCAAATTTGTTAAATGGAAATCTCTCTTTTTCAAATCAACAAAACACAAATGTTTTTATTTTTTTTAAAAAAAAAGACACATTTGGAACTTCATTTTTGGCATACCACATTTGCTAAAGTGAAATTCCATTTTTTAAAACTCAAAATTTACAACACATTTTGGAACTTCATTTAGCATACTCAAATTTGCTAAGTGAAATCTCCATTTCACAAAATTCAAAATACTTTTGGAACTTCACTTTAGCATACCACATTTGCTAAAAGTGAAGCCTCCATTTTCAAAACAAATTCTGAAACACATTTTTGGAACTTCATTTTAATATACCACGGCTAAAGTGAAGCCTCCATTTTCAAAAAAAAATCAAAAACAAAAAATAAAACACATTAGGATTTCCTTAGCAAACCCAAATTTGCTAAGAATCCTATTTTAAAAATCAAATCCAAAAATAAAATGAAACATATTAGGATTTTCCTTAGCATACCTAAAATTGCTTAGAATCCTATTTTCAAAAATTTTGAAAAATAAAACACACTTGGATTCTTTATTTAACATACCAAATTTGCTAAATGAGGATTCTATTTTCAAAATCACAAATGATTCACAAAATAAAGCCAATAAAGAAAAAGAAGAAATTATTTTCAAACACCTCAGTTAGCATGCCCAAATTTGCTAAGGGAGTGAATTCCAAATATCTCAAATCAAAAACAAAATCAATTTAACCTTTACTTTAACATACCCAAATTTATTAAATAAATGGTCCTCAAAATCAAATATCAAAATTCAAACTGAACCTCTAGAAGCATCTCTCCAAAAATATTTGAACCCATTTTTAACATACCCAAATTTGTTGAAAGTGGATTCTACATTCAAAAATCCTCTTTTCAATCAATATCAAAATCTCTTCTAAATCCATTTGAGCCCCACTTGACACTTTCAAGATGTTGAGTGTGGGTTCAAATTCAAAGATTCAAATTCATAAAAAAATAAAAATAGGAATATGATTCAAGTTTATTTTCAACATTGCAGACTTTCAGTCAGCATCATTTTTAATTTTAGTTTTAGTTCCAATTGATTGTAATGGCAGCGCAAAAGTTTGTGTTCGCATTTCCTAATGGGAGGGACTTGGCTCTGGATCAGGCCAACCTTCTATGATCTGACTATGCCCACCTTATCCACTTTGGTTGAGACTTCGAGGGGCCAGGATTACATGAGAGGGAACCCCTCTTACCACAGTTAAGAAGAGCACGGTGATCGGACAGAAACCGATCATCTAGATCGACGTGCCATCTGACTCGGATATTCCCTCACTGAAGAGGAAGGCATGCCCCACAATAGTGATAAGTGCGTGTCAATGCACCGGTTGTTCATCCCAAATTAGGGCTAGCACCCACTCACTAGCACCCTCCAAGGGGAAGGCTCCCTTGATCCCAGGGATTGTCTCCCCTTATTTTGAGGTTAGGTCTAGTTCTTACTCTGCTCGACCTACCCAAACCCAATGAAGAAACAAGAACTGCATAATCAAGTACCACACTCACATTGCTAGAGAGTTAAAGGCAGCCACTCGGTCACTTGTAGAGGATCTACCCATGATGGTTTTCCTATTGGTTACAAAAAACTAGTTCCACTCTCTATTTGGATTCGATAAAGAGGATACTAGGAAAATTTCTCACCTTCACCACGTTCAATTTTTTTGGTGAGAGAGGTCACATGCCCTCATTCTTGGCCAGTAGCAGAGCTACGGATGATCTGAGTCTGATGCTCAATTTAATTTAAGATATGTCATTCCCAATAGTGTTGGCAGGCAGCTTAGAAAGGAGAGGGCTAGAGAAGCCCGTACATCAGTTTATGTTACTAGTTGAGAGCATCAGAGGTATAGCTGACAGTCAGTGGCCTCCATACTTATGTATTTTCTAGATCGACGTGCTGCTCATGCTGATCACACTGATAGTATGTTACTCACGGGGACTACCCATCGCAGAAGAGCAACTCCTGTTTAGAGAGAGTCGGTGGTGCCTCCACCACACCGCTCTAGCCCCCGTCCGCTATCTCCCGTACATGTCTTTGCATCTACTATTCTAGCTAAGGCCATAAAGGCTGCATCGGTGGAGAAGAGAACCCCGTTGGTGATTCAGCTATGACTGAGAGATCCCATCCCATCTACACCATTGTGGAGCTCAAGCTTTCTACCTTAGTGGTGAAGAAGGATTGGCGACCTCGAAGTATCGTAGTCGTATCGTCACCACCACCATCACAACAAGCTATGGAGATAGTTGCAACAGTTGAGAGAGGAGTAGATAGTTCAGTCGCCCCTATGGCCATAAGATCCTCCTAGGAGTGTCACTCTACCCAGATCCAACAGCAGTCAGGAGTATCTTTCCTCTAGTGAGTGTAGTCCTCACAAGATCATCTCACTAGTAGCTTCAGAGGTTAGGTTCTTATCTGTTCATGACAGCAACCCTACTATCGGTCAGACCTGATCTTTCATGCCTGTATAGTTGGACTAATCCCTAGATGACATAGTAGCTTAGTATATAGTGGAGAAGAAGGAAATTTTAGGATATGCCTGGTTTGATTTAGATGATGAAAAGGTCAGCTTTGATCCAAATGAAGATGACCTGTTAGAGGATTCAGCGGGGGCACACATGGTAGATACACGAGGTTCTCTCCTCCGTGAGCAGCAGACTATGGAAGGTGCTGAGGTCGAGCAGGAAGACATAATCTACTCAACCCAACACCTCCTTCAGCAAATAAAATAGAAAGATGAACAAATAGATAGGATGGGGAAGCAGCTTGAGGACTAGTTAGTAGCAATTTTGGCATTACAGAATCAAACCCCGATAGTTCATCCTACTACAACTGAGACTAGTCAGCCAAAGTTGGTGCATGTCTTAGACCCAACCAAGACTTTACCTCCGGTAGAGAAGGATAACCACTTTGTATAGGAAGGCAGTGGATAGTACCTCCATAGAAGAAAAATATATTAAGACTATGGTTGAGCAGTAGGTGAGAGAAGCATTGGCTCATGCCCGAAGAGGATCATCAGTACCAAAGGGAAGACCTACCTAAAGGAATTTGATGCCATCCAATATCCTAAGGGTTTCGTGCCACCTTCTTTCAAAAGCTTCGATGGTAGTGGAAACCCAAGGTAATATATTGCACACTTCAGAGCTAGTTGTTGCAATGCTGGTGGTAATGATGCTTTACTCTTCCATCTCATTGTCAATAGCTTAGCAGGCATAGCCTTTGACTGGTACGCTGAACTTTCCAATAATTCAGTGAAGACTTTTGCTAAGTTAGAGCAACTCTTCATCAAGAGGTTTGCTAGAGCTCAGCAAAAGATGATTGTATGAGATCTCATTGTGACTCAACAAAATCCTAGTGAGTCCCTAATTGATTACATTCTCAGATGGCATAATTTGAGTATGAAATGCAAACTACAGCTGTCTGAACAACATGCCATCGAGATTCTGCTTAAGAATATCCATGGCCTAATTGCCTTCATGCTCAAAGGTTTCACCATCAAAACTTCTAAGAAATTAATCAACAAGGTGATTATCTTATAAGGAGAAGCCAAATAGTCACCTTTTCTAGACCAATCAACAAAGCAGAAGTAATAGAAAACTTTTGACAATAAGCCCGGGGTAGTGATAGCAGTAGACGGGGAAACATCCAGCTAGAGAGTAGTTTAAGGACCTCGTGTTCCACAGTCACCATGGCTTGCACCGCCTCCTCCCCAACCACATCATCAGCAGTAGCGGTACACATACCCACGGCCAGGTAGCTATGATCCACCTACTCTTTTGGATAAACTTAATAAGCCTTATTCATTTAAGAGGGAGGTAATCAGGGAGATCTTTAAGAATCTCTTGATGAAGCCTGATTTTTAGCTCCCTAGACTAGAGGAAGTGGCAAAAGTAATGATCCTAACTTTTCCCATACCACCGTATGCTAGGTCATAGTTTGGAAGATTGCTTCACATTCAAGGACTGACTTGAACATAGTTTCAAGACCAGTGTTATAGTTATCCCGAAGGAATACCTTGTGGAACAACCATCCAGTTCTATTAGGGTAATCCTTGGGGATACTTGCAATCCTTCCAAAACCAAAGAAGGTTGGGATATCTCCTTATCCAAAACCTCTGAGAAAATTGTATCAAAAATCAAGCAACTTTCTTGCAAGTGCTTGAGCCAGCTCAAACCTCCAACATAGGTTTGCAAGTTGTTAGAGCTAACTGTGAAAGGGGAACTCAAGAACAGTAGTAGATAGCTGAGTGCCAACAAGCCAAGTAACCGAGTCCAGCCTATTCCATAGTTCACTACATCAACGACTACCTCTATTTCAGCTAGTTCTTCTTCTAGTAGACATCTTGTATCAAAGAATGAGGGCATTAAATCCCTCACCCCTCTTACTTTACTTGATTTATACTTCGTACCTCCTTCAAAATCCAAGAAATAAAAGATTAAAGCTAGCTTGAATTATATTTGTGTCACTTATGATGGGTTGTCTAAATCTATTCCTAATGATAACTGTTCAAGTTTAAATAATAATTATTATAACTCCGATCTTCCTCTTTCTGATTTAGAGTTGGACCTTCCTTCTCCGAGTATTATGAGTTTACCTCTTGAGACAGACTTGGAATCATTCCCATAGGAGAAGTTGTAGGTGAGCCTGATGTGTAGGTAGAATCTTTCATCACCTTACTATAAGAGATCACCAAAGTTAACCTCCGTAGTGGCAAGGTTCTACCTCATAGGGTAGCACCTCAAGATAGAGGGAAATCATGCTCCACCCTTGGATATGCTTGTCGAGGATCAGTCCAAGGTTGACTATAATGTCCTCTCTCACTTAAGAAAGTTGCCATCTAAGCTAAGCATATACGATATCCTTGTCTTATCCAAAGAAATGAGGGAATCATTAATCAAGGCTCTCCTTGATCCAAAGATATATTTAACTTAGCTGAACGCTATTGGAGAGGAGGCACATTATTCTAGAGAAGCTCAGGGAATCACTTTCACAGATGAAAACCTACCTCTGGGGGACATGAAGCACAACCATCCCCTCTACATTACATGGACACAAATTAGCTAGACTCTCATCGATCGTGCATCGGGTGAATATTTATGAGTCGACCCTTCTTTAAGGATCAACATCTCCACACTCCGAGGAGATCAGATGATGTTGAGAGGATTTAATGAAGAAGGTGAGAGAGCTTTACGTTCCATAGTGTTACCTTTAGAGATTAGTGAATGAAAGACTAAAGCCAAGGTTTATATCATTGATTCAAATACTTCGTTCATTGATTTTCTCAGTAGGCCTTGGATACATCAGAACAAGATGATCCCATCCTCCCTCTATCAGTGCATCAAGTTCATGAAGCATGGGATTGAATACAGTGTCAAAGGAGATGAAAAGGTATTTTCAGTTAGAGAGGTTGAGATATATGAGGATGCAACCTACTATCTTCCTAAAAACACCTTTTCTCCTGAACTAGGGAGAAATTGAAATTTAAAAGAAAAAGAAAAAGCAAAGAAAAAGAAAAGAAAAAATGACAGTCCAAGTGAACAAGAAAAGAGAATTGAAGAAGAAGTAGAGTCGCATATCACATTCCACCCACAGTTTATTCCATCATATGAACATGTGGGTAGGATGCAGAGGAAAAAATAGAGGAAATTCTAGTGGTGCAAGACCTCCTAGTTGGCCATCATGCCTACAGGAGTTATGTTCCAATTCATAGAAGCACCCCTACTATTCACATAGACTTGGAATCCAGCTCGGAGGACAAGTCTAATGTGATTAGTATACCAGCTAACCCATCTCAGCGGGTTTCATTGGAGGTGACACTCGAATTGAGTAGTGACGAAGACTAGGCCTCTAGACAAAGCAAAGTATTTGAATCAAATGTATGTGAAACTATTAGACAACGGTTGGGAACTTTAGCTCTAACCTCACTTTCATCTCAAAAGGCTGAAGGTTCAGTAGTTAAGAAGATCCTAAGTCTTCCATGGATGTCAGGCTGAAGAGATTCTTTTGGGATCATCATCCTCATGTCCACAAGTTGATGTAGAACTTGAGGATAATTCATATAAAGAATTAATGTAATTTCCTTTTGATTGGTACTCGCCTTGTATTCTTAATCTTGCAAAGAAGGATTTGATTTCTTATTCATGGTCTAAGCATAGAGTACTTCAAAAAACTATGAAATAACAGAGGTAGTGATGCACAATCAAGATTAGGACTAGGATTCAGTACAGTGGGTCCGGTCGATGATGATGATTACTGCTTAGTTGTCACCAACCATTTGGAGTATGATAGGTTCTTTTCACTCTACACCAAATCTTATGAGGATGTGTGTTTAGAAACTTAAGATGATCTGGATGATCTCCAAATCAAAGATGCACCACCATAATTTGAAGATGAGATCCATTCAATAATTGATAAGCTTAAAGAAATCAACCTCAAGACAAAAAAAAATCCTCACCTGACATACATGAGTCATTGCTGAGTGAAGAAGAAACTAATAACTTAGTTAGCTATTGAATGAGTTTAAGGGCAGCTTTGCATGGAGTTATGTAGAAATGCCCGGATTATCTCTTGACGTGAGTAGTTCACAGGGCTCAGCAATAGATCTAAGCTGCTAACCATAAAACAAGCTACTCGATACATGCGATTAGAAATCGAACAATAGGTCATTTAAAGTCAAGAAGCGATGCGATCTTTGGTTTCATCGGGGAAGAAAATACCCTACACAGTTGCTTGATTTCTTACAGTTAAGAAGAAGAATGTCTAAATTCGCATATGCATCAATTTCAAGGACTTAAACAAGGTATTTCCTAAGGATGAATTTTCTCGTCCTATACTAGAATTAATGGTAGACATCACCTCATCTCATGCAATTTTCTCCTTCATGGATGGGTCATCTGGCTACAACTAAATCAAGATGGCCCCCGAGGATGAAAGAAATACTATATTTTGAACCCCAATCGAAATCTATTATTAGGTCATACCTTTCCACCTTAAAAATGTTTGTGCTACATACCAATGGGTCATGACTTAGATCTTCAACGAACTCATCCATCATCAGGTTGAGTGTTATGTTGATGATCTAGTAGTCAAAAGTAGAGAAAAGGAAGACAATCTCTTTGACTTGAGAGTAGTTTTCAAATGGTTAAACAATATAACCTCAAAATGAATCCCCTGAAGTGTGCATTCAGAGTAGCTTCAAGGAAATTCTTTGGGTTTATGGAATAGAAATAGTTCTAGAAAAGATCAAAGCTATCTTAGAAATGCCACCTCTTAAAAGTTTAACTCAACTCAGATCTTTCCAAGGATGGTTGGCATATTTGAGATGCTTTATCTCCAACTTATCAGGGAGATGCAAGCCATTCTCAGCACTTATCAAAAAGGTTGCCAAGTTCAAGGGGGATGATAAGTGTCAGCATGCCTTTGAAGATATCAAGTAGTATTTGGTGAAGCTGCTAGTTCTAGCAGCCTCTATCTCAGGCAGGCCACTCATCCTCTACACTACTACATAGGATGACTCTTCGATGCTTTGTTGGTCCAAGCCAATGGTGAAGGGAAGGAGAGTGCTCTCTGCTACCTCACCCGTCGTCTGGTTCATGCTGAAGTGAACTACCCGCCTGTTGAGAAACATTGCCTAGCTTTGATCTTTGCATCTCAAAAGTTATGGCACTATATGCTTTCTCAAGACACGGCCAATGCTATCTGGATGTTTGGCACATTGGTTCATGATTCTGTAGCAGTTTGATATCACATTCGCACCCCTCTATGCGGTAAAAGGACAAGCACTGGCGGATTTTTTAGCAACACACCCACTGCTTGCTGATTCTCAGCTTAGTGATGACCTCCCTACCGAATAAATCATAAACTTAGGGGAGATTAATAACCACCAATAAGAGATGTATTTAGATGGTACAACTTCCTTTCATAAAGCAAAAGCACCATGATCTACTCTTCCAGGAAAGGGGGTAGGAATAATTCTCTTAACTCCAAACCGTGATGTTATAAAATTCTCATACTATCTTTTCAATCCCCGCACCAACAATGAAGCCAAGTATGAAGCTTTGATTGCTAGTCTAGAGTTAGCCATTTTGGTGTGTGTCAAAAACATCAACATCTATGGGGATTCTCAGTTGGTCATCAACCATATTGCCAAGTCTTACAAGGTTCTCAAACCCAAGCTTCATCATTACCATGAGTATACTATGAAGCAATTGGCCCAGATCCATGAAGCCACCATCTACAAGGTTCCTCGAGTAGAGAACATAGTAGCATATTGTTTGGCCAAACTTGTAGAAGAATTAGCATGTCTGGAAGATGTGTCCATTCCAATAAAGGTCCAAAACAGACAAGTCCTATCCCTTATTGATGTTGAACTCATCGAGAGACTTTATCTTGAAGGGGAGTTTACCGTTGCCTATAAGGACAATGAGCTGGATTAGAGGCAACCATTCATAGACTATTTAAACACTGGTAAACTACCTCAAGAGAAGTCACAAGCCCATCAGGTGAAATAGAGAGCTCTCTCATTGATGGCACCTTGTACCGATGATCCTTTGATCAGATGTGGTTACGTTGTTTAGATAAACATGAAGCCCATGACATTGTAACCGAGGTACATTCAAGTCAGGTCTATGCAGAGCACATCAATCAAGTTCAAAGATGAAAGAAAAGATCAAGAGACTATGATATTGCTGGCCTAAAGCAACTGATCACCCCATTGATCTTTTATAGTGGAAGCTATGAGTCCCCGAGCTTCTTCCCCTGAATTGATCATTGCAAACTGAAAGGCACTCCTTTGGTTGGATAGCTCTTCCATCGACCGGGAAGCTACTCCCTTTGGTTCAATAAATCTGAGATAGGTCTAGGATAATAGGAGCACCTTCTCAGTGTGATCCTTCATAAACCAACAGAATTCATCAAAAATAATTAAAATAATGAAACTAATCTTTGACTATCTTTGAGTTGATTTAAGTCCCCCAGTGGCATTCACTCAATAGTCAGCCCTAGGTCGGGTTCAATTTGTTGCCTTGCCAATCGATCACCCTAGTGGTCCTTTAATTTGGAAGATGTGAGTCCCCTCATTTTCTTATTAAACGTAACCATTGCAAATCGAAAGACACCCCTTTGGTTGGATAGTCCTACTTTGTGGTTGGTAGAATACTCCTTTTGGATTGATAAATCTATTTTAGACCAAGGCCCTTGCCAATGGATCACCCCAACAATAGGTCTCTACTTTGAAGGATGTAAGTCTACTATGCTTTCTTTCTAGTATAACTATTGCACACCGAAAGGCATTCCCTTTGGTTGGCTAGTCCTGCTATGTGTTTGGTAGACTACCCCTTTAGATTGGTAAATCTAAGTTAGGATTAAGCCTCCATGGCTCCTACTCAGTGCAATCCATCGCAAACCAACAGGGTTCATCTCGAAGTCCAAAAATTTAAAATCTAAAACAAATTCAATCAATCTCCCCCAATGGAGTCAAAATAAAAGCAACAAATAGAACAAACAAAATTAAACAAAACAAATCAAATCAATTTCTCTCCCTAGTGAGATTCAAATCAAACCCCTCATCCCCTTGTGGATGGCTTGAACTTGCTTCCCTAGTGGAAGGTTCATATACTCTATCTCTAGTGGATTCCCCCTTTGACCTCTCATGTCTTTGACATGAGTAGAGTCGCATTGCACTAAGCTCTGGATTCCTTCTATACCTTAGGTTAAGAGTAGATCATTTATGTTAGTGCTTGTGATCATTCGGTGTTGTTGATAGTTTCGGTCAACACCAATACATGTGATGTACCTTATCAATCACACCACACCTATTGGGCACCCTTTGTTGACCTCATTTTTAGGATGAGCTCTCAACCCCTCCATCTTAGGCATAGGATTTCTCTTAGATATTAAGATTTCCTTAGTCTTAAGACATATCTAGTGATTAGGTGGACACTCAACCTAACCTTAGAGACTTAGAAGAGTTAGCCATAGGAATAGGTCAGGGTGTTAAGAAAATTTGCCTACCCCATTGCTTGAACCAATCTTCTCTTCCTTCCTTTAAAGTTAAACTCCAAATCAAATCAACTTCAAACTCAAAAGCAATTTCAAATGATTGAAGCTCATGATTGAAATCTAAATTACAAAAAATCATTCCTAGGTCACTTTGATTCCATCTTATGGACTTAACCTAAATCAAATCCAAATGAATTCAAATTCAAGAAATTTTCTCACAACCCATTTATATTCTCATTTATATTCACAAAATGAAATATAAATTCAAAATAATCAAAACTAAATCCAAAATTGAAATCCAAATCAAAAATCTTTTCTAAGTCACTTTGATTTCCATCTTAAGCCCAAATCAAATCAAATCAAATCAAATTCAAGAAATTTTCTTTATTATATTCTCATTTATATTCACAAATATAAATGAAATATAAATACAACAATCCAAAAAAATAAATTCAAAACCCAAACTCAAATTCAATCAAAATTCAACCTAAGCTTTTCAAGTCAAATTCTTGAACTTAGCCAAATCAAATACAAATCAAGCCAAACTCTTGAATTTTCTTCATGGTTCAATCAATACTTCAATCATAAATCCAAATATAAACATAAACTTTAATCACCAAACCAAAACTAAATTCAAAAATCAAACCCAAGTCAAACTCATGTTCACCCTTTGAATTTGAAATTGTCAAATGAATCAAAACTCATTTGACTTCAAATCACTTGCAAATGGATTTATATTTCAGTCATAAGTCCATATGTGAGTTCAATCAAACTAAAATCAAGCTTTAACCAAGAAATTTGATCGACTTAGGCTCACTTGACCCAAAGTGATCTAAAGTACCCCTTATGAGCCAAATTCTAATCCTATCCAAATCAGATTGAACTAAGCCTACCTGAGCCTCACATTGTGAGAAAAAATCATCATGAGATGATCAATCACTCAAATTAGGTCAAACCAAGTCAAACTTAAGGGTTGACCAAGTCAACACTTAGCCAAAATGAAACCTAAACTCTATAATTGGTTGGCTGGCTGGAAGAGTAAATTTCTCTCTTTTGGTGGTCTGCTTTAGCTCATTAGATCTTCCATAAACAGCCTCCTCTCTTATTGGTTTAGATCGGTTGCTTGTCTAAAGGAGTCATCAAGAAGATTAATTCACGTACCTCCAATTTCTTCTATCATAGTGGTGAGAGTAAGAAGCTTCATACTATTTCTTGGAACAAGACCACTCTTCCTAGGGATCGAGGAGGAACTGGTCTCTGTTTGTAAGGTTAAGATATTATGGAAATTACTTAACGGATCTTCTGTCTTGGCTTCCTGGCTCTTCAATAGATATGGCTCTCTATGGATTAAATACTCCATATGTTCCTCATCTCATTGGAAGGATTTGAAAACCCATGCTGCCAGGTTTAGAGACAAATTTAACTTCCGGGTGGGGCTCAATTCTACTTTTTCTCTCTACTTCGACCCTGGGTGTGAGGGCCTTTCCCTACTGAAGATTCTTGGACCGAATTCTTCTCTATTTTCAAATGACCACCTGCCACTCAATTGAGGGCTTTAATCCTCAATGGGAATTGGGTCCTACTTGAGGAGCTGAGAATTAAATCTCTAATTTGCTTTGAAAGAATCAACAGAGTGCCTGTCTCGATGGAGTGTGACTCTGTCCTTTGGATGGGGAAAATTTTTATCTCTACTAACATGATTAAGCTCTCTATTTTTGATAATTTACCTTTAGTCAGTTGGCATGAGGAAGTTTGGTTCAAGGGGATGGCCATTAATCAAGCCTTATTTTGTTGGATGGCTCTCTTGGGTGGCCTTAAAACTTCAAAAGTTTTTTTTTGCCAAGGGTTTGGGCTCTAATTTCACATGCTATTTCTGTAAAAGGGCTAATGAAACCCATGCTCATCTCTTCTTTAAGTGCTCTTACTCCATGTTCTTGATCAGGCAACTTCTACCTAACGGCTCCTTCTTTCTTTTAAACATGACATTGCCCCAAGTGCTCAGCTCCTCTTCCTCCTTGGAACACAAGGCCTTAAAGAGGTTAAGTTTCCTCATTATTGCTATGACTCTTTATAATATATGGAAGGAGCGGAATGGGAGATATCATCTTCTTGAAGCAATTCCCTTTTCTGGCATGATTGCTCGTATCAAAACCCAGATTAGCTTTAAATTGAGGAGATGGAAGTTCAAATCCAGTTAACCGGCTCCTGTTCGATTACTTTTGGAGAAATGGAAGAATTTTGAATCTAGTGGCCCAGGTGTTTTTTTGTGGGGCTCTTTGGATGCTTCGCTGGTTTTACTGTTGGTTGTTTTGTTAGTTTTAGTTTTTTCGCTACGCATTTTTGGATCCCTAGATGATGATGTTTTTTTGGTTCTCTGAGGCAATTTTTGCTACTGCCATTGCATCTTTGTCCAAACGTTTCTTCTCCCTGGTGATCTTCTCTGCAACCTTGGTTTCCTTCATCAGTTTAGTTGGTTTTGGGGTAGTTATTTTGTGTCTTTTATACTATTGGATTCTTGGATGGCAGTGAAGGTCGCCATTGAAGAATAAGTTTTCTATTTTCTGGGATTAGGTGGCTGGGTGTTTTGTGCTATTTGGGCCTTAGAAATTAGCTGTTATCCCTTTTTGTTACGAGTCAGGGAGTTCTTTTCTTTTCCTTTCCAAATCCTTTGTCTACCTTTACACTATCTTTGTGTAATTATTCTTTACTATTCGAATGAATTGGGCTAACAGCCTCAACTTTTTCCAAAAAAAAAAGAAACCTAAACTAGCCAAAAATCCACCATTGACCAAATTAATTGAAACTATTGATCAAAACCAATTCATGATCAATGTTTGAACTTTAGCAAGTCATCATTTGAATTTAACCTAAACTTAAAAAAAAAAAAAAGTCAAAATGGGTCAAAACGATCTAAGCCAAATTGATTGAAACCAATGGGTCAAGTTCATTCCAAATAACTTGTTGAACTTGACCAAAGTCTCAATTGTGGTGAACCCAACTGATTTGACAACTTGAAAAGGTCATGTTGAGCCAAAATAAAATAAACCAAAATTGATTAGAATAAAGATACCAATACATTTCAGATGGCCAATAAAACTTAAACAAACCAATGACCTAACCCAAATGGGTCAAACTAGTTAACTTGATCCATTTGACCTAAATGAATCAAATGAATCAAATATAAATCAAATTGAATGATGGGAAAAATTTCAAATGGTCATATGAACTTGACTCACAATTGTTTGACTAGTTGACCCTAAATTTGTTATTTTGACCTAAATGGGTCAAGATGAGCCAAATCATATCATACCAACTCCAAATTCATTGAAACTTTGCCCAACCTAGTTTGCAATCATACCAAACATATTCAAACTAAAATCCAAGCAAAATGACCATTTTACCCCCAGGTCAAGAGGTAAACTATGGCTAATTCCACTTGGAATTTGGTCATATCTTTTTAGTGGCCACATGGCACCCTCTTAGTGAACCAAGTGGACACTAGTGAGCATGTTGCACTTTACCCATTGGGTTTGGGTCATCCAAACCCAACCCAAGGTCAAAATTAACCACCCACTTAGGAATTGAGCACATGGGATTCCTCATCCACTCAATTAAAGCACATGGGAGCTTCATTACTCCACTACACACCCAAAATTGAACCATGTGCAAGTCCTAACAGCCTAACAAACTGATCCAATTTGGTCAATTAAAGCCTTGCTCAACCATCTGATTCACCTCCCTAATTTCATTTTAATTCATCACTCTCACACTCAACTAAGCTTAGGAAACTCAGAGCAAGCAGTTGCAAGACTCCCCAATCTTCCTAGAGCCATCTCCAATTCTCCATTTCTCGATTCCTTCAAACTGAAAATAAAGGAGCTCTAGCATTTTTCCAACTTACTCAATACACAAAATCAGCTTTATTCCTCTTACAAGCATCTTTAGAGGACTCAATCAAACTTTCCTAAGGTGTTTCCCAAGAGCTCAAGGCAATGGAGGTGGGACTTTGATCAAAGTCATAAGCATTTGAAGAGGAGCTTGATCCATAGAGGTCCATCCATCAAATCTTCAGCTTCATCTCCATTACCTCAATGATTGAGCAGGTGATAGCCTCCACTGAGGTATGGCTTCAACCCGAGCTTTAAAATAAAGAGTGTGTGGTCCTTTGTGAAGGAAAGTTTCACCCCAAGTGAAATGGACTGTTAAATCTTCATCCCCTTGTACGATGATGATGTGAGTTGCATTTGAGCTCAATCCGAGCTCAATCGAGCTCGGATCATGCCCTAGAAGTTGGACGGTGGCCATCTTGCATAGGTGAGCTAAGGGATGGATCATGGGCCGTCCATCTGCATGTTTTGGATGGACGGCCAAGCCAATGTAGGATAATCATCATCCCTTAGAGCAGATCTTAACCATCTGATCTTTGATCGGATGGATGAGGAGAAAGCACATAGCGTCGTTGCTGATGTGACACTCTGATGTGACAACTTAGGTGACAAATCCCACCGCACCACATGGAAAGCGTGTGCCGCATCAATGATCCATGTGGCGCCGATGGGATTAGTCATTTAATTAGGCTATTAATTAATGAATAATTATAAAAACTTCAAAATAACATAGCTAAATGTAGAAAAATTAGAAAAATACAAAATTAAAAGCATTATGAAGATAATTCAAAGAGAAATAATCTAAAATTAATTTCAATTAATTTTAAATAGTGATATTTTTTGAATTAGGGTTTTATTGGGAATGTAATTCTATTAATTACTCCTTAATTATTTCCCTAATTAATTCCAAACTTCCTAGGGTTGATTAATGGGATGACCTCTATCTTTCATGATTTTCTTGAAATTTATTAATGGTTTAATTAGGATAATTTCTTGGTTCATTTCTAATTACTCTCTTAATCAATTAAATGATTAATCAACCTTTTAAATAGTGATAAATCCACTAATTAATTTTGCTAATCACCTTGGAACAATGAGTGGACTTAGGGAATGAGATTAGGAGTTTTTTCCCATATCTTTTTCCCAAAGTTTATTTCATTTGGATTAAAATTTAATTAAGGTGCAAAATTAATTAAATAATTTAATCACTTAATTAAATGGCTTAATTAATCAAAATTTTAAAATCAAATCAATCTGAACTTAACCAATTCATCTTAGGTAGGTGCTTAGGTGTACAATAACCTAAGTAGAGTAAGAAAATAAAAATCCCATCCACATGTGTGGGAAGGGTTATGAAAGTACTTAAATTAAACTCTTTAGCTTAATTAATCACTAATTATGAGCCAATTGCATTAGGTCCCTTTCTTTTCTAGGTGCATTGCTGATGTAAATTTCTTATGTGGTTTTATGTCATACATTGGCTCATAATTTTTTGATTAAATATGTTAAAGTGGTGTAGGTAAGGGGTAATTAATACACTTAAAAAACCTAAAAAAATATAAAATCATCTAATGGTTCTAAAATTAAACTAAAATAACATACACATGTGGGAAGTGGGTTGGGTTTTACATTTCTTTTCTTAAATTCAAATCAAACTCAAAATAAAACAAAAATATATTTAAAATAATTTTGGTTTGATTTAAATAATCTTATTCATAAGATTGTCTTTAGGCATTAATTAGGGTGAATAAATTTACATGCTTTCATGACTTTATTTCTTTCCTAGCATGCTAAATGTGTATGTCATATGAAAATCATGCATTCATGCCTTTGAAATCAAATAAAAATGAAATGTTTTCTTTATGTCAAATTGCATGTTTAGGCTAAACTAAGAATATGAATGGCTATTATCACTATTAAATCCAATTTTTTTTAAAACCTATGAATTAAACATCAAAAACTGAAAGGTATGCTACTTATGATTATTTATAAGCTTGCATTTGAATATAAATATGTTATGTGATTCTCCCTCTCTTTCATAACATAGAGTTGTATAAGATTTGTAAAGTGTATAGTCCATTTGAAAAGGGACATAACACTTGCTTTAATCCATTCCTATACATTCCTATAAGGAGGGATTCCACATCACATATATAAACTAAATAATTAAATCAAATAAACAAACATAAACTTTTGCATCTTTCTTTTTCCATTCATTTCTTTTTGTACATGCATATGTATTTAAGGAAAGTGGTATATTAGTTAATACATCTGATCGAGGTTCCAGACTTAAAAAAGCCCTAAGTCTTGTACCTTACACCCACAGTGTGCTAATGGTGTCGTACTCACTTATGCCTTTCATACTTATAAATGTGCATATAAAAATTTATAAAAGAATCACCCTTTTCTACTTAACAAAGTCAGGCATCATGAAGCATCCAAATTTTCTTAAGTGACATCCCTTAGCATTCATCATTAAGGTGTGCTAAACATTTCCATTTGTGTGTATAGAAATGCTTAGGATTCATCCATATGCATGTTACACATGTTGGGAAAGAAATGAAGTGTTGTGTGTTTTGTGATAGTATTTCACTTTACTTAATCTTAAAATGCCTTTCTTTTTGGATATGTTGTCTAGGGGAGATCTAAACTTAGAATTAATTAAAACACATAATGAAACATTCACTGAACAAAAATCAAATATGAATCTACCTTAGAAATTAGTTAAGGTAGGGAAGAAAGAGAAGTTTTCTTCTTTTTTTCCTCTCTTTACAACTTAGTAATTAATTGTAGGATTCATTCAAACCAAATCAAAATACAAATTAAAATCAACCAAAGCAACTAAAACACTTAAATGAAACCACCCATCTAAGTTGAACATTTTCATACCTATAAAATTTCAACTTTAAAGCCTAGCTAAGCATACCACACAAACCTTAAATGACACGCACATTAGGCTAAGTCACCATTTCTAGCTTTAGGTTAGGGCGGTGCATGATTTGATGTTTGCATTTATTTTGTGATGTTTGTTTTAGTCTGGATATTAAGGTGTATATGCATAGACTGAATGGTAGTGCAATCTTAGTCTAACCATTATCTTATGCAGGGGATTGTGCTTAAGGGGCACTGTAATAAAAAATATAACTGCTTTTTCTATGTAGGTGCTTATACCCCTAAGCATAATCTAAAATAGGCCAGGTGGGCTTGGTTACTCATGTATGGGGTGTTAAGTTTAATTTATATATATACATGCTTGGGATTGTATGGCTTGTTTGGCTAATCTCAGTTTTGCAGGTTTTTGTTAAATTTACTTTTCCCTTTTCATATAATTTTACAATTAGAATTTTGAAATGATTGTTATGGGGTATTAAGATAAACATTGGTCTTATATACCATGTTCTTATTTCAATATTACCAAAAAAAAAAAAGAAAGAAGAAAGAAGAAAGAAGAAAGAAGAAAGAAGAAAAGAAGAAATGAAGAATGAAGACCCTCATAACAATGAATTCCTTCTTGTTTGTAATTTATTCATTTGTAATCCAGGTTGTATAATGGTATCTAATTTTATTTTTAGGGTTTGTCGCGGTGGAGCAGATAAATGGTCTTTTATTCTTTTGAGTTAGCTTTATAAATTGATTGAGGTTTGATTAGCTTGTGCATTAAGATGACATCTTTCAATAGTTTATTCCTTGCTTTGATGTATGGCTTGGATGACAATTATGCTCTTAGGAAAATAAATTTTCTATCTAACTAATCAATTTAAGCTAAAAATTAAATAACTCATAACCTCATCTAAAGGCTAGGTTATAAATCACGACAAAAGAATTAAAAACCCCTTAGCTATATGTTGTATTACTTTTCTCACATAATGCATAAAAAGCATATTGTTTCACTCTTGAGAGGGCTTCAACCTTTGCTAGAGAACTTAGCTTGACCTTTGAGAGCCATGGTGGAAACACACCTCCTTATCTTGTTAATTTTGGCCCATAATCTAATTTCTCAAGCATTAGGCATATGATTCCTAAAGCCTGTGTCAAATTGATTGTCCCAAATAAAAATAAAATATAACAAAATTTGTATTAGATTTAAGTCATTAATTCATGCCTTACATGATCAAGTCTCTTAGGGAGTGTGTTTAAGGACTTAATCTCTTTCTAAATAAACAACAACTTAGTGATCTTGCAAAAGCATATGACTTGCCTATATGTTTTAAAATTATAGGAAGAGTTAGTTAGTTGACCACCCCAGTGGTTGTAAGTACAGTCGGTGGTTTATCTTCTCTTATGAAGGTAAACCAAATACCCACCTTAGATTTAGGTGGTTTTGTTGGCCCTCAAATCCTTAGATTTAGGTTCAAAGGTTGCTTCTTTCATTTACGAGCTACAAGTATAAATCCTCGCCTCTTAGGCATTTCCATGATCTTATGTCATGGAATTGTAAGCCCTTACATTCTAATAAAAATTCAACTCAAATAAATCAATTCAATTTCAAAAATATAAAGCCCAACTATAGGATAATTTGGGGTGCTTAGACTTCCCTATCTAGGCATCCCACTTTATCTTCATTTGGCTTTGATAAGAACTCCCTCCTCTTGATCAATCCCACTTGACTTTTCTAAAAATAAACATATCGATTAATAGTCTTACCTTTTGAAATCACTGGAGATAATGATCATTTATCTTAATTGAGAGTATTTCTAAGTACATGAGAATATAATCCATCAACCTGCAAATCCACTACACCCAACATTGGTGTTGAATTTGAATGCTAGGTATAATTGAACTAATTGATCCACTTCATTCATCCATTAACTAATTATTTCTCTTAGTGGGCTGAAGCTACCCCATTTAGAGAAGTTACTATTGATCGAGTGATTAACTTCTTTATGCATAATGGATAGCTTTCAAAAATACAAAGATTTATAGATTCGTCGATCGACACAAAATTGATTGGTGATATTCTTCAATATATAATCCAAGGGCAAATGGTTTGAACTTTGGTAAACATTCTCATAAATACTCAAAAATATGATACCAAAGCATAGAGGCATTATTATGCGTATTACAAGCAACTAAAGCCACTCCCTATTCATTAGTATTTAGAACTAAAGTGGTTCTTCCGTTTGAAGTTGAGTTGCCATCACTTTGAATAGCGATCCAATACAGCCTAATTGAAGATCAAAATGCTCATTTGAGAATGGAGGACTCAACGTGCTTGATGAAGTTAGATTGCAAGCTCATAAAAATTTGAAAGTTTATCAAGCAAAAATGTCCATAGCATTTGTCCATACGGTGCGGCCTCGAACATTCCAAAAAGGGGAATATGCTCTTGGTGCTGAGAAGACCAATTATTCATAATAGAAAATTTGGTAGAAAATTTGAGCCTAATTGGGAGGACCCATTTGTCATTGAGAAAGTGTACCAAGGAGGGGCATACTAACTCATTGACTTAAAGGAAAGATATACACTAATTAATAGACTTGGAAAAAAAGTGTTATACATGATAAATACATTTACAATGAAATCCCCAACATTACAGGGCATTTTTTAGTATATCTATAGGTTTTACATCGTTTGTAAGCCTAAATGATATACTTACTCAAGTTGAAAAAAACTTTTTCGTGAAAATTCCCCTATTACACAGGGGGTATTTTTAAATTTCTATACATAGATGAAATCAATGTTACATGTTAAAACCCTCTTAAGAGCATATCAACTCAAATATTGATGTATTTGGTTAACTTCATCTTGAAAGTTCTTCTAAATGTGCTTTAGAATTCCCCCTGTAAGATAGGTGGCATTTTATTTTATGTTAAGTTTATTTGAGTTGATATTGTGCTATAAGACAAGATCCTCGAATATATTCTTTTGACTTTCCCCACAAGCTTTATGCCAAAATCTCGATTATATCCATTATTATTTATTCGTTTGTTCTTGCAAAAACAAAAAAATATATTTCTACGCATGAAAAGATAGCCATAAATATCAAAAGTTTATCTCCCAACCAAATTCTGAAGATCAAGTTAGAAGAACTCCCAATTTTAGATGCTTCAATCAACTGAGTTAGAAAAACATCACCCTCTACATCCTAAAGTCTAGGACACAGATGAGTTCTAAAAGTCAAACTCAACAAGCCCATAAATTGCTTAGTTGCTGACACTATCCTCACTTAATAAATCATAAGAAAAGGTAGAGAAAGCCCCGTTGTTTGAGATGATCATTAACCCATCATGGAAGACTGGTAGGTTCTAATTCATAAGCCCAAATGTGGTTAGTTGTTCCTCACTTAACAAGGTAAGAAAGGCTCTGAAAGAGCCTATTCATCAATCAATGATGATGATAAATTTATTAAATCTCAAACCAGGTCCATCTTAGTGACTACAAGCAATCAGAACCCAAGAGATCTTTCTACTTAATCGATATACAAAGATAATTTGAGGAAACTCTCAATTTAGAGCTGCCTTAAGTTAATCTTTATATTGCATGTAGGGTGATATTTCAATCTATTCTCAAATGATTTGATCAAGCACAAAGCATAGTTCAAAGCCAATCTCCTCATCAAGTCCATCAAAACAGAAAGCACGGGATTGAGGGAACAATTTTATAGTTCATACAAAGTCGATTGTCGAACTAAAGAAATTTTATAGTTATTCAATTTGTTAAAGAACACATTGCTAGGCTGATAGCTCAACATAGACATAGTATAAGCTAAAAAGCTGGGTCATCTATATGCAATGTATTTGTCAAGCGACAACAGTTCAGGAAACATCCACTTCCACAAGTCGTATGGAATTAGGTGGTCCTTCAAGTTCGTCAAGCTTAAAGCTAGCACAGAAGGAATTCCAAATCTCAAAATAAATAAACTAATTTCTCCACCAAACCCAACCAAGCACGAAGTTAGGGTTGGAGGAAACTCAAATCTGTGACATAAAAGAAAAGAGATCTTGAGCAAAGCCATTAGTAGAGTAGATGGTATAAGAACTCTTATCTATCCCATAAGTTGATGATTGACAAAAGGTCATTTAGCATGTCCAAAATAAGGCATCATACTAATGACAAATCCTATATATCTGCTATTTGAAGTGATCCAAGTTTGTATTATTGGGTCAAGCAATTTTTTAATAAACTCTCCATGGAATCATATTTATTGAGGGGAATTTGTTGACCTCCATGTGTGATACATCAGTCGAGTCGAGCTTAAAATCCAAATTCGATGAACCTTTGATATAACAGCTCACAAATTAGAGCTGAGATGCGCCAAACATCATCAAAATCAGTCAAAAAGAGCTTCGATTGATGAACAGACTTTTTCATTGTGTTCAGAATATCAAAATTGGTCAGAATATAAATATTGCATAATCTAATGATCAAGGAGTGATGGCTTTAACTCAATGGGAGTATGATGATGTCTAAATAACCTCCAATTGATGAATGGACTTTGCCATTATGACATTAAAATTGATTAGAATATAAATATTACACAACCTAATGATCAATGATCAAGCGGAAAGCAGTTACTTGGCGCGGCATATTGAGGTCAGGAGGTTACGACGATGCCCAAATGATCTCCGTTCATGAAATTGATTGTTCTATTAGTTTTAAAATATCAAAATTTATCAAGTGAGACTATTCACACTCAATTTGGATAAGTCTATGTGAATGTCAAGTGATTGGAAGCAGTGATGCACATTTTAAGCTAAAATTTATCTGATTTGACACTGACTTGAATCAAATGGCCTCCGATCGTGAAATGGAAATCGAATTTCATTAGAAATATAATAACTTAAGATTGATATATAATTATATGGTATTTAATTAAATACTTAAAAAATCAATTAATCCTTTATAACCTAATAAACCTAATCGATCAGAACTCTCCCTCTTCATGTTCTCGGTTTCCCATCAGAGCTCAGAGAGGAAGGTTTGGCTCCCTCCTCCCTCCCTGTCAGTCTCTCAATGGCTCCCTCCTTCTATTTATTTCAAAATCATAGGAAACCAAAGGAGAAAGCGCTCCCCTCCTTCCTCCTTCAAAAACTGACGGTTCCCACACTCCCTCGACTCTCTAAGTTTTTTTTCCTCTCATCCAAGCCGCACGCAAGCAAACGATAAGCCTCCCTCTTCCTCCACTCTTCCTCGATTCGAACTCCCCTCCTCAAGCCAATCTCTTCCATTGCTTCCTCTATTTAGCTTCTCCTTCAGGAGTATTTTTTGTTCCTAGTTGGAGGTTTCTTCTGACAACACCCCTATTAATTTATGTTATTTTTTCTTGGGGTTTTTACATACATACCACTCCAAACTATACAATTTACTCGTTTAACATGAAAGTTTAATATACCGCCCAAATATTACAGTAAATCAATTTTACCATTAAAAGTAGCCATTAAGAGTGGAAGGAGCGTGGTGACGGAGGGCATTTCTGCGATCCTTCATTTTGTGTGTTTTCCTCTCTTTTTTTCTTGCATTAGCCCCTCATTTCTTGTTCGTGCAGCCTCAGATCTCGGTGGGGCAGGCGAGCGAATCAGTTCGTCTTGAAGCGTCAGTGAACTCCTCCCCTCCCTTTGTCTCGGTTTAAAGGGAATTCAGTTCCATTCTCCCTCTCATCGGGATGAGAACCTCTTCCTTCCCCCCCCGAAAGTTTGGTTTGTCTCTATTCAACCCTAAGTTTCTTTCTAGCGAAATTTCTCTTTACCTAATTATTTTTCTCTCACAAAAGGTTCTTAGATGTCGGATCATTCTATCTCAATTGATTATTCATCACCTCTTTTATCGTCTCGGCGGTAATTTCGTTGGTCAACCATTATTTTTGAGTTAAACAAAATCTCTTTGCCTTAAGCGGGTTCATAAAAGAAAAAAATCATGGTTATTCAAACTATCGATTTATTCAATTCAACCTATCGTCTATTTTTTTAATTCCAGGTTTTGAATTTTTTTTTTTTTTTGAACTTATATCTCTATGTACTTTATATTTTTTTTAAGTAGCTTTTCACTAATAGGCAGTTAACTTGTGGTAGCATTTTGAGATGATATAATTAATAGTAATATTTTTTGCTTTCTACAAGATCATAATGTTTTATCATTTTCACGAAGTTTTGAATATTCAAGTAGATCATTAACTATGTGTTTAATATATTATTGGTACGATGCATTAATCTTACAAAACCTATCGAAGACATTGTCGAGAAGACAACACATTAATCTTGTTCATTAATTGTAAACCACAGGGTGGAAGGAATAGTAGGCTTTTTTTATGTTAGAGATTCTTCAAGTATTATTATTGTACATAAGATTAAATAGAGATAATTCTTTATCGTCATTCTCGAGCATGTACACAACTCATATGTTTATTCTATATAAGCTCATATTCTTGTAAAGCGTGGGATAGAGGATGTATGGCATTCAATTTATGATTTCATTTTGGTTCTTAATCAATATAAGCACTCGAACTATCAAAAAATGAATGAAAGCAGGTTGCATTGAAATTACAGACCAAGAGGCTGATGCAAAATGAGAACTACACCACTCGATTTATTTGATTCAAAGGAAACAATATTGTGAAATAGCTTAGAAAAAAAACAACATGCTATAATTGAGAGATCGTGATAAATACCCTTACAAATCAAATTAGACAACAAATATTACAATTGAGCATTGAAATGAATGAGAAGAGTTTATCATAAAATAGCGACTTAAGTAAAGCACCCGATTATTCAAAGGCGACTCAAATATACCATTCTTAATGTGATTTTACCTTTGCAGGTCGATTGAGCGGGTTCTCGGCTATAATCTCAATGTTTGGAAGAATATGGTGCAAAAGTTCTCTCGGAGAAGAGTCGGTGGGTGATTGGGAAGGCATGCCCCATAGTAACAAATTTCCTCTCAAATTTTTCCAGGAACTCAAGGTATGAGGTTATTATAATAGATAGATTAGTGAAACAACTATGTTAAGCGAAAAGACACTAATGCTAAAAAAAAAATGAACGTGTGGAAATTGTTAGTATGTTCTTATGCCCATTAATATGAACCATTGAGTGCAAATTATTGAGTGCATTGCAGTGACTTCATTTGAGTGTTTATCATGACCCCTAAAAGCAGGCTATGCATCGGCTTTTAAAGAACAAGTCAAAATAAACATGGAGAGAGAGACCAAATCCTCGAGAGTGCCTCCTCTCAACAATAGCTTTCATTGCTTGAACATCCTTCCCAATAGCATAATTAGCATAAAGCCATAGGAATTGAGAATATAAGAGCAAAAGAGAGGTTAGGTAGAATACAAGGTCTATGGTCAAGTGACTACACGATTGGACACATCGGCATGATCACGACGGGTCATTCCCTCTCCAATAGCACTCTACAAGGAAAACCATAGCTAGTAAAAATCATATTTCTACATTGATATAGACCATTATCAGGTCTTAAGATGATTAAGGCATGATAGAAATTTTGAAAGCGAAGGAGAATTTTTGAAGAGAGTCGATTGAATGCGGATTGAGAGTTTCAAACTTTTTTTAGAATTATTCACCTCTAAAATATTTCTATAAGTCTAGCAAGACTGGATAAAAATTCTTGCTTAAAGAAGCATTTTAGCTTCCAAAGCTTTCTCCTTTGCTTCAGGTTCTACCTGTACAACTAATTAAATATAATTTGGAATCTGTTAGGCAAAAATGTGCTTTAATAGTAAAAGAATTCAAAAAAAAATAATAAATGAAGGTAGCAGTGTAACTATTCTAATTGGTGAAGTGGGACCTTTCATAATTCCAATTCCTTATCTACTCTACTGCGGCATCTCTTGTGCAAAGGCGATGTCGAATAAGATTTGCAACTACTTATCTCTTACGTATAAATAGTAAGTAAGTTTACAATGCACTTCCTAAATCCATGAGTTATTTCCAGCATAAATATGAAGCATATGAACATAAAAAGATAAGATAAGGTGAAAACGATGTTAAGCAAAAAATTCAATTTAGATGTCAACCAAAATTTTCTATTCAAAATCTAATTGATAGTCTTCATTTTCATTGAGAACTTCATCTAACTGGGAGTTTTGTTGCATTCCAATTGTGCGTAAATATTAAGAGCCTACATTTGTTTCGATTGGAGGCAATGGATCACTAAGTTGATTTATGGGGTTCTTGCATGTGCTCCTATGATGACCCCATAGGCCGCAACGACCACATTTGTGAACACTTTTGCTTTTAGAATTTTTGCCTTCTAGAAAACTTTTTAATCTTCATTTCTTGATTGCCTCTAGTCGTAATGTGTTTGTTTGGCACCAATATTTATGTCATCATCAACCACTATCCATCTTTACAGGGGAGTGCTTATTGCACCTTCATAAAACAATATTAAAATCTATTAAGATAGATTAATAAATGTGCAAATAATATAAGTTTCAAATATAATTCGCATGTACCTCACAACATGATAAAGCTCATCAACATATGTATGCCATAGTGGTAGATCTTTTGTGCCCAAAAAAGCAACTGCATGAATACAAGGCAGTCCACTTATTTGCCAGAAATTACATGTGCATTCTCTATTGGTGATGTCAACTTCTTCTCTCCCATGACTTCCTTCAACCTCTCAACCTTTAAATGGTATGCCTAATAATAAAATTTTCTTTTCTTATGATTTCTCTAATGTGCTCTTCGTGAAGGGTACCAAATGGTCTCCGATTGAGGAAATCTTCCTCTCTCATGTTGTTCCATTAACATCCTCCCTCTAGCAAAATCATTATGGTTTTCCCCTAACTTCCCAATCCATGAATTGAATGACTGCCATGTTATTTGTGTTATAAGAATTTTTTCATTAGAAAATTCAGATCTTGACCACTTATATGGTAGTGAAACAAGATATGCATGTATATGTGGAATCAATATTTCTTGTTTTTTTTTCTTTGAAATTCTAATTTTGAGTATGTATTAGCAGTTTACTTGTGATACTACTTTTGAGCTGATGAGTATCATCGCAATGGAAAATTTTTTCAGATTCTTCCATAAATGTCTTATACACACTCGGTGCTCTGCATTTGGGAATGTAGATCTAATAGCCTCGCTTAAACCCTTTTCCATATCTGAAATAAAAGCCAAAGGAGCAACCTCAACTGTAAATGACTCCTCCAAGTTGTGTAGGAACCACTCCCAAGTCTTCTCCTCTCAACAATAGCAAAAGCAATTGTGAAAATTCCATTGTTCCCATCAAGAGAGTTTTGCAGTAAGACAGCAGGATACTTGGATTTTAGATGACATGCATCTAAGCCTATTAGAGGCCCTACAAAAAATCCATGCAAACCTTAAAACTTACATAGAATCTCATGAATGAATTGTCAACCATATCATACGTGTATGTGATATGGATGAATGAGTTCTCTAAGTGTTGGTACCCACTTGTAGTTCTCATCAAGTCGAATGCTATCTCGTGCTAATTCCCTAGAGCCATAGCGCATATAAGGAGTGATAATCCATATGAACTTTCTAGGCTATTATATGACGGGGTATATCGATTCTTTTCACAATATCTTTTATTTGGAGAGCCACCCAACTAGAAGTTGCTTGTTTATTTCCGACTCTATTGACTCCTGGGCATAAATGTGCACTTTCTAGCTTCCTCACTTGAAATGTGTGACTGTCGGCACCGCAATCTGCTCTATCCTCCATGGGCACCCTCGATGTGCAAATTGCTTTCAAGTTTTATCACCGCTTTAATCTTCACTCCAAATTATTCATAATTGCGCTCTTGTTTGAAGCTCATAGCATCTTCAAAACATGAACCGATATGTAAAGCATTGTTGTCTCTTCTTTCACTAGTAAGTGTCTCATTACATTCTTCAACTCAAAATCATCTTTCGTTGGGTGTTTACTAAACACATAGGCCCATCAACTACAGCTACATCATTTTATATTGAAATGACAACTTCAACACGTCGATCTTCATTGGAATTTTGGAATAATTCTGCCAAATCAATATCAGAACTTATAAGTTTGTACTCCTTGGTGGCGTCCATGAATATGAGCATGTAATTGAATGCATGATCTTTCAAGGTAAAATTAACATAACCTCTTCTCTAAGTACAAATAAGTTGATTAAATCTTTATCAAGTTTCAAAGTCTTCTTTCCGCCTTCATATTTTTTAGGCCTTGATTTCTCACTTCAACCCAATAGCCACCAAATTTCAAAACAATGGTAAGATTCATGTTTGAAGCTTGACACCTATACATATAAATATTTGTTATGAACAAATATGGAGTAACTCAGCTGAAATATATGAAGAAATTTGAAATATGATAAGTTACAAATTGGTAATGAAAATAAGAACTTTGATAGATAACGTAAAACTAAAGATGCAATATGGGGACACATAGTGATTTACGTTAAAGAATTTCTAGTATTTCACGTATCCACTTGAACTAGCGAATGAAATAATTAACTATGATAAGCATAGGTGATTATCAAAATGAGCTCCAAATGAGTATCGATATAAGAAATTAAAAACAAACATATAGATAGAGGTAATAAACAAGAAAATGCTCCTCATAACTAGAACTTAACTTTGAATCTATGACTAGGTATGGAAATTTTGAAGGCAAACCTAATAAATCTAATGACTATCAAGTTGCGAAAGGGATCTATTGTTAAATTCTTAGCTATGATCAACCCAAAATTTATGACCTAAACCACCAATAATAATTTCAAATCAATAATCATTTGATAAGGAAAAGCTTAATAAACCGAGGAAGGAGAGCGATCACATACCGGAATGGAGTTATTTTCATTGATAAACCGGAGAGCCGAGAGCAAACGAGGCGAAATCGCGACAAAGGCGAAACCCTCGTGGAATCGAGAAAAGGGGAGAAACTCAAGAGGAGCAAAATGCGCGATCACGGCAACATGATAGCCTATGCGGAACAAAATCCGAACCCAAGCAAATCAACGAAAAATAAATAAATCAAGTACAAAGAAATCAGCGTTGCCACCATAAAGTACAACAAAATCCAACCCAATGCGATGACCTAACAATGAAGAAGAAGACAATAAGCTACCTTATTCTTGAGCAACCAAACTTTCGATTGCGGGGAAGGAAGAGGATCTTGGCTGTAGACGGGAGAGAGGCTCATGGCGGAGCGATAATATCTGAGAATGAGAATGACTTTCCACGGTCCTCGTCACACTCGCTCACCGAATGCGAAAGGAAAGAGGAAAAAAAGAGGAAATGAAGGTTCTGAGAATAGAAATGCACTGGAATGCCTCGATTGACGAGAATGAGGGACTTTTGCTAGTCTCTCACTCTCTCGTGGAATGAGGAAAACGTCGAAATGAAGGTTCAAATGCCCGGAATGCCCTCCATCTTCACTGCTCCGTCTCCACTCTTACGGAAGGGTTGAATGGTAAAATTGATTCTGTAATATTATCTGGGTAATATTAAACTTTAAAAAGCAGTAAATTGTATAGTTTGGAGTGGTATGTATGTAAAAACCCCTTTTTTCTTTTCTTTAACCTATTGTGGTTTTTTTTAGGGTCCACGTTCAGTTTCTTGGATCCTAGGCGACATAGCTTACTGGATCTCATTCTTATCTTATATTTTGGAGCTATTGTGTTTTTTAGTGGTGTCTTTCGTGCTCTTTGCCGGTGGTATTTTGTTGTATTCTTTTCCTATGTGGTGGCGGCATCCACAAGGTGTTTTGTCTTCGCATAAAAGTTGTCGATTCTTTCCCTAGCTGGAGGCCTTCAAGAGAAATTAGATAATGATATTTTACTTCGATGGCTTCTCTCGCTGTTCTGCCACATGCTCATATATTATTCTTAAGAGCTCTCAATTATTTTTCTAAATGCAAGTTTCAAGATCCTGCTAATGCCCAATAGGGCATAGTAGGTGTAAAGACGACTGTGGTGTTGTAAAACATCACTCGCTACGCTCAATAGGACGTACCAAATAAGCTAAAACAATTGTTAGATGTTATGCGTAATAAAGTTTGAATTTCATTGATATATATATATATATATATATATATATATATATATATATATATATATATATATATATATATATATACCTCACATAATTTTAGAGAAGATTTGATCTAAACATTGAAATTTTCTTATGAATTGAAACATAGACTTCAAGCATGGAATTCAAATGAAATTTTTAAAATCAAATTTGGGTTGACAATCATCTCAAAATTGTTGTCTTTTGACCAACCAACTTAAGTTTGATCATATTTTTACTTATCAAACTTGATCTGAATTTGATCAAATTAATTTGAAAACTCAAATTTGACTAAAATTTAATCCAAAATATATGTCCAAATTTGTGTCTAGGCAAGTTTAAGTTAAGGTTTTTGACCCGTATAATATTCAATTCAATTTTGTTAATGGTCGCATTCCCAAACTCGAACCCCTTTGGCACCGTGCTTTTTTTACATGATTATGTGATAACTAGAAATAATAAAATTAGAAATAAGTATATTAGAAGGATAATAAATGTAATATCTATTGAATATAAGTTAATAATTTTAGTAAATAATAAACTTAGAATGCATACGTATGTACAACAAATTATAAAAAAGGGCCAATGATATAAACAGTGAACTGATTGAAAATGCACAAGTATATTGATAAAGAATTAGAAAGAAAAAAATGATGAGCTAAAAATAATTGATTAAAATTTTTGTAAAAATGCATCATAACAAAAATTTAACACTCAATCACTCAAAGGATATGAACATTAAAAAGGGTTCATAAAGTCATATAAAGAGGTCAGCGATAATAATATATAATAATCATTTATTATTTACAAAATGATTTAATAACTAAAAATAATTATCCAAAATGATGAGCTGAAAATGATATATAATAAAAAGCTAAAAATGAATCATTTAAATATAATAATTTAAAAATAATAATCATTTAAAAATGATATATAATAATAGCCAATCATTTAAAAATAATAATCTCTTTACCGCTCCCCCAAAAAAATTATAATATGATTAAAGTTGCGAGTTATTTTTTTTTTTTTTGGGAAAATGTTAAGAGCTTAGCTCAATTCATTCCAAGTATAAGAGAAAAGCGAAATAGAAAATAAATTAACTGTAATTAAAACACAAATTAGCAAAATCAAAACCCTCCGGACTCGAAGTCGCCAGGTCGACCCGCAAACATCACCAAACATCAATAATTAACCCAGAAAATAAAAGGTTCAGCAACGACAACCATTCCTGCCATCCTGTCATCCATATAGTGAAGACAAAGCCCAAATCCTGCAAAACCACCTGAATAGAATGGCGGTTTGTGGGGAACCAAGGAAGGGGAAGGTCACAAAAAAAAAACATCAAAAAAAAGCAGCATCAATGAGTGTTATGTTTCAGAGATTCTCCAACCCTCCAGTAAGGCTCGAACTGAATCTGGCCAAGTAGATTTGAATTTCCATCACCTTAGTTTAAATCCAATCTGAGTTCTAATTGTAGATAGGAGCCCCGAGAGGGAGGACTCAACCTGCAAATGAAATCTTCTATTCCTCTCCTTCCAAATATAAACATGTGAAACCAGCTGAGAACCTCCTAAGGACCTTGGATGATGAGAAGGTACTCAACACTTGAGCGAGGCATATTTAAAAAGGAAGGAGCGTTAGAAGTAATAATAAGAGACATTGAGAAGGGGCATTCAAAAAAAAGATGAGCATGATTTTCATGAACCTCTTTACATAGGATGGTAGTTCCTATGCCCTTAGCAGAGAGCATATCAGAGGTTTTAAGCCCACCCAAAAATGCCATCCAATAGAACAAAGCTTGATTTACAGCCATACCTTTGAACCATATATCCTCATGCCAGTTAACAATTGGTAAGTGATGGAATATAGATTTTTTTATCAGATTTGATGTGAGCTCCTTTTTCCCCTCCCATAGAACAGAGTCACTACCATTCGATATCATCACTTTGCTTATGCGATTAAAGCAGTCAGGGAAAAGTTGTTTTAAATCATCTGGGAGAACCCAATTCACATCGAGGATCATGACCTTCAGCTTTGAAAGGAGGGGCTTATTAAAAATTGAAAAATAGTTCTGACCCATTAATTCAAGAAGAGAAAAGCCCTCACCAAGGGTCAAAAAAAAGAGAGTTAAGAGTTGCGCCCACCTTGAGTTGAATGTTTTTTTCCAACCTTGCGAACGCTCTAAGATCTTTCCAATGGAAGGACATCCGGGCTGAGAGTTTGCTACATAAGGAGCCATATTTGTTCAAAAACCAAGAGCTAGCGGTGGAATGACCGTTAAGAAGCCTCCCGAGAAACTTAACCTTGCAGATGGTGTATAAAGAGGAGCAAGAGGTGAGGCCAAAGAGTGGTTTATCCCCTTGAAGAGTGGTTTTCTTACACTGCGATTGTGAATTAGAAGTTATTAAAGCTTTTTTAGAATTTTTGGACAAGCAGCAAGAATAAGACAAGAGCCCATTAATTTGATAATGAGTTGAAAGAAGCTTGCTCTTCCACCCGGCATTTATAAATTTTATCAATGGGATATCGTGATTAAAGTGTAATATCTAGCACCTCCCTTTCTAGTAAACAAGAAAAGGAATCCATAACCACAGAAAAAAGAAAAGGAGATAAAGGACATCTCTGCCTAAGCTCGTTAGATGAATGAAAATATCCTTTGATTTCCCCGTTAAAGACTATAGAAAAGGGGACATTAGATATGCAGGCCTTAATGCCAAGGTGTAGAGAGGGAAAACCTTTATCTCTAAGCCTTTTCGTAAGGAATTACTGTTTTACCATATCAAAAGCTTTCCTTAAGTCTAGTTTAGCAATGAACCTCTCCTCAGTCTTTGGGGAATTGAAGTCATAACAGATTTCCTGAGCAAGCGCAACATTGTCTGCTATATCCCTATTTTTAATGAAACCTGCTTGAGAACTATGCACAATAGAAGGAAGGACCTTACTCAGATGGATAGCTAAAACTTTAGCTATAACCTTATAAAAGGTGTTACATAGTGAGATTGGTCTGTAATCCATGAGTGCATTAGAGTGCTTATTCTTAGGAATTAGAGTAATCAGACTATGCTTGAAGATATCCGGCAGCTTCCTGGAGCTGAAGAAGAAATGGGCAGCTTTGAGAAAGTGATCCCCAACAATGTCCCAGCAGAAAGTGAAAAATTTGGCGTTGAACCCATCCAGCCCTGGTGATTTGTTCTCATTGATGCTCTTGAGTGCTGAAATAATTTCAGCATCAGAGAATTCAGATTCTAGATCCATTATTTGGTCAGTTGATAGAGAGGCCCCAATGGGTGAGTCAACCAATCGTGATCCCCTTGACTCAAGTTGAAAAGAGAAGAGAAGAAGTTGTTAATTTCTCCAACCATCTCTTGTGGGTCTGTTAGGATACCACTAGGAGTTTGAAGTGATTGAATAGTATTTACATTCCTCCTTTCCTTTATAAATCCATAAAGAAACTTCAAATCATCATCTGAGTTAGTCAGGCAATGGGCCTTGGCCCTCTGTCTAACCCAAGACTTCTCCTTCAATAGAAGGATATCTCTCACTAGAATGGGATTAGAAGGGTCTGCCCAACTCAGAGATCAATCCAGCCCAGCTTTAAGATCGATAGTTGCCTTAATAGGGAGGCTTCCTGCAGCTTTTAAGAGCCCACCCGGTGAGTCAAGTTTTTTGGAGAAGATGAATAGGGGGTCTCCCGGAATATAACCAGCCCATACATGCTGGACAACCTCCTTGAGACGCTCATGCTTAGTCCAATAGTTTCTAAACATGAACCTAGGTTTAATCAGGATTGGCTTTGCAAGATGAATTGTAAGAGGAGAATGGTCTGATGAAAGAGGATTGGAGGCATTATAGAAGGAAGAGGGAAAGTAATCCAGCCAAAGAGAGTTACAAAGAACACGATCGATTCTTGAAGAGATTGGATTATCAAGTTGTTGATTGGACCAAGTGTAGAAAAGACCAGTACTAGGGAGATCCATTAAGCCACAATCCTGTACACAATCTTTAAAATCCAGAGTTCTATTGATTGGGATGGGATTACCTCCACATTTCTCCTTAGCAAAGAGCACACAATTAAAGTCCCCAATCAAAGCCCAAGGAGAATTAATAGAAGATGCAATGTTCCTCAGAGAATCCCACAAAGTCAGCCTATCTCTAGCCTCATTGGAGGCATATATCTAGGTAACTAAGAAGGAAGAAGAACCCAGGACTGTAATCTCACCATGGATTAGTTGAGAAGAGCACATCAGAGGCCTGAAATGGATGGAGGAAGGGTTCCATTTAAGCCAAATACGACCCCCAGGTGAACTGTCAAAGTTGTGATAGCTCTCCTCCCCTGGAAAAGCTTTGCACGAGTTCCCCAAACCTAATCATTGAAAGAAGCTAAAGACAGTTTAGTTTCTAATAAACACAGCATATCAAGATGATGTTCCTTGATGAGCCTAGCACAGTCAACCAGTCTACCAGAGGCTAGTAAACCCCTCAAGTTCCAACACCCTATGGAGCCTCTGATCATTGGGAATTGGATGAGCTAGAGGGCTTTTTGCCCTTCTTCTTCTGGTTCCCTTTTGCCCAAGATATGATGACGGCAAGCCTGCCTATGAGTTATTTTGCTACAAGTAGGAGAAGTGAGAGCACTGAGAAGAAAAGATCTTTTGCTTGAGAGAGGAGCGCCCGAGTTTCCCGTCGATGCACGAAAGTCGACGCAAGTCACATCTGTCATAAATTTATAAATGATTAAGTTAACCTTATCAGGAAGTCTCTAATATGTTTCTTTTTGATTTAGATCTTTTTATTTTTACCCATTGAAAAACCATACTATATACAATATACTTATTTTAAAAAATTTATACTGTAACTTTCTCGCAGTCACCACACTCTATTATGTTAAATTTTAAAATATAATTGTTTATCACATATTCTCTAAAATACAATCAAAATTTAATTTCTCAAATGACACATATAAGATATATAGTTAATAGATCGCGACTCCTTTCATTATAAAAAAGTTGCAAATAGAGCCATAACCATCAAGCATAAAATATAATCTAGTTTAAACATAAGACTAAAAATAGGTAAACACTAATAATTATGTTAAGTTTATCATTTGATGGTTGTAAATTTATTATAGTATAGTATAGTATAGTATTATGTAATATAGTATGGCATCCTATACTATACATTATACTATACTATACTACACTATAGTATAGTATAGTATAGTATAGTATAGTATAGTATATATATAATATATACTATAATAATTATAGTAGAGTATATAGTATAGTATAGTAATATAGTATAGTATTATATAGTATAGTATGACATCCTATACTATACACTATACTATACTATACTATAGTATAATATAGTATAGTATAGTATATATACACTATACACTATATAATACAATACTATACAATATATATAGTATAGTGTAGTGTGTAGTATAGTATAGTATAAAGTATACATGTAGTGTGGTATAATACAATAATATACATAATATTAGGTTTTATTTTTTATTAATTTTAATGTTTTATTTTTAGGCTTACTTTTTAGGTTTAGATTTTTATTTAATTTTTTATTTTATTTTATTTTAGGTTTCTTTTATTTTTATTTTACGTTTAGTTTTCATTTTAGTTAGGTTTTTATTCTTAGGTTTATGTTATTTTTTTAGTTTAGTTTAGATTTTTATTTATTTTATTTTAGTTTATTTTTATTTTTTATTTTATTTTATTTTTAGGTTTAGGTTTAGGGTGTAGTATAGTATGTATATACAATATACTATACACTATATTATACTATACTACACTATTATTTAGGGTTATAATATGGTGCTATAGTATGGTGTAGTATAGTATGTATATACAATATACTACACACTATACTATACTATACTACACTATTTTTAGAGCTTTTTTTCTTTAATATTTTTAATGAATTTAAAATTTATAATATGATTAAAGCTGCGAGTTATTTTGATGCAATAGTTATAGGGAGAAGTAGTAACAATGAGCACTGAGCAGAGAAAATCTTTTGCTTGAGAGAGGAGCGCCCGAGTTTCCCGTCGATGCATGAAAGCCGACGCAAGTCACATCTATAATAAATTTATAAATGATGCAGTGATGCACTCTTATTTTGCCTCTTCGTTAGTAGCTTGACAGACATCAAATTTGATTGGAATGTTGAACTACCCCTAAGTTAACTTGGTTTGACACAATTTATGATAATTGATTAATCTAGGATGATCAACAATCATGTCATGAAGTTTGGATTGGCTTAATTCACTTTGATTTGGATTCAATTGGATTTTGGTTCATGTAAGTCGAATTGGGTCAAATTGGCCAACTAGACCTAACCTAGCCCAATTGAGCTTGAACCCAACTTGACCTAAAGGGTCAAATTGAGTCAAATCCAAATATAAACTAAATTGATTGGGAACAAAGATATCAATCCATTTCAAATGATCAACTAAATATAAACCAACCTATGACCTAACCAAAATAGGTCAAATGGGTCAAATTGGTCAACTTGACCCATTTGACCTAAATGAAATCAAATGAACCAATTTCAAATATAAATCAAATTCAACCAAACCAATGATGCCAAAATATTTCAAATGGTCATATGAACTTGACCCAATCCTTGGTTTGACCCAATTTGACCAATTGATCAACTTGACCCATTTTGACCAAAATGAGTCAACATGAGCCAAATCATATCACACCAACTCCAATTTCAATGAAACTTGGCCTAACCCAATTTTCAATCGTACCAAACATATTCAAACTAAAGTCAAGGTCAAATGACCATTTTACCCTTAGGCCATAGGGTAACTAAAATCCAAATCACTTGGAATTTGGTCAATTCCTTTTCATGGACACTTTACATCCTCTTAGTGGACCAAATGGTCACTAATGGACATGGTGCACATGACCCATTGGGTTTGGGTCAGCCAAACCCAACCCAAAGTCATAACTGACCACTTCCTTCAAATTGAGCACATGGAAAGCCTTCCTCCACTCAATTAAGCACTAGCAAGCTTCACCACCCCATCGTCTGACCAAACCGAATGCCATGCCATCTCTAATAGCCTAACAAACCCACTCAAGGAGGCGTATTGGATCAAAATGGCAAGGAAGCTTGCGGACATCTGATTCACCTAGGGGGAGATATGCTCCCCCTAATTCCACTTGAATTTCATTCTCTTCTATTCGATTGAAGGATAGGAACTCATAGGAGGTGATTCTAAGCTCCCCCAAGGTTTCTTAAGCATCTCCATTTTCCCATTTCTCAATTTTATTAGAGTAAAAACTAGGGAGCACAAGTGAAAATCCAACTTAGTCAATACTCCATATCAAGCTAATTCCTCTTGCAAGCTTCATCAGAGGACTCAATTGAACTTGCCTAAACCTTTTCCTAAGTTCTCATAGTAAGGGAGGAGTTCTCTTGATCAAGATCAAGCCCAATTGAAGGAGAGCTTGGTCCATAAAGAGATATACTCAACCCCAAGGCTTGAAACTTTTAACAAGGCTTCGTCTCCACTAGATGAAGCTACCTCATTGAACTCGAGCACCGGTGATAGCCTCTTATGAGGTATGACATTAATTTGAGCATAATTTAGCCATGGTGTGGTCCTTTATGAAATAAATTCTCACCTCATGAGAATTTAGCCATTGGATGTGTTCCCCTTACTCTTAGATGGTGTGGGTTGAATTTGGATTCAATCCAAGCTCAATGGAGCTCAAATCTTCCCCTATAAGATGGATGGTGGCCATCTCCCATAAGGAAGATTAGGAATGGATCATGGGCCATCCTTCCACGCATTTTGGATGGACAACCATGATTAAGACACATAGCATATTTGATTTAATCCTATAATATCGGGATTTAATCTCAACTGTCTGATCCTTGATCAAATGATGGGGAGAAAGAGCATAATGCCTCCGCTGACGCGGTGCTACGATGTGACAATTTAAATAGCCTCTCATCGTGCCATGTGGAAAGCACGCGTTGCGTCAACCTCCACATGGCGCTGACAGGATTATCTATTTTAATTAGGTATTTATTTAATTATCCTTAATCATTGAATCTTCATAATTGCATAACTAATTCTAGAAAAATCCTAAAAATATAAGGTAAAAGCATTAGAAAGATAATTCAGAGGAGAATATTCTAAAATTAATTTCACTGGATTTTGAATAGCATTTTTTTTCTTAATTAAGGTTTTAATGAAAACCTAATAACCCTAATTACTCTCTAATTATCCCACTAATTAATCATAAACTTCTCATGTGCATTTAGGTGGATGAATTTTGCCTCCCCTAATTTCATTGGGATTTATTGATCAGTTAATTAGGTCGGTCAATTATTGAATCCTTAATTACCCTTTTAATGTAATTAAGCCTAATTAAGTGTGTGAATAGTGATTTAATACCTTGATTTAGTTAATTAAGTTTTGTTTGAGTGATCAAAGTGTTTTGGGAATAATTTTGGGATATTTTCCCTAAGCTATTCCTTAAACCCCCTTTCTCTTCCTTAATCTAAATTCAATTAAGGGTTAATCCACTAATTACTTACTTAATTAACGTGATAAAATTATCAAAACATTCCAGAACTTAATCAATCCATCTTGGACATATGCTTAGGTGTTTAATAACCTAAGTGGCTTAAGGAATTCAAAACCTAATCCACATGTGTGGGAAGGGTTATGAAAGTACTTAACTTAAACTCTTTAGCATAATCAATCATTAATTATGAGCCAAATGCATTAGGCCCTTTTCTTCCTAGGTGCATTGCTGATTTAAATTCCTTGTGTGATTTTAAGTCATATCATTGGCTCATAATTATTTGGTTAAATATGCTAAGGTGGTATAGGTAAGGGGTAATTAATACACTTAATGTACACCTTAACCTAACTAAAACATAAAATTGATCTAACCACCTAAAAATTAAACTAAAACATCATACACATGTGGGAATGGGTTAGGACCAACAAACTCATCTCACATTTCTCAAATTAAAATCAAACTCAAAATCAAATAATTTTTTGTTTAAAACAAAATTTGATTTGCTTTAAATAATTCTATTCCATAGGATTGTTAAATTAATTAGAGTGAATGAATTTACATTGCTTTCATCACTTTATTTCTTTCATAGCATGCTAAACATGTATGTCATATGAAAATCATGCATTCATTCCTTTTAAAAATCAAAAAATTAAAATAAAATGTTTTCTTTATGTCAAGTTGCATGTATTGGCTAAAGTAAGAATATGAATGACTATTATCACTATTAAATTTAAAATTATTTTCAAAATTTATAAATCAAACATCAAAATTGAAAGGTATGTTACTTATAATTATTTATAAGCTTGCATGTGAGAAATATAAAGATATGTATTATGTGGTTTTGATCCTCCCTCTCTTTCTTAACATAGAATTTTATAGGATTGGAAAATTGTATAGTCCATTTGAAAAGGGCATAACACTTGCTCAAAGGCATTCCTTTACACTCCTATGTCATGACTTAAGAAGAAATTTCATATCACACATATAAATTAAACAACCAAACCAAAAATCAAATAAATATAAACTTTTGCATATTTCATTTTCCATTTATATTTTTGTACATGCATATGTATTTAAGAAAAGTGGTATATTAGTCTGGACAATCTCGAGATTGCGAGGCTTTAAGTAGCCCTAAGTAAGTCTTGTACCTTACACCCCTGGTACTAACAATGGTGTCATACTCACTTATTCCTTTCATACATACACATGTGCATATGAATAACGGAGAAAAGAATAACCCTTTTCTACTTAATGAAAATCATGCATCATAAAGCATCTAAGTTTTCTTAAGTAACACTACTTAGCATCCTTTATTAAGGTGTGCTAAGCATTCCCATTTGCATGTATAGATATGCTTAGGATTCATCTATATGCATGTTATAAATGTTGGGAAAGAAATGAAGTAGTGTGTGTTTTGTAATATTATTTCACTTTACTTAATCTTAAAATGCATTTCTTTTTGGATATGTTTCTTTAGGGAAAATCTAAACTTAGGATTAATTAAAACACATAATAAAACATTCACTAAACAAAATCAAACATGAATCTACTTTAAAAATTACTTAAGGTAGGGAAGGAAAGAGAAGTTTCTCTTTTCTTTCCCTTCTCTTTACAACTTAGTAATTAATTATAGGTTCATTAAAACTTAAACAAATCACCAAATAAAAATTAACTAAATCAACTAAACAACTTGAATAAAACCACCCATCTAAGTTGAATATTTTTCATACTTAGAAAATTTATACCTTAAAGTCATAGCTAAGCATGCCACACAAATCTTAAATGGCACACATATTAGACTAAGTCACAATTTCTTGCTTTAAGTTAGGGCGGTGCATAGTTTGATGTTCAGTTTTATTTTATGATGTAATGTTTTAATTTGGATATTTGGGTGTATGTGCGTGGACTGAATGATAGGATGATTTAGTCTAATCATTATCTTCTGCAGGAGATTGTGCTTAAGGGGCACTACAATAAATAAAAATAAAAATGCTTTTGCTATGCAGGTGCTTATACCCCTAAGCATAATTCAATAAGCCAGGTAGATTTGGTTTCCCATGTGTGGGGTGCTAAGTCCAATATACATGCTTGTGATTTGTATGGTTTGTTAGCTAATCTCTATTTTGTAGGTGTTAGTTAGATTTACTTTTTCTTTTCATATAATTTTACAATTAGGATTTTGGAATGATTATTATGGGGGATTAGGATGAGCATTAGTCATAAGATTTCATCTTATATACCATGTGAAGGCTTTGGAGCAACCACATTCCAACCATCAGAAAGAAGGACCAAAAGTAGAAAGAAGGAAAAAGAAAAGAAGAAAAGAAGAAAAGAAGAAAGAAGAAATGAAGAAATGAAGAATGAAGACCCCCCTAAAATCTGAATTTTGTAATTAATTTATTTATAATCCAGGTTGTATAAGGATAGAGCTCAACTATCCAATTTATTTTTGGGTTTGTGCGGTGGTGCCCAACCATTAATGGTCTTTTATTCTTTTGTATTAGCTTTATAAAATGTTTGATATTTTGTTTAGCTTGTGCACTAAAAATGGCATGTTTTTCTAGTTTCTTCCTTGCTTGATGTATGGCCTAGATGATGATTAGGCTCTTAGAAAAAAATAAATCTTCTACCTAGTTAAATAACTCAAAATTTAAAATAAACAACTCATAACATCACCAAAAGCTTAGGCTAAAAATCAAGATAAAAGAATTAGTAACCTCTTAGCTGGATGAGTATTACTTTTCACACATCATGCATAAAAAGCATATTGTTTTACTCTTGATTGGAGGGCTTCCATCTTTGCCAGTAAACTTGGGTTGACCTGTGAGAGCCATTGTGGAAAAACACCTCCTTATCTTGTTGATTATGGCTCATAATCTAATTTCTCATGCATTAGGCATATGAATCCTATAGCCTGAGTCAAATGATTATCTAAATGAAAATTTTGCATTATATTTAAGTCATTGAATCATGCCCTACATGATCTAGTCTCGTAGGGAGTGTGTTTAAGGACTTAGTCTCTTTCTAAATAAAAAACAACCTTGCTATCTTGCATTAACATATGACTTGCCTGCATATTTTAAAATCATAGAGGAGTTAGTTGGCAGCCACCCCTAGGTGGTTGTAAGTCCAACAATCGGGTGGTTTATTTTCTCTTGTGGAGGTAAACGAAATACCCATTTTTTCTTTAGATTTAGGTCATGATTTTTGTCCCTAGCCAAAGCTCCCTAGATTTAGGTTCTGAGGTTACTTCTCCCCATTGCGGGCCATAAGCATAAATCCTCACCACTTAAGCATTTTTGTGACCTTGTATCAGGGAATTATAAGCCCTAGCATTCTAATAAAAATTCAATTCAAATATATTAATTCAATTTCAAAAACATAAGGCCCAATTATAGAGTAGTTCAGGTTGTTTACTAGGCTTCCTAATATCTTAAGCATCCCCTATTTATTTCTATTTAGCTTCGAAAAAAACTCCCTCCTTTTGATCGATCCCATTTGACTTTCTAAAAATAAACTAATCGATTGATAGTCCTACCTTTTCAAAAATTTTGAGAGACTACGATCATTTACCTTAATCAAGAGTATTCCTTAGGAATCTCATTCCTTAGATGTAATTAACTATGAAGGCTTGCCCTTGTAGGGAACTTAACGAACCTAGTTTAAAATAAATTTTGCTTTACTTTTCCATATAATGTAGGGGAATAATCCTTGGTATATTCTGAAGACCCATAGTCCTTAGGAGTCCTTATTGAGGTGATTATGTTCATTGTAGGGTGGTGATCTCTATCTTTGGAGATAGTACACCTCTCATCAATGCTTGATCACCATAATAAGAACATCTATGGATCTGAGTGGCATCCCAACAAGGAGTTTTATATTTCTATTTTCATTTATCCTCTTTTTCTAAAAGGGATTAGATGAAGGCAGAGATATAATATTTTCACCATAACTTGTTATCAGTAAGAGGCCTTTCTATGGCTCTTTGCTTATTACTGTGACAAAGAAATGGAAATTTAAAGGAAGCCTTGATCTTTTTACTCTAGAAGGGGACTTCTTCTTCTTTAAATTTTCTTATCGAGAAGACTTTGACATGATTTGGGATAACAGTCCTTGCTTCCTAAATGGTAGGTCGTTTACCTTTCAACAATGGTCCTGGAACTTTAGACCTTCAAAAGCGCACATCTCTGAAATTCCCTTGTGGATCAAGTTGCCCAACTTTCCTCCACATTGTTGGAACGAGGTTGGCTTCTCCAAGGTAGCTAGTATGGTGGGTGTCCCTCTCACAGTTGACAACCTCACTGCCACCAAATCTAGAGTCACGTTCACCAGGATTTGTGTCCAAGTCAACACCTCCTCCATCTTACCAGATTTTGTCCCCCTAAATTTCAATGGGCATAAATTCAATCAAGATATTATCTATGATTGGAAGCCTCCTGCCTATCAAAAATAGAAATGTTGCACCTTCTCTCACGAAACTTCCTTCTGGTATTGGCCCTGCTGGGTGATGGTGAAACTGAGTAATGGGGTCTGATTGGGAGACAAGGGGTCTATTTTATTATACAATAAAAATATCAGCACCATTCTTGAAACCAAACTCACCTTGGGTTCTTTAGGTGATAGACCTCTTCTCAACAAACTTAAGTTCTTCTCGAATGAAGACAGTTGTCATAACTTTGATAGTTGAAATGGTGGCAGAATTTGGCTTAAATGGAACTCTTCTTCTATTTCCTTTAAGCCTTTGGCTATATCATCTTAACTTATCCATGGAGAGATATCCTTTCCTGGATCACCCCCTTTCCACATTACTTGGATCTATGCTCATAATGATGCAAATGATCACAAGATTTTATCGAACACCTTATGGGACATTTCTTCCACTTTATCCACCCCTTGGGTTTTGATGGGAGACTTCACTTGTGTTCTCTTTATTAAGGAAAAGAGCGGAGGGAACCGCATTCCCGTGAATCATACCCTGAACTTGAAGGATTGTGTGAATGATTGTGGCTTCCTGGACCTTCCAAGCTCTAGTCTATATTACACCTGGTCAAATCAGCAGGGGGATAATCCTATTCTTTCTAGAATAGATAAAGTATTGTGTATTTCTTCATGGTTAGACCAATTCCCCCTTTATTCTTACAAGGTGGTAGGACCTTTCTCTTTTGATCACTCATTGCTTATTACTTTTCTTTCCCGGCCTTTTACGGCTAGACCTCGCTTCCTGTTCAGGAATTACTGGATAAAATATGGGAATTTTAAGGAGATCGTTCAAGGTGCTTGGGCTGATTTTGTCTCTGGGGATCCCTTATTTATTCTATCCAAGAAGCTACATGAACTAGGTCCTCTCTCAAATGGCATGTCGGGGACTCTTCATCCCTTCGAACCTAGATTTTTGACCTCTGATTGAAGCAAGAAATTTTTCTTTCAAAATTGGACTCTGATCCATAGAACTCTACCTTGGCTTATGCTATCAAAGATCTTAAAGACAAATATGGTACTCTCCTTATCAAAGAGCATATGTGGGTTTGACATTGTGTTAAAGCCCATTGGTTAACCAACTCAGATGATGACCTAAAGTTCCTCTACTGCTTCATCAGAGAAAGGAAGAATTCAAATTCCAATAGGAGCCTCCTTTCTTCCAATGGTATCTTAACAAACCCTAATAGTATTGCTGAAGAGATTTGTAATTTCTTCTCTTCTCTTTTTTAACTCTGGTTAGGTTTCTCCACTTGAAGTTCATGACATTCTTATAGAGCTTGTTCTTTCATATGACTAGGTTAATAATTTAGCTTCTGAGTTCTCAGATAAGGAAATTCTATCTACACTCCATGACATCAATGAAAATAAATCTCCAAGACCCGATGGTTTCAATGTCAAATTCTTCACTTCATGCTAGGATATTATTGGCACCAAGTCCTCAAAGCTGCCCACTTCTTTTTTCGTACTAAGAAGTTGTCGACTCTCTTTAAACATAGCCTAATCACCCTTATCCTGAAGGTCAAGCACTTTAATTCAATTTTTGATTCAGACCCTCTCTTTATGCAACACCTTTTATAAAGTTATCGCTAAAGTGATGGATAAGAGGCTTAGTAAAGTTCCACCTTCAATCATTCACCAATCACAATCTTCCTTCATTAAAATCAAGATATTACTGACAATTTTGCTATTGCCCATGAAATTTGTAATGACTTCAATTCTTCCTATTTTGAAGTGAGATTTCTAGCCAAATTTGATCCTGGGGAAAGCATTTGATACGATCAACTGACTTCCCTCCTACATAGGCTCAGGCTGATAGGCTTTCCTTCTTCTTTTATTTAGCTGATTGAGGCATGTATCACTGAGGTGCCTTTTTCTATAGTTTTAAATGGTGAAATAAAATATATTTTCCAATCTTCTAATGAGTTGAGGTAAGGATGCCCTCTCTCTCTCCTTACCTTTTCACCCTGGCAATGGATTCTTTTTCTTGCTTTTTTGGAGAAGAAGGTTAATCTTTCAAGATGTAATCCTCTCTTTTTTGTGACAGTGAGGTTTTTCATTTATTAGTTTGCAGACAGTTTATTGGCTCTAAGGAAGGCTAACAACTCGACCATTGACTCTCTCAAATAGGCTCTCGATTTCCTTTCTGCTACATGAGACTCAATGTTAATAGCGACAATCTCTTATCTATTTTTCTAGAGCCTCTCGTTTGGCTAACCTTTTCTACAGGATCTTCAATATTAACTAGGCCAACTTCCCAATCAAATATCTGGGGCTTCCTTTGACCCTGGCCCTCCTAAGGTTATCCACTTTAACTCTTTACTTGATAAACTTTATAACTAGTTGGCACGTTGGAAGAGTAGACTTCTATCTTTTGGGAGCCACCTTCAGTTGATCAGAGCCTCCATCAATAGCCTATTATCATATCAGTTCAGGTCTTTTGCTTGTCGCAAAAGAGTTATTAAAGAAATTACCTCTCTCACTACAAATTCCTTCTATCATAGTGGTGATTCTAAGAAATTTCATTCTATTTTTTGGGCTAAGACAAATTTACCAAGGGATAAGGGAGGTACGGGTCTCACCTCTTACTCTTCCTTATATTCTATTTTCAAGTTCAAACTTCTTTGGAGATTTCTAAACAAGCCTTCTATGCTGGCATCTTGGCTGTCTAACAAATATGGCTCTCTTTGAAATAAATATCCTATTCGCTCCTCTCCTCTCTAGAAAGAATTGAAAACCTTTGCTGCCAAGTTTTGAAGCAAATTGGATTTTGGTTGGATGCATCTCCTCTCATTCCTTCTTCTACGATCAATGGTGTGGAGGTCTTTCTTTACTAGAACTGATTGGGTCTAATTGTTTCACTATTTTTCAATCAGCATCGGCTGCTCCCCTTAGATCCATCCTTTTGAATGGTACATGGAACCTCCCTGATGTCTTGAGAACTGATTACTCTAGCTATTTTGACTCTATAAGAAAGGTTCCCATTTGCTTGGAGAGTGACTCTTTCCTTTGGAATGGGCACAACAATATTTCTACTAGCATAATTAAATCCTCCTTATTTGAGAGACACCCCCTTGTTAATTGGCATGAAGTTATTTGGTTCAAAGGCATGGATATAAACCAAGCTATTTTCTATTGAATGGCTTTCCTGGGTGGCCTTAAGACGTCTGAGGTCTTCTCAGCTAGGGGCTTAGGGCCTAACATTTCTTGTTATTTCTACAAGCAGATCGTGGAATCTCATTCTCATCTATTTTTTGAATGCCCCATCTCTATGGGCTTGATTAGGCAGCTCTTTCCCAACATCTCTTTTTTTCTAATAAATGCGACCCTGCAACATGTGCTCAGCTTTTCCTCTAATCTGGAATGCTCAGCTCTCAGGAGGTTAAGCTACCTATCATTACCTCGATAGTTTATCACTTATGTAAGGAAAGGAACGAAGGTTCCACCAACAAACTGCCTTATCCCCTCCTAGTCTTATTTCTCTAATTAAATCTCTGGTTGCTTTTAAGCTAAGGAGGTGGAAGTTCAAGGCCTCCTGACCTGTTCAAATCAAATTACCTCTTGAGCAGTGGTGAAAACTTGAATCATAATTATTTTTACTTTTCTTCTTCTTCTGATTTTAGAATTGGGTTGTGGCTTTCTTCATTGGATGATCCTATTTCTCATATGATTTTCTTGGATGATAATGAATATTTACTTTTCCTGATGGGTTCTCTCTGCATCTAGATGTTCCCTTCATCATGGTGACTTATTCAGCAACCACTTCCTACTATTTAAATAAAAGGGGGATCAACCATGCTCTCTTAGCCACATGCGGGAAGCTTCTAGAGGAATATAGAAGAAGGAAGACCCTGGAGGGTTCCAGAAGGTTCTACCAAAGTCTAGAAGGCCTTAAGAAGATGACTACTTCAAGAGGAGTCTAGAATCTTATGGAATACTCTAGAAACCTTGAGTATGCTAAGAGTAGTGTAGAATACTCTAGAATCATGTATATTTTAATGTACTCTAGAATGTTCTTGCTTGTCCATGGGAGAGGACTATAAATAGGGGATCTCCCCTCCCATTTGGATCATCCAAGAGTTCTCAAGCAACTTGTATTGTAAGAGTTCCTTTGCTTAGTAAAGTATTTTCTTTACTCTAACCTCTCTTCTCCAAAACAATTTTCAGTGTTCTTATCTTGCATTACGGAAGTTAGGCTGACTTAGCGTCAAGGGAAGAGCGCTAAGGCCGCATGGGTGACATGGAAAAAGTTATTTGTGCTCGGATTTAACCTTCCGTGCTTACTTTCTCTTTTAAGTTCTGGGTTCCTGGATGGCTGTTCAGGATGCAGATGAAGGAATGGTTTTGGCTTTGATCTTGGTTGCTCAAGAACCTTATGATATGGCCAATTTTGTATGTTGCCTTTTCTTAGTCCAGGAGGAGCCTCATAGGCTCTTTTTCTTTTTTTTTTTCCTTTAGTTTTTCTCTTTAACTGTCCATCTCTGACTTAACCTTTGTACTTAATGTTCTCTTTTGGAATGAAATTGGGTTTTAGCCCTTAAAATTTTTTGAAAAAAAGTCTTCTTCATCCCAACACGAACTCCATTCTCCTAAAGATTTCTTGTCTATTCCTGTTGTTTTCCAATATCCCGTAGCTGTTGCCCTATTTTTTATTTTTGGAAAATTTTGAGGGCATAAGCCCAATTCATTTCAAGTAAGTGAAAAGAAAATTACAAGAATGAGGGTAATCCCTTGAGGGACAAATAATATAGAAAAAGAAAACCCAAAAAATCATAAATAGGAACCCAGCTAAGGGCAAGACAAGAAGAAATAGAAACAACAACAAGAGAAAACAAAAGAAAAAAGTGGAAAGATACTCCCCAACGGACTCAGAGATACAAAATCCCATGAAGAAAGGGAAACCAGCTAGTACAATAGAAAAGCCAAAAGATGCCCAAGACACCATCCACCGGTTGCCAGAGCGATCATCCTTGAAGAAATAGAGGAACAAGAAGGACCCTCAACAAAGCTGCATAACCAACAACCAGCATACTGCCCAATAAGAAGAATGAAGCTAAGGAGATAACTGGTCCTCCAAGGTAAAAGGAGCCTGAGCATCAGAAGGGCAGAAAAGAAGAACAATTGCAAAAAATTGACATCATCATCCTTCAAAATAGCCCCCAAAAGAAAAGAACCATAAAGCATGCAACCCATAATTATGTGCAAGGATCATTAAGCAAAGAGTCCCTGAGATCAAGATGCATCCACTACTTTAGGGTACTCTTCACAGAATCAGGCCAGGCCTCCTTAACATGCCAACGTTTAAGCTTAAAAGCAGTAAGGGAGAGCACCTTAGCTTTCAGGCCTTACAAAAGGGTGAATTCATTAGAGAGAAACCTAGAGTTCCTTTCCCTCCATATAATGTAAACACAGATAGATGTGATGAGGTAATGGAGTCTTCTCTCCACCTTATGGTAAAGATTATGAAAAGCATCCCATACTTGCTGAAGAGAAGGTTGCATAAGAAAAAAAGAGCCCCTTGGCATCACATTTCTTAGCATCCATAAAGAGGAAGAACACTCAAAGAATAAATGGGCGTGAGATTCCAAAGAGCTATTACATAAAAAGTAAACAAACACCGAGCCAAGACCCCTTACTGATAGAACATCAGAAGTTTGAGGACCCAACATAAGCAATCCAACAAAACAGTGCTTGATTAATTGCAAATCTTTTAAACCAAATCTCATTTGCCCAGCACACATCAAGTTCTAAGGAAAAAATGGAATCTCTAATTAATTTGGTGGAGATGGAATTATGATTATCCCAGAGGACTCCATCCTCCAATGAGGGAAAAGGAGTGGTTATAATCTGATTACAGCTAGCCGGAGAGGCTAGATGGAGGCTCTCAGGCAGAAGCTAGGCTCTATCAAGGATGATGGAACTCACATTGCTACGAGTATGAAGGTTAAGCAGATTGAAACAAGTTGGCCCTATGATCTCATATAAAGAATGGCCAGAACACCGAGGGTCAAAAAATAAGGAGAATGAAGAACCATCACCGATGTAGAAGCTGAGGTTCCCTTTGAATCGACTCACACACTTCTTAAGCTCCTTCCATAGGGGTGAGGAATGGAGAGTCAGAGAATTCTAGAGGGAATAATACTTATCAATAAACTAGTCTGCCATGGAAGAGGTTCTATTAAGAACCTTCTATAAAAATTTAACCTTGGAAAGAATATTAAGGGAGGATGAAGAGAACAAACCTATACCCCCTTTGCCTCTAGGGAGCGTCGTCTTTGTCCAAGAGATCGTGTGCATTTTATTGTAATCCCCACCATGATAAAAGAACTTAGAGGTAAAAGAAGAAATACTTTTCAGAATGCATTTAGGGATAGCCATCGCTCTAAACCAATAAGCCAGATAGCTATTCACCGAAGATCAAATTAGTTCAAGTCTTCCACCAAAGGAAAGGATCCTTGATTTCCAACCTGCAAGCCACCCAGAAAGTTGATCAAAGAGCAAGTTAAAATGAACAGTTTTAATTGATCTAGCAACTAACAGAAGACCCAAGTATTTAAAAGGGAAAATACCTCTATTAACATTAAGCACTTCACAAAATTGATCAGTGCAGCTAATGACTTTAGAGAAGCAAATAGTAGACTTCTCATGATTCACCTCAAGCCCCAAAAAACTAGAGAGAGTCTCCATAGATGAGTTAAAAGAAGAAGCTGAATGCAGGTCAGCAACACTAGTGACTAGAAGGTCATCTGCAAATAGCAGATGGGACAAATTGAAGTGGCCAACAGAAAGGGTAGAAAATTTCTTAAGCACAACCTCTCTATCCATTAAACACGAGAAAGTATCCATAAAAAGTGTAAAGAGAAGAGGGGAGAGAGGGCAGCCCCGTCTCAGCCCATTCTTTAAATGAAAAAAATCTTTAATTACACCATTTAACACTATAGAGAAAGGAACCTCCATGATGCACGCCTCAACCCAGTTAATGAAAAGCTGGGGAAAACATTTTTATTTGAGTCGAGCTAAGAGGGAATGATGACTAATAGAGTCAAAAGCTTTTTTCAGATCGAGCTTAGCTATGAAATTATCCTTATTATAACTAAGGAGAAAATCATAGAAAACTTCATGAGCTAAAGCAACATTATCAGTGATATCCTATGTTGGATGAAGGCATATTGGGTAGTGTGAATAATGTATGGCAACACTTTTTTCAATCTCAAGGAAAGAATCTTCACAATCACCTTATAGAAAGTGTTACAGAGAGAGATAGGCCTAAAATTAGAGAGGGTACAAGTATGCTTAGATTTGGGTATGAGGGTAATTAGACTATGTTTAAAATGATGTGGGAATTTCTGAAATTTGAAGAAGTGGTGAGCCGCAAGGAAAAACAACTTGCCAACAATATCCCATCATTGAATAAAGAATTTGGAATTGAAGCCATCAAACCTAGGAGATTTATTTTCATTAATGCTATGCAGAGTAGCCAAGATCTCTTGATCATTAATATCCATGATCAGATTAGAAACCTGGGAAGAGGTAAGAGTAACACCATAAGGAAGATCTGAATAGGAACAACCATCTCTATCAGCATAATTAAAGAGAGAGGAATAGTAAGCACAAATTTCATTAGCCATAGCATCAATGTTAGAAATTATCCCATTGGCAGTGTGCAACTCATGAATAATATTAGCACTTCTCCGCTCTTTAAGGGATCCATAAAGGAATTTTAGACCATCATCAGCATGAGTGAGCCAATGAACTTTAGCCCTTTGCCTTATCCACGAGCTCTCACACTCAGTCAAGACTCTATAAAGTGTGCTAATCTCTGGCCTTATGAATTAACCCAGCATCCTTCAGATTAAGTTCAAGGGAGAGGAGGATCTATTCTTATTTAGCCTTGGCCATAGAGATCTGATAGCTTAGAGAATGGGATTCCCAGGCAGTGCCTTTAAGAGCCTCTTTTATCTTTCTTAACTTCTGAGAGAAGACAAAAAGGGGATCCTCTAGGAAGAAGGTGTTCCAAGCCTTGCAGACAATATCCATGAAATGAGGGAAAGAAATCCAATAATTCCTGAAAAGTAATCTGTGGGTTGAACAGGTTGGAAAATCAAAGAAGGTGATAAGGGGAGAGTGATCCAATGAGAGGGTTGGGGTAACCTTGTAGAAGGAGGAGGAAAAAGTCTCCAACCACCACAAATTATAGAGAGCTCTATCAATTCTAGATTGAATAAAGTGTTCCATCTACTTTTTAGACCAACAGAAGCACAGACCAGAGCTAGGGAGGTCAATCAACCCATAGTCCTGAACACACTCCAAAAAATCTAGAGTCCTATTGATTCGCATAGCATTACTACCCAATTTCTCAGAATTGAAAAGCACAAAATTGAAATCCCCCAATAAATAACTAGGGGGAGTCTAATTTGGAGTGAATTTCTCTAATAGCATGCCAGAGAGAGAGAGAGAGAGAGACGGTCTTGAGCTCCATTGTGTGCATAGATGCAAGTGAGAGCAAGAGAGACAGCATTCCGGAGCACTAAATCCTCATGAATGAGCTGGGCGGAGGTAATCATTGGCCGAAAGGAAACTTTATATGAGTCCCATTTTATCCAAATGCACCCCCCTTGGCTACAATCAAAGTTACTAACACTTTCTTTGATAGGAAATAGAGTAAATATATTGAGAAGAATTTTGTCTCTAAGGGAATTAGAAGATAACTTAGTTTGAAGGAGACAAAAGACATCAAGATGAAAATCCTTGATAAGATGATGGCAATCATTTAAATCTCTAGCCTGGATGTCATGAATGTTCCAGCAACCTAGGATTGGGAGTCGCATGAAGACGAATGAGAGGTGGATGGCTTCTTGCCTTTATTCTTTTTTTTTTTAATTTGATTTAGGAACCAAATTCCCTTTCTTCCCCAGAGAGCTATAGGCCTGAGCTGCAGCACCAGAGGAAGGAATAACAAATTCCATCTCCTTAAGCAAATGCAGTCTATTGGGAGAGAGTGTAGCCGACCGAGTAAGAATCGTATAAGTAGAACTGATGTTTGAAGCTTGCAGCTCTGAGTGAGAAATAGTGGTTGGGGGGGATAGTGATCTGGTCATTAGAGTCATCTTGAGGAGGGAGATTGATAAGGAAACTAGTTAAGATCGTTAATTTGTAGATTGGAAGAAGGTAGAATGCTCACAGGTTAAAAAGAAGATGGATTACCTACCTGAGATTGGGGTCGGTAAGAGCTAGTTTGGGGAATTTGAGAATTAGATCTAAGGGACTTACTTCTGCTTCTACCTCGACTAAGGGGTGGAGGGGGATTAGAGGGGTTTATAGAGCATGACGCATCATCATGTGAGAAGGAAGAGCACTGACTGTAGACCTTAGGTTTCCAATCATAAAGCACTTCTTGTTTGAATCTCTTACCATTGAGATTAATGTTGATCGAATCGGGGAGAGGGGAGGAAGTGGAGATTTGAACATAGACTATGGAAAATGTAATCCTCAACTTATATGCCATCAAATTATTCACTGTGAGAGGAGTACCAATCAGACTTTCCACCTTAGAGAAACCAACCTCATTCCAGCAGCAAAGAGGGAAATTCAGGAGCTTGATCCATAGGGGAATTTCAGAGAAGTTCTCCTTAGAAGGCCTGAAGTCCCAAGACCACTTCTGAACGATGAAGGGTCTTCCATTGAGGAAGCCAGGTCCATTATCCCAGACCTAGGCATAATCCTCTTGGCAAGTGAACTTGAAGAGGAAGAAGTCACCGTCAAGAGAGAGCAATTCCAAACCACCCTTAAAACTCCATTTTTTTTAATAGCAGCTAATAAGGAACCATAGTAAGGTATTTTACCTAAGGCATGGCCAACCAGGGAAAGGTTCCACTCAGATTGATCATCCTTAAGCTCATCTTCAGAGAAACACACTTTACCTGACTCATAGGGGACAAAGGATAGGGAGAATGAATTGTTGTTTTCCTTGTTTGCAAGCAGTAGAACTTTCCAAATAAGAGGAGGAGATCTAGGGGGATTGGTAGAGCCTGGAGGGGAGTTCGTCCTAGAAGTGGCTCCCAGAATAGAGTGAGAGTGATTAGTAGAGGAGAGATGGGGGAAATGTTGAGAGGAGGAGTCAGCGCTGTAGGCCATGGAGGGGGAGCGGAAAGAGGGGAGCTAGGGGAGGGAGAGGGACCTCTAGCCTAAGGCTAGAGGTCAGAGAAGGAGGATAGGGAAGGAGAATATCAAGGAAGAGGTGAGGCTATGTGCCGGAAGAGACCAAACCACTGATGGAAAAACCCTAAAAACCCTAAAACCAACGAAGCCAGAGTGACCTAAAGTTGAGGATCAATAATCCCTTTCATGTTGCCCTATTACTTTTCATTCTCGTTGGATATTTCCTATCCTTTTGACAAAAAAAGTACCATACCTTCTCTCCAATCTTGGCCTTAGCTAGACAAAGTTTTCATGGAAAACAATGTATAGATACATCTCACAAAAATATTCAAATATAAATATTTTTTAATGGAGTATATGTTGATGTTAATGTTTTATTATTTTGTATGAAATAAAATCATAAGATTCAAACATTGAATTACTTGTTGGTCCATCAGTCTGATAAATTAATTGCTCATGAAAGCAGTGAGAAGATGTACATAGAAATATACTTAATAAACAAAGAAATGTTTTCTAAAATGTAAGTAGTTAAAAAGATTAAATTACCTGGAAGATATCATGGCTCACAATCATTGAAGCTTGCTTCACCAATGCCTATAGATTGAAGTTATGATCGCAATCTTCTCAATAGATGATGGGTTATGATTTCTTCTTCTGTTGGGTGAAATGTGAAACCAGGCAATCAGGCACGGATCCACGCATTACTCAGGGTGGGCAATTGCCCACGCTAAAAAAATTAGCAAGGGTATTTAAGTAATTTTACTTAAAAGTAGAAAGGGTATACCATATACCTAATCGGCTAATCGCCCGATCTCCATCATTCGTTCGGCATTCGACCTAGCAGTAAGCTCCAATTCTTTTCTCCCGTGTTTGCTTCGCTATACCTATTCTGCTATTCGCCCAATCTCCTCCATTCAACATTCGAGACCTAGGTAACCTGCAACTCCTCTCATGTTCGCTATGCCTAGTCACCCAATACCCTCCATTTGGATTTCGACATTCAAGACCCAAGTAGATCTCTTCTCTTGCATTCGGTATTCGCCTATTCCAAGCCGCATTTGATGCTTTGCCCACGCTCACCCTCGATGATGCCTGGAGGTGCCGCCAACGTTGCTTCCAGTCCACCATGACCGCTGCCACACCAATTTTTCCACTCATCGTGCAATCTTTGTGCCACCGATCACAGGTATGCTAATTCTTGCTTTACTTAAAAGACTTTATTGCGATTGAAGGAAAATGAAAGAACCCATTTGATTTTATTTTCATTGTTTGTTAATTTTATTTTATTCAAAGCTTCCAAACTCAATGCAAATTATTTTTTTTAATGTGGAAAACATTGGATTATGTTATGTTTTTCTTATTCATCCAACTCATAGCTCTCTCTCTTTTCATTTCTACTAAGATTGAGAAACTATTCTCAGGTTATAAGTAATTAATTGAATTTTTTTTCTAGAGTTTTGAACTCTTGTTAGGCACTTAGGTTCTAACCTACTTGGTCAAGTTTTTTTTGGCTGAAATGGTTGGAATGTCTTATGTCTTTATAATTCAAGGCTGCTTATCAGCTTATGTGTTAGTGTTGCAAGGTAAAAGCTTACTAAAATTCTCGATTTATTATTTATTATTCATATTGATTGAATTTTTGAATGCATTTGGTGGAAATGGTCACATACCTTCTTCATTAATGTTAATTTTATTTTTTGGTAATATAAAATATGTATTTCTCCAAATGAGTGTTGATTGAATCGATCTCTTTTAATCACTATGCCTAGTCTTACATTGAAAAAGTAAAGCAGATTTTATTTTAAATTGGGTTCATTAAATTTCCTATAGGGGCAAGCCCCTATACTTGATTACATCCTAAGGAATGGGATTTCTTAAGAATACTCTTGATTAAGGTAAATGATCGTTGTCTCCAAAGATTTTGAAAGGTAGGACTATAGATCGATTGGTTTGTTTTTCAGAAAAGTCAAGTGCGATCAATCAAGAGGAGGGAGTTCTTTTTGAAACTAAATGAAGATAAGTAGGGGATGCTTAGAATACTAGGAAGCCTAGTAAGCACCCCAAACTATCCTATGGTTGGGCTTTACAGTTTTGAAATTAAATTGATTTATTTGAGTTGAATTTTTATTAGAATGTTAGGGCTTACAATTCCATGACACAAGATCATGGAAATGCCTAAGAGACAAGGATTTATCCTTGTAGTCTGCAAATGGGAGAAATAACCTCTGAACATAAATCTAAGGAGCATTAGCAAAGGCCAAAAGCATTACCTAAATCTAAGGCAAAAATGGGTATTTGGTTTACCTCCACAAGAGAGGATAAATCATCTAACTGTTGGGCTTACAACTGCTTGGGGTGGTCGCCAACTAACTCCTATGATTTTAAAACATGTAGGCAAGTCATATGCTTTTGCAAGATAGCTAAGCTATTGTTTATTTAGAAAGTGACTAAGTCCTTAAACACACTCCCTAAAGACTAGATCATGTAGGGCATGAATTAATGACATAAATCTAATGCAAATTTTGTTATATTTTATTTTATTTTGGACAATCAATTTGACATAGGCTTTAGCAATCATATGCCTAATGCATGAGAAATTAGATTATGGGCCAAAATCAGCAAGATAAGGAGGTGTGTTTTCACCATGGCTCTAAAATGTTAATCCAAGTTCTTTGGCAAAGGTAAAAGCCCTCCAATCAAGAGTGAAATAATAAGTTTTTTTATACATGATGTGAGAAAAGTAATACAACATCCAGCTAAGGGGTTGCTAATTCTTTAATCTTAATTTATAACCTAGGCTTTAGATGAGGTTATGAGTTATTTAATTTTTATTTTGATTGATTAGTTGGATAGAAAATTTATTTTCCTAAGAGCCTAATCGTCATCCAAGTCATAAATCAAAGTAAAGAATAAACTAGGAAAAGATGCCATCTTAATGCACAAGCTAAACAAACATTAATCAATTTATAAAGGTAACGCAAAAGAATAAAAGGCCATTTATGGTCGAGCTCCACCACACAAACCAAAAAATAAATTAGATAGCCGAGCTCCACCCTTATACAACCCAGATTTTAAATGAATAAATTACAATCAAGAAGGAATTCATTATTATGGGGGTCTTCATTCTTCATTTATTCTCTCCTTCTTTCTTCTTTCTTCTTTCTTCTTTCTTCTTTTTTGGTTAGTTGGAATGTGGTTGCTCCAAAGGCTTCACATGGTATATAAGATAGGGTCTTATAACTAATGTTCATCCTAATATCCCATAACAATCATTCCAAAATCTTAATTGTAAAATTACATGAAAAGGGAAAAGTAATTCTAACTAACGCCTACAAATCTAAGATTAGCTAAACAAACCATACAATCCTAAGCATGTATATGTATAATTTGGACTTAGCACCCACACATGAGTAACCATGCCCACCTGGCCTATTTTGGATTATTCTTAGGGGAATAAGCACCTGCACAGTAAAAATAGTTATATTTTTTATTACAGCGCCCCTTAAGCACAATCACATACATAAGACAATGGTTAGACTAAGATCGCCCTACCATTCAGTCTACGCACATACAACCTAACATCCAGACTAAAATAAAATATCATAAAATAAAAGGAAACATCAAACCATTCACTGCCCTACCCTAAAGCTAGAAATGCTGACTTAGCCTAATGTGTGTGTCATTTAAGGTTTATGTGGTATGCTTAGCTAGGCTTTAAGGTTGAAGTTTTTTAACTATGAAAATCTTCAACTTAGATGGGTGGTTTCATTTAAGTGTTTTAATTTCTTTGGTTAATTTTATTTTGTATTTTGATTTGATTTGAATGAATTTGATAATTAATTACTAAGTTGTAAAGAGAGGAAAAGAGAAGAAAACTTCTCTTTCTTCCCCACCTTAAGTAATTTCTAAGGTAGATTCATATTTGGTTTTTTTAGTGAATGTTTTATTATGTGTTTTTATTAATCCTATGTTTAGATCTTCCCTGAACAAACCTATCCAAAAATAAAGGGATTTTAAGATTAAGTAAAGTGAAATACTATCACAAAATATACAACACCTCATTTTTTTCCCAACATGTGTAACATGCAAATGGATGAATCCTAAGCATATCTATACATACATATGAAAATGTTTAGGACACCTTAATGATGAATGCTAAAGGATGTAACTTAAGAAAATTTGGATGCTTCATGATGCATGATTTTGTTAAGTAGAAAAGGGTGATTCATTTATCCATTTTTCATATGCGCATTTATATGTATGAAAGGCATAAGTGAGTATGACACCATTGTTAGCACCAGGGGTGTAAGGTACATGACCTACTTAGGGCTACTTAAAGCCTCGCAACCGCGGGGTTGTCTAGACTAATATACCACATTCCTTAAATACATATGCATGTACAAAAAGAAATGAATGGATAAAGAAAGATGCAAAAGCTTATCTTTGTTCTTTTGATTTAATTGTTTAGTTTATATATGTGATGTGGAATCCATCCTTAAGTCATGACATAGAAGTGTATAGGAATGGATTGAAGCAAGTGTTATGTCCCTTTTCAAATGGACTATACACTTTGTAAATCCTATACAATTCTATGTTAAGAAGGAGAAGGAGAATCACATAACACATTTTTTATTCACATGCAAGCTTATAAATAATCCAAAGTAGCAAACCTTTTAGTTTTTGATGTTTAATTCATAGCTTTTAAAATAATTTTAGATTTAATAGTGATAGTAGCCATTCATATTCTTAGTTTAGCCAAAACATGCAATTTGACATAAAGGAAACATTTCATTTTTTTTATTTGATTTTCAAAAGGCATGAATGCATGATTTTCATATGACATACACATTTAGCATGCTAGGAAAGAAGTAAAGTGATGAAAGCATGCAAATTCATTCACCCTAATTTATTCCTTAAGACAATCTTATGAATAAGATTATTTAAACAAAACCAAAATTATTTTAAAGAGATTTTTGTTTTGATTTGAGTTTGATTTGAGTTTAAGAAATGTAAAAGGGTTTTCTGATCCTAACCCACTTCCCACATGTGTATGTTATTTTAGTTTAATTTTAGAACCATTAGATGATTTTTATATTTTTTTTAGGTTAAGATGTGAATTAAGTGTATTAATTACCCCTTACCTACACCACTTTAACATATTTAATCCAATAATTATGAGCCAATGTATGAGATAAAATCACACAAGGAATTTAAATTAGCAATGCACCTAGGAAAGAAAGGAGTCTAATGTAATTGGCTCACAATTAGTGATTAATTAAGCTAAAGGGTTTAATTTAAGTACTTTCATAACCCTTCCCACACATGTGGATTGGATTTTGATTTCCTTAAGCTACTTAAGTTATTGAACACCTAAGCACCTACCCAAAATGAATTGGTTAAGTTCAGATTGATTTGATTTTAAAATTTTGATTAATTAAGCCATTTAATTAAGTGATTAAATTATTTAAATAATTTGCACCTTAATTAATTTTTAATCCAAATGAAATAAAGTTTGGAAAAAAGATATGTGAAAGAACTTCTAGTCTCATTCCCTAAGTCCACTCACTATTCTAAGGTGATTAGTAAAATTAATTAGTGGATTTATCACTATTTAAAAGGTTGATTAATCATTTAATTGATTAAGAGAGTAATTAAGAATGAACCAAGTAATTACCCTAATTAAACCATTAATAAATTCCAAGAAAATCATGGGAGGTAGAGGTCATCCCTTTAATAAATCCTAAGAATTTTGGAATTAATCAGTGGAATAATTATGGAGTAATTATTATAATTACATTCCCAATAAAACCCTAATTCAAAAATTATCACTGTTCTAAATCAATTGAAATTAATTTTAGATTATTCCCCTTTGAATTATCTTCATAATGCCTTTTATTTTATATTTGTTTGATTTTTCTATATTTAATTATATTATTTTGAAGTTTTCATGATTATCCATTAATTAAATAGACTAATTAAATGACTAATCCTGTCGATGCCATGTGGACCGTTGACGTAGTGCGTGCTTTTCACCTGATGCGGTGGGATTCATCACTTAAGTTATCAGATTGGAGTGCCACATCAGCAGCGGTGCTATGCGCTTTCTCATCATCCATCCGATCAAAGATCGAACGGTTGATATCGAGCCTGCGGTTCTTAAGGCATGAATTAAGGGATCATACGCAGCTTGATCATGGCTGTCCATCCAAAATGCTCGGATGGACGGCCCATGATCTGTCCCTAAGCTCGCTTGTGGGAGATGACCACCATCCAACTTCTAGGGCATTATCTAAGCTCGATAAAGCTCGGATTGAGCTCAAACTCAACCCACACCATCATCATACAAGGGGATGAAGATCTAACGGTCCATTTCACTTGGGGTGAAACTTTCCATCACAAAGGACCACAGACTCTCTATTTTAAGCTCGTGTTGAAGGCATACCTCACCGAAGGCTATCACTGATGCTCGAATCTATTGAGGTAGCTTCTTCTAGTGGAGACAAAGCCCTCTTGAAGATTTGGGGGTTGAGGTTGAGTAAATCTCTCTATGGACCAAGCTCCTCTTCAAATGCTTGTGGCTTTGATCAAAGTCCCACCTCCCTTGCCTTGAGCTCTTGGGAAACACCTTAGGCAAGTTTGATTGAGTCCTCTGAAGATGCTTGCAAGAGGATTTGAGTTAATTTTGTGTATTGAGTAAGTTGGAAAAAAAAGGTGGAGCGCCCCTATTTTTAGTTTGAAGAAATTGAGAAATGGAGATGGCTCTAGGAAGCTTAGGAAAACTTACAATTTCTAGCTTTGAGTTTCTTAAGCTCAATTGAGTGTGAGAGTGCTGAATTAAAATGAAATAAGGGGGAGTATATCTCCCCCTAGGTGAATCGAATGGTCGAGCAAGGCTTTGCCATTTTTTATCAATTGACCAAATTGGATTAGTTTGTTAGGATGTTTGGACTTGCACATGGTTCAATTTTGGGTGTGTAGTGGAGTAGTGAAGCTCCCATGTGCTTTAATTGAGTGCAGGAGGGATCCCATGTGCTCAATTCCTAAGTGGGTGGTCGATTTTGACCTTGGGTTGGGTTTGGCTAACGCAAACCAAATGGGTCAAGTGCACTATGCTCACTAGTATCTGCTTAGTCTACTAAGAGGGTGCTAAGTGGCCATTAGAAGGATATGGCCAAATTTCAAGTGGAATTGGCCATAGGTTACCCCTTGACCTAGAAGTAAAATGGTCATTTGGCTTGGATTTCAATTTGAATATGTTTGGTATGATTGAAAAATGGATTGGGCCAAGTTTCAATGAATTTGGAGTTGGTTTGATATGATTTGGCTCATGTTGACCCATTTAGGTAAAAATGGGTCAACTTGGGTCAAGATGACCAATTGGTCAAATTGGGTCAAACCAAGGGTTGGGTCAAGTTCATATGACCATTTGAAATGTTTTGGCATCATTGGTATTGTTTAATTTGAATTATATTTGGATTTGGTTCGTTTGATCTCATTTAGGTCAATGGGTCAGGTTGACCAATTTGACCCATTTGACTTATTTGGGTTAGGTCATTGGTTTGTTTAGGTTTCATTGGTCATATGAAATGTATTGGTATCTTTGTTTCCAATCAATTTTGGTTTAATTTGATTTTAGCTCAACATGACCTTTTAGGTCAAGTTGGGTTCATGGTCAATTAGGCTAGATTGGGTCTAGTTGGCCAATTGAGGCTTTGGTCAAGTTCAACAATTGATTTGGAATGAACTTGACCCATTGGTTTCAATCAATTTGGCTTAGATCAAGTTTTGACCCATTTTGACTTTTTAGGTCAAGTTGAGTCAACTTCGGTCAACTGGCCAATTGGGCTAGGTTAGGCTCAAATGATGACTTGGTCAAGTTCAAATATTGGTCATGAATTGATTTTGATCAATTGTTTCAATCAATTTGGCCTATGGTGGATTTTGGCTTGTTTAGGTTTCATTTTAGCTAAGTGTTGACTTGGTCAACCCTTAGGTTTGACTTAGTTTGACCCAATTTGAGTGATTGATCATCTCATGATGATTGCTGCTCACAATGTGAGGCTTAGGTTAGCTTAGTTCAATCTAATTTGGGTAGGATTAGAATTTGGCTCATAAGGGGTACTTTAGGTCACTTTAGTTCAAATGAGCCTAAGTGGGTCAAATGGCTTGGACAAAGCTTGATTTGAGTTTGATTGAACTCACATATGGACTTATGATTGAAATATAAATCCATTTTTAAGTGATTTGAAGTAAAATGTGTTTTGAATCATTTAATAATTTCAAGTTCAAAGGGTGAACATGAGTTTGACTTGGGTTTGATTTTTGAATTTAGTTTTGGTATGGTGATTGAAGTTTATGTTTATATTTGGATTCATGATTGAAGGATTGATTGAATCATGAAGAAAAATCAAGAGTTTGGCTTGACTTGAATTTGATTTGGCTAAGTTCAATAATTTGACTTGAAAGGCTTAAGTTGAATTTTGATTGTATTTGAGTTTGGGTTTTGAATTGATTTTTTGGATTGATGTATTTATATTTCATTTATATTTGTGAATAAAAATGAGAATATAAATGGGTTATTAGAAAATTTCTTGATTTTGATTTGATTTGGATTTGATTTGGGCTTAGTCATAAGATGGAAATCAAAGTGACTTAGAAAAGATTTTTGATTTGGATTTGAATTTTGGAATTAGTTTTGGTTATTTGAATTTATATTTCATTTGAATTTTGGAATTAGTTTTGGTTATTTGAATTTATATTTCATTTATACTTGATAAAATATTTTCCTATTTCAGTTGGATTACATCAAGGATCAACATTAAGCCCTTATCTTTTTGCTTTAGTTATGGATGTTCTTACGAGGCATTTACAAGAAGATGTACCTTGATGTATGCTTTTTTTGATGACATTCTTCTTGTTGATAAGACTAGAGAGTCCAATAGAAACTTGAATTATGGAGGTCAACTTTAGAGTCTAAAGGTTTTCGCTTAAGTAGATCAAAACTGAATATATGGAGTGTAATTTTAGTTATAGAAGTTTTAGTGATGTTGTGACTTTAGGTGATCAAGTCATTAATAAGAGTGAGCGATTTAGATATTTAGGCTCTATCATTCAAAATGATGGTGAAATTGATGGAGATGTTATTAGTAGAATTCAAGTTGGATGGTTGAAGTGGAGGAATGCATCCGCCTATTATGTGATAGAAAAGTTCCACTTAAACTTAAGAGAAAATTTTATAAGATGGTGGTAAGACCGCAATGACTGGTGTAATGTTGGCCAATAAAAGAGAATAAGGCTAAGTTAAGTGTTACAGAGATGAGGATGCTCAGGTGGATGAGTGGCTTTACTCTTAGAGATAGAATGCAAAATGAGTATGGGGCCATGGGCCTTAGTCTAAAATAGATTTAACAATTCAAAAGGAGTAGTCTACCAACCATAAAGTAGGACTATCCAACCAAAGGGGTCCCTTTTGGTTTGCAATGGTTAAGTTTAAGAAGAAAGCATAGGGACTCACATCTTCTAAAATAAGGGACCACTGGGTGTCTATTGGCAAGGCAACAAATCGAACCCGACCTAGGGTTGACTATTAAGTGAATGCCGCTGGGGGACTTATGTCAACTCAAAGATAGTCAAAGATTAATTTTATTTTTTAATAATTTTTGATGGATTTCATTGGTTTGCAAAGGATCACACTGATAAGGAGCTCCTATCAGCCTAAACATATCTCAAATTTATTGAACCAAAGGGAGTAGCTTCCCGACTGATGGGAGAACTATCCGACCTATCAATGTATGGAACAAACACTTCTTCCATTAAAATACTGTGATCAAAGTCAACCTTCTCTTGTGGGGGTGAATCTGATCGATGATGGGATCCCCTAGAGGATTCTCCAGGGTGTCGACCATAATGTCTTTTATAAGTGATATCCATTCTTTTAGGTATCCACTTATGATGAGTTATTATTGAGGTGGATTTTTGAATATGTGTATCAGATGTCACACCTCTTTCTTTCTTCAAATTTTCATTACAGGGCCTTGGCCTCCATACCTAGTTAACTTTTCACTGGGACCTTTTGGCAGTGGATTCTCAAACACGCGATCCAACTGTCACCCTCTGATGCTCAAGTGACACAAGATCCAAGTGTCCCGGTAGCAGATTCTTGGACACAGATTCTAGCGACTCCGCTGGGGATAGAATTATCTTTCTATCTTTATCTAGTCATATATATGCTATAGTAGCAATAAAATATTTGAAAATTCAAAACAAAAAATGGTGATTTAAATGTGTAATAAATTTAAGTTACAAATGTATGAGATTCTATGTCAAATGAATTATTCTGTAGAGTATATTTTTATTGCACTAATATTTTATTCTATAGTACCTCTACATTTTGAAAGTATGGAGTGAAATAATAATTACTAATTACTAATCTCCATCTTTCACTTTTGCAGAATGGATCTATAGAGCACTCCTTTCATTGTTCAGCTAGGGCGTGGCACAAATATCTACTTAGTTAATGTCATCATCAACACAGGAGATGTTGGAGCTACCATTCAATTTGGTAGCTTGAATTTCTCAGCTATTATAGTTGCAACTCCTGAAGTACCCACCCATGGTACACTTGTATGAGGTCATGCCAGGAGGCCTTAGTTTACTGAAGGTCCTACTAGTCATGCTTGCCAACCAGTTCAAGAACTTTCATATTTAAAAAAGTCAAAAGCAAATATGACAAATAGCCTCATTAATGGCACAACTACTCTACTGATCAACCTTTAGTACTAAGAAAGTATGATCATGAAGCTTCCACATCAGGAAGAAATTAACCAGAAGATAAAGAAGAAGAAGAAGAAATGCTAAGCTGAGGGCTCAACAGATCCCATTAAAATGACCTAGTGAACAAGCAATACTGCTGTCAAAAGCAACTTTGATAATCTAAAATAGGTAAAAAGGAATAGCTCTACTAATGAAATAAACTAGTCTTTCTGAACTCAATAATGTCAAGCTCCACCAACGTAGAGGAGATAACCTGAAACACTATCTTCCAGAATACACAACGTTCTTAAAGTGACCAAGGACAGAGGGTTAATGAAAAGAAAATTTTAGAGGCTTGTGGTGATTGAAAATACTGAAGCTCCACCAAAGAGGTTGTCATCTCTTATGGTAACTAATCATCGAGCCAAGTATACTTCTCAGCCACACTATATTATGTTAATTATAGTTTGAGCATCATAGCATGACACTTGGATTGTGTGTCCAAGAATCTGCTGTCGGGAAGCAAGCAACATCCTCAAACACTTGAATCTAAACATTCAGCATAGTGTCAGGGCCCATGCAGGTGTATTTAAGAATGCTTGCATAATTTTAATACATTGAATTTGAGTTTTAATCCTACTTCATAATATAAGCAAGGGTTCAATTGCGGCCATAATTAACACCTTCTGTTCACTTGTATGATGTGTTGTGAATTCAGTAAAAATTTGATTTAGGTTGCAATTTAAAACATTACTTGCACTTAGTTTACTTATTTAATTTTTCAATTCTCCAAGCTTTCAAACTCATCTATGAGCACGTTCGAATTCTTTCATATTTGAGAATTTATCTTTCAATTAGTTTAAAGCAAATTATTAACAACTATTGTATGAATCCTTTAATCATTCATTAAGGAGATTTAATTATGCTTACCAGCATAGTTAAAGAACTTGCACAAAATCAACGGGGGGTGCTAGTGTCTGTAAAGAAACCTCCAACTATGAACAGAACAAAACACTTTGATACGTTCTGAGAAGGAGAAAGCGGTAGCTGAGGAAGCAATGGAAGAGATCAGCTTGAGGAGGGGAGTTCAAATCAAGGAAGAGTGGAGGAAGAGGAAGGGTTACCATTTGCTTGCGTGTGGCTTGGACGAGAGGAAAAAAAATAAGAGTCACCTTTTCAGTTAATGGAGAATTAGAGATGAGAAGGGGAGAACATTTCATGCAGTTCGGAGCGTCAAATGTGTGATTGTGGGGAGAACTGAGCTGAAGGGGTATTCAATTTTGCGTGGAACACACGTGAAAAGGGAGACAAAGTTGAAAAGAAGAAACAAGAGAGGAGAGGCAAGTTGGATCAGACGAGGGATTAGGCTGATCGGTTAGGCTATTAGGTTATAAATAGGCTTAAATAATTTTTTTAAGTATTTTATTAATGTTAATTATAAATTTAATGCTGACAGACTAATATAGTTGATATATATATATATATATATATATCAATCTTAGGTTATTCTGATGTTTCGGACTGACTGGCTTAGTCTGTTTCAAAATCGGAGTCGTTTGGTTCAAGTTGGTGTCAAATCGGGTACATTTTAGCTTAAAAATGTGTGTGTTGCTTCCAATCGCTCAATATTCATGCAAACTTATCTGAATTAAGTATGAATAGTCTCATTTGATATATTTTGATGTTGTGAAGCTAACAACACAATCAATTTCATGAACAGAGGTCATTTGAGTATCATCATAGCCTCCCGACTCTGATATTTGTATCGACATATTTATAGCTCAATCGCATGATCGGTTGATCGTTAGATTGTGTAATAATTATATTCTGATCAATTTCAATATTCTGAACATAATAGCAAAGTTTGTTCATCGATCGGAGGTCATTTTGATTGATTTCTGTGATGTTTGGTGTATCTCAGCTCTGATTTGTGAGCTGTTACATCAAAGGTCTAACGAGTTTGGATTTTGAGCTCGATTCAACTGATGTATCACACATGGAGGTCAACAAGGTATAGTTTCCCATTAAAGGAGCGACTAGCTATCTCCACCAAAGTCAACGAGGTGTGGTTGTTGCCTCATATTTGGGATGGGAGCTAGTCTCCTATTTAAACAGATGACTAGCTCTATAACTTCCAGAGCTAATCACTCGTTAAACGGGTGACTAGCTTAGGTTAACAAAATGGGGATGAACGGCCCCATTTTTGTTTTGTGTATCCCTCTGAACCCGATAATGGCCCCCATGAGTGACCTGAGCATTTCCCTCCATCCGTCCGTAAGCAACCTGAACACCCTAATGCTCCTACAGTCAGCAGGAGCCACTCCCCAGGCTCCGACAGCCGCTCCCAACAATCCGACCATGGCCCATTGGTAGACATTGGCTCCCAAGCATCTGAATGCAAGTCCCTTAGTTAACAACCACCCACATGCATCCGACATATTTTCCTTGGCCGACAGCGGCATCCCCCGCGTCTGACAGGCTTCACCTTCGTCTGACAGCCTATGGAAGCTGAACAATGGATTCCAACAAAGTTTCTGATGGATCCCTTCCTTTTAGTGAAGTTTCTGGCGGCTATATTCATTATTCGCAACACACATTAATGCTGATCTTTGTACACACATGGTAAATCTCTAATATTTTCATGTGTAGTTATTTAGGTTGTCTTGATTGGTAGAATTAGGGTTGTATTTCATTTGGTAACTAAGCTACATTTAATTTAGTACCAGTCAAACATTATTATTAAGCACATTTATGAAGCTACTTTAGGTCATCCACTGAAGGAGCTTACATATTGTTAGATTAGCCCAAAAAAAATCCTATTATCATATTGGTCTATAGGATTTAGAAAAGTAGTAGTGTGGTTGCCTCAGTGGGACTATGATTTAAGATGGATTTAACTTAAATGCAATGTAATCAGAGTGTCGGTTGAGTTAAATATCATTTTCGTTATGTAATCTAGCTCAACTGATATCACATGCTTAAATAGGAACTCACTAATTCTTATGGAAAATGAGTTTAAAGGATTAGTGTAAGATTTCATCTGGATTTAACTTAAATCTAATTAGATGGTAAGTTTGACTAAGTTAAGTCTTTCACATTTTGTACTACATTTAAAGCTGTTTATGCAAGTTATTTCCAAATTTATGTAATCCTAATGTGATTAGTTGTATTTTAGATATTTATTTCATCTCGACTTATCTTATCAACAATGAGTGGATAGTTAGTCTCGTTGATCTTATTCTGAAGGCGAACTAAGAGTTGACGATCAATTTATTCCAACTTATGTTAATGGTCAAAATCATCCAATTAAGGTTTATGGAACAACACCTTATTAGATTTGAAACAAAAAATTATGAGATCGCTGCACATTGATTCATAGCTTCACACAGTTAGTCTGACATGTCGTTATATGGTGGGGAATGAATTTAAAGCGTCAGTTATTTCTGATGATGAAATTTGTGATGTTATACTAGATGAAGCTTCTCGTCAGACATTAGTGCTCTACGTGGAAGTTAAAGATGCTAATGTTGCATCCACATCAACTAATCCTATCTTAAGGTCAGCAGATATTTCATCGAACCTTATAGAATTTCATCTCAACTGCCCCTTTAATAATGTAGAGCAGCTTTGAGGAATTGATTCCCCGGTAATATCTTGTATAACTTACCCTAATTTCATAGTTAATTTTCAATAATATGCAATAGTTTTGGTACTTGTGTGTGTAATGGAATTATATATACATAAGTGATGTTATTTGTCATTTAGACAAACCTTATGTGCCACATAGTGTTACAACTGATTAGTAATGGAGACCATGAGCAGTGGCTCAAGTAGTGACTCTGAGCACAGTAATAATGATGATGATTGCTCACCTAGGTAAGAAACTATGATTGATTATGTAAGCAGTCATGTTCTGTTAAAGAATTATTCATTCTAGAATATTGAAAATGAATGTCAAATGTTTTCTAATAATGACTATGTACGAATTTGTCAAATGATGAGAGAATCGGATAATGATATTATCTTCGATGGACTATTCAAGGAAAATATCCTATCAGATGATGTTGAAATTTCAGGTGAATTTATTGAAGAAATGTGTTTTATGAGTAAAAGAAACATTCAGTTTATTATTATTGGTTGATCCATAGTTAACAATGTCCAATTTCAAATAGTAACTTCAAATCAGAAGAAATTTACAGTAATATGTGTATAGCATGATAATCCTAGTAGAGCAAGTAACTGGCGCCTGCATTATAGTTGTAAAAAGCATTTAGGAGGTGCCTAGAGAATCTCTAGAGTTGGAGATGACCACAAAGCATAAATACAGTGATATATAGTGTTCATCGACAATGCGGTTCTAAATTCATTGCTTATTTCATTCTACCTATAATCTAACATCAAATTGATCTAAAACCTAGGGAGATTATAAGTCGAATGGAATCAAAATTTAATATGAAGGTATCTTATATTAAGGCCTCGAATGCTAGGTGTAAGATAATTAAGGAAATTTTTGGTAGCTGGAAGAGTCTTACAAGACTCTCAATATCTTTATGGAAGCAGTTTGTTCCAGTATACCAGGTACAGTCTACAGAATACAGTCAAGCACTACACACCAATTACAGAGATTTTTTTGAGCTTTCAGTTAATATATTTTGGATTGGGGTAGTTGTCATCCAGTCATGAGCTTGGATGGTACATTCTTGTTTGGCAAGTATCGTGGTACATTTCTTACTGTCATTAGGATTGATAGAAATAATGATTTATTTTCTCTTGCCTTTGCTGTGGTTGAATCTAAATCAAATGAATCCTAGCTTTAGTTTTAATGTGTCTGCAAGAGATGCTACCAGTGGTGTCAGCTAGATGTGACCTGTGTATAATATTAGATAAACATGCTGGCTTATTATATGGTTGTAGAGATGTGTTTCCATGAGCCACTCATAGGCATTATTTAAGACATCTGCATAAAAATTTCAAAAAAGTCATGCATAGATTGGGAATTAAAGATGTAGAATTTCTATGCTAGAAAATGTATATGGTTGGAAACTATGGTAATACGCATAAATTTAATCGCTACATGGCTCACATATAAAATGTTAAAGAAGAATCACACAAATGGCTTGTTGACTGAGACCCAGTCAAATGGTCATTGGTGCATGAAGGTGGAATGCATTATGAAATTATGACGACAAATGCATGTTATTGTTGCATTGGGATTCAGAAGATTAAATTATCTGACATATGTATCACAGTATTACACTCTACATTTATATAAACTAACATACGCAGCTAAGTTCCATACATTACCTGATCATTATGAATGGCTAGCTTACAATACTGAAGAAGGTATTATCGAGTTGTTACCACCTACTTTTCATAGAAGATCAGGAAGATCAAGCATTAGTATATTTAGAAATAGTATGGATGAGAACAGAGATAAGTAGCAAATCATATAGTCGATGCATGACAGTTACTCATTACAAGTCATCGTGCCCATATAATGTCAATAGTAAAAGGTATGTTGTAGTTGCTACAATTATAAGGTTCTACACAGTTTGCTGCTTTTAAAATTTTTTGATTTGTTATGGTACTCTTTTTCAGTTTAGTACATTATAGTTTTTCTTTTTAGTTATATATTTGCTTAGCGCTGATTATGACATATGTTACTTTCAACATGTACGATGGTCGAGGAGCACCCATAGTTATATGTAGGCATATGGGCCATGCTAAGGAGGACACTACGTTGCCAGATCAGCCTACTTCAAAGGTCCACTCAAGCATAGCCTCCCTGTGTGGTCGGCACAGAGTCGCCCACCCTGACATTGTAAGTGAAATTTCAACTTCTAAGTTCTAAGATCTCAGCTTTTAATTTGACTAATGTTTATTCATGTTGTGTTTAAATGCAGAGTAGTGTTCTAGAGGTTGCATCCTATTTGCTTATGCTGAAGGAGTGGCCAATCACTTGTCCTAGGTTTACCTCTACTCTGTGTGAAGAAGGCATTGACTGTGCTAGCCTCTGCATTACATTCGTTTGGATTATCATCGACTTACTACACTAGTTGAGAGATGGTCTCCACAGACTAATACTTTCTACCTGGTCTTTTGTGAGATGATAGTGACCCTTCAGAATGTGGCAATGATTTTGGGTTTATGTATTGATGGGCCGCCAGTTATAGGCCCAATTGTGGTTGGTGAGGGGAAGAGGTGGCCTAGCTAGCCAGATTGTTGTGATAAGTTGTTGGGTCAACATCCCCTGCCATAGGTGGTGTACAATGATCCGACCAGTCCACACATCACTTCTACATTTCAGATGTATAGTCCCAAGCGCAAACCTGCATGCCTTTGTGGTGGCTCAGATGATCTTTCTATAGGGAGTCATATGAGCATCTAAGCGTAGAGGAGTTGAGCAGACACTTACGTGCCTATATTTTATTTCTTATTGGAAGCTTCTTACTACCAGACACTTCAGTATCTGAGGTCCATCTGCAGTATCTTCCACTACATTAATATATAAATACTTTCAGTACACTGTCCATTGGGGGAGTAGTTCAAGCACATCTGTATAGGGAGCTATACGAGTCAACCAGGCCCACTATGGCCAATATGGTTGGCTACTTACATCTACTTCAGATATGGTCTTGGGAGCACCTTCATGTCGAGAGGCCAACTGTGCATGTGCCATATTCGAGAGATTTGGATGGGCTCAGCATTGGTTTAAGGTAAGAAATGTTTCTTAGTAATTTAAATTGAAGTTCTATGCTTGTTCTAAATATGTTGTTTAAATAGGCGGAACGAAGCGACTTGTGAGCAAGATGCCAGTGGGTACATGGAAGTATACAAGAATGAGTTGGATGGTCTGCTACATACACAGGTATGACCTTCAGAGTAGTCATTGAGTTTGACTTTCATAATCGATATGCTTATTTGAATATACCTTGTAATATGCACATGTGACTTGGGAGCCCTATACTGAGCAAATCAAGCAGCACTTATCAGGTATATGCTCAATAGGTTCTGATATTTGGTTAGCATGTGCCCCACTCATTAGCTGGAAGAGGGTAGAATGACACCTAATAGACCGAGTTCTAAGAAAATTTGGACTTCTACCCCAGATTAATGTTGCACCTATAGATCCTACCTTCAAAAGGGTCGATGGCCATAGAAAAGCTGATGTAGATTGGGTTGATTATCATCAGGTACACATAGTTGATTGGGAGAGGAGGAGAGAGCATATAGTTGATGGCTTGGAAGGGGATGAGGACAAACTGACTACTATTAATTAGTACATATCCTAGTTCAGATCATGGGATTCACTTTATCTATTGAAGACCCTGACAGATCCTCCCACTACTTATTATCATAGAGCACCTATGAAGCATGTATATGTGAGTAATTACATAGGTATTCTGCAAAATTTAATATGTTGATTACATAGTTTAGGATAATTTCAAATGTTATTTTTTTATGCAGTCAGAGCACATCTTGGCTACTCAGGACATCTTTCAGCTGTACTTCGATCGTGTAGATGAGCATGAGCTACAGTTTATTGTAGATATATATGAGAAGCTTTGTAGGGACTTGAGGCTACAGGGACATATTAACAACACACATTATATACCAAAGCCTGCAGAGGGAGTCTCACAACATGAGGTTTCTACCCAAGCGATAGAACTATATGACTGGGGTGTCGAACCATCTACATATGCTGATCCAGGTCCCAAATACGAGGTAGCAGCCGCACCACATCAACTCCGGTGTGGATAGCTAGTCGCCCCTTTAATGGGCAACTATACCTAAATTAAATTTTTTAATAATAGTTAATTTATTAATTACACTATAAACCATACTTATTTTAAAAATTTTGCCAAATCATTTTCATTAGGTTTTATTTGAAAATGAAAGACAGAACTAGTAGCAGTTGCTAAAGTTGAAAGATTATCTTAATATATAGTGGTAGAAGTAGGAATAGAAATATGAAAATTTGTTAGAAGCTTTTGAAGCCAGAAAACATCCATAATGGCCACTACAAGCACTCGACATTCAGCCTCAGTGGAGGACTTGACTACGGTGGACTATTTTTTAATTGATCAGAAACTAATGTATTCCCAAGAGAGGAATATCGTCCATTAATAGATTTTCAATCAATATGATCGAAAGCCCAATCTACATCGGAATAGGTGCGAAGAGTAAAGTTGTCTAGTTGTATAGGTAAACCAAAGAGCAAGGTGTCTTTGAGGTAATGAAATAGTCTTTTAAGTAAGATGAAATGGTTGCCCAGATTTTGTGTGAGAAAATCCACTGCAAAGGTTATGTCTATACATGTCAAAGTAAGATATTATAAAGATCCAATCAGCTGTTTAAAAAATGTCGAGTTAGAGAATGACTTGGAGGTAGAAATATTTTTAAGAAATCGAAGAGGAAGAGGGGTATTCATTATCTACATTCCAGCTTTAGCAGGAATTGTTTTGGCATACTTAGCCTGAGTGAGAAACAATCAAAGGAATGTTTAAGAACTTAGAATATTGAGAAAATAAGACACATTACCAAGGTTCTTCATGTTGAATATGTTGGCCAAATTATTCAAGAGTGTAGCAATAGCTTCAGATTTTTTCCTAGCTAAAAGAATATCATTGACTTAAACAATGATGTAGATAAGAATGTTGTTACATTGATAAACCAATAAGTTGGGATCGGCTTCGTTATAATGAAAGCCAAATTTCACAAAAAAATGAGAAATGAAAGTGTTATACACTGATGTGGTGCTTGAGGCTATAAATGACTTTTTGCAATAAACAACATGATTGAAAAAGAAAAGAAATAGTAAACCTAAGTGACTGTTGCATATAGATTTATTCCTGAATGTCACCATGAAGAAAGGCATTTGAAACATCTTGTTGTAGAATAATCCATTAATTATTGAGTGCTATGGGGAGAAACACATGAATGGTTGTATTTTTTTGCCACAGGACTAAACGTTTCATGATAATCTATGGAATACTCTTGTTGGTGGCCTTGTGCAATTAGTTGGGCAATATGTTTAGCAATTGATCCATTAAAATAAAATTTCATTTTATACACTCATTTAGTAAGAATTGTTTGATTAAAGGGTGGAGAAATAAGTTTCTAGGTATGTTGAGCTTACAAAGCTTTAAATTTATCTACCATTTTTGTTGATAGTGGAAAAATTGATTTTCTTGAGAAAACGAGATAGGTTTTACAAAAGAAGATAAGGTGGCATGAAAAGTAAAGATATGTTTATGTTTGAGGGAGCCGGTAGTAGATCTTGTAACCATAGGATGTTGACGTGGTGTAATACTATTGAAGAAGATGGTGGGAGTGGCAGAGGTGATGAGGAGGACTGAGACAAGTTAGAATGAGTAGTGAGTCTAAGAAGTGTAAGGCTTTAGAGGTAGTGGAATGATTAGAAGGAAGAGAAGAAGGAGGAGGAGATTCATGAGAGACTAGGGGGAGAAGTAGTGAGATTTGAGAGATTATTGCAGCAAAATGGAAAGTGATGTTCATTAAAATGACATGATAAGAATAAAAATGGTTAATAGAGGATTGAAATATTTATAACCTTTGTGGAGAAATTCATAGCCAAGCAATATGCATGGAGTAGCCTTTGGAGCTAATTTATGTTGTTGAGGTAGGGGAGAAGTGCATATGAAGTGCACCCAATGGCCCAAAGATGGTCATGTGGGCTCCAAAAATTTTCCATTGACCTCTCAATGAAGAGAGTTTGATTTAATTGTCAGTCAAACTTTCAGAACGTAGATGAAATAGTAGATAAGACACTACCCAGAGATTTCATCTTCATTTTGAAAGAACTTTAGATATAGTTCTAGTTTTTCTATAAGCACAAGCACCTATAGTTGATTACACCTCCCAATGCTGAGAGAGAACTTTCAATTAAGGCTAGTTATTAGATCACTAAATGCGTAGCATATAGTAGTATGTGGAGTTTAAAATTTGGGGTTTATAATTTATGAAATTCACCATTATTTAACTTAAAGCATATGATTAGTGGAATGATGACCTGATCAATCTAGGTCCCATGGTTCCATCATCATGGGATATTGTGGTCTCTAGTCTACTTAGTTAGAGGAGGTAGTTAACCCAACCTGATCGAAGGATCCTTGTTAGCAGCCATGGTTTGCGTCGTCCAAGTAATCCTTGTAGACCTGGGATGGTGTTTGTCCAAGGAGACAATCTTAAGTCTATCTTAGCTAACAAAAGGGCTTTGTGCCTATCAAATATATCCTATGATTCATAACTCAAAGGGCTAAGCCATTGTGGAAAATACGGACTACAATCATGACCATAAAATAATGGTGTCATTTGACGACAACCACCCGATCTGAGGACTTTGATCATAACCGCATCATATGTGGAGCCTACTAGGCAAACCACATGGCCAGAGGACACGGGCCATATTGGCATGAGATTATTTGAGTTTGAATATAGTGATTTATTTTACTTGACATTAGTTCCTTTATGAGCTAGAGTTTTCTTAATCCATCATCCCCAATAAACGATGGTGGATGGGTGGATGAATTATTTATTTTAAGAATTTAAATAACCAATTTCATTTAATTCAGATATTTACTTAGTTGAAATTTAGTTTTATGATGAATTAGTTTAGAGCTCAAGTATCTTTTGATACTAATATTCCCTCCGGTTGAGATTTTCAATTAACACGGCCATCATCGGGGTATATAAGTCTGCTTAATCATTTAGTTTATTATTTGAGATCCTATTGACTCTATTACTTTAATAATAGATGATTAGATCTAGATTTATTTTTTTGTGTATTTTAAATTTGAGATAATGAATATAATATCATAGATATTTTGATAATAGTTACCCCTCCACTTGATATCTTCAATCAACTCAGCTATCATTGGGATAAACCTTGTCAACTCTACTTATATGCTAGTAGAGGATCGGGTCTATGACTTATGTGTAATTTAAGTTCTTAAATAAATTGATATCATAATATACCTTATCAACTCCATTGCAAATATAGAGAATTGGGTCTTATGATCTAATGTAATTTAATTTCATTTAGAAGTTGATCAGTTAGTAGGCCCTGTCAACACTATTTCATGCAGGCCTACTTGATCATATTCTATGGAGTTGAATATTTATCTCTTTCATTGATTTGAATTAGCATATGGAGACATTCATTAGCTTGCATGCATATAATCATATAGGATTGAATCGATTTCATCATTCTTTCTCTTTTTTTAAAAAAACCCGTGAAGCATCCTCATACACAAAGTTTAGGTGCTTGGTATAAGTGTCGGGGCCTATGCAGGTGTTTAGTAATTTAGATAATTTTATTTCTAAATTATGAGATTAATTTCATATTTATTTAATCTTAACTTAGCCTACATAGTCTTTTTAGACATTAAAATTTGTACTTCAAATCTCTATGTCCAAACACATGCAAATATTTTTTAACTTAGATAACTTTATCTAATTAATGAATCATTGATTTTAAAAATTATAATTAGAATAAAATTTCTTTTATTTTTGGATTGAAGTAAGCTCTATAATTAGTGTAGCATTTAATATAGTATCGCCTTCTGTCTACTAGTATGAAGAATTGCATATTTGGTGGCGAGGAAGGCATTTTAAATTGTTCTAATATCTTATTAGATCCCTTGGAATAACATTTAATTGCTTTATTTTATTCAAAGTTGATTATGTATTTGAATGCTCAATAGACTAACTCATCACAAACTCTATTCAATTTTTCCTTGATCCAATTCAAGTATTTAATAAGACGAATAATATGCTTAAAATATTTTTCAAGAATTCATTGATTATGCTTATTAGCAATCATTTAATCTCATTAAAAAATATTTTATGGATTCTTTGATTTTCTCCAATTCATTTGGAGTGAAATATGATTTGAAAACTATATTCCAATTCTAAGAAGATCTTTTGTGCTCTCATTGGATATCCAATCATATCATCTTCTAAATTAATTGAAGTGAGATATTGAAGTGCTAAATTTATGTTTATTGGCAAAATATTCAATTCACTTCAAGTTCATAAATTTGTTTGAGTTTAGTCCATCTTTTTTTATTTGAAAAATAATCTTTAAATTCATTTCAAATTCATTATAAGCTCTTTTCCCTCTTTTTTTATTTCAAATTTTTTTAAATTCATATTTATGTTTATTTTATGAAATTTTACAATTTAGCATATTCAAATTTTATTTTAACTTTTTTTTTTTTGATGTGCTTGATTTCTTTTTAAATAAATCTTGATTCTTCCCCTTTTTTTCTAAGTCCAAAATTTAATCAAAATTTTGGCAGCATTTCGACATAGGGGTTGCATTTAACAATTTTTTGGGCCTACCCATCACACCCTGATGAGCGTGGTGGTTAGTGTTTTGAAACACCTTGGCCAATTTTCATCTCATCATTCCTTGATGAGCGTGACGAGGTCTTCAAACCTGCATAAAGAAATACACATATATACATAGAGTTTTCACACATTTTCATACATCCACATCTAGCAACAATGATAAACTTGCATGTCCCTATGGGACTGATTTGCAACTCAATAGCAATAACATTTGAATCCAATCTTTCTTTTAGCCTAAAGAGATAGAATAGCAAGAAAGCCAATTAAAGGTTTTGCTTGGGTGTGGGAAGCAAGGTCACACTAAGGGAAAAGGAACATAATGGCTGTTGTTTTGCTAACCTAGTAGGAAAAAGCCAAATGGAAAATGGTGTGGTATTCATGTAAATTAGTGTATGGTTGTGTGTTTGCTGGAGCAGTAAACTGAGAGTGAGTGAGAGAGAGAGAGAGAGAGAGAGAGAGAGAGAGAGGAGTAGATGGGGAGATGTCGAAAATGGGCTAGAAGAGGAAAATGTCAGAAACTAAGAGGAACCTGTCTGATGACGGAGTTCCTTCTCAGCCACGATGAAGGGAATGAACGGAGGAGGAAATTATGAAAGGTATACTGAGAGGAAGGGAATTAGATGGGGGAAATGCCAGAAACTGAGAGGAACCCGTCTGATGATGGAGTTCCCTCTTGACTGCGGCAAAGGCGATACGGGAAGAGAGAGAAGATAGATAGAGCCGTGAGATTTTTGGCCTTCGATTGAGGGGGGATCTGTGTTGTAATGGAGTTCATTCAAGTAGGAAAGAATGGGAACCAAGAGATGGGATTCGAGTTATGTTAAGCTATAGCTTTGGGCCAGCCAAAGTTGGACAAAGGAGAGGTGGACGAGGATAGAGGGCCTCGGCTTGCTGGTCTCATGTGAACCAATGAGGAGAACGAAGCTTTCGTTTGCCTCGAATAGAAGAATTGAAGGATGATTGCTCAGTTCACTAGAGAGAGAGGAAGACTAGCCAGCTGGATGTGAGAAGTTATAGTAGCTCGTTGTTGACCTCACTTTTGGAGTGAGCTTTTAACCTCTCCATTTTAAACATAAAACTCCTCTTGGACATTAAGAGTTCCTTAATCTTAAAACACTTCTAGTGAGTAGGTGAACACTTAACCTAACCCAAAGACTTAGAAGAGCTAGCCATAGGAATAGGTCATGCCATAGGGGTGTTAGGAAAACTTGCCTACCCTATAGCTTGAACCAAATCTTTACTCTCTTCTTTCAAGTCAAACTCCAAATCCAAGCAAACCTCAAATTCAAATCAAATTCCAACTTAAATGATTTTTCTCAAATCAATCAAATCAAATTTCAACTTAAATGATTTTTCTCAAATCATTTAAATCAATTCCCAAAAAAAATTCAAATCAAATTCCAAGTTAAATGATTTTTCTCAAATCATTCAAATCAATTCCAAAAATCCTTCCTAAGTCACTTTGATTTCATCTTATGGACTTAGCTCAAATCCAAATCACTTCAAATCACTTCAAACTTAAGATAATTTCTCATAAACCATTTATATTCTCATTTATATTCACAAATATAAATAAAATATAAATTCAAATGACCAAAACCAAATTCAAAACTCAAGGCCAAATCTAACCAAAATTCAACCTAAACTCTTTCAAGTCAAATTCTTGAACTAAGCCAAATCCAAAAATCAATTCAAACCTTTAGATTTTCTCTTCAAACAATCAATCTTTCAATCACAAACCAAAATCAAATACAAACTTCAATTATCAAACCAAAACTAAATTCAAAACTCAAACCCAAATTAAACCCATGTTCATCTTTTGAACTTGAAATTGTCAAATGAATCAAAACTCATTTGACTTCAAATCACTTATAATTGGATTGATATTTCAATCATAAGTCTATATGTGAGTTCAACCAAATTTGGATAAAGTCTTGATCAAGCCAATTGACCCATTTAGGCTCACTTGACCCAAAGTGACATAAAACACCTTTTTGAGCCAAATTTTAATCCTACCGAAATTGGATTGAACTAAGCCCATCTAAGCCTCACATCATGAGCAACAATCATCTTAAGATGATCAATCACTCAAATCAGGTCAAACCAAGTCAAGCCTAGCCTTTGACCAAGTCAACACTTAACCCAAATGAAACCCAAACTAGCCAAAATTCACCATAGTCCAAATTGATTGAAACCATTGATCAAAACTAGTTCATGATTAATGATTGAACATGATCAAATCATCATTTGGGTAAACCTAGCCCAATTGGCCACTTGACCCAAGTTGACCCAAGTTGACCTAAAAAGTTAAAATGTGTCAAATCTTGATCTAAGTCAAATTGATTGCAACTAATGGGTCAAATTCATTCTAAATCACTTGTTGAACTTGACCAAAGACTCAATTAGCCAACTAGACCCAACCTAGCCCAATTGACCATGAACCCAACTTGACTTAAAAGGTCAAATCAACTTAAAATCAAACCTAACCAAAGTTGATTGAAACCAAAACTTGCAAAACATTTCAAATGACCAACCAAATCTAAACCAACCCATGACCTAACCCAATTGGGTCAAATGAGTCAAATTGGTCAACTTGACCCATTTAACCTAAGTGAACTCAAATGAATTAACACCAAATATAAACCAAAGTGAACCAAACTAATGATATCGAGACATTTCAAATGGTCATATGAACTTGACCTAACCTAAGGTTTGACCCAATTTGACCAATTGGTCAACTTGACTCAACTAGACCCATTTTGACCTAAATGGGTCAACATGAGCTAAATCATATCAAACAAACTCCAAATTCATTGAAAATTGGCACAACCCATTTTTCAATCATTCCAAATCTGCCTAAATCAAAACCAAAGCCAAATGACCATTTTATCCCTAGGTCAAAGAGTAACCTATGGTCAAATTCACTTGGGATTTGATCATATTCCAACTCAAGACCACTTGCCATCCTCCTAGTGGACCATTTGGACACTACGGGTGGTGGTGCACATGACCCAAAGGGTTTGGATCAGCCAAACCCAACTCAAAGCCAAAACTGACCTACCCAATTAAAATTCTTCACATGGAATCCCTCACATCCTCATTCAACACATGCACAACTCCATACCACCACTCCTCTACCAAAATCAAATCACATGGAGCTTGTAACAACTAAAATAACCCATCCAATCAAACTAATTTGATCAAAATGATAAAATGAATTTTGACCATCAGATTCAAGTAGGGTGAGATATATGCCCCCTCATTCCATTCCAATTCATGGGACTTACATTCGATTGAGCCCTATGAACCTAGAGGAAGCTCCCCAAGCTCTCCCAAGCATTTCCAAGCTCTCTCCATTTTTCTCCTCCTCGATTTTACTCAAATAAAAATAGGGGAAGAAAACCAAAACTCAAACTCACTCAATTCTCCATAGAATACAAATTCCTCTTGCAAGCACCATCAAGGGACCTAATCAATCTCACACAAATCATTTCCTAAGCATCCAAGCCACAGAAAGGAGGAGTTCAATCAAAGCTGCAAGCCATTAAAGCAAGCTTTGGTCAATTGGAAGATCCATTACAAATTGAATCTTCAAACCTTCAACAGGGCTTTGTCTCCACTAGAAGAAGCTACCTCAATGGTTGGGAGTACCGGTGATAGCCACCGGTGAGTTATGCCTCAAAATCGAGCTTAAGTTCAAAATTCTTTGGTCCTTTGTGAAGGGAAGTGTAATCCCAATTGAATTCCACCATTGGATCTTCTTTTTCTTGCTCCTAGATGGTTGGGTTGAATCCTAGCTCAATCTGAGCTCAAGGGAGCTCGGATCAAGCCATGGAGGATGATGGCTCACGCTCTCCCAGGAGAGAGGCGAGGATGAATCATGGGATCCATGTTTTTGGATGGATGATCCTGATTAAAATACACTAGATCCTATTATTTATCCTTTTGAAATTGCGGGTTTAATCCTGACCATCCAATCTTTGATCAGACGGTCCAAGGACAAAATGTGTAGCACCGCCGGCTGACGCGACATAGGATTTAACAACTTAAATAACCAATCCCGCCGCACCACATGAAAAGTGCGTGCTGCGTCAACAGCCCACATGATGTCAATGGGATTAGTTATATAATTAGGGCTATTTAATCATCCCTTTATTAATAAAACTTCCTAAATTCATAACTAAATATAGAAAAATTAGAAAAATATAAATGCGGCTCATTTTAAAGATAATTCAGAGGTGAGTCCATTAAAGTTATTTCTAATTAATTATGAATAGTGGATTTTTCTTAATTTGGGTTTAATTAAAAACTTAATAACCCTAATTACTCCTTGATTATTTCATTAATTAATTCTAAATTTCTCATATATATTTAGTGGGATGACCTCTGCCTCCCCTAATTTTCTTGGAATTTATTAATGAGTTATTAGGAAAATCAATTATGAATCCCTAATCACCCTCTTAATATAATTAAGGGTAATTAAGCATGTGAATAGTAGTTTAAAAACTTATTTAAAATTATTAAACATTGTTTAAGTGAATAGGAGGTTATGGAATGATTTTTGGGATATTTTTCCTAAGCTATTCCCTAAACACCCTTCTTTCCTTAATCTAAACCTAATTAAGGATTAATCCACTAATGATCTTCTTAATTAGCTTAATCAAGTTCTCAAAATCAATCTAAACTTAATCAATCCTTTATTAGGTAGATCCTTAGGTGTTCAAAAGCCTAAAGTTAATTTAAGGAAATCATATCCAACTCACATGTGTGGGAAGGTTATGAAAGTACTTAATTAAATCCTTTAGCTTAATTAATACTTAATTATGAGCCAATTGCATTAGGCCTCTTTATTTCTTAGTTGCATTGCTGATTTAAATTCAATGTGGTTGCATATCATATGTTGGCTCATAATTGTTAGGTTAATTATGTTAAAGAGATGCAGGTAAGGGGTAATTAATGGATTTAATTTACACCTTAACCTAAATAAAACATAAAATCAACTTAATTGTTCTAAAAATAAAACTAAAATAATATACACATTAGGAAAATGGGTTAGTACCAGCAAACACCCTCTTCATATTTCCTAAATCAAACTCAAAACAAAAATAAAAATCTCTTTAAGAAATGTTGATTCTCTTTAAATGATCTTATTTTGTAGGATTGTCTTTAGGAATTAATTAGGGTGAATGAAGTTACATGCTTACATCACTTTATTGCTTTCCAAGCATGATAAATGTTGTGTGCCATATGAAAATCATGCATTCATATCTTTTTAAAAAAATCAAAATAAATGAAATGTTTCCTTTATGTTAAATTACATGCTTTGGCTAAAGTAAGAATATGAATGGCTATTATCACTACTAAATCAAAAACTATTTTCAAAATCTATAAATCAAATATTATAAATGAAGGTATGCTACTTATAAAAACTTTTAAGCTTGCATTTGATTATAAAATAAAATGTGTTAAGTGCTTTTCTTCTTTCCTCTTAATATAGATTTGAATAGGATTTGCAAAGTGTATAGTTTATTTGAAAAGAACATAACACTTGTTTAAATTCATTCCTATCCACTTCTATGTTATAACTTAAGAATTATCTTCACATCTACACATGTAAATTGCATAACCAAATTAAACAATCAAACATAAACCCTTTTGCGTAATTCCTCCCATTTATTTGCTTTTATACATGTACATGTATTTAAGAAAAGTGGTATATTAGTTTGGACATCCCGGGATTGCGAGGCTTTAAGTAGCCTTAATAAGGGCTTGTACCTTATACCCTTGGTGTAGAAAATAATGGTGTCGTACTCACTTATGTCTTTCATATATGTAAATGTGCATTTGATTAATGGATAAAATAATCCCTCTCTTTCTACTTAAACAAAATCATGCATTCATGAAACATTCAAATTTTCTTAAACAGCGTCTCTTTGCATTCATCATTAAGGTGTGCTAAGATTTGCATTTGTATGTATAGCTACGCTTAGGATACATTCATATGCATGACACACATGTAGGAAAGAAATAAATTATTGTGTGTTATGTGATAGTAATTCACTTAAATTAATCCTGAAATGCCTTTCTTATTGAATAGGTTTATTTAGAGCAAATCTAAACTTAGGATTAATTGAAACACATAATAAAATATTCACTAAAGAAAAATCACTAATGAATCTACCTTAGAAATTACTTAAGGTAGGGAGGAAAGAAAAGTTTTCTTCTCTTTTCTTCTCTTTACAACACTTAGTAATTAAGTGTAAGTTCATTCAAACCAAATAAAATCATCAAATAAAATTAACAAATCAACTAAGTTACTTAAATGAAACCACCCTCTAAGTTGAACCCTTTCACACTTAGAAAATATTAACCTTAAAGCCTAGTTAAGACATACCACACAAGCCTTAAATGGCACACACATTAGGCTAAGTCACTATTTCTAGCTCTACGTTAGGGAGGTGCATGGTTTGATGCCTGATTTCATTTTGTGATGTAATGTTTTAGACTGGATGTTTGGGTGTATATGTGTAGACTGGATGATAGGATGATCTTAGTCTAATCATTGTCTTCTGTGAGGGACTGTGCTAAAGGGGTGTTGTAATAAAAATATAAATATTTTTGCTATGCAGTTGCATATATCCCTAAGCATAATCCAAAATAGGCTAGGTGGACTTGGTTATCCATGTGTGGGGTGCTAAGTCCAATTTATTCATATACATGCTTGGGATTGTGTGGTTTGTTTATCTAATCTCTATTTTATAGGTTTTAGTTAGATTTACTTTCCCTTTTTCATAAAATTTTGCAATTAAAATTTGGAATGAATGTTATGGGCGATTAGGATGAACATTGGTCGTAAGACTATGTCTTATGCACCATGTGTGAACTACATCCCAACCAAAAAGAAGAAAGAAGAAAAGATGAAGAAAAGAATAAATGAAGAAGGAAGACCCCATAACTTAAATTCCTTCTAAATTATAATTATTCATTTATAATTCGGGTTGTATAAGGGTAGAGCTCGGCGACCCACAATTATTTTTGGGTTTGTGCGGTGGAGCACAACCACAAAGGCCTTTTATTCTTTTGTGCTAGCTTTATAAATTATTTGATGTTTGTTTAGCATGTGCATTAAGATGGCATGATTTCTCTAGCTTCTTCCTTGCTTTGATAAATGGTCTAGATGTGATTAGGCTCTTAAGAAAAAATATTTTTTCTATCCAATCAATCAACTCAAAATTAAAAATTAACAACTCATAACCTCACCTAAAGCCTAAATTATAAATCAAGATAAAAGATTTAGCAACCCTTTAACTGGATGTTATATGTTTCACATCATGCATAAAAAGTATCTTGCTTCACTCTTGCTTATGAAGGGCTTCCACCTTTGCCAGGAAACTTGGCTTAACCTTTCAGAGCCATGATGGAAACACACCTCCTTCTTATTAATTTTGGCCTATAACAAATTTCTCATGCATTAGGCATATGAATCTCATAGCCTGTATCAAAATAATTGGCATTTAAGTCATTATTCATGCCCTACATGATCTAGTCTCTTAGAGAGTGAGTTTAAGGACTTAGTCTTCTTTCTAAATAAATAACATCCTAGATATCTTGCAAAATCATAAGACTTGCCTACATGTATTTAAAATCATAGGAGTTAGTTGGTGGCCACCCCCAGGCGGCTGTAAGTCCAACAGTCGAGTGATTTATCCTCTCTTATGGAGGTAAACCATATACCCATTTTTTCCTTAGATTTAGGTCGTGCTTTAGTCCTCGTCAAAGCTCCCTAAATTTAGGATCAGAGGTTGATGCTTCCCTTTGCGGGCCACAAGCATAAATCCTCACCTCTTAGGCACTTTCATGATCTTGTATCATGAAATTGTAAGTCCTAGATTTCTAATAAAAATCCAACTCAAACAAATAATTCTCTTTAAATTCAAAAATATAAAGCCCAACCATAAAATAGTTTGGGATGCTCGCTAGGTTTCTTAGCATCATGAGCATCCCCTACTTATCTCCTTTTGGTTTTGGTATTAACTCTCTCCTTTTTGATCAATCTCATTTGATCTTCCAAAAATAATCAATTGATTGATAGTCCTATCTTTAAAATCTTTGGAGATAATGATCATTTACCTTAATCGAGAGTATTCATAAGGGAACTTATTCCTTAGGATATAATTAACTATGGGGGCCTGCCTCCATAGGGAACTTAACAAACCCAATTTAAAATAAACCCTGCTTTACTTTTCCATATAAAGTACGGGAAGAATCTCTAGTACATCCAAAGACCCATAGTCCTTAGGATTCCTCATTAGGTGATTAGATCTATTGTAGGATGGTGACTTTTGTCTCTCAAGATAGTACATCATTCCTCAATATCATACTCGATCACCCTAATGAGAACATCTGTGGATCTACGTGGTGTCCAAACAAAAGCATTTTATTTTTGTCTTCATTTTAATTCACATTTAAGATGAAGATGAAAATAAATAACCACACTTGTTCAGCTGTTGTGGAAGAGATGGCCGAGAAGGATGGAAAGAGCAAGGGTGCTTGTTCGTTCATTCAGCTGCTTGAGAGAGATGAAATGAGAGAGGGTTAGAGAAGAAAAGAGAGAGAATGGGAGATTTCCTTTCAGCTGCTTTTCACATGGAGAAAATAGGGACGACCAGAGAAAGGCAAAGAATGACGGACTTAAGTGCTCCTCTTTGTAAGGTTGGGAGAATAATCCTCTTTAATGGCCTTAATAACCTGATTAATGGATTTCCATGTGGGATTAGGCAAAATTTTAAAATTAAAGTGCAATTTTGAACATGATTAAGGAGTTTTTAGGAAAAGTGTATAATCTGATTAATCATACTATGAATTAATTATTAAAATTAAATTGAACTCTATTTAATTAAATTGAATGTTTGATTTTCACAATATCACATCAAAATTTTTGTAAATCTTGTCAAAATCAAACCCATATAATATGGGTGTCATTTCTAGATAAATTCAATGTTCTAGATTCAATGACATAATCCATTTTACAATCAAAGGTCATCTGGGCAATGTTGAGGTCGATCGACAAAAATTTTAGGTTAATTCAGGCATCATCCCACTCTGAGGCTTTCCATTTGCTCTACACTTGATCAAATTGATCATGAAAAGTCATGTTTAATAGTTTTTGATGTTTCGGTGATAATGATGTAGTACATTTCATGAAAGGGGCTCCTTCGGATAGCGTCGAGGCCTCTCGACTTTAATATGCATTGAATTGCCTATTGATTTATTTTCTTTCATTGGATGATAATTGATCGATGTGAAATATCAATTTCAATTGACTTTGATATTCTAAATGCATTAGCACAATTGATTTCATGATTGAAGTACATCTCGATCAATTTTGGTCATGATTTGTGCGCTTCCAACTCTCATTTTCATGATGTTGCATCTGATTCTTGCTGATTTCAATATATTTGCTTAATTAAGCATATGAAAATCATTTATAGGTCAATAGGTCATAGTGAGGATGTTTGTTATACAATTGATAATAAGGAGTCTGGTTGTAAATTATTATGGTGTTTATTTTTGGATGTGGGGTGGATACTACACAGATTGTAAGGGGTACTTATTGAAGTGATCGTGTACGATATTAAGGTATGATGTACTATCTCGAAAGATAGAAACATCACCCTATAATGGACCTAATCATCTAATAAGGACTCCTAAGGCATGATGGGTCTTGGAATATACTAGAAATTTTTCTCCTAGTTTACATGGAAAAGTAAAGTGGGGTTTATTTTAAGTCGGGTTCTTAAGTTCCTTATAGAGGCAAGCCTCCATAGTTAATAACATCCTAGGAAATGAGATTTTCTCAGAATACTCTCGATTAAAGTAGTCAATTATTGTCTCCAAATTTTCAAAGTTAAGACTATTAAAGGATTGGTAATTTTGGAAAATCAATTGGGAATGTTCAATTGGAGAGACTTATTTTAGAATCCAAAAAAGAATAAGTTGGAAGTGCTCATGATACTAAGAAGCCTAGTAAGCACTTCAACATATCCTATGGTGAGGCTTTATATTTTTGAAAGTGAGAGGATTTGTTTATTTGAGGTAAAATTTTATTAGATCACTAGGTCTTATAATCCACCAACACAAGATTGTGAAAATACCTAAGAGGTGATGATTTATGCTTGTAGCCAGAAGAAAATAGCTACTTCATATCCTAAACCACCCGACTCTTCTGGACTTACAACCTGGAGTGGCTGCCAGCTAACACCTCCTACATTTTAAAATCATGTAGTCCAATCTTATGAAATTTCAATATGGTTAGGCTTGTTATTTAATTAAAAAGAAACTAAATTCATAAACTCACTCCCTAAGAGATTAGAGTATGAGTGGTACGAACATACAGCTTAATCTAAAAATACAAATCTTTGCAATTTTTTTTCATTTTGATACAATATTTTAGACAAAAGCGTTAGTATTTATTATGCCTACATGCATGATGAACTAGGTTATTGGCAAAATCAAAAGAGAGAGGGTGAAGCTCCATCATAAGGAGTTTCTCTCATAGGTCAAGCGATCCCTAAAGTGTTGAAATGGAGGCCCTCATTTTTGGCAAGAGTGACTCAAGAAGTTATGCATGTTATGAGATATACAACAAAAAGCTAAAGGGTTATTAAATCATTTGTTTATCCTATTTAGAGCCTAGACTTTATGATGAGGTTATGAGTTGATTAAAGTTTAATTATGAGTGATTAGTTGGGGTAGAAAAATTATTTTTATCCTAAGAGACTACCGTTCTAGGCCACACATTAAACCATCAATCATAAAGAAACTAGAAAATATGAGACATACAACATACAACTAAGGGATTGCTAAATCTTTTATTTATCTTGTTTAAAAAAATTGTTTTTATACTAATAGCCTACCACATTCAGGCCACACATTAAAACATCACTCATAAATAAACTAGAAAATATAAGACATACAACATATAGCTAAGGGACTGTTAAATCTTTTATTTATCTTGTTTAGAGCCTAGACTTTATGCCAAGATTATGAGTTGATTAAAATTTAATTATGAGTGATTAGCTGGGGCAGAAAATTAATTTTTATCCTTAAAGCCTACAGCATCCAGGACACACATTAAAACATCAATCATAAAGCAACTAGGAAAAAGATGTGCAAGCTAAACACAACATCAAACATTTTATAAATCACCGTGAAAGAATAAGAGGCTGGTGCGACCGGGTACCATTGTACACCCCGAAAAAGAGAAAAGTTGGATAGTCAAGATCTACCCTTATGCAACCTAGAATATGAAAGAATAATTACAATTGGAAATTGAATACATGTTATAAGGGTCTTGACTTCTTCATTTCTTCATTTTTCATGTCTTCATTTTGATTTGATTTGCTCTAAAGGAATCACAGGGAACCCCAGGACTAAGCCTTCTAGCCACTGCTCATCCAAATCCCCATAGAATTAATCCTAATTTCTATTATAAAAATTACATTTATATAGGAAGAGTAAATCTAACTACACCTGCAAAAAAGAGGTTAGCTAAGTACACATACAATCCCAAGCTATTATATTTATAATTTGGACTTAGCTCCTTACACATGGGTAACTAAGCTCACCTATCCTAACTTAGATTATGCTTAGGGGCTTAAGCAACCTACAAGTAAAGCATTTATCTTTATTTTTAGGTGGCCCCTTAGGCATAATCTCTACATAAAATATGATTAGGCTAACAACAGCCTAATATCAAGTCTACAAAACATACACTATAACATCCAATCTAAGACATTACATCACACATACACTATCCTAACTTAATACTAGAAGTGGTAGCTTAATTCTAATGTGTGTGCTAAGGCTTTATGTGGTATGTCTTAACTAAGCTTTAGACTTATGATTTTCTAAGTATAAAAGAATTTAATTTAACATAAAGGTTGGTTCCACTTCAAGTTGTTTAATTGATTTATAAATTTTAATTTATGTTTTATTTTGTTTCATTTGATTTACATTTAGCATCTAAGTGTTATAAAGAGAAGAAAGGATCTTACCCTCCTCTATTCATACCTTAAGCCATTTTTAAAGAACATTTTTATGATTTAGTTCTCTTTAATGAATGGCTTATTAATTATTTTCTTATTAATCATAAGTTTGGGTTTACTTTAAATAATCTTATTCAATATGAAAGGCATCTTGAGATTAATGTAATTGAATTACTACCACATGACACATACCAAGTCATTTCTTTCTATCACATGTAACATGCATATGATTTAATCCCTAGTGTGTCTATACATACAACATGTTTTGGCACACTTAAATAATGAAGGATGCATACATGTTCAATGATTGTATTTTTACATGGTTAAATTATTAATACATGTAAATTAAAGCTCTATCCAAATTCTAATACAAACATACATAGGAGTGAAGTTGAATAAGTATGTGTCATTGTTAACCATGGAAGTGAGATAATCAAATGACCTCCTTAGGGCTATTTAAAGCCTCGTATTCCTAAGATGTCCAAACTAATACCCACTAACATTCAAACTTATGTAAATCTATATTTGAGTTCAAGAGAGCTTCACATTCACATAACTAAGCTATAAGGACATGCAAGTCCTATATGAGTTTATAGTTATCATCATTTCATATGTTACTATCAATTTATAAGCTTTGAAAAATAGATTTGAATTTATTAGTGATAATAGTCACACATATCACTAAATTAAGCGAACACATGCAAACTTACATAAATAATCCTCATTTGAAAGAATGAATGCATGAAACTACATGACATATAACATTTAAAAGTGATTGGATAGGAATAACTAAATATAAACACATGGTTCATTCAAATACATTAATTCCTAAAGATAATCACATTAAATAAAATTATTTCAAGAAAATCAAAGCTTATTATTAATTTTATTTTAGATTTGAATTGAAGATGAGAGAAGTTATTTGTTGTTTTAATCCCATTCCTTGGTAATCATAATTAGTCCGAAGAAAGATAATTAGATAAAAATTATGAATTAATTAAGTTAAATTTTTAATTAAACCACTTAATTACCCTTTTCTATGCTTCTTTAATTTGACTAATCATTTAATCATGAGCCACAAATGATATTAACATATGAGAAAAGTAAAGGTGCAATACTCCTAAAAGACCTGATGCAATTGGCTCATAATTAAAGATTAATTAAATTAAAAAATCTAATTAAGTACTCTTATGATTTTCTCACACTTATGGGTTAATCATAATTTCCTTATAAAGAGGAACCCTTAAACTCATTGTTAATTATCTGATGTGATTTACATTTCAATTTGATTTAATTTGGCCACTTAATTTATTAATTAAACACTTAATTAATTACCTATCTTAATTAATCCTCTTCAAAGAAATGAATTTGGAAAAGAAATTAGGAAAGAGGTCATAATCACTCTTTCTCTCTCTCATCCACTTACTGTTAATCATGATTAATAAGCTTTAATTAATTAATTTTTATTATTTTAAATGTTAATTATTCATTAAGTTAATTGAAGAGGTAATTGAGGTTTGAAACATTAATTTCTCTAATTACCTAAGCAATAAATTCCAAGAAAATCATGTGAGGTAGAGGCCATCCTATTAAATCAATTGCCCAAGTTTGGAATTAATTACCCATGTAGTTAGGGCTTAATTAAGCTCATTATGTGGATACTCAAACTTTAATTAAGCCTTAATTACTATTCAAAATCAAATGAGAATATTTTTAATTAAATCTCCTCTATTTTACCTTTAAAATGAGTATTTATTTGTATTTTTTTAGACTTTTCTTTAATTTATTATGAATTTTTAAACTTTAGATGATTAAAATAAATAATTAAATCTTAATTAAGCATAATCCCATCGGCACCACTCGAACTGCTAATGGGGCATGCATTCCATGTGGTGCTGCGGGATTGGTCGCTTAAAGTCGTCTAACTCAGCGTTGACTAGGTGGCGGCGGACGAGCTTTCATCCTCACCGTCTGATATAAGATTGGATGGCACAGATTAATCCCATGGTTCCTAATAATTAAATTAGGATTAATCTAATCAGAAGATCATAGCCACCCATTCTGATCATGCGGAATGAATGGCGGATGATCTATCATCCCCCGAGCGATGGAAGATGGACACCGTTTGCCTTCCTCCACCCAAATCGAGCTCACCGGAGATTGGGGAGGCACGAGATCAACCCAACACCTTCATAAGGACAATCCTAAAAGATCTAACAGTGGGATTCATTCAGTTCATAAAGGCCCAAGAAAAAAATGCAAAATTGTTAGATTGCCGAAGTTTACCTCGCTGGAGCTCAAGACCGGGAGAACCAACCGAGGTAGCTTTTCCTTGAAGAGGTGAAGTTATGTTGAGAAGATGGCATCCTAGGTCCTCATGGGTTGCTCTGTGGACCAAGCGCCACCGGAATGCTCACCGAAGTTGGTCTATGAGGTACTTTCGGTGCTCAAATTGCTCGCAGAAGTATCATTTCACCTCATCAGAGTGTGGTGAGAGTGTGGGTGAAGTTAATTGGAATAGGGTTGAGTTTTGAGGAGGTTGGGTGGAACGGGAGCTTGTCATATCTCAGGTTGATGTTTTCTAGTAGGGAGGAAACTTAGTGAAATGCTATGGCACTCGTTTGATGGGCTAGCTAGGATGCTAGGTGTCAAATTAGATCAAAATGAGGGGGTATACCCTCTAATGGTGGTTTGGATACAAGTGGTGTGGGTGGCGGGAAGTCGAGTTGGCTCGATTTAGTTGGGTGAGTTAGTGGGAGTGGCTGCCATGGCATTTATTTTTCTCCTATAGATGAGCCAATGTGGGAGGTGGTTTAACTCACCTCCTCTTTACCAAGGGCTGACCTAACCACTTTGGATTAGGTTAGCCACTTAGCCCGGGGTCCATTCTTAGCTTTGGGTGGCTGCCAACTACAAAGGAGGGTTGTTTACCACCAAATTTTGGATTTTGTCTCATATGGGAGGCTTTCCCAATGGGTCATGGGTCAAACTGGGTCCAAATAGGGTTGGGTTTGATTTTGGCTAACCCAAGGTTAGCCAATGATGGGTCATACCAAGTTTCAATGAGTTTGGACTTGGTTTGAGTGGGTTTGGCTCAATTTGATCCATATAGGTCAAATTAGGCTAGGTTGGGTCAAGTTGACCAATTGGCCAAATTGGGTCAAACCAAGACTTGAGTCAAATTCAAATGAGTATTTGGCATATTTTGGTGCAATTGGTTTTTTTAATTGGCTTGGATTTAATTTTGGCTTATTTGAGTTCAGATGGGTCAAATAGGTCAAGTTGGCCAAATTAGCTTGGGTTAATTCATGTTCAATTGATCAATTGAAGATGATTGTAGGCTTTGGTTTCAATCATTTTGTATTTAGGAATGATTTAAACCAAAATTAATCAATTGGGTTCAATCAAGGCTTTGATCATGTTCAATAATCAATTTGGAATGAACTTGAGCCATTGCTTGCAATCAATTTGGGTTAGATTTTGATTTGGTCCATTTTTGTTCTTTAGGTCAAATTGGGTCAACTTGGGTCAAGGGCTAATTAGGTTTGGTTTCACTCAATTGATGATCAAGTCATGTTCATGGACTAATTATAGATTTATATGAATCATTGGTTTGAATTAATTTGGCTAAAGTTGAGATTTGATTCATTTGGCTTATGTAGGTTAAGTGGATTGATTTGGTCAAATGATCAAATTGACTTGGTTTGACCCAATTGATTGCAATTAATCAATCAAGGATGATCAGCACTCATTGTAGAAGGTTTTGGATGGTTTGGTTCAATCTGATTGGGGTTGGATTAAGATTTGGTTCAAATAGGTCCTTTAGTCACTTTGGGTCAATTGAGCCTAAATAGGATAATTGACTTGATTGTAGTTAGGCCATCCAATATGATCAATAATCATCATGGAGAAGATTTGAAGGGTTGGCATAATCCAATTTGGGTTGGATTGGAGTTTAGTTCAATTGGGTCCCTTTAGGTCACTTTGGGTCAAGTGAACCTAATGGGTTAATTGGATTGGACTTTGGGTTGAATTGAGTTTGGATTTTGATTTGGGATTGATTTATGGATTTGGTTGCAATTTATTTGGATTTAATTGGTTTTGGACCATTTGAACATTCAGGTTCAAATGAGTTAGGTTAGGTTGATTGAATTGATTTAATTGATTAACTTTGATTGTAAATTTGATTTGTTTTGGAATGATAATTGAAGGATTATTTTATTTATAAGCAAATTAATTAAGTTTAATTTAGATTGAAGGAAAATTTGGCTAAGTCCATAAGGTTGAAATATAAGCTTGGGTTTGGGTTTAATTTTGAATTGATTGTAAATTTGAGTTGGTTTGGAATGATGATTGAAGGATTGATTGATTTGTAAGAAAATCAATTGAATTTGATTTCGATTGAAGGAAAATTTGGCTAAGTCCATAGGGTTGAATCATAGATTTAGGTTCGGATTATGGTAGATTTTATTTTGGTTTGATTGTTTGGTCGAGGGATTGATCGATTTATGAGAAAATCAATTGAATTTGATTTGGATCGAAGGAAGATTTGGTTAAGTCCATAGGATTAAATCATAGGCTTAGGTTTGGATTATGGTAGATTTGATTTTGATTTGATTGTTTGTACTGGAATTGAAATTTAATTGGATTGAATTGTAATTTATTTGAGGTTGGAATTTGGCTAAGGAAATAGGCAAAGATTTAATTAGGCTATAGACTAGGTAGGTTTCCCTAGGTCCTAAGGCATAGCCTAATCTTATGGCTACTCCTTCTAAATCCCTAAGCTTAGGTTAAGTGTTCACTTAACCACTAGAAGTGTCTTATGACTAAGGAGTTCTTAGTGTTTAGAAGACTCCTAGATCTATGATGGAGGAGTTGAATCCTCACTCCAAAAGTGAGGTCAACAATTATAACTGAAGGCATACAATTGATTAAGTATACAACTGTAAGAATAATTTTAGGCCACAAAGTATATGGTAGGTTACAGCATGTAAGAGTATACGAGTAGTGTCCAAAATGTTTCAGTATTTGCATTCAGCAAAACCATTTTGCTGGAAAGTTAATTGATACCTTGAGTCTGAAGGTACTTAGTAAATTACAAATTGGTGTATTCAGTTCCTCTATTTGTGCAAAGAATTTTAACTAAAGTATTAAATTGAGTTTTAAGAAATTGTAACAGCTTTGAGAAATGAATCAAAATTTCAGTTCTAAAAAGCACGGGAAATATCCACGTGTATCATGAACAATCATCGATTAAGCTAATATAATTTTTATAGCCATTTAGAGATATAACCAAGGAAGGCCCCCAAACATCAGAATGTAGTAACTATATGGGTTTATAATCATGATTACTAGAAAGAGAGAAAGGGAGGTGGTGTGCTTTAGCCACCTTACAAGAAACATAGAAATCAGGAATATTTTAAATATGTAAATTTTTGTGGAGCTTGGCAACGTAGCGAAGAGTTGAGGAATGGGGGTGGCCGAGACGACTATGCCAAAGATTGGAACCTTCAACCCAAAGATGGTCGTAATGAGGATGTTTATTATACAATCAATAATAAGGAGTCTGGTTGTAAAATATAGCTGAAGGAATGCAATTGATAAGTATACATCTATAAGCATAATTTCATGCCACAAAGTATATGGCAAGTTGTAATATGTAAGAGTGTATGAGTAGTGTCCAAAATATGTCAGTGTTTGCATTCAGCAACACCATTTTATTGTGGCGTATATGGACAAGTTAATTGATGACTTGTACCTTGAGTTTGAAGGTACTTATTAAATTGCAAATTGGTGCATTCAGTTCCTCCATCTATGTAGAAAATTTTAAATAAAGTATTCAATTGAGTTTTAAGAAATTATAATAGCTTTGAGAAATGAAACAATACTTTAGTTCTAGAAAGCATGGGAAATATCCATGTGTATCATGAACATTCATTGATTAAGATAATATAATATTTATAGCCATTTAGAGATACAACCAAGGAAGGCCCTCGGACATCAAAATGTAGTAACTCTAAGGGTTTCTAATCATGATTACTAGAAAGAGAGAAAGGGAGGCAGTGTGATTTACCCACCTTACAAGAAAAATTGAAATCATGAATATTTGAAATATGTAAAGTTTTGTAGAGCTTGGCAATGTGACGAAGAGCTGAGGAATGGGGGTGGTCGAGAAAACTAGGCCAAAGATAAGAACCTTTGACCACCAAAGCATGGTCAAGTTTAGGGAGACGATAGAGACCATTATGGCATCGGCCATTGTGGCATTTATTTTTGGTTGGTTGTGTATATGTGGGAGGACACCATGCAGATCTGAGGGTCTACTAATTGAGGTGATCGGGTATAACATTGAGGAATAGTGTACTATCTCGAAAGATAGAAATCACTACCCTACAATGGACCTGATCACCTAATAAGAACTCCTAAGGCATGATGGGTCTTCAAATATACTAGAGATTTTTCCCCTACCTTACATGGATAAATAAAGTAGGGTTTATTTAAAGCTAGGTTTGTTAAGTTCCCTATGGAGGCAAGCACCCATAGTTATAAGGAAAGTGAATCCCTTAAGAGTACTCTCGATTAAGATAGGTGATTATTATCTCCAAATAATTCAAAGATAGGATTATCAACAAATTGGTTATATTTTAAAAAATCAAGTGGGATGTATCAAGAGGAGAGACTTATTATCGAAGCGAAAGAAGATAAGTAGGGAATGTTCATGATACTAGGAAGCCTAGTGAACATTGCAATATATCCTATGGTTGGGCTTTATATTTTTAAAATTGAAGAGATTTTATATGTTTGAGTTAACATTTCATTAGAAAGCTAGGACTTATACTCTATCAACACAAGATTGTTAGGATGCCTAAGAGGTGAGGATTTATGCTAGTAGCCCAAAGGAAAACAGCGATCTCATATCCTAAATCTAGGGAGCTTTGGTGAGGGCCAAAGCACGACCTAAATCTAATGAGAAAATGAGTATATTGTTTACCTCCATAAGAGAGAGTAAACCACCTGACTACTTGACTTATTACCACCTGGAGTAGCAGCCAGCTAACTCCTCCAATGCTTTAAATCCATGTAGGCAAGCCTTATGCTTTGCAAGATGGTTAGGCGGTTATTATTTAGAAAAAGAAACTAATCCTTGTGGACCTCACTTTTGGAGTGAGCTTTCAACTTCTTCATCTTAGACATAGGACTCCTCTAGACACTAAGAGCCCCTTAGTCTTAAGACACTTTTAGTTATTAGGTGAACACTTAACCTAACCCTAGAGACTTAGAAGAGTTAGCCATAAGAGTAGGTTATGCCTTAGGGGTATTAGGAGGACTTGCCTACCCTATAGCTTGAACCCAATCCTTACTTCCTTCTTTCAAACCAAACTTCAAATTCAAATCTCAAATCAATTCCAACTCAATTGATTTTCTCAAATCATAAATCAATTCCAAAATCAAATCTTAAATCAATTCCAACTCAATTGATTTTCTCAAATCTTAAATCAAATCCAAAACCTTTTCTAAGCTCTTTGATTTTGTCTTATGGACTTAGCTCAAATTAAATCTCAAATCAGTTCCAACTTAATTGATTTTCTCAAATCATAAATCAATTCCAAATGATTGATGATCAATTCCAAAACTAAAATCTTTCATAAGCCCTTTTGATTTCATCTTATGGACTTAGCTTAAATCAAATCCAAATCACTCCAAACTCAAAAGATTTTCTCATAACCCATTTCTACTCTTATTTTTATTCACAAATATAAATGAAATATAAATTCTAATAACCAAAACTAAATTCAAAACTCAAGTCCAAATCCAACTTAAAATCCAACTTATATCCTTTAAGCCAATTTCATGGACTTAGCCAAATCATTCTCAAATCAATCCAAACCATTGGATTTTCTCTTCAAATAATTCTTCTTCAGTCACATACCCAAATATAAATATAAACTTCAATCATCAAACCAAAATCAAGTTAACCCAGATCAAACCCATGTTCATCCTTTGAACTTGAACATGTCAAATGAATCAAAAACCCATTTGACTCCAAATCACTTACAATTAGATTTATATTTTCATCATAATTCCATATGTGAGTTCAACAAAACTTGAATCAAGCTTTGATCAAGCCAACTGACCCACTTAAGCTCACTTGACCCAAAGTGACCTAAAGGGCCTTTTTGAGCCAAATTCTAATCCAACCCAAATTGAATTGAACTAAGCTCATCAAAGCCTCACATTGTGAGCAAATCATCCTAGGATGATCAATCACTCAAATTAGGTTAAACCAAGTCAAGACTAGCCTTTGACCAAGTCAACATTTAGCCCAAATGAAATCCAAACTAGCCAAAATCCACCATATGCCAAATTGATTGAAACCATTGGTCTAACCTAATTCATAATCAATGATTGAACTTGACCAAGCCATCAATTAAGCCAAACCAAGCCTAATTGGCTACTTGACTCAAGTTGACCTAAAAATTCAAAATGGGTCAAATCTTGATCTAAGCTAAATTGATTGCAACCAATAGGTCAAATTCATTCTAAATTGATTGTTGAACTTCACCAAAGCTTCAATTGGCCAACTAGACCCAACCTAGCCTAATTGACCATGAACCCAACTTGACCTAAAAGGTCAAATCAACTTGAAATCAAACCAAACCAAATTGATTAAAACCAAAGCTTGCAATACCTTTCAAATGATCAACCAAGCCTAAACCAACCATGACCTAACCAATTGGGACAAATGGGTCAAATTGTTCAACTTAACCCATTTGATCTAAATGAACCAAAACCAAATATAAATCAAATTGAACCAAACTAATGATACCCATAGGCTCCAAATGATCATTTGAACTTGACCTAACCCATGGTTTGACCCAATTTGACCAATTGGTCAACTTAACCTAATTTAACCCAACTTGACCTGAATGGATCAAATTGAACCAATTCAAACAAAATGAACTCCAATCACTTGAATTTTGGCACAACCCATTTTTTAATCATTTCAAATATGCCCAAATTAAAATCATAGCTAAATGACCACTTTACCCTTAGGTCAAAGCGTATCCTATGGCCAAATTCACTTAGAATTTGGCAATTCTTTCTCAAGGCCACTTAGCATCCTCCTAGTGGTCCACATGGGCACCAAGGAGGGTGGTGAACATTACCCAATGAGCTTCGGTTGGCCATGACCCAACCCAAGGCCAAACTGACCCCTCCAATGGGAATTGAGCACTTGGATCACCAAATGCACTCACCTAACACTTGGGCACTCACTCTCCTCCACTTCCCTGCCTAAAATGACTCACATGGGATGTTAAACAGCCCAAACCATGAACCCAATCTCACCCATTGATCAAAAATGGAAAATTTTTCTTCACCGTACGATCCAAGGAGGGGGAGATATACTCCCCCTCATTCTCACTCAAACGGGAAGAATTGATTTCCACAGAGCCAAGGAGAGTGAGTCAAAGCTCCCCAAGTTTTTCCAAGCCCTTCCCAAGCTCTATTAATTTCTCCTTCTGAGTTTTGCTCAAAGCTGAAATAGGGAAGGTCCATCCCAATCCTAAGTCGCTCAATTCTTCATCAAAACTAAATTAATCTTACAAGCACCAACAGTGGACCTCGTCGAGCTCAACCAAGTCATTTCCCAAGTCTCCTAGCCACGGGTAGCATCACCTTGATCAAGGCTGATAACAATTGAAGGGGAGCATGGTCAACTGAGTCATCCACTTCAAATCAAGACCCAATACCTTCAACAAGGCTTCATCTCTACTAGACGAAGCTACCCCCTCCGTTGGAAGCGCCGGTGATAGCCTCCAGCGAGGTATTGCTCAAAACTGACCTTAGGATAAAAATTGTTTGGTCCATTTTAAAGAAAATTGTAATCCCATCAAATCTTGACCATTAGATACATTACTTGTGCTTCCCCGAAGGTGTGGGGTGAATTTAAACTCCATCTGAGCTCGGGTGAGCTCAAATCAAGTAACGATCGATGGACGGCATCCGTCTCTCGCCGCTCAGGAGGAGATAGATCACACAACGTCTGTTCCGTGTGATTGGTATGGATGGCCATGATTAGATCATGATAGATCTCCCTCTAATTTAAACTTAAACTGTGGGATTAATTTTTGACGTCCGATCTTAAATCGACGACGGAGAAAGCGTCCAATCCCGCCTCATCGACACCGGATATGACAACTTAAATAACATATTCATCATGTCACATGGAAAGTATGCCGCACCAGCCGCCATGTGGCCTAACGGGATTAGGGGGTTAATTAGGGTTAATTAATTTATTTTTAATGTTGAAAATTTCTAAAATCATAATTAATTATAGAAAAATCTAAAAAATGCAAACTCAAACTCATTTTAAAGATAATTCAGAAGAGAATAATAGAAAATTAAAATTAATTAATTTTAAATAGTGATTTTAACTCAATTTGAGTTTTATTAGAAATGTAATCATGTTAATTACTCCTTAATTACTTAGTGATTAATTCCAAACTTTCTAAAGTTGATTAGTGGAATGACCACTGCCTCCCATGATTTTCTTGGAATTTATTTTTGGATTAATTAGGGGAATTGCTTGTTTCATCCCTAATCACATTCTTAATTACTTAATTGATTAATTAATCTATTAAACAGTAATAAATTTATAAATTAAGCTTGTTAATCATCATGAAATAGTGAATTGACTTAGGGAATGATATCAGGATTTCTTTTCCAATCTTTTCCCCTAAGTCTATTTCATTTGGATAAACACTTAATTAATTTGCAAATTAATTAATGGTTTAATCACTTCATTAAATAATTTAATTAATCAAATTCAAAACTAAATCACTCCAGAACTTAATCACTTAAATCTTGGATAGATTCTTAGGTGTTCAATAACCTAAGAGACTTCAAAGAAAATCATAATCAAACTACATGTGTAGAATGGTTATGAAAGTATCTAATTAAACCTTTTAGCTTAATTAATCAATAATTATGAGCCAATTGCATTAGCCCCCTCTATTTCCTAGGTGCATTGCCGATTTAAATTCCATGTGGTTGCATATCATATGTTGACTCATAATTACTTTAATAATTATGTTAAACTGGTATAGGTAAGGGGTAATTAATAGACTTAATTTATGCCTTAACCTAAGCAAAACATAAAATCAACCTAATTGTTCTAAAATTAAACTAAACCAATTCACACTTGGGGAAATGGGTTAGGACCAACAAATTTTTTTCACATTTTCTAAGTCAAAATCAAATTTCAAAAATAAAAATCTCCTTAAAGAATTTTGATTCATTTTAAATGATCTTATTTTATAGGATTGTCCTTAGGAAGTAATTAGGGTGAATGAAGTCATGTGCTTACATCCCTTTATTTCTTTCTAAGCATGCTAAATATTGTTTATCATATGAAATCATGCATTCATTTCTTTTGAAAAATCAATTAAATAAAATGTTTTCTTTTATGTCAAATTGCATGTGTTGGCTAAAATTAAGAATATGAGTGGCTATTATCACTATTATACCAAAAAACTTTCAAAACCTATAAATCAAAGATTATGAATGGAGTGATGCTACTTATGAATACTTATAAGCTCGCATGTGATTATAGCATAAGATGTGTTTTATGTTGTTTCCATCTCTTCTCTTAACATGGATTTGAATAGGATTTACAAAGTGTATAGTTCATTTGAAAAGAACACAACACTTGCTTAAATCTATTCCTATGCATTTTTATGTTATGACTTAAGAAGGATCTTCACATTTACATATATAAATTATACAACCAAATCAAACAAACAAAAAATCTTTTGCATGATTTTTCATCTATTTGTTTCTTTTTGTACATTTACATGTATTTAAGAAAAGTGGTATATCAGTCTGGACATCCTAGGGTTGCGAGACTTTAAGTAGCCCTATGTAGGTCGTGTACCTTATGCCCCTGATGTAGAAAATAATGGCACCGTACTCACTTATGTATTTTGTACATATGGAGTGCATTTTGTTAATGGATGATAAGTCCTTCTTTTTCTACATAATAAAAATATGCATCAATTGAGTATCCAAATTCTCAAATCATATCTCTTAGCATTCATCATCAAGGTGTGCTAAAATTTGCATTGCATGTAAGGATATGCTTTGGATTATTCATATGTATGGTATACATGGTGGAAAGAAATAAATGGGTGTGTGTTATGTGATAGTAATCCACCATAACTAATCCTAAGATGTCTTTCTTATTGAATTGGACTATTTAGAGAAAATCTAAATTTAAGATCAATTAAAACACATAATAAAACATTCACTAAAAAAACCATTAATTAATCTACCTTAGAATTACTTAAGGTAAGGATGAAAGAGAAGTTCCCTTCTCTTTTCTTCTCTTCACAACATTTAGTAATTATTTTCAGCATTCCAATGTTAAAAATAAAAACACCACAGTCCTTAAACCTACTCCCTAAGAGACTAGAGCATGAGTGGCATGAATAATGTCTTAATCTAATGCAAACTTTTATCAAATTATATTTGATTTTGGACTCTTTATTTTGAAATAGGCTATAGGATTTTATATTCCTAAATGCATGGTAAAGTTTATTATGGGCCAAATCAAAAAAGAAAGATGTGTTCTTCCATCATAGGCTCTCAAAGGTTAATCCCTTACTAGCTAAAAAAGATGGAAGCACTCTCTTAGCAAGAGTGAAATAATATGATATGCATGATATTAAACATACAACAAAAAAAATAAATAAATAAAAATAAATAAAAATAAAAAAAAAAAAATAAAAATAAAAAAATAAAAAACAAAAAAAAATAAAATAAAAATAAAATAAAATAATAAAAAAATAAAAAAATAAATAAATAATAAATAAAAAAATTTTAAAAATTAAAAAAATTAAAAAAATTAGAAAACAAAAAAATAAATAAAAACAAAAAAAATAAAAAATTAAAAAAATTAAAAAAATAAAAAAATAAAAAAAATTAAAATAAATAAATAAAAAAAAAAAAAACATACAACATTCAGTGAAGGGGTTGTTAAATCTGTTATTATCTTGATTTAATACTTAGGTTTTATGTGAGGTTATGAGTTGTTTAGAAAATTTAATTATGAATGATTAGTTGGAATAGAAAATTTAATTTTTATCCTAAGAGCCTAATCGTATCCAGGCCATACAACAATCACCAATCATAAATAAACTATGAAAAGACATGTTGTTTCTAATGCACAAGCTAAACAAAACATTAAATAATTTTTTAAAGCTAGCGTAAGAGAATAAGAGGCCGGTGCAGTCGAGTACCACCGTATAACCCGAAAAGACAAATGTGGGTAGCCGAGCTCTACCCTTATACATCCCGGTATATAATAGAATAATTACGGATTACAAATGGTAAGTATTATGGGGGTCTTTAATCATCATTCTTCATTCTTCCTTCTTTATTTGATTGACTTCATTTGATTTGCTTCATTTGATTTATTTCATTTGATTTGGTAGGCTCCTAAGTATCACATGGTATATAAGACTTGGTTTTTTAACCAATGCTCATCCTAATCCACCCATAACACTTATCCATATCCTAATGCAAAATTACATTAAAAGAATGAAAGTAAATCTAGCTACACCTACAAAATAAATGTTAGCTAAACATGCCATACAATCCAAGCAGTTATATGAATAATTTGGACTTAGCACCCCACAAATGGGTAATCGAGCCCACTTGTCCTAACATGGGTTATGCTTAGGGTTAAGCAACCTGCACAACAAAAGCATTTATATTTTTATTACATCGGCCCCTCAAACACAAACCCTTGTAGAAAACATAATTAGGCTAATATCGGACTAACATCCAAACTATGCACATACACCCTAACATCTAGTCTACAATAATACATAACAAAATAAGCATACATCAAACTATACATTGCCCTAACATAATGCTATAAGTGGTGGCCTAATCTAATGTGTGTATATTAAATCTTGTGTGGTATATCTTAACTAGGTTTTAGGATTATAATTTCCCAAGTGTGAAAGATTTGATTTATAAAGAGTTGATTTCTCTTTAAGTGATTTAATTGATTTGAAAATTTTACTTATTATTTTCTTTTGTTTCATTTGGCTTACACTTAACAACTAAGTGCTATAAAGAGAATAAAGAGAGGGGACCCCTCTTTCATTTCTACCTTAAGTCACTTCTAAGGCAAATTAATTAGCTTAATTAACCTAAAGTTTAGGTTCACTCTAAATGACCTTATTCAATAAGAAAGGCATCTTAAGATTGTTGACCTCATTTTTAGGATGCACTCTCAACCCCTCCATCTTAGACATAGGACTCCTCTTAGACTTTAAGAGATCCTTAGTATTAAGACACATCTAATGATTAGGTGGACACTCAACCTAGCCCTAGAGACTTAGAAGTGTTGGCCATAGAAATAGGCCATGCCTTAAGGGTGTTAGAAAAATTTGCCTACCCTATAGCTTGAACCAAATTCCTCACTTCCTTCCTTCAAGTCAAACTTAAATCAATTCCATCTTAATCAATTTCCTCCAAACCCAAATCAATTCCACATGATTGAAACCCATGATTTGATTGAAGCTCATGATTGAAATTTCGAGTTTAAAATATTTCCTAAGTCCTTTGATTCTCTTTTATGGACTTAGCCCAAATCAAGTTCAAATCAATCCAAATTCATGAAATTTTCTCATAACCCATTTACATTCTCATTTATATTCACATATATAAATGAAATATAAATTCAAATCAATCAAAACTAAACCCAAAATTAAATCCAAATATCAAAAAATCTTTCATAAGTCCTTTGATTCCCTCTTAAACGACTTAGCCCAAATCAAATCTAAATCAATTCAAATTCATGAAATTTTCTCACAACCCATTTATATTGTCATTTGTATTCACATATATAATGAAGTATTAATTCAAATCTATCAAAACTAAACTCATATCTAAATATCAAAAATCTTTCCTAAGTCCTTTGATTCCTTCTTAAGGACTTAGCCTAAATTAAATCTAAATCAATTCAAACTCATGAAATTTTCTCATAACCCATTTATATTTTCATTTATATTCACATATATAAATGAAAAATAAATTCAAACAACCAAAACTAACTCCAAAAAATCAAACTCAAATTCAATCAAAATCCAACCTAAGTCTTTCAAGTCAAAATCTTGAACTTAGCCAAATCAATTTCAAAGTAAGCCAAACTCTTAATTTTTCTTCATGATTCAATCAATCCTTCAATTATGAATCCAAATATAAGCACGAACGTCAATCATCAAATCAAAACTCAATTCAAACATTAAACCTAAGTCAAACCCATGTTCTCCCTTTTGAACTTGAAATTGTCAAATGAATCAAAACCTATTTGATTTCAAACCACTTGCAAATGGATTTATATTTCAATCATAGGTCCATATGTGAGTTCAATCAAACTCAAATCAAGCTTTGACCAAGCCATTTGACCTACTTAGGCTCACTTGACCCAAAGTAACCTAAAGTACCCTTATGAGCCAAATTCTAATCCTAACCAAATTAGATTGAACTAGGCCCACCTAAGCCTCACATTGTGAGCGACAATCATCATAAGATGATCAATCACTCAAATTGGGTCAAACTAAGTCAAACCTAAAGGTTGACCAAGTCAACACTTAGCCAAAATAAAACCTAAACTAGCTAAAATCCACTATAGGCTAAATTGATTGAAACCATTGATCTAAGCTCATTCATGATCAATGTTTGAACTTGACCAAGTCAACATTTAAGCCTAAACTAGCTTAATTGGCCACTTGACCCAACTTAATCTAAAAAAGTCAAAATGGGTCAAAACTTGATCTAAGCTAAATTGATTAAAACCAATGGGTCAAGTTCATTCCAAATCACTTGTTGAACTTGACCAAAGCCTCAATTGGCCAACTAGACCCAACCTAGCCCAATTGATCATGAACCCAACTTGACCTAAAAGTTCAAGTTAAGCCAAACTCAAATATAAACCAAATTGATTGGAAACAAAGATACCAATCCATTTCATATGACCAATGAAGACTATGCCAACTCATGACCTAACCCAAAAAGTTCAAATGGGTCAAATTGGTCAACTTGACCCATTTGACCTAATTGAACTCAATTGAACCAAAACCAAATATAAACCAAATTGAATCAAACCAAAGCCACCAAAACATTTCAAATGGTCATATGAACTTGACCCAACCCTTTGCTTGACCTAATTTGACCAATTGGTCAACTTGACCCAAGTTGACCCATTTTGACCTAAATGGGTCAACATGAGCCAAATCATATCAAACCAACTCCAAATCCATTAAAACTTGGCCCAACCCATTTTTCAATCATGCCAAACATATTCAAATTGAAACCCAAGCCAAATGACCATTTTACCCCTAGATCAAAGGTAAAGTTTGGCCAAATTCACTTGGAATTTGGTCAAATCATCTTCATGACCACTTGACACCCTCTTAGTGGACCAAGTGGACACTAATGAATGTGGTGCACCTAACCCAATTGGTTTGGGTTAGCCCAACCCAGCCTTAGGCTAAATCGACCACTTGCATGAAATTAAGCACTTGGAATCCCTCCTTCACTTAATTTAAGCACATGGGAGCTCCACTACTCCACTCCTTAGGCCAAATCGAATGCAATGACACCTCTAATAGCCTAACAAACCCACTCAAGATGGTCAATTGAATCAAAATGATAAGCTCCTTCATAGTCATTCGATTACACTAGGGGAAGATATACTCCCCCTAATTTCACTTGAATTTCATTCTAGCACACTCGATTGAACTTAGGGAAGCCAGAGCAAGCATTTGGAACTCTCCCCAAGCTCTCTCAAGCAACTTGAACTTCTCCATTTTCTCGATTTCTTAAACCAAAAATAGGGGAACTCAAGCTGAAATCCAACTTATTCCACACTCAATACCAAGCCAATTCCTTTTTTGAGCACCCTCAGAGGATCAAATTGAACTACTCCAAGATTCACTGAAGTTCCTAAGGCAAGGGAGGAGTACTCTTGACCAAGACTGAGCTCAAGTGAAGGTGAAGTTGGCCTCTAAGAAGATACATCCAATTTCAAAGCCTCAAAAATTCAACAAAGCTTCGTCTCCACTAGACGAAGATTCTCCAAGGGAATCAAGCGTCGATGATAGCCTCCGATGAGGTAAGCCATTAAACCGAGCTCAATTTAGCCATGGTCTGGTTCTTTGTAAAATGAAGTTTTATCTCATGAGAATCTAGCCGTTATATGTGATCTCCCTTACATGATGATGGTGTGGATTGAATTTGAGATCAATAAAGCTCAATTAAGCTCGGATCATGACGTGGAAGATGGAAGGTAGCCATCACCCGCAAGCGATCTCAAGGAAGAATCATGGGCCATCCATCCATGCATTTTGGATCAAAATGGACATCCATGATTAAAACACAAAGGATCCACAGATTATCCCTTAAGAAATATCTAACTCGATCCATCCTGATCGACGATGAGGAGAGAAAGCGTAGCACGCCACATGCCGCTATGATATGACAAATTAAGTGACCATTCCCATCGCGCCACGTGGAAATCGTGCGCTACATCAGCCTCCACGTGGCGATAGGATTAGCCACATAATTAGGCTATTTAATTATCTAATTAAGCATGGAAACTTCAAATATTTATATCTAAGTGTAGAATATTATAAAGAATATGAAATAAATTGTATATGAAAGATAATTGAATGTAGAATATTATAAAATTGTTTTTGATAAATTTTGAACTCTGATATTTTATAAATTTTCATTTCATTGGGAATGTAATTAGACTAATTACTCTATGATTATTCCATTAATTATCTCAAACTTCTTATGTGTATTTAGTGGGATGACTTTTGCCTCCCCTAATTTTCGTGGGATTTATTAATGCTTTAATTAGAGTAATTGCTGGATATATTCCTAATTACTCTCCTAATATGATTAAGCCTAATTAAGTGTGTAATCCATGGTTTAAATCCTTGATTGAGTTAATTAAGGTTAATTTAAATGAACAGGAGGTTTATGGAATAATTTTGGGATATTTTTCCTAAGCTATTCCTTAAACCCCCTCTTTCTTCCTTTATCCAAATTCAATTAAGGGTTAATCCACTAATTACCTACCTAATTAATTTGATAAAATTCTAAACCTTCCAGAACTTAACTAATTTACTTTGGGTAGATGCGTAGGTGTTCAATAACCTAAGTACATTAAGGAAATCAAAATCTAACTCACATTTGTGAGAAGGATTATGAAATTACTTAACTTAAACCTCTTAGCTTAATTAATCATTAATCATGAGCCAAATACATTAGGACCTTTTCTTCTTAGGTGCATTGCTGATTTAAATTCCTCATATGATTTTATGTCATATCATTGGCTCATAATTATTTGATTAAGTATGCTAAGGTGGTGTAGGTAAGGGGTAATTAATACACTTAATTCACACCTTAACCTAAATAAAGTATAAAAACCACCTAATGATCCTAAGAACAAACCTAATTAACTCATATGTGGGGGAAATGGGTTAGGGCCAGCAAACATTCTTTCACATTTCCCAAATCAAATATAAAGCAAATTCAAAACAAAATCATATTAAACAAACTTTGATTCACTTTGAACTTTCTTATTTCATAGGATTGTATTTAGGAATTAATTAGAGTGAATGAATTCACATTACTTTCATCACATTATTTCTTTCCTAGCATGATAAATGTATATGTCATATGAAATTCATGCATTCATACTTTTTTTAAATCAAATTAAAAATGAAATATTTTCTTTATGTCAAATTGCATGTTTTGGTTAAAATAAAAATATGAATGGCTATTATCACTACTAAATCCAAAACTATTTTCAAAATCTATAAATCAAACACCTAAAACTAAAAGTGTACTACTTATAATTATTTATAAGCTTGCATCGGGATATAAATATGAAGATGTACATAGTGTGGCTTTCCTTCTCTTTTCTTTTAGCGTAGTTTTGAATAGGATTTGGTAACGTGTATAGTTCATTTGAAAAGAAAACAACACTTGCCTAACCCAATTCCTATTCATTCCTATGCAATTATCTAAGAAGGACATCCACACTTGTTACATATAAATTGCATAAACAAATACAAACTTTTTGCATATTTCTTTCTCCATTCATTTCTTTTGTACATGTATTTGTATTTAAGGAAAGTGGTATATTAGTCTGGACAACCCTGGGATTGTGAGGCTTTAAGTAGCCCTAAGTAGGTCTTGTATATTACACCCCCGGTGCTAACAATAGCATCATACTCACTTATGCCTTTCATACATATACATGTGCATGTGAATAATGGATAAAAGAAACCCCTCTTTTCTACTTAATGAAAATCATGCATCATAAAGTATTCTAATTTTCTTAAGTAATATTTCTTAGCATTCATCATAAAGTGTGCTAAACATTTCCATTTGTATGTATAAATATGCTTAGGATTCATTCATATGCATGTTATACATGTTGGAAAAGAAATGAAGTGATGTGTGTTTTGTGATATTAATTCACTTTACTTAATCTTAAAATGCCTTTATTTTTTAATAAGTTTGTTTAGGGAAGATCTAAACTTAGGATTAATTAAAAAATGTAATAAAACATTCATTAAAAAAATCAAACATGAATATGCTTTAGAAGTTACTTAGGGTAGGAAAGGAAAGAGAAGTTCTCTTCTCTTTTCCCTCTCTTTACAACCTTTAGTAATTAAGTAGGTTCATTTAAACCAAACAAAAATCATCAAATAAAATTGACCCAAATCAACTAAACAACATAAATGAAACTTCCCTCTAAGTTGAACATTTTCATGTTTAGGAAATCTAAGCCTTAAAGCCATAGCTAAGCATACCACACAAACCTTTTAAAGCACACGCATCAGACTAAGTCACCATTTCTAGCTTTAGGTTAGGGCGATGCATGGTTTGATGTTTGCTTTTATTTTGTGATATATTGTTTCTAGTCTGGATGTTAGGGTGAATGTGTTTAGAATGAATGGTAGGGCGATCTTAGTTTAACCATTGTCTTCTGCAAGAAATTATGCTTAAGGGGTGCTATAATAAAAGTATAAATACTTTTTTTGTGCAGGTGCTTATTCCCCCAAGCATAATCCAATAGGTTATGTGTACTTGGTTACCAATATGTGGGGTGCTAAATCCAATATACATGCTTGGGATTTTTATAGTTTGTTTAGCTAATCTCTGTTTTACAGGTGTTAGTTAGATTTATTTTTTCCTCTTCATGTAATTTTTGTAATTAGATTTTGGAATGAATGTTATGAGTGATTAGGATGAGCATTGGTCATAAGATCTCATCCTATGTACCATGTTAAGCCTTTGGAGCAACCACCTTCCAACCATCCATAAGAAAAAAGAAGAAAGGAGAAATGAAGAAATGAAGACCCCCATAACATGAATTTCCTTACTTGATTGTAAATTAATTCATTTGTAATCCGGATTGTATAAGGGTAGAGCTCGGCTACCTAATTTGTTTTTCGGGTTTGTGCCATAGTGCCCGACCATAAATGGCCTTTTATTCTTGTGTTAGCTTTATAAAATGTTTGATGTTTTGTTTAGCTTGTGCATTAAGATGACATATTTTCCTAGTTTCTTCCTTGCTTGATGTATGGCTTAGATGACGATTAGGCTCTTAAGAAAATAAATAAATCTTCTACAAAATTAAACAACTCAAAATTAAAAATAAATAACTCATGACCTCACTTAAGCTTAGGTTAAAAATCAAGATAAAAGAATTAGCAACCCCTAGATGGATGAGTATTTCTTTTCTAACATCATGCATAAAAGCATATTATTTCACTCTTGATTAGAGGGCTTCCACTTTTACCAGAGAACCTGGCTTGACCTTTGAGAGCTATGGTGGAAACACACCTCCCCTTCTCACTGATTTTGGCCCATAATCCTATTTCTCATGCATTAGGCATATGAATCCTATAAGCCTGAGTCAAATGATTGTCTAAAAATAAAAGTAAAATGTAATATGTTTTGCATTAGATCTAGGTCATTTTTCATGCCCTTACATGATTTACTCTCTTAGGAGGTGAGTTTAAGGACTTAGTCTCTTTCTAAAATAAATAACAGCCTAGCTATCTTGCATAAAGCATAAGACTTTCCTACATGAATTTAAAACCATAGGAGGAGTTAGTTGGTGGCTACCCCCAAGAAGTTGTAAGTCCAACAGTTGGGTAGTTTATCCTCACTTTTGGAGGTAAACCAAATGCTCATTTTTTTCCTTAGTTTTAGGTCATGCTTTTGGCCTTTTCCAAAGCTCCCTAGACTTAGATTTTGAGATTACTTCTCCCCTTTGTGGGCCATAAGTATAAATCCTCACCTCTTAGGCATTTCTATGATCTTGTATCATGGAATTATAAGCCCTACATTTCTAATAAAAATTCAACTCAAACAAATTAATTCAATTTCAAAAATGTAAAGCCCGATCATAGGGTAGTTTGGGATGCTTACTAGGCTTCCTAGTATCTTACGCATCCCCTACTTATTTTTATTTAGCTTTGATAAGAACTCCCTCCTCTTAATTGATCTCACTTGACTTTTTAAAAATAAACCAATCGATTGATAGTCCTACCTTTTTGAAATCTTTGGAGATAATGATCATTTACCTTACTCTAGAGTATTCCTAAGGAATCTCATTCCTTAGTATGTAATTAACTATGGAGGCTTGCCTCTATAGGGAACTTAACAAACTCAGTTAAAATAAACCCTACTTTACTTTTCCATGTAGAGTAGGGAAGAATCTCTAGTACATATGCAGACCCATTGTCCTTAAGAGTCCTTGTTAAGGTGATTAGGTCCATTGTAGGGTGGTGACTTCTATCTTTTGAGATAGTACACCTCTCCTCAATATCATACTCGATCACCCTAATAAGAACATTGCGGATCTACGTAGTGTCTAAATACAAAATAGTATATTTTTATCTTTATTTTATTCCACATGGATTGAAGATGGAAGTATACACTTAAAAATTTTAAAATATTTCACCACAAAGATTAATTAGAATGAATTACTATCACATAATACATGTTTATTCATTTTTTCCATCATGTACATCATGCATGTGATCAAATCATAAGTGTACCTATACATACAATGTATGTCTTAGCACACTTAAATGATGAATGCAAAGAAGTGTTTCGGAATTTAAATATTTTATTTGATTGAATTATGAATACATGTCTTTTTAATAAAAAGGGGGATCCATTAGCTAAGTACACGTTCACATGTATAATATTTTTAAGTGAGTAGGCCATTGTTCTACATCAGGGGTGTAAGATACAAGACCTTCTTATGGCTACTTAAAGCCTCGCAGACCCGGGATGTCCAAACTAATATATCAATTTTCTTATATACATATGAATGTACAAAAAGAACAACAAGAATGAGAAGTCATGCAAGAAGTCATATTTGATTTGATTATATGATTTACATATGTGATATGAAATTCTTTCTAAGTCTTAGCATGGAGATGCATAAGAGTAGATTTAGACAAATGTTGTATCTTTTCAAATGAACTATACATTTCTAAATCCCATGCAAATCCATATAAAACAAGGAAAGAGAGCTTCATATTGCATATCTTATATTATCAACACATGCAAACTTATAGATATTTGTAATTGACATCACTCCATCTATTATAATTGATCTATGGACTTTTAAAAATAACTTTTGGTTTAATAGTAATAATAGCCACACTTATTTTTAATTGAAATCAACACATGTAATTTGACATAAAAGAAATAATTTCATTTAGTTAATTTTAAAAGAAATGAATATATGATTACATATGGCAAGCAACATTTAACATGATTGGACAGAAATAAAGTAACATAAGCACATGATCTCATTAATTCCAATTAATTCCTAAGGACAATCATACTAAATAAGAATATTTAAAATAAATCAAAGTTCTTTAATGATGTTTTTAATTTTGAGTTTGATTTGTTTTAGGAAATGAAAGAGGTTAGCTAATCCTAATCCCATTCCCCATGTGTGAGTTAATTTGGTTTAATGAAGAATATTTAGGTTGATTTTATGTCTTTACTTAGGTTAAGGTATGGATTAAGTGAATAAATTAACCCTTACCTACATCACCTTAAGTTATTTAACTAAATAATGATGAGCCAATATGAGATGCAACTACATGGAAAGTAAATTAGCAATGCTCCTAAGAAATGAAAGGGGCCTAATGCAATTAGCTCATGATTAATAATTAATTATTCTTAAAGGATTTAATTAATTACTCTTATGATTTTCTTACACTTGCAAGCTAACCATAATTTTAATAAATTCCTTTAGACTATTAAACATCTAAAGGTCTACCCAAAATTGATTAGGTTATTTAAAGGTGATTTGGTTTTAAAATAATTTAATTTTAATTAAGGCATTAATTGATTAATTAAAACCATTGAATATCTTTAATTAAGATGGTCAAATTAACTTAGAGAGAGGTCTCAATCCCAATCACTAATTCCTTCTAATTAATTAAGCTCTCAAATAGCTCACATCCTAATTAAGTTAGTTAATCCAAAGGTTAATTAATTACTTAATCCTCAATTAATTGAAATTAAATGAAGAGGCTTAATGAAATGGTCACAAGGAATGAACCCAAACCATTTCCCTAAGACTCTTCACTATTAATAGAGGGCAATAAGCTTAATTAGTGGATTAAGTTATTATTCATTTCCCTAATTATCATTAATTAAGATAAGAGAGTAATTAAGGCTAATTTTCTTAATTAACTATCCAATATATTCCAAGAAAAATAAGAGAGGCAGAGGTTATCCCATAAATATCTCTAGAAATTTTGAGATTAATTGGACAATTAATTAGAGAGTAATTAAGCTAATTAAATTTTTAATTAAACCTTAATTAAGTAAAAAATTATTATTCAAAATTTATTAATAATACTTTTTCTTGGATTATCCTCTGAAATACCTTTAACATGAGCCCTCATTTGTATTTTTTGGATTTTTCTAGGATTAGTTATGAATTTTCAAAGTTTCAGCTCATTTAACCCAATTTTATAAGGTATATTGATTTATTTAATTAAAATAGACCATTAGAACTTCTAAATTCAATATCCTTCAATCTAGCCATCATTCTATCTTGAAATTTTCATGGTGAGGAGACTTTAAGCGTAATTTTAATCCTTGAAATTTTCACCTTAATCCAATTTTTATTTTTAGAGTAATTAATAAAATTTGATTTTCGCTAAAACCTACATTAAGCTCACAATACTCAGCCAAAATTAGTGATTATTGGTTCATTAGATTCCCCTCAAAAAGATGAATCCAACAAGCCCTTATTTGCAATTTTAAATAGGTACTTTATTTTCTATGAATTTTTGAAGTTTGAGGCAGTTTAAATAATTTTTAAAATCCAAAAATCCTGAATTTCCACTTAGCACACTGAGCAATGCGTCGGTGTTGATGTGGCAACACGGCACCATGTGGCACAAGGTGATTTGGCATGGTGCTGGTTGTGCATGCCTTGTAAATGATCCCCGCACGTAACGTAGTCAGGTACGCCGCCATGCTGAAAAATGAGTGGAACGCCCGTAACACACGGATGATCGACCGGCCCCATCATGTGATCAGATGGTCCAGATCACATCGGATGATCCAGGGATTGAAATCATAAGATTTTGATGTAGAATGTGGACCGTCTAAACCCTGAACGCAGGATCGAACGGTGGCTACTCTTCTTCTTTGAAATCGGCATACCAGAGCATGAAAATAGTAAAATGAAGCTATAAACTGCCCGATTTAGCAACTTAGGCTCAAGTTTCTAATGATATTTGCTGAAAAATATTTGAAAATGTGTGGGGATGATGTAAGATGAAAAATATAGGAGGAATCTAAGGATAATTCTTAAAATTGTGCACATTTGATTTGATCAAATAAAAGATCCTACATTCGGCTAAAGTTTAAAGAAATTACCTCACTGGGGATAGTTTATGGCGGTGGTGAAGGTCAGAGCAAACTTCTATGTGTGAGAGGAAGCTTTGGAATAAGTTTAAACCCTTGCCTCCCTTTCAAACATCATACTTACCAATGGTTGTTGCCTCTTCATTGGAAAAGCTTCAGTTTTGTGTTTTTTAGCTCAAAACTCACTCAAAGAATGTGGGGAAGGGATGCTCTTTGCTTGGGGAAGCTCTTAGGAACTGAATCAACTTAAGATAGCATGAAATGAGGCTACTTTCTCTCATTTCAAGGGGATTGACGAATTTTTCAAAACCAATGATGTCTCCTCCATATAGTGGGCTAAGAAGCTAGGTAGGTCCTTATTGAGGTGATAGATGGCTGCCAAAGGTGATGGGAGAGTGGACTTGGCTCTCTTTTGGGTAAGATCATATGTGTGATGGGATTTCCAAGAGGGGTCACCTCGGGTTTGGCTCCAAATGGGTTTGGGTTGATTTTGGGCTGATCCCATGTGGGTTTAGGATGGGTTGGGTCTAATGGGTTTTGGCTTGATTCAAATGGGTTTGACTCAACTTGACCTATGTAGGTCAAATTGGGCTAGGGGTTGGGTTGAACAATTGGTCAAATTGGGTCAAACTAAGGCTTGTATTAGGTTCAAATGATGATTTGAAGTGTTTTGGCTCAATTGATTTTGATTAATTTGACTTAAGTTTTAATTTGACTCATTTAGATTCAAAAGGGGAAAATGAGTCAAGTTGACCAATTTGACCATTTTGACCAAATTGGGTTGGGTTAGGTCTTGAGTCAAGTTCAATTGGTTGATTGAAAATGATTGTAGGCCTTAGTTTGGTTTAATTTGGATTTAATTTAAATTTTGGCCAATTTGACCCTTTAGGTCAATTTGGGCAATGTTGGGTCAAGTTGACCAATGGGTAAAATTAGGCTCAATCATGGCCTTAGCCAAGTTCAATAAGTGATTTGGAATGAACTTAAGCCATTGGTTACAATCAATTTGGATCAAAACATGATTTGACCCATTTTGGCATTTTAGGCCAATTTAGGTTAACTTGGGTCAAATGGCCAATTGGACTTGGTTTAGCTTAATCAATGGTTTGGTTATGTTCAATCATTAAGCATGAGTGGGTTCAAGTTAATGGTTTTAATTCATTTGGCATATGGTGAGTTTTGGCTAGTTTGGATTTCATTTGGGCAAAGGGTTGATTTGGTCAAAGGATCAAGTTGACTTGGTTTGACCCAATACAAGATAGTTGATCACCCTGGGATGATTACTGATCATGATATGAGGTTTTGATGGGCTTAGTTCAATCTAATTTGGGTTGGAGTAGAACTTGATTCAAGAAGGTCTTTTAGATCACTTTAGGTCAAGTGGACCTAAAAGGGTCAATTGGCTTGATCATGGCTTGATTCAAGTTTAGAATAAATAAGTTTTGAGATTCAATTGTAAATGGTTTGAATCCATATGGATTTTGGTACATATGATAATTTCAAGTCAAAAGGGATAACTTGAGTTTGACTTGGGTTAGTTTGGATTTGGTTTGATAATTAAAGTTTATGTTTATATTTGAAACAATGATTGAAGAAGTGATTGAATCATGAATAAATCCATGGGTTTTGAGTTGATTTAGATAGGATTTAACCAAGTTCATGAAATTTGTTCAAAGGGTATAAATTGGATTTTGGTTTGAAATTGGATTTAGTTTTGGCCATTTGAATTTATATTTCATTTATATTTAGGAATACAAATGAAGATATAAATAATTCATGAGAAAATCACTTGAGTTTGGAGTGATTTAGAAGAGAATTTGACCAAGCTCATGGAGGTAGGTCTAAAGGGCATAAGTAGATATTTGGTTGAGTTTGGATTTGATCATGGGATTGAATCATTTGAAGTTGGCTTTGAATTGAATTTTGATAGTTTGATCAAAAGATTAAATTGATATTTGAGAAAATCAATTGAATTGGGATTGATTTGAATTTGGTTAAGGCTAAGTCCATAAGATGAAATCAAAGGGATTAAAAAGTTTTTTTTTAATTTGAATTTGAATTTGGTCATGAGTTTGAATCATTTGATTTGGAATTTATTTGTGGTTTGAATTTGAATTTGTGGTTTGGTTTGAGAAGGAAAGCATGGATTTAGTTTAGGCTATAGGGTAAGTAAGTTTTCCTAAGCTCCTAAGGCATAACCTATTCCTATGGCTAACTCTTCTAAGTCTCTAGGCTTAGGTTTAGTGTTCACCTAATCACTAGAAGTGTCTTATGACTAAAAAAGTCTTTGTGTCTAGAAGACTCCTAAGTCTAAGAAGAGGAAGTTGAGAACTCACTCCAAAAGTGAGGTAAACAAAAGACAAATAGGTAACCGACAAGGCATATTGGTGTTGACCGAGATGATCAACGACATCCAAAAGATCGCAAACACTAACCAAAATGATCTACTCCTAAACCTGAGATGTATAAGGAATCAAGATCTTTGTGCAATGCAACTCCACTCATGCCAAGGACATAAGGGAGGAAGAAGGGATCCACTATGGGATCAAGCATGTGAACCTTCCACTAGGGAAACAGGTTCAGCTCATCTATAGAGGATGAGAGGCTTGGATTTGGATGCAAAATATGATTTAGAAGAAGATCCACTAGGGAATAGAATGTGTGATCCACTGTGGATTGATGCATGAACCTTCCACTAGGGAAGTAGGTTCATGTTAAAATTTGGGGCTCTACTAAGGATAGGGATTTGATGAGATTTCTTTTGAAGGTGCACTTGTTGAGGGATGCAGGTTTGAGTTGGATTTAATTGACTCCACGAGAGAGGTTGGGATGATTTATATTTCATTGGGGAGAAGTTGGTTGATTGTTTATTTAAGTTTAAATTTTGAGATGGACCCCGCTTTTGATGGACGCATCGAGAGAATGTTTGCCTATCTCAAATTTACCAATCCAAAAGGGTAGTCTACTGCCCACATGGTAGAACTATCTGACCTAAGGGGTTGCCTTTCGGTGTACAGTGGTTGTGCTAAAGAGAGCATACCAGACTTACATCACCAAAAGCAAGGCACAACCGCTGGGTGATCTGATAATAAATCAACCCACCTAGGCATACTAATGAATATCATTGGGGGACTTATATTAGCTTAGAAGTAGTCAGGATAATGTCATTTATTTCAATTGCATTCATTTTAATTTCATTTTTTTTAATTTGATGAATCTCGTCGGTGTGCGATGGATCCTCTAAGAATGGGCTAATATCAGCCTATCTTAGATTTATAAATCTAAAGGGATAGTCTACCGGTCTTGGGGTAGAGCTAGCTAACCAAAGGGGTGCTTTTCGATGTACAATGGTCAAGTTAGGAAGAATACTCATAGACTTATATAATTCTAAATAAGGAGCCACTAGGGTGATCGATTGCTTGCGCAACAAATTGAACCTGATCTAATGCTTCCCGTCGGTGTGTAACAGTCGCACTGGGGAGAATGTGTAATAGACTTACATCTTCCAAAGCAAGGATGACTATCGGGGGAACTTGTTGGTGGCACAACAAGTTGAATCTAACCTAAGGGAGACTAGTGACAAAGTGCTGACCTGGGGACTAATCTCAACTCAAAGTAATCAGGCAATTCTTATAGGGAGTTTTCTACACGCCTAAAGATGGGATGCCGCAGGAAAGGTCCTGGGGCTTGAATTCCTAATCCACAAGTAAAGATATATATTTTGTTTATTTTATGTTATTGTGAACCATGTTAGTTTGCAAGGGATCACATTGAGAAGGAGCTCATATCAGCTAAGTCCTATTTTAGATTTACTTGACCAAGGGAGAATCTGTGCATCTGCTGAACAAACTCTCCAACCACAAGGGTGGCTACTAGGAAAAGGGGATTGTACAATCCAAAAGTAACCCGGTAGTGTCTAAATAGGGTCACTAAGGATGCAATCCAAATAGATTGCCAATAGGGGAGGTACCGCTGGGGGTGTTATCCATAACCCTATAAAGGAAAGCCTATAGGTATTTGGTGGCCAACTCAAGGAGAAAGTATGGGGACTCACATCTGCCAAGAGTGATGTATCCACCGGGTGGGTCACTGTCAACATAGTGAACACCAACCAACCTAAGATACCTGTCGGTTTATGATAATCAATAGAAGAAGGTGTGTATGCTTACATCTCTCTAAGGAAAAACTGATTGTCGGGATAGTCTGTAATCAGCTTGACAAGGGCTAACCGACCTAGGGCGACTACTAAGCGAGGAGTCCTATGTGGGGACTAAACCCAAGCTTGAAGTAGTCAAGAGGAAAGGAGCCACTTGGGGACTTATTCTAAGCCTCAAATAAACTCAATCCAATCAGTGCATGATGCCTAGTCAGAGAAGAAAGCATGTAAGTTTACATCCTCTTAAACAAAGTCAACATGGGATAGCTTACTAGCTGTGCAATAAGACCTACCAAACTAACAAGGTGCTCGTCAGTTTGTAATGGTCAAGTTAGAAAAAAAGCGCGGGGACTCACATCCGCCAAATAAGTGACCACTGGGGTGACACACTAACAAGATAGCATATCGGCCCAACCTAGAGCAGTTAATGAGTGAGTGCCATGGGGGCTTGCTCCCACATCAAAATTGCTCGAGATAAAAGATATGTATTTGTTGTGTAAGAGGGAATAGGATGCCGCTTTGGTTTACTTACACCTACTCTAAACACGTAGAAAAAGGATGGGATGGTGCCACAAGGGCAAATGTGACTCCACCAAGAAAGAATGTTGCTTGGGTTCTCTTACACCTAACTTAGTTGTGCTAGTCAAAATAGAATGCCTCTTGGGTTCTCTTACACCTAACCTAATAGCACTAGAGAATGGTATGAAATGGTTCCACAAGGGCAGTTATAACTCCACCAAGAAAGGATGTTGCTTGGGTTCTATTACACCTAACTTAGTTATGCTAGTCAGAATAGGATGCCTCTTAGGTTCTCTTACACCTAACCTAATAGCACTAGAGAATGGTATGAAATGGCGCCATAAGGGCAGTTGTGACTCCACCAAGAAAGGATGATGCTTGAGTTCTCTTACACCTAACTTAGTTGTGCTAGTAGAAATAGGATGCCTCTTGGTTTCTTTTACACCTAACCAAATAGCACTGGAGAATGGTATATGGCGGTGCCATAGGGGCAGTTGTGACTCCACTAAGAAAGGATGCCACTTGGGTTCCCTTACACCTACCTTAAATACACCATGGTGGATTCGCAAACAAAAATATTGAGAGATAGAATTTGAGATGAAAAGGAATTTTCATTGATGATTATTTTCAAACAAGATTTATGGATAATATTTCTTTAGGTAGAGCCTATTTATTAGAAGCATAGGGCGCTCTCCCTTATAGTTTATAAGCTGATAAGATCCTCCTTGATAGGCCTTTTTTATGGTGAAAGAGCCTTCCCAAGTGGGTTTAAACTTGTCTCCCATCTTTCGACGGGTAATAATTGGTCTCCTTAAAACTAAAATAAGCTCTCTTACTTGAAAAGCTCTAGGACAAACTAACTTATTATGAGCTTGAATCATTTTGTCTTTATACAACTCGAGGTTCTGGCATGCCCAGAGGTGTCTCTCCTCCAAACCTTCGAGCTCTTCTAATCGTAACTTGGCATTTTGCTCTGTTGTGATCTTACTACCCACAACTATCCTTAATGATGGGAGTTGGACTTTTAAAGGTAGAATAGCTTCAGACCAATACACTAAGGAGAATGGGGTAGGTTGAGTTGGAGTTCTATATGTGGTGCGATAAGGCCACAAGGCTTCAACTAACTGCTCATGCCACTGTCACTTGTTATCGAGTGTCTTCTTCAATATTTGGATGAGAGTTTTATTGAATGCTTTTCTAGACCATTTCCCTTATAGTAGTATGGTGGAATATCTCCAATATGTTATGTCTAAAAGCTATTTTGATTTTAAATTATAGTACCATTATCAAATAATTCATTGAGGCACCTCCAACCTATATGATATGGTTTCACGAAAATTAGAGCACATCTTTGAGTTGTGACCTCTCTAAGTGGGATTACCTCTACCCACCTAGAAAAGTAATTAGTGGAAACTAGAATGAACCGGTGAACCCTAGAAGAAGGAGGATCAATCAGACCCACTATGTCAATGCCCTAACACTCAAATGGCCATGAAGCTAATGTAGGATGTAGAATGTTGGGTGGTTGATGTAGGACCACACCGTGGACCTGACATTGGTGGCATCTCCTAGCTATATCCATGCATTCTGTGATCATCGAAGTCTAGTAATATCCTAGTCTCTTGATCTTGGCTTTCATCTTTGGACCGGATTGGTGAGCTCCACATAATCTTGAATGTACCTCAATCACAATCTTACGGGCTCCGTGCTTGTGAAACAACATAACCACATATGATCGAAGGATCGCCAGTACAAGGTGCCATCCATGAGAACATAGGAGAGAGCTCTCTATTTCACTTGATGGGCTAGTGACTTCTCTTGAGATAGTTTTTCTATATTTAGATAATTCATGAATGGTTGCCTCCAATCTGACTTATCACCTCTTTTGGAAACAGCAACCTCCCCTTCAAGAGAGAGTCCCTCGATGAGTTCAGTGTCAATAAAGGGTATGACTTGTCTATTTTGGATCCTTATTAGAATGGACTCACCTTCTGGACATGTCAATTCCTTGGCAAGCTTGGTCAATGCATCTGCTACTGCATTTTCTCCTTAAGGGATCTTGTAGATGCTAACCTCTAGGATTTAGGACAACAACTCCATGGTATAATTGTGGTAATGATGGAGCTTAGGCTTTAGAACCTTGTAGGACCCATCGATTTGGCTGATAACTAGTTGAGAATCCCCATAGATGTTGATGCTTTGGATGCATAGTGTAATGACTAACTCCAGACTAGCAATTAGAGCTTAATGTTTGGCTTCATTGTTGGTGCATGGATTGGACAGATGATATAAGAATCTCATCACATCACAGTCTAGAGTTAGAAGGATTATTCCTACCCCCACCATTCCTGTAATAATAGACTATGGTTCTTCTCCTTTTTGAAAGGAAGCTGCACCATCAAAATACATCTCCCAACGATGAATGCTACTGTCCCCAAGTTCATGATTTGTTCATCAGGGAGGTCATCACTAAGCGAAGAATCAGCAAGAAGTGGTTGTGCTACTAAGAAATTTGTTAGTGCATGTCCTTTCATTACACGGAGGGTTATGAATGTGATATCAAACTATGACAAAATCATAGACCATCATGCCAACCGTCTGGATAACATTGGTCGTGTCATGAGATATTATGGATTGATCCTAGAGATCAGATTCACCTTATGATAAAGCATGTAATATCATAGCTTTTGGGATGTAAAGATTAAAGCTAGGTAGTGATTTTTAATAGGTAGGTTGTTTGCCTCAGCAAGGATTAGACAACGATTGAGATAGTAGAGTGCATTTCTATTCCTTCATCATTGGCTCAAGCCAATCAAGCACCAAGGGAGTCATCTGATGCAGCGGTGTATAGTAACAGTGGCTTGCTTGGAATAGGGGTTGCTAGAACTGGCAGTGTCATCAAGTAGTGTTTGATATCTTTAAAAGCATGCTGACACTTATCATCCCAGTTGAACTTGGAGTCCTTTTTGACAAGTATTAAAAATGGGCATCTTCTTGATAAGTTGGAAATGAAGCATCTTAGATACGCCAACCGCCCTTGAAATGATCTAAGTTGAGTTAAACTTTTAGAGGGTGGAATTTCTAAGATAGCCCTGGTCTTCTCCAGATCAATCTCTATTCCCCGGTGTTGGACAACAAACTCAAGGAATTTCCCTGAAGCTAATCCAAATGCACACTTCAGCGGATTCATTTTAAGGTTAAATTATTTTAACTATTCAAAAACTACCCTCAAGTCAAAGAGATGGTCTTTCATTTCTTTTCTTTTGACTACTAGATCATCAATGTAGTACTCAACTTGATGATGAATGAGTTCATCGAAGATTTGAGTCATGGCCCACTGGCATGTAGTGCCAACATTTTTAAGGCTGAAAGGCATGACCTTATAATAATAGATTCTGATCAAGGTTCGAAAAGCAATGCTTCTTTCATCCTCGAGGGCCATCTTAAATTGGTTGTAGCCAGATGAGCCATCCATGAAAGAGAATACTGCATGAGATCAGGTAATGTCCACCATCAATTCTGGTATAGGAAGTGAAAATTCATCTTTAGGACATGCCTTATTTAGATCCCTAAAATCGATGCATATGTGAATTTGGCCATTCTTTTTCTTAACTGGGATGACATTGGCCAACCAAATAGAATTTTTTCTTCCCTGATAAAGCCAGCATCGATCAGCTTTTTGATCTCAAAAATGACTTGCTACTCAATTTCTAATCGCATGTGCCTAGGAGCCTACTTGATGGGGTTAGCATCAGGATCTATTACTAGCTTGTGTACTACTATATCAGGAGATAAACTAGGCATTTTTTCATAACTCCATGCAAAGTAGTCCTTAAACTCAGCTAATATCCTAACTAAGTCATTGGTTTCTTTTTTATTCAACAAGGAACTGATGTATGTCGGGCGTGGATCTTCTTTCGTTCTTAAGTTGATTTCTTTGAATTCGTCAATGGTTGATCTGATTTCTTCTTCCAACTCTTGCAGTGCATCTTTGACTTCAAGATCATTTGGGCCATCTGAAGTTTCTAAACACACCTCCTCATATGAGTTAGCATGATTTGAAAAGAACTTATCAGACTCCAAATGATTAGTGATGACTAGGCAATGGTTGTCGTCATCAACTGGAACCATTATGTCGTATCATAGTTCTAGTCTTGATTTAGAATATCTATTTTGGTTGTTCCATAACCTTTCAAAAGTCGACTGTGTTTAGACCAAGTATGTGGGATTATTCTTTGCTAAATTAATAACACAAGGAGAATACCAATCAAAGGAAATTATATTAAATCTTTATATGAATCATCCTCAAGTTCTACATCAGTTTCCTGACTTGAGGATGACGCTCCCAATAAAAATCTCTTTTTCTTGACATCTGTGGATGACTTGGGGACCTCCTTAACTACCAAACCTTCAACTTTCTGAGAAGAAAGTGAGGTAGAGCTAAAGTTCCAACTCACATTCTACATAATAATGATTGGATACATTCATGCTTTGCTTGGAGGCCTGGTCTTCATTCTTGTCAGCAGAATGTCACCTCAAAGGGACCGAGAGTTGGTTGGCATGCTAACCATGAGACTCATCCTCTGGACTTTAAGTCTATGTGGATAGTGGGGTACTCCATGAGTGGAACATAGCTCTTTAGGCCACCAAGGAGGTCTTCCACCTCTTGAACTACTCGATCTCTCCTGGTGGGGGTTGAGTCATCCTACCCATGTTTATATGGAGGAACTAACTATGGAATCTAATATCGCTCTACTTCTTACTCTAAGTGGTTCTCTCACTCACTCAGACTTTTATTTTCTTTTTCTTTTGTTTTATTTCTTTTATTTTTGATCTTTCACCAAGTTCGTGAGAATAGACTTTCTGACCTGGAGGAAAATAATAAGCTGCTTCTTCATATATCTTGATCTCTCTAACTAAAAATGGCTTCAAGTCTCCTTTTACATAATACTTGATTCCACCTCTTTAGAATTTGATGCATTTATGTAAAGAGGATGAAACTGTGTTATTTCGTATCCAAGGCCTACCGAGCAAAGTAGTGAAGGATGTATCTGAATCAATTATGTAGAACTTGGCTTCTATCTTTCAATCATCTATCTCTAGTAGTAACACTATGGAGCCTAAAGCTCTTTCGCCTTGCTCATTGAATCCTCTTAACATCATCCGATCTCCTCGAAGTTTGAAGATGTCGATCCTCAGGTAGGAAAGGGTCTTTAGACTCATATTGTTCACTGATGCACCTAGATCTACTAACACCCTAGAGAGTCTGAATCTACCCATGTCCACTGTAATGTAGAGGGGACAATTATGCTCTATTGTCTCCTAAAGAAGATCTTCATCGGTGAATGTAACTACAAGAGCTTCTCTTGAATAACATGTCTCCTCTCTAATAGTGGTCAACTGAGCTAATTATATTTCTATATCCAAAAGAGCTTTGATCAATGACTCCCTCATCTCTTTGGATAAGACAAGGACATCATATATGCTTAGTTTAGCTGGCAACTTTCTTAGGTGAGTGAGGACATTATAGTCAACTCTAGGCTGGTCCTCCACAAACATATCCATAGGCAGAGCATCCTATGGAGGGGCTTCTTGATCATTAGAACTAATGACTTATTTACCCTTATCCTGAGGTGATACCCTAGGAGGTAGAACTTTGCCACTATGAAGGTTGACTTCAGTGACTTCATGAGATGGTTTAGTGGAAATTTCTACCTGCTCACCATATTCACCTACAACTTCTCCAATGGGATCATCAGAGTTGAACGACTCCAAATCAATCTCAATGGGTGAACCCAGATGATTTAAGAATGGATAATCTATTTCTAAATCAGCAAAAAAAGAGTGATAGAAACTAAAGTTATTATTAATTAGACTTGGAGAGCTATCTAAAGGAATAAACTCAAGAAGATCATCAAAAGTGACACAGTAGTAACTAGAATCAGCTTTCTTTATTGATTTTTTAGATTTGGATGAAAGTACAAAATAGAAATCAAGTAAAGTAAGTGAGTGAGGGATTTAGCACCGCCTACATATAATATAATAAGAAAGAAGAGCTAGATGGATGAACTATAGTTACAACTGGAAGAGTTGACTTGGTGCACTACTATGTTATCCTGCAATTGAGGTTATGTTGCTGGGCTTCTACCTCCCTGAACTTATCCTTAGCAACTTGCAAACCTTCCTTAGAGTTGGAGGTTTGAGCTACTTTAGACACCTACAAGGGTAAATTTCTGATCTTAGAAATAATTTTCTTGGAGCTCGAGATAGGGAGATATCCCAACCTTCCTCTATCTTAAGAAGATCACGTGTATCCCCAAGAATTACCCTAACATAATTAGAAGGTTATTCTAGTAGGTATTCTTAGGGACGATAATGGCACCCAACTTATAGCTACGCTTAAGCCAGTCCTTAAAGGTAAAGCAATCTTCTAATAGATGGCCTAGCATGCGGTGGTAGGGGCAATAGTTTGGATCATGACTCTTGCCCACATCTTCTGGCCTCCTAGGCTCTAGTCTTAAAGATCTCCATGACTATCTCCCCCTTGAATGAATATGGTTTATTCAATTTATCAACAAGAGTAGGAAAATGATAGCTACCTAGTGGCGGGTAGAAATACTACTGTCGATAATGTTGATGAGGATAATGTTGGGGAGGTAGCGATGTAGGCCACTATGGCAACTGAGGTGGCCAGTATGACAGTCGAGGTGGTGGTAGAGGAGGTTGTTGAGCTTGAGGCCTGTCTGACTGAACCCTAGTTAGTTGCTTCCCATTATCAACTGTTGTGACTACCCCTAGCTTCTTCTCAAATGCCTTCGAAGTTTTGGATGACGTCTGAAAGGCAACTATTTGGCTTCCTCTTGTAAGCTAGCCACCTTTTTGATTAGCTTCTCAAAGGTTTTGATTATAAACCCCTTAAGCATGAAAGGAACCATGGATATTCTTTAAGAGAATCTCAATGGTGTGCTGTTCAGACAGTTATGGTTTGCCTTTCATACTCAGGTTTCTCTATCTGAGAAAGTAATCAACAAGGAACTCATTTGGATTTTGCTTCATCACAATGAGGTTTCCTATAATAACCCTTTGTTGAGCTCTACCAAACCTCATGAAGAATAGGTGCTTCAACTCAGAAAATGTCCTTACCAAATCATTGGCGTTCGGCATACCAATCAAATGTAATACCCACTAGACTACTGACAAACAATCTAAAAAGAAGGGTGCCGCTACCTCCAGCATTGTAACACCTAGCCCTAAAGTGTTCAATGTGTTGGCAGGGGTTTCCACAACCGATAAAGATTTTGAAGGAAGGAGACACAAAGCCCTTAGGTTATTGGACACCATCAAATTCCTCTGGGTAGGGTCTACCCTTTGGAACATATGAGCAACCTCGAGCTTGCGCCAATGCATCCCTCACCTACTGTTCTACCATATTTTTAATATTTTTTCATGTATTGAGGTGTTATCCACCACTTTCCTATTCAGGCTACCACTGCCTCCCTCTACAAGAAAACTTCTAGGATGATCTGAAGTATGTGCCAACTCTCTTCTATCGGCTATTTTGAGAGAAGGCTATGAAATTGGGGTTGAATTCTGCAATGTTGAAACCACTGTCATTAACTCCTCAATCTTCTTCCCCATCTGATCAATATGATCATCTCTCTGCCTGAGCTGCTGGAGGAGGTGTTGAGTTGAATGGACGGCATCATCTTCTTCAAGTACAATACATTCTTGACTATGCTAATCTCTATGGTGGGAGCTCCTATTATCAACCATGGACTTCAGTCTAATCCTCAAGAAGGTCATCCTCATCAGGATCAAATGCTACCCACTCATCCTCAAAATCTGTGCGATCACTGCCTAAGAGTTCCCTCTTCTCAGTAAAGTAAGCTGCTATGATCTCATCCAAGGAATGATCTAATGCTAGCACAAACACGCATAGCTGACAGGTAGTAGGACTGTGGTCACTGACTAAAATACATCTAACACTGCCTTCCACTAGAGTTCTATCTTTGGGAGGACTGTGCTTACTAGAAGATACATGATCATGACTGCCTACTATCGCTGGAGTGCTATCTCTAGGGTAATCCACTACCATGGGAACTACAAAACTATCTTTCTCCCCCTTTGCTACTATCGCTATCACTAGCTCTGATGGTGGTGGTGGTGGTGGTGTGACCACGACGCTGCAAGGTTGCCACTCCTTCTTCACCAGGACTAAAGTGGGAGGTCGATTAGAGGAACTCATCCTCACCTCAGTTGGTGGAGTATATGGAGTGAGATCCCTTGGCCATAGCCTGATCACCAAAGGGGCTTTCTTCTCCCCAGATGTTGTCTTCTGTGCCTTTGTGGGAATAGTTGATGGAGGTACTTGAACTGGCAATGGTGGGCGAGGATTAGTGTGGTGGAGACAACACTGGCTCCACCCTCACTGGGGCTTTCCCCCTGCAACTGGTGGTACCCGTCAACACTACACTATTGATCCTATCAGCCCTGGTGTCCCGATGACCAGGGAAATCAACTAGAGCGGAGGCCACCAACTGCCTAGCAAACCTCCGTCGCTCCCTACTCCTTGACTAAGCTGCTACTCGAGCCTCTAATGCTTTATCACTATGGATCTGCCTGGTAACACTCTTGGGGATGATCGACCTTAAGTCAAATATGTGTCAGACTCTGAGCATCCATGTGCTCTACCTACCTGGCATGGTATCATCCATAGACCGGCATAGGACTTCCTCCTATGCCTAGCCAAAACCTCATGGTTTGTGAGCGATGGAGGCAATGCAACTATCCTCTGGTAATCTTCCTTTCCATCTGATGCTGAGAGGGGCCTAATCAAAAATGGAGAAACCTCATAGGGAGAACCCTCCTCTACAATGTGGGATGTTGTGTCTATCTCATGGCACACTCGTGTGCCACTTGATCTTGCAGCTCCTGTTATGTCACTGTGTATGGTATTGAGTGCGGCTGAGTAAGGTAGTGTGAGAACTAGATCCTACCTCGAAGGTAGAGGAGACTATCTTTGAAGCTAAGATAGCCTTCCCCTTAGAGGGGACCAATGAGGATGTGCTAGCACACACTTGAGTGGCTATAGAAGCAACTGACTAAGTGGGAACTGAACTAACTGGTGGAATCTTGGTCGCCTTCCTCTTCAAGGAAGGATACTCAGTATCGAAAGGCAGGTCAATGCGGATGACTGGCTTCTACCCAACCACCTCATCCCGGCTGACAGTGGTGAGGGTCGCCCCCTCACAGGTGATGCATGTTCCCTCAAATCCTCGGTCAAAGAAGACTAAGTGGGTGAAGTCAGTCTAAGGGAGGCTGGCCCGATCCAAGGACAAATCCATTCCAAACGAAAAGATAAAGATGAACTTTTGGGAAGCCATATGTACCGCAGCAAAATAAACTTCTGTTCATCAGATCTCATGCTTGAAATATAACTTGAGTCAGATCTCTAATTTAATACTTATCCCCATAGAGTATTAGAGATTTGGAGTTTTGAACTCACACTCAACAATTCAAATATGTTAAGTGGGGTTCATTGGAGAGATTTTAATATTGAAGAGAGTCTTTTTCATTTGATTTTGATTTAGAACCCATACTCAACCAATTTAGGTAGATTGGGTGGGATTCTAAAATTTGAAGAGAAATTTTTGGAGATATTTGTATCTTGTGTATCTTGCTTGAAAATATTGATGATTTGAAAGAAACTATACTTAGCAAATTTTAGTATGCTAAGAAGAGGTTTTCATTGTGTGCTCAAAAATTTTTATGAAATATCTTTTGTTTGTGATGAGTGATATGTTGATTTGAAAATAGGGCTTATTACTTAACAAATTTGATATGTTAAGTAGAAGCCACATGTGTTTGATTTATGTTTGAAAATGAGACTTTCACTTAACAAATTTTGGTATGTTAAATGAAAGCCAAATGTGATTGATATATGTTTTGCTTTTCTTTAAAAATGGAACTCTCACTTAACAAATTTGATATGTTAAGTGAAAGCCCAAAATGATGTGATTTAAAATGAGATTCTTACTTAACAAATTTGGTATGTTAAGTAGAAATCAAATGTGTATTGAAAGTGAGACTCTCTCTTAACAAATTTGGTATGTTAAGTGAAGTCAAATGTCATTGATATATGTTTTGAAAATGGGACTCCCACTTAACAAATTTGGTATGTTAAGTGAAACTCAAATGCGACATGAAAATGAGACCCTCACTTAACAAATTTGGTATATTAAGTGGGGAGTCAAATATGTCATGAAAATGAAATTCTCACTTAACCAATTTGGTGAGTTAAGTGGAATCAAATATGGTATGAAAATGAGACTTTCACTTACGAAAATTTGGTATGTTAAGTTAAAGTCAAATGTATCAAGAAAATGATATTCTCACTTAATGAATTTGGTATGTTAAGTGGAATCAAACATGGTATGAATTTGGAATTTTCACTTAACAACTTTGATATGTTAAGTGAAAAATATGTTATAAATTTGAGATTCTCACTTAATAACTTTGGTATGTTAAGTGGGAATCAAACATGACATGAAAATAAGATTCTCACTTAACAACTTTGATATGTGTGGTGAAATATTATCTCTCCGCCTTCATCTATCCTTCTTTTTGAAGAGGATAAATAAAAATAGAAATATAACACCTTTTGGGAATGCCACATAGATCCACAAATGTTCTTATTAAAGTGATTGGATATGACATTGAGGAGAGGTGTACTATCTCAAAAGATAGAAGTCACCACCCTACAATAGACTTAATCACCCGAATAAGGACTCCTAAAGACAATGGATCTACATATGTACCAAAGATTCTTCCCCTACTTTACATGGAAAAGTAAAGCAGGGTTTATTTTAAATCGGGTTTGTTAAGTTCCTATAAGGGCAAGCCCCCATAGTTAATTACATCTTAAGGGATGGGATCCTTGGGAATACTCTCAATTAAGGTAAATGATAGTTGTCTCTAAAGATTTTTATAGGAAAGGACTATCAATTGATTAGTTCATTTTTCAAGATCAAATGGGATTGATCAAGTAGAGGGAGTTATTATCAAGGCCAAAGGAAGATAAGTAGGACATGCCCATGATGCTAGGAAACCAAACGAGCATCTCAAACTATCCTATGGTTGGGCTTTACATTTTAGAAATTGAATTAATTTGTTTTAGTTGAATTTTTTTATTAAAAATTTTAGGGCTTATGATTCCACAACACAAGATTATGAAAATTTCTAAGATGTGAGAATTTATGCTTATGGCCAACAAAGGGGAGAAGCAACCTCGGAATCTAAATATAAAGAGCTTTGGCGAGGGCTGAAAGAACAACCTAAATCTAAGGCAAAAATGAGTATTTGGTTTGCCTCCACAAGAGAGGACAAACCACTTGACTATTTGGACTTACTACCGCCTGGGGTTGACCGCCAACTAACTCCTCCAATGATTTTAAATCCATGTAGGCAAGTCATATGCTTTATGCAAGATAGCTAAGCTGTTATTTATTTAGAAAGAGATTAAGTCCTTAAACTCACTCCCTAAAGAGATAGATCATGTAAGGGTATGCTTCAAATGACCTAAATCTAATGCAATTCAAATTTCACTTTTATTTTATTTTAATTTTTTTAGACACTTATTTTGACTCGGGTTAATAGGATTCATATGCTTAATGCATGAGAAATGATTATTGGCCAAAATTAGTGAGAAGGGAGGAGGTGTATTTCCACCATGGCTCTCAAAGGTCAAGCCAAGTTTCTCTGGCAAAGGTGGAAGCCCTCCAATCAAGAGTGAAAATAATATGCATTTATGCATGATGTTGTAAAATAAGTACTCATCCAGCTAAGGGGTTGCTTATTCTTTCATCTTGATTTTAGCCTAAGCTTTAGGTGAGGTTATGAGTTCTTTATTTTTAGTTTTGAATTGTTAAGTTTGGTAAAAGATTTATTTTTCCCTAAGAGCCTAATCCACATCTAGGTCATACATAAAGCAAGGAAGAAACTAGGAAAAGGATGTCACTTAATGCACAAGCTAAACAAATCATCAATCAATTTATAAAGCTAATCACAAAAGAATAAAATGCCATTATGGTCGGGTACCACCACACAAACCCAAAAAAACAAATTGGGTAGCCAAGCTCTACCCTTATACAATCTAGATTACAAATGAATTAAATACAATTAAGAAAAGAAATCATTGTTATGGGTCTTCAAGCTTCATTTCTTCATTTTTCTTTTCTTTTTTCTTCTTTAGTTCCTTCTTTTGGATGGTTGGAAGGTGGATGCTCCAAAGGCTTCATATGGCACAAGATAGGATCTTATGACCAATGCTCATCCTAATCCCCATAACAATCATTCCAAAATCTTAATTATAAAGTTTATATGAAAAGGGAAAGTAAATATAGCTAACACTTGCAAAATAAAGGTTAACTAAACAAACCATACAAAATCCCAAGCATGTATATTGGACTTATCACCCCACACATGGGTGACTAAGTCCACCTGGCCTATTTGATTATGCTTAGGGGTATAAGCACATGCACAGTAAAAACATTTATATTTTTTATTTATTACAGAACCCCTTAAGTATAATCCCTTGCAGAAAATATTATTAGACTAAGATCATCCTACCATTCATTCTATGCACATACATTCTAACATCCAATCTAAAACACATATCATAAAATAAAAGTAAGCATCAAACCATGCACGAACCTAAAGATAGAAGTGGTGACTTAGCCTAATGTGTGTGCTTTGGAGGTTTGTGTGGTATGCTTAGCTATGGATTTAAGTTAGAATTTTCTAAGTGTGATGAAGCATGTTCAACTTAGAGGAGGATTTCATTTAAGTGATTTAATTATTTTAGGTTGATTTTATTTCATGTTTTGATTAGGTTCAAGTGAATCCTACAATTAAATACTAAGCTATAAAGAGAGAGAAAGAGAAGAGAACTTATCTTTCCTTCCCTAACCTAAGTTGATTCATATTTTTAATTTTGTTTAGTGAATGTTTTAAGTGTTTTAATTAATCCTAAGTTTAGATGAACTCTAAACAAACCTATTCAAAAAGAAAGGCATTTTAAGATTAAATAAAATGAACTAAATTCTCAAAATATACATCACTTCATTTCTTTCCCAACATGTATATCATGCATATGGATAAGTCCTAAGCACATCTATACACACAAATGAGAATGTTTAACACACTTTATGATGCATGCTAAGTAATTCATTTAAGAAATTTGGAAGCTTATGATGCATGATTTTCATTAAGTAGAAAAAGGGATTTCTTATCCAATTTTTCATATGCACACATGAAAGTAAGAATGGCATAAGTGAATATAGCACCATTGTTAACCAGAGGTGTAAGGTACAAGACCTACTTAGGGCTACTCAAAGTATCGTAACCTTGAGGTTGTCCAGACTAATATACCACTTTTCTTAAATACAAACATGTGTACAAAAGAAATGAATGGAAAAGAAAGAATGCAAAAATTTGTATTAGTTGATTTTTTTTTATGCAATTTATGTGTGAAAGCATAGATACCTTCTTAAGTGATAGTATAGGAATGAATAGGATATGGAATTAGGCAAGTGTTATATTTCTTTTCAAATGAACCATACACCTTACCAAATCCTATTCAAAATTATACAAAAAGAGAAGAGAAGGAAAACCTACACTAAGCACATCCTTATATCTTACTCACATGCAATCTTATAATTAAGAAATAAGTAACACACTTTCAGTTTTGATAATTGATTCATATATTTTAAAAAAATAATTTAAATTTAATAGTGATAATAGCCACTCATATTCTTACTTTAGCCAACACATGCAATTTGACACAAAATAAACATTTTCATTTTAAACTTAATTTTTAAAAAGCATGGATGTATGAAACCACATGACATACATATTTAACATGATGGGGAAATAACTAAAGCAATGAAAGCATGTAAACACATTCACTTTAATTAAATCCTAAAGATAATCTTATGAAATTAGAAAGCTTAAAGTATATCAAAGTTTGTTTAGTATGATTTTTGTTTGATTCAGAATTTGATTGAGTTTTGAAAATGTGAGTTGAGTTTGCTATTCCTAACCCATTCCCACATGTGTTTGATATTTTTGATTATTTTTTAGATGATTAGATTCATTTTATATTTTGATTAGGTTAAGGTATGAATTCAACATGTTAATGAACCCTTACCTACACCACCTTAGCATAATTAACCAATTGATTATGAGCCAATGAGATGACATAAAATCTCACAAGGAACTTTAAATTTTCAATGCACCTAAGAAAAAAAGGGCTTAATGCAATTTGGCTCATGATTAATGATTAATTAAGCTAAAGGGTTTAACTTAAGTAATTTGAAAAACACCCCTCGCATATATGAGTTGAGTTTTAATTTCCTTAATTAAACTTAAGCTCTTGAACACCTAAGAATTTATCCAAAGTAGATTAATTAAGTTCTAGAAAGTTTTAGAAATTTTAAGAAATTAATTAAGAGGGCAATTAGTGAATTAGCCCTTAATTAAGAGAGGATTAAGGAAAGAAAAGGGGGTATAGGGAATAGCTTAGGAGAAATGCCCCAAAATTATTCCCTAAACCTCCTATTCATTGGATCAAACCTTAATCAACTTCAATAAGGGATTAAAACACTAATCAAACCCTTAATTATCCTTAATTACATAAAGAGGGTAATTATGAAATGAATTTGTAATTCCCCCAATTAAGCCACCAATAAATCCAAGAAAATTACGGGAGGCTGAAGTCATCCCCAAAATATCTCAAAGAGTTTGAGATTAATCAATGGATTGATTAGGGAGTAATTAGCAATTTAAGATTTCTAATAAAACTCAAAAATCAGAGGAAAAATATAATCCAAAATCCATTAAAACTAATTTTAGAATATTCTAGATTGAATTATCTTTCAGTGGAAGTTTTCCTCATATTTTTCTAATTTTTCTTTGAAGAGATATGAATTTTTGAACTTTAGAGGGTTAATTAAGATTATTTAAAACCAAATTAAATCCTTTAATCCATGGAATGATACGCGGGGGCTGAGTCAAGTGTGCTTTCCACACGTCAAGCGGGGAGCAACCACTTAAACATCCCATCACGGCATGCGTGGCAGCGGCGGTATGCAGTTTAATATCCACCGTTCGATCAAGGATCGAACGATCAGGAATATAATATAAAATGTGCATTTTAAAAGGATAAATCAAATATAAAATGTGCATTTAATCTCGATCTTCCATCCAAAATGTGCGGATGGATGGCCAGAGATTCACCCCTACCAAGCTCTGTGAACCATGGAGGCCGTCCATGTTTTAGAGCAAGATCTGAGCTCGATTGATCTCAAAATAGGCTAAAATCTCACACACATCATCATCAAGAAATGTAAATCACATCCAACAGTTGAAAATTCATGTCAATTAAACTTTCTTTCACAAAGGACCAACACACCTTAAGTCTAGTGATCAAAAATGCCATTCCCCGAGGTGATCACCCACGATTTCTGAGGACTTCTAGTCGGATCTAAGTGGTGAAAGAATTAGCTCTTGAGGTTGAGTAGATTGCTCTATGGACCAACCCCTCCTTAGCTCCCTTGTGGCTTTGACCAAATTGGACTTCTCCTTGCCTTTAGAACTTGAGGGTGAGCTTAGGCAAGCTCGACTTGGCCCTCTCGTGGAGTGTGCAAAGGCAATTGGCTTGATTTTGTGTGTAGAGAAAATTTTGAAATCAATGGAGATCCCCTATTTTCTATTTAAGAAAATTGAGAATGGCTCTTTTCAAAATCCCTCTTAGAGAGCCTAGAATCACTCTAAGATGCTTCCTCTGACTCACTTTTACTCAAGCAACCATGAGCATATGAGAATTGAAGTGACTTAGGGGGAGTATTTCTCCCCCAATGAAAATCGAATGGCCAAAGCTCTCTTTGCCATTTTGATCCAATTGCCAAGATTGGGAGGGCTGTTTGAGCTGTTAGAGGTTAGCACATGGTCGGTTTGAGCTAAGAAGTGGATTGGTAACCTCTCATGTGCTTCAAATTGAGTGGAGGGAGGTTTCACACATGGCCAATTTGAGCCATGTGCTCAATTTTGGTCTTGGGTCCATTTGGGCTGACCTAAACCCATTGGATTGGGTGCACCACCCTCCATAGGGTCTACTTGACCTATTAAGAAGGTATTAAGTAGATATGAAGAGGGCTTGACCAAATTCCCCATAGATTTGATCAAAATTTGTTCTATGGCCTAGGGGTAGAATGGTTAATTGGATAGTTTTTGAATTTGAATATGTTGGGTATATTGAGAGAATATATTTGGCTAAGTTTCATTGGATTTAGAGTTCATTTGATATGGTTTGGCTCATGATGACCCATTTAGGTCAAAATGGGTCAACTTGGGTCAAGTTGACCAATTGGTCAAATTGGGTCAAACTAAATGTTGGGTCAAGTTCATATGACTATTTGAAATATTTTGGTGGCTTTGGTTTAGTTTTGAGTCTGGCTCATATGACTTCATTTAGGTCAAATGGGTCAAGTTGACCAATTTGACCTATTTGAGCTAGGTCATGAGTAAGTTTAGGTTTGGTTAGTCATATGAAGTGGATTGGTATCTTTTTTTTCAATCAATTTTGGTTAAGTTTGAATTTGGCTCTAATGACCCTTTAGTCAAGTTAAGGTCAATTAGGCTAGGTTGGGTCCAGTTGGCCAATTGAGGCTTTGGTCAAGTTCAACAAGTGATTTGGAATGAACTTGACCCATTGGTCTCAATCAATGTGGCTTAGATCAAGTTTTGACACATTTTGACCCTTTATGTCAAGTTAGGTCAACTTGGGTGAAGTGGCCAATTGGTCTAGGCTAGGATCAAATGTTGACTTGGTCAAGTTCAAACATTGTTCATGAATGAACTTAGATCAATGGTTTAGATCAATTTGGCCTATGGTGGATTTTGGCTATGTTAGATTTTATTTTGGCTAAGTGTTGACTTGGTCAACCCTTAGGTTTGACTTAGTTTGACCCAATTTGATTGATTGATCATCCAATGGTGATTGTTGATCATGATGAGAGGCATAGGTGAGTTTGATTCATTCCAATTTGGTTTGGATTAGAATTTGGCTCATAAGGATACTTTAGGTCACTTTGAGTCAAGTGAGCCTAAGTGGGTCAAATGGCTTGGTCAAAGCTTTATTTGTGTTTGATTGAACTTGTATATGGACTTATGATTGAAATATAAATCCATTCGTAAGTAGTTTGAAGTCAAATGGGTTTTGGTTCATTTGACAATTTCATATTCAAAGGAAGAACATGAATGAATTTGGGGTTTGATTTTTTGAATTCAGTTTTGATTTAGTGATTGAAGTTTATATTTATATTTGGATTCATGATTGTTGGGTTGATTGAATCAAGGAAAATCAAGAGTTTGGCTTGATTTGAAGTTGATTTGGCTAAGTTCAAGATTTTGACTTGAAAGGCTTAGGATTTTGAGTGGATTTGAGTTAGATTTTTGGAATTGGTTTTGATTATTTGAATTTATATTTCATTTATAAATGTGAATATAAATGAGAATATACATGAGTCAGGAGAAAATTTGATGAATTTGGAATGATTTGATCATGATTTAGGCTAAGTCCATTAAAAGGAATTTAAAGGACTTAGGAAATTTTGGAGTAGGAATTTGAATTTTTGATTTAGATTTGATTGATTTATATTTATATTTTATTTATATATGTGAATATAAATGAGAATATAAATGAGAATATAAATGAGTTATGAGAAAATCCCATGAATTTGAATTGATTTGATCATGTTTTTGGCTAAGTCCACGAAAGAAAATTTAAAAGACTTAGGAAATTTTATGAATTGATTTTGAATTTTGAGTTTAGTTTGATTGGTTTGAATTTATATTTCATTTATATATATGAATATAAATAAAAATATAAATGAATTATGAGAAAATCTCATGAGTTTGAATTGGTTTGATCATGATTTAGGCTAAGTCCATTAAAAGGAATTTAAAGGACTTAAGAAAGATTTGGACTTAGGAATTTCATTCATGGGTTTCAATCATAGATTTTAATCATGAATTTCAATCACATGGAGTTTAATCATGGATTTCAATCACATGGATTTCAATCATGGATTTCAATCATGGATTTCAATCATGTGGCATTGATTTGAGTTTGGAGAAAATCAAATAAGATTGATTTGGAGTTTGACTTGAAGGAAGGAAGGTGAGGATTGGTTCAAGCTAAGGGTAGGAAAATTTTCCTAACACCCCTAAAGCATGACCTATTCCTATGGCTAACTCTTCTAAATCTCTAGGGCTAGATTGAGTGTCCACCTAATCACTATATGTGTCTTAAGACTAAGGAACTCTTAAAGTCTAAGAGAAGTCTTATGTCTAAGATGGATGGGTTGAAAGCTCATTCTAAAAATGAGGTCAACAATATGTTAAGTGGGGATCAAATGTGACATGAAAATAAAGTGGAATCAAATGTGACATGAAAATAAGATTCTCACTTAACAATTTTGATATGTTAAGTGGGAATCAAATGTATATGAAAATGAGATTCTCACTTAAAATCATTGATATGTTAAGTGGGAATCAAATGTATATTAGAATGAGATTCTCACTTAACAACTTTGACATGTTAAGTGTGAATCAAATGTATTTGATATGCTCTCTTTCTTTTTTGGAAAGAGAGGGGAATTCTTTGGTTTACAAATGTGGCATGACAAATAAGATTCCAAAATATATTTTGTGATCGCAAAAGAGGGAAATTTATTTAAAAAATTTTAGTATGTTAAATAGATTTCAATGATATGTTTTGATGTCATGTTTGTGATTTCTTGATTTTGAAAAGAGAGAAACTTCAACTCCAGCATATGTGAGATATGTTGAGTGGAATTTCACTCTTATGCCATGATTTGAAAATAGAATCTTCATTCAACAAATTTGAGTGTGTTGAATGAAGGTGGCTACTTTCAAAAGAAATGTGCTTTTGGAAAGTATCCTTTTGTGAAAAAATTTATTTTCTTAAATTTATGATGACCCTTGCCTCACCAAGCCAGTGGTAGGGAGGTTCTAAATTTTTATTATCTCTCCCTTCATTGATAAATTTTGTTTTTCACCTATTGGGGAACCCAATAGGGGTTTCAAGACCTACACGGAGTGAGGTCCTAAAACCTAAAGGATGTTGGCTAACTTTGCTTAAGAATGAAATAAGCTAAGTTCTAATGGAAAGAAAGATAGCCTCGAACTCACATAAAATGCAAGTCCACTATCGATGCTTGGTGATAATAATCATCTACTAGAGATGGAGAGAGGAACCATCCCCAGTAGAGTCACCAGAAAAAATATGTTGTGTTTATTTTTGGTTGCCTTTGTGTGTGTGTGTGTGGAGGGGCAAGGGGGGCACACACCATGTAGATCTGAGGGTGTACTTATTGAAGATAGAAATCACTACCCTACAATGGACCTGATCACCTAATAAGGACTCCTAAGGCATGATGGATCTTCGAATATACCAGAGATTTTTCCCCTACCTTACATAGATGAATAAAGTAAGGCTTATTTAAAGCCCAATTCATTAAGTTTCCTATGGAGGAAAACCCCCATAGTTAATTACATCTTAAGGAAAGTGAATCCCTTAAGAATACTCTCGATTAAAGTAGGTGATTGTTGTCTCCAAAGAATTCAAAGATAGGACTATCAATAAATTGGTTATATTTTAGAAAATCAAGTGGGATGGATCAAGAGGAGAGACTTATTATCGAAGCTAAAGAAGCTAAGTACAAAATGTTCATGATACTAAGAATCTTAGTGAACATTCTAATATATCCTACAGTTGGACTTTATATTTTTGAAATTGAAGAGATTTCATATGTTTGAGTTAACATCTAACAACACAAGATTGTTATGATGCCTAAGAGGTGAGAATTTTATGTTAGTAGCTCAAAGGAAAATAGTGATCTAAGATCCTTAATCTAGGGAGCATTGGCGATAGCCGAAGCACGACCTAAATCTAAGGCAAAAATGGGTATATTGTTTACTTCCATAAGAGAGAGTAAACCACCCGACTGGACTAATTACTGCTTGGAGTGGCAGCCAGCTAACTCCTTCTACATTTTAAATCCATGTAGGAAAGTCTTATGCTTTGCAATATGATTAGGTTATTATTATTTAGAAAAAGAAACTAGTCCTTAAACCTTAAACCCACTCCCTAAGAGACTAGAGCATGAGTGGCATGAATAATGTATTAATCTAATGCAAATTTTTATCAAATTTTATTTGATTTTGGGCTCTTTATTTTGACACAGGTTGTAGGATTTTATATGCCTAAATGCATGAGAAAATTGATTATGGTCCAAATCAAAAGAGAAAGAGGTGTTCTTCCATCATAGGCTCTCAAAGGTTAAGCCTTACCATCTGGCAAAGATGCAAGCCCTCTCTTAGCAAGAGTGAAATAACATGATATGCATGATATTAAACATACAATATCCAGCTAAGGGGATGTTAAATCTTTTATTATCTTGATTTAATACCTAGGTTTATGTGAGGTTATAAGTTATTTAAAAATTTTAATTATGAGTGATTAGTTGGGATAGAAAATTTAATCTTTATCCTAAGAGTTTAAATGCATCCGGGTCATATAACAATCACTAATCATAAATAAACTATAAAAAGACATACTATTTCTAATGCATAAGCTAAACAAAATATCAAATAACTTTTTAAAGCTAGCGCAAAAGAATAAGAGGCCTATGCGGTCGGGTACCACTATACAACTCGAAAAGACAAATGTGGGTAACCTAGCTCTACCCTTATACATCCTGGTATATAAAAGAATAATTACATATTACAAATGATAAGTGTTATGGGGTCTTCATTCTTCCTTCTTTATTTGATTTGCTTCATTTGATTTGGTAGGCTCCCAGGCATCACATGGTACATAAGACTTGGTCTTTTAACCAATGCTCATCCTAATCCCCCAAAACACTTATTCTAATCCTAATGCAAAATTACATTTGATTTGGTAGGCTTTCGGATTATAGTTTCCTGAGTGTAAAAGATTTATTTTATAAAGCGTTGGTTTCTCTTTAAGTGATTTAATTGATTTAAAAATTTTACTTAGTATTTTCTTTTGTTTCATATGGCTTACACTTAACAACTAAGTATTATAAAGAGAAGAAAGAGAGGGGACCTCTCTTTCATCCCTACCTTAAGTCACTTCTAAGGCAAATTAATTAGCTTGATTCTCTTTAGTGAATCGCTTATTACATATTTTAATTAATCATAAGTTTAGGTTCACTCTAAATGACCTGATTCAATAAGAAATGCATCTTAAGATTAATTAAAATGAATTACTATCACATAACACATGTTTATTCATTCCTTTCCATCATGTATATCATGCATATGATCAAATCTTAAGCGTACCTAGACATACAATGTATGTGTTAGCACACTTAAATGATGAATGCAAAGAAGTGTGTTAGCAATTTAAATATTTCATTTGATTGAATTATGAATGCATATCTTTTTAATAAAAAGGGGGATTTTTTTATCCATTAGCTAAGTACACATTCACATGTATAAGAGTTTCAAGTGAGTATGGCGTCATTGTTCTACACCAGGGGCATAAAGTACAAGACCTACTTAGGGCTACTTAAAGCCTCGTAGCCTTGAGATGTCCAAACTAATATACTACTTTTCTTATATACATATAGATGTATAAGAAACTATAAGAATAAGAAAAACCCATCCAAAATTGTATTTAGATGTACCCTGGTGTATGCTTTTTGCTGATGACATTCTTCTTGTTGATAAGACTAGAGAGGGAGTCCAACTGAAACTTGAATTATGGAGGTCAACTTTAGAGTCTAAAGGTTTTCGTTTAGATCTAAACTGAATATATGGAGTGTAATTTTAGTTGTAGAAATTTTAGTGGTAGTGTTGTGACTTTAGGTGATCAAGTCATTAATAAGAGTGGCGATTGATATTTAGGCTCTATTGTTCAAAATGATGGTGAAATAGATGGAGATATTATTAGTAGAATTCAAGTTGGATGGTTGAAGTGGAGGAATGCATCTCGGCCTATTATGTGATAGAAAAGTTCCACTTAAACTTAAAAAATTTTATAAGATGGTGGTAAGACCTGCAATGACTTATGGTGCGAATGTTGGCCAATAAAAGAAACATAAGAGTAAGTTATGTTAGAGATGAGGATGCTCGAGTGGATGAGTGGCTTTACCCTTAGAGATAGAATGCAAAATGAGTATGTTAAAAAGTTGGAGTTTCCTGATAGATAAGATTAGGAGAGTCGCTTAGATGGTTTGGCCACATAAAGCCTACCGTCCGATGCGATTAGAGAGTAGATGCATTAGATTTTCCCACGTTAAGAAAGGTAGAGGTAGACCTAAAAGACTTGGTTAAGATGTATAAAAATGATCTTAGTATACCGAATTAAATGAGAATTTGACACATAATAGGACACAATGGAGACGAAGGATTCAAACCACCTAGTGGGATTAAGGCTTGTTGTTGTTGTTGTTGTTGTTGTTGTTGTTGTTATTGTATGCTTCTTATTCATTGTTTATATCATGCATACATATGTATAAGAGTTTTAAGTGAGTACGGCACCATTGTTCTACATTAGGGGCATAAGGTACAAGACCTACTTAGGGCTACTTAAAGCCTCGCAGCCCCAGGATGTCTAGACTAATATACCACATTCTTATATGCATATGAATGTATAAAAAGAATCACAAGAATGAGAAGTCATGCAACAAGTCATAAATTATTTGATTATATGATTTACATATGTTAAATTATATTCTTTCTAAGTCTTAGCATGGAGATTCATAGGAGTATATTTAGACAAATGTTGTATTCTTTTCAAATGAACTATACATTTGTAAATCCCATGCAAAACCATATATGACAAGAAAAAAGAGCTTCATATTGTATATCTTATATTATCAACACATGCAAACTTATAGATATTTGTAATTAATATCACCCCCATCTATTATGATTGATTTATGGGCTTTTGAAAATAACTTTTGGTTTATTAGTAATAATAGCCACACCTATTTTTAATTTAAATCAACATATGCAATTTCACATAAAAGAAACCATTTCATTTAGTTAATTTTAAAAGAAATGAATGCATGATTACACATGGCAAGCAACATTTAACATGATTAGAAAGAAATAAAGGAGCATAAGCACATAATCTCATTCATTCCAATTCATTCCTAAGAATAATCATACTAAATAAAACTATTTAAAATAAACATATTTTTAAATTTTTGTGTTCAATTTGATTTAGGAAATGAAAGAGGTTTGGTAATCCTAATCCCATTCCCCATGTGTTAGTTAATTTGATTTAATGAAAAAATTTAGGTTGATTTTATGTCTTTACTTAGGTTAAGGTATGGATTAAGTGAATTAATTAACCCTTACCTACATCTCCTTAAGTTAATTAACTAAATAATTATGAGCCAATATGAGATGCAACCACATGAAAAGTAAATTAGCAATACTTCTAAGAAATGAAAGGAGCCTAATGCAATTGGCTCATAATTAATAGTTAATTAGGCTTAAGGGATTTAATTAATTACTCTTATGGTTTTCTTACACATTTAAGCTAACCATAATTTCATTAAATTTCTTTAGACTATTAAACATCTAAAGGGATACCCAAAATTTATTAGGTTATTTAAAGGTGATTTGGATTTTAAAATAAATTAATTTTAATTAAGCCATTAATTGATTAATTAAAACCTTTGAATATCTTTAATTAAGATGGTCAAATTAACTTAGAGAGAGGTCTCAATCCCAATCACTAATTATTTCTAATTAATTAAGCTTTAAAATAGGTCACATCCTAATTAAGTTAGTTAATCATAGGTTAAAAATTTCTTAATCCTCAATTAATTGAAATTAAATGAAAAGGCTTAATGAATTGGTTACAAGAAATGAACCCAAACCATTTCCTAAGACTCTTCATTGTTAATTGAGGGAAATAAGCTTAATTAGTGCATTAAGTTACTATTCATTTTCTTAATTATCATTAATTAAGATAAAAGAGTAATTAATGCTTAATCAATTAATTTTCCTAATTAACTATCCAAAAAATTCCAAGAAAAATAAGGGAGGTAGAGGGTATCCCCTAAACATCTTTAAAAATTTTAAGATTAAATGGATAATTAATCAGAGAGTAATTAAGCTAATTATGTTTTCCATTAAACCTTAATTAAGCATAAATTACTACTCAACATTAATTAATAATAAGTTTCATGGATTCTCCTAAAATACCTTTAAAATGAGCTTTTATTTATATTTTTTGGATTTTTCTAGGATTAGTTATGAATTTCCAAAGTTTCAGCTGATTTAACCTAATTTCATAATGTATATTGATTTATTTAATTAAAATAGACCATTTCAACTTATAAATTCAATATTTTTCAATCTAGCCATTAGTTTGTCTTGAAATATTTATGGTAAGTATATTTTAAGTCTAATATAAATCCTTGAAAATTTCACCTCAATCCAATTTCTATTTTTAGACTAATTAATGAAATTTTATTTTCACTAAAACCTACATTAAGCTCACAACACTGCCACAATTAGGGATTTTTCATTCATTGCATTCCTCTCAAAAAAATGAATCCAACAAACCCTTATTTGTAATTTTTTATGGGTATTTTATTTTCTATGAATTTTTGAAATTTCAGGCAATTTAAATAATTTTTAAAATCCAAAAATCCCAAATTTCCACTGACATTGACACGGCCTGTATGTATCTGGCGCTGATGCTGCGTGATTGGTCGGCAAGATCGCATGGCACCTGCCACGCGGCAATGGCGCCCGCACGGCACTATCAGGGCACCACGCGGTGTTCTCCCATTGGAGCGGGAAAAATGAGTAGGAACGTCCTGTAACGCATGGATGCGAGATCTAATCGTCCAATCGCATGATCGGATGGTCCAGATCATACTGGACGATCTAGGGGTTGAAATCACATGATTTTGACGCAGAATCTGGACTATTCGATCCCCTAAACGCGGGATCGGACAATGGCTTCTCTTCTTATCCAAAATTGACAAACCAGAGCAAAAAATAGTAAAACAAATCTATAAACTGCTCGATTTGGGCAATTTGGGCTTGATTTTCCAAAGATCTTTTTTGAAAAATGTCCCAAAATGTGGGGATGATGTAAGATGAAGAATGCAGGAGGAATCTAAGGATAATTCCTAAAATTTTGCACACATTTGATCAAATAATAGATCCTACAGTCAGCTAAAGTTTGAAGAAATTACCTCGTCGGAGATAGTTTCTAGCGATGCTGAAGGTCCGAGCGAACTCCTAGGTGTGAGAGGAATCTTTGGAATGAGTTTGAACCCTTGCCTCCCTTTGGAAAGTCTTTCTCACCAATGGTTGCCACCTCCTCACTGGAAAAGCTTCAATTTTGTGTTTTTAGCCCAAAACTCACTCAAAGAAAGTGGGGAAGGGATGCTCTTTGCTTGGGGAAGCTCTTAGGAGCTGAATCAACTCAGAATAGCATGAAATGAGGCTTCTTTCTCTCATTTCAAGGGGATGGCCGAAATTTTCAAATCCAATGATAGGATTGGTCAGCCTAGCCTCCATAGAGTGGGCTAAGAAGCTAGGTAGGTCTCTATTGAGGTGATAGATGGCTGCCAAAGGTGATGGGAGAGTGGACTTGGCTCTCTTTTGGGTAAGATCACATGTGTAATGCAATTTCCAAGAGGGGTAACTTTGGGTTTTGCTCCAAATGAGTTTAGGTTGATTTTGGGCTGATCCCAAATGGGTTTAATGGGTCGGGTCAGGTTGCAATTGGCTTTGGCTTGATTCAAATGGGTTTGACTCAACTTGACCTATGTAGGTCAAATTAGGCTAGGTCAATTTGAGTTGACCAATTGGTCAAATTGGATCAAACTAAGACTTAGATTAGGTTCAAATGATGATTTCAAGTATTTTGGCTCAATTAGTTTTTATTAATTTGACTTTGGTTTGAATTTGACTCATTTGGATTCAAAAGAGGAAAATGGGTCAAGTTGATCAATTTGACCAGTTTGACCAAATTGGGTTGGGTTAGGTGTTGAGTCAAGTTCAATTGGTTGATTGAAAGTGATTGTAGGCCTTAGTTTGGTTTAATCTTGCTCAATTGATGGTTTGGCTATGTTCAATCATTGATCATGAGTGGGTTTGAGTCAATGGTTTCAATCAATTTGGCATATGGTGGGTTTTGTCTAGTTTGAGTTTCATTTGGGCTAAGGGCTGATTTGGTCAAAGGATCAAGTTGACTTGGTTTGACCCAATTCAAGGTAGTTGATCATCCTAGGATTATTGTTGATCATGATATGAGATTTAGATGGGCTTAGTTCAATCCAATTTGGGTTGGACTAGAACTTGATTCAAGAAGGTCTTTTAGGTCACTTTGGGTCAAGTGGACCTAAAAGGGTCAATTGGCTTGAACAGGGCTTGATTCAAGTTTAGTTATATTGATAAATGGGTTTAAGATGGAGATATAGATTCAATTGCAAATGGTTTGAAGCCATATGGATTTTGGTTCATATGAAAATTTCAAGTCAAAAGGGCTAACTTGAGTTTGACTTGGGTTAGCTTGGATTTGGTTTGATAATTGTAGTTTATTTTATATTTGGAACAATGATTGAAGGAGTGATTGAATCATGAAGAAATCCATGGGTTTTGAGTTGATTTGGATAGGATTTGACCAAGTTCAAGGAATTGGTTCAAAGGGCATAAATTGGATTTTGGTTTGGTTTTGGATTTAGTTTTGGCCATTTGAATTTATATTTCATTTATATTTGGGAATATAAATGAAGATATAAATGATTCATGAGAAGATCACTCGAGTTTGGAGTGATTTGGAAGTAAATTTGACCAAGCTCATGGAGGTAGGTTTAAAGGATTTAAGTAGGATATGTGGTTGAGTTTGGATTTGATCATGGGATTGAATCATTTGAAGTTGGATTTGAATTGAATTTTGATAGTTTGATTAAAAGATTGAATTGATATTTGAGAAAATTAATTGAATTTGGATTTATTTGAATTTGGTTAAGGGTAAGTCCATAAGATGAAATCAAAGGGCTTAGAAAGGTTTTTTTTTTTTGGAATTTGAATTTGAATTTGGTCATGACTTTGAATAATTTGATTTGGAATTGATTTATGGTTTGGATTAAAATTTGAATTTGAGGTTTGGTTTGAGAAGGAAAGCATGTATTTGGTTTATGTCATAGCATAGGCAAATTTTCCTAAGCTCCTAGGCATAACCTATTCTTATGGCTAACCCTTTTAAGTCTCTAGGCTTAGGTTAAGTGTTCACCTAATCACTAGAAGTGTCTTATGACTAAGGAAGTCTTAGTGCCTAGAAGACTCCTAAGTCTAAGAAGAGAAAGTTGAGAACTCACTCCAAAAGTGAGGTTAACAACCATATAGAAGAACTTGATTTGTCATCGGATCCTTGATAGAGAAATTAAATTTATCAAAAGAAATAGAGCAATTATTATCAATGGTAAGAGAAGAAATTGAAATCAGATTGTATGAAATTTTAGGAACATGGAGAATTTTAAAAGCTTATGAGAGAGTGTCGACAAAATAAAATGACTGGTGTTAGAATTGGACACAAAATCACCATTACCAACAAGTACTTGATCTGATCCCGTATAAGATGATGGTTATTAAATGTTCACAAAATTTGTTGTGATATGAGTCGTATCACTAGAATATAAATACCATTTTGAAGAGGTCTATTGAGGAGTGTTAACCTCTTTTGGAGTGAGGATCCAATCTCCTCTTCTTAGATTTAAAAGTCTTCTAAACACTAAGACTTCTTTATTCATAAGACACTTATAGCAATTAAGTGAACACTTAACCTAAGACTAGAGACTTAAAAGAGTTAATCATAAGATTAGACTATGCCTTATGACTTATGGAGACTTACCTACCCTATAGCCTAAACCTAATCTATGTCTACCTCTTTGGCCTAAACCAAACCTCAAATTCAAATCAACCCAAATTCAATTGATTTTCTCAAAATCAATTCAACCCTTCAATAAATTTACCAAAATCTACAATCAAACTCAACTTCTAATCAAAACCAAATCAAATCAAACTTAGCCTAAGCCATATGATTTAATCCCACAGACTTAGCCAAAATTTCCTCCAATCCAAATCAAACTCAATTGATTTTCTCATGAATCAATTATTTCCCCAATCATCATCCCAAATATAAATAAAATCTACAATCAAATCATCAAGCCAAAATCAATTCAATCAAACCTAACCAAATCCATTTGACTTGAAATGCTCAAATGAAACAAAAAAATCATCATAAGTCAAATCAATTGCAATCAAAGCTATAAATCAATCCTAAATCCATATATAAATTCAACTATACTTAATTCAACCTAAAATCAATTCAACTAAGCCCAATTGGTTCACTTGACCCAAAGTGACCAATTTGACCTATTTGAATCAAACTTCAATCCAACCTAAATTAGATTGAACCAACTTAACCAAAACCACTATGATGATAATCAATCATTCTTGATTGATCAATTATCATCAATTGGGTCAAACCAAGTCAGTTTGGTCCTTTGACCAAGTCAACCCACTTAACTTACATGAACCAAACTAGCCAAATCTCATCCTAAGCCAAATCAATTGAGACCAGTGATTCATACCAACCTCAAATCAATCCTTGAATATGACTTGACCCTCAATTGAGCCAAACCAAAACCAATTGTCCCTCTTGACCCAAGTTGACCCAATTTGACCTAAAAGACCAAATGGTGTCAAATCAAAATATAATCCAAATTGATTGCAACCAATGGCTCAAGTTCATTCTAAATTGATTGTTGAACTTGACCAAAGTTCAATTGAACCCAATTTGACCAATTAAACTCAATTGATTCTTAGCCCAAATTGACCTAAAGGGTCAAATTGGCCTAAATCAAAACCAAATCCAAATAAATTGAAATTGAAACATAGAATCACTTCGATTGATCAATCAAATCTAAATCAACCCCTAACCCAAGCCAATTTGACCAATTTGGTCAAATTGGTCAACTTGACCCATTTGACCTGCATAAATATAAATGAGTCAAAATCAAATCCAAGCTAAATTGACTCAAACCAATTGAACCCAAAACACTTCAAATACACATTTGAACTTGACCCAAGCCTTAGTTTGACCCAATTTGACCAATTGGTCAACTTGACCCAACCTAGCCCAATTTGACCTACATAGGTCAAATTGAACAAAACCCACTCAAATTAAGCCCAAACCCAATGAAATCTGACCCAGCCTATCCTAGACTCACCTTAGGTCAACCCCAAATTAGTCTAGCCCAAGTTAAACTCAATCCAAGATATTATCCATTGGCTAAACCTCCCCACATGGGATTATACCCAAATTGGTAAGTCAACTTCCCTCTCTTATCTCTTGGCAACCATCCAATGCTTAAATTAGGCCCTCACCTGCATGCCTAGCCTGACCCAAGTGGGCTAGGTTGGCCATGGACCAAAGGTAGGTGAGTTAACTCACCTCCCCACCTTAGCCGAACCCATTGGATCCAAGGAAGGAGGTAACTACATTGAGCCACCAACCCAACCTCTTGGCCAACCAAATGAGCCACCTTAGCCTACACCCATCCCCTACGGCCACCTACGGTGGCTAACTGGCCAAAATCAAAGCTTCTATCCAAGCCATTTGATCAAAGGGAGGGAAGATATGCTCCTCTCATTTTGACCTATTTTAAAGACACACACACTCTCGAAAAGCTTCCTAGAGCCATTTTGAAATCCCCATACTGATTTCCAAGCTCCCCAAGCCTCCCCATTGTTAGAATCCTTCAAACTGAAATAAAGCAAGGCATCCCTTAATCCAACTCCATATACTCAACCAAACTTCAATTAATTTCACCCACACCTTCCCCTACCTCTGTCAAGCAAGAATGAATCTTCTCCCGAGCTCTCCAACCACCAGAGATACTACATCAATCAATGTCCACCGCTAAAGTGATTGTGCTTGGTTCAAAAAAAAAATAAACGGTGAGGAATTAGCACGTGAGCTGCTCAACAGGGCTTCACCTCGTCTAGGCGAAGCTACCTCAAGCATTACACTGCAGGTTTTGAGCTCTAGCGAGGTAATTTCCATTAAATTGAGCTTTGGTGAAATTTGTTTGGGCCTTTTTGAAGGAAAGTTGTATATCGTGTGATTTTGACCTTTGGATCCCTTCGGATCTTCCTTATGAAGGTGTGGGATCATTCGTGGTCATCAGACCTCAGGAGAGTTCAGATCGAGTGAGGAAAGGCAGACGGTATCCATCTCTCATCGCTCAAGGGGATGATAGATCACGCACAATCCGTTCGCATAATCGAAATGGACGGTCATGATTAATCTGTTAGATCCAATCTCATTTTATCCTATAAGAACCACATGTTTAATCTCCATCATTCGATCTTAGATCGGACGGGACGAATCGCGCGGCCACCACATAAGCCGACTCGTACATTTTAAGTAGCCAATCCTGTGGTGACACATGGAAAGCACGCCATATCAGCCGCCCAAGTGGCGCCAATGGGATCAGGCTTAATTAACTTAATTTAATGGCTGAATTTTTGAAAAATTATAACAAATTATAGAAAAGCCCAAAAATATAAATAAATACTCATTTTGAAGGTAAAATAGAAGAGATTTAATTAAAATTAATTTCAATTAATTTTGAATAATGATTAAGGCTTAATTAAAGTTTAAATGAAAACTTAATTATCTTAATTAAGCCTTAATTACTTAAGTAATTGATCCCAAACTTTGTGTGTTAGTTTAACGGGATGACCTCTGCCTCTTATAATTTTTTTGGGATTTATTGCTTGGTTAATTAGGGGAATTGATCATTTAAGCCATAATTACTCTCATAATCTACCAAATGACTAATTAACAGCTAAACAATAACAAATTAATTAATTAAACTCACTAATCACTGTCTAATAGTGAATGGAAAGAGGAATGGAGTTAGGACCTCTTTCCTAACTTCTTTTCCTAAGTCCACTCCATTTTGAAAGAAAGTTAATTAATATGAATATTAAGGGTTAATTAGTTAATTAAGTGGCTTAATTAATCAAATTAAAATCATGATCACATCAGATAATTAGTAATAGAATTAATGGTTCCTCTTTATGTGTTTAATAACATAAAGACCCCTTAAGGAAATTATGATTAGCCCATAAGTGTGGGAAAATCATAAAAATACTTAATTAGATTCTTTAATTTAATTAACCCTTAATTATAAGCCATTTGCATTAGGCCCTTTTAGAAGCATTGCAATTTTATTCTCTCATGTTCATGTCATTTGTGGCTCATAATTATGTGGTTAATCAAATCAAAGAAGCATAGGTAAGGTTAATTAATTAATTTAATTAAGAATCCAAATTAATTAATTCATAAAATCCACTTAGTTACTTTTCCTGAACCAAATTAGTTCACCAATATGGGAATGGGATTAAAATAGCAAATGATAAGTTCTCCTCTTTGAAATTGATCAAAATCATAAATTGATAATGAACTTTGGTTTTCTTTAAATAAGTTTATTTAATGTAATTATCCTTAGGAAGTAACTTAATTGAACGAACCATGTGTTTGTATTTAGTTATTCTTTTCCAATCACTTCAAATGTTGTAGACCATATGGTTTCATACATTTATGTTTTCAAATCTAAATAAATCAAATGAATTTTCTTTGTGAAAGCTTGCATGTGTTGGCTTAACTTAATATATGTGTGGTTGTTATCACTAATAAATTCATGAATTAATAATAATATGTGGAGTGATAGTACTATGAATGCATATAGGATTTGCATGTGTTTATAGCTTAAGTATATTAAATAAAACTCTCTTTCTTATGATTCAAATATAGATTTACATAAGTTTGAACAATAATGGGTATATAGTCTGAGCATCCCGAGAATATGAGGCTTTAAGTAGCCCCAAAGAGGTCATTTGATTACCTCACTTTCCTAGTTTAACAATGACAAGTACTCATTTAGTTTCATTCCTATGTATTTTTGTATTAGAATTTAGATAGAGCTTTAATTCATATGCCTAAATAATTCAATTAAATAAAATATAATCTTTGCATGGTTTTCATCCTTATAGTTATGTATACATTCATATGTATTTAAGATAGCAAGTATTTAGTTTGGAGATCCCAAAAATATGAGGATTTAAGTAGCCCCAAGGAGGTCATTTGATTACCTCACTTCCCTAGTTAACAATGGCATGTACTTGCTTATATTTTTTATACATGTGTATATGTGCTTAATTAAAAGATGAATATCCCCCTTTTCTATTAAAAAAGCATGCATTCATATTCACCTAAGTTATTAGAACATGTTATATATAAATTAGTGCTCTTTTTCTTTATTCATATATAAATTTACATAATTTTGAACAATAATGTGTATATAGTCTGGACATCCGGGAATACAAAGCTTTAAGTAGCCCCAAGAAGGTGATTTGATTATCTCACTTTCCTAGTTAACAATGAGACATACTTATTTGATTTCATTCTTATGTATTTTTGTATAAGAATTTGGTTAAAGCTTTAATTTACATATAATAAATAATTCAATCAAAATGAAAATATAAATTCCAAACATACACATTCATCATCATTTAACTGTGCTAAAACATATTGCATGTATAGATATGCTAAGTATTAAATCATATGCATATTACATGTGATGGAAAGGAACCTAGTATACTTCATGTGATAGTAATTCAATTAGATTAACCTTAAGAAGCCTTTCCTATTGGATAAGATCATTTAAAGTTAACCTAAACTTAGGATTAATTAAAAATTATTTAATTATCCATTCATTAAAGTGAACTAAATCAAATTAATATACTTTAGAAAGTGGCATAAGATAAAAATGAAAGAGGGTAATCCTCTTTCTTCTCTTTATAACACTTAGCTGCTAAGTGTAAATCACATGAAATAAAATGAAATACAAATTAAAATTCACAAATCAATTAAACTACTTTAAATGAAACTCAATCATGTTAACTTGAACATTTTCCAAACTTAGAAAAATACAACTCTAATGCTTAGTTAAGACAACACACAAAGCCTTAAAACACATTAGAATTAAGCCATGACTTTTAGCTCTATGTTAGGACGGTGTATAATGTGATGTATATTTTATTTTATGATGTAATATTTTAGACTGGATGTTAGGGTGTATGGTTTATAGACTGGATGTTAGGCTATTCATAGCCTAATCATGTCTTCTGCGATTATGCATAAGAGGATGCTTAAAAATAAATATAAATGCTCTCTTTGTAGGTTGCTTAAACCCCTAAGCATAATCCAAATTAAGACAAGTGGCTTAGTTACCCAGGTGCAGGGTATTAAGTCTAAATTATAAAGATAAATGTTTAGGAGTCTACATATGTTTAGCTAATATCTATTTTACAGGTGTAGTTAAATTTACTTTTTCCTATATAAATGTAATTTTATAATAGGAATTAAGATTAGTGCTATGGGGAATTAGGATGAGCTGTGGCTAGAAGGCTCAATCCTAGGATGCCCTGTGATGCCTTTGAAACATAATCGAATGAAGAAATGAAGGAAATAGATGATATGAAGAAATGAAGAATGAAGACCCCTATTGCATTCATTTCTAATTTTAATTATTCTTTCTTTATTTAATCGACAGGCAAAGCTTTCTACCCATATATTTTCTCTTTTTGGGTTAAAATTATGATCTAATGCATCTATTCATAATTCTTTTACCATAATTATAAAATATAGATTAGATCATGGTATTCCTTTCTGTAATACATTTTATGTTTGATGCTAATGTCCTCCCATATAGCTCTTAAGATAAAATAAATCTCTCATCTAATAATCACTCATCATAAAAATTTTAAAAAATTCTAATCAATAAATTCTAGGCTATAATAACATACTTAAAATATTTAGCTTCTTAGATTGTAGTTTATGTCCAAATTAAATAACTATCTAGATATCTTCATAAAAATATCCTATTACATAATCATAGGAGCCACCTATTGGGGAGCAATCAGATGGAGTTACTCTCTCTTTGATGCTGTACCCTTTTCCGTGATTTAGTTGTTTGCTTTGCTCCAAAAATTTCAGAAATATTAAAAAATTTTCACTTGTGTTTTCATAATTCTTATCAACTCATAAATTTCACTATAATAAATTTAGATAACTTTTCAAATATATATCATTCACTTTCACTTCATAAAAAAAATAAGTCATCTCCTTGAACTTTACCAATTGACTTTCTGAACATAACTAATCCTTTGATTATCTAACCTTGAAATCTTTGGAGATAATAATTGTCTACTTTAATCGAGAGTATTCTTAGGTAATCTCATTTCCTAAGATGTAATTAACTATGGAGGCTTACCTCCATAGGAAACTTGAGAATCTAGTTTAATATAAACCTTGTTTTATTCATCTATATAAAATAGGGGAAAATCTATGGTACATTCGAAGACCCATCATGCCTTGGGAGTTCTTATTAAGTGATTAGATCTATTATAGGGTAATGCCTTTATCTTTCAAGATAGTACATCATACCTCGATGTCGTACCCGATCACTTCAATAAGTACCCTCTACGACCTGCATGGTGTCCCCAAATCCATAAATAAACACCACAATGAGCAATTATAAGAGTCGTTGGTGATGAAGTTGAATCGTAACTCAAGTTGGGTCTATCCCAACAAGACTTAGCTAAATGTCCCTTGAGACAGTGTTTAACTGAGATAGTGTTTAACACCATTTGATTGATTGAAGATTTCTCTTGAGCCGACTCAGCTGAAACATGCTAAGTCATCCAAAGGTATAGGATGAATCTTTGTTCCAATTTCCATTTTAAAAGCTTGATAAGTAGGCGGTAGACCATTTAGAATTTACAATATAATATCTTCATCATCAATGGAGTCTCCAACAATAGCAATATTGTCAACTAAAATTGATATCCTTAAAATATTGAGTGATCATTTTGTTTTGCATACTTATGTGATGCAACTCATTTTTGAGTTGTATAACTCTGGACCGATTCAAAGTCTACAACCTCCTTTTAATGGTTTTCCAAATATTAGTACAAGTAGAGAGATTAAGCATATATGGTAAAATTGATGCTGATAGAGTAGAGTATAATGATGCAGCTAAATTTTGGTCAATTAAGGTGCATGCATTATATAGAGGATTAGATTGCACTATACCAACAAAATTAGTAACTATCTTAGGCGGACAAGTAACCTCATAGTTAATTAATATATATATATATATATATATATATATATATATATATATATATATATATATATATATATATATATATATATATATATATATATAGTTGATGTTATTATATAGATTTAGAGTTTAATATTATGATGTTTGTACTAAAATTCTACATACAAATCTTTACAAGATGAATGGGTTATTTGCAAGGTGTACAATAAAAAAAGATTTAGAGATAAGCTCCACAACAAAATCATAAGAATGAAACCTTTTTTCAATGATGACCTTTCAGTTGAGATAAATCTACTACCTCCTCTGACCAACTCTCTTTACCTCAACAACTCGAGTAATAAATTCATGGAGGAAACAATTGAACTAGGACATTATATAAACCAAACCAAGATATATGAATTTATGTTGGAAGGGTCAGTGGTGATGAGCCATTTTCTTCAAGATACGAATGATGTTAGAATGGAACATGGAGAAGATGGTAGCTTTCAGTTAATAGCCCATGAGCAATTCCTCTAACAAATGATTGCTTCAGGTGTAGTCTCCATGTGCAGTGCATCTTCATCATCATCTAGGCCACCCAATTTGACTTCTTCTATGGTATCCTTACCCAAAGATGTATATTGTGAAGAGTCAAAGCAAGCATTATTTGCAACAGCATCATCGAACTCCTTCGAATGATCATCAGAATTAGGGTTTTCCACTACCCCACCCAACCCTTCGATTCCCCCTAACACATCGATTCCATGCTCCAACCTTGATCACTCCTAACCACCTGACTAAAGAGAAAAGAAGTACATAAAATAGATCAAACAATTTGATAACTTAATTATTATCAGAGATTAGATATAAAGGGAGAGAGTTTCTTTTCCCCTCCACTAAGGAACTCTCTTTCTTTATATCTCATCTCCAGTAGTAATTAAGTTATCGACATGTTGACTTTTTATCTTTAGTTTGTTGGTGGTTAGGAGTGAATGGGCATGGAATCGGTGTGTTGCAGGGGTTTAGATGCAGAGAATCAAAGGGTTGGGTGAGGTATCAGGGAACTCTAAAGAATATCTTGTGCCCAACACATGAACCACACATTATCTGCAATAGCATCGATGAACTTCTTCAAACGATCATCACCAAACTCATGGACTGTTATCAGTCACATGATCATGATCCTTCTACAAGTGTGCAAGCTGTTGGCTTCGATGGCCTGTGGAAGTAGCTTCTTTTGAATATATTATTGATTTTTTTTGTTTTATTTAGTTCCATTTTTATATATGTTTCTAAAAATTAAAAATTAACAAATTAAAAAAAAATGTTTGTTCATGTTGTAATGACAAGAAAAATCTTCTACGAAATTGTGATTTTTATAATAGTCATTGTTCTTATCATACATTGGTACTAAAAAAGATGAAATATGAAATGTTATATTTACAGGAAGGTTGGTTGGTGCAATTTTGATCCTTTTTTATATTAAAATTTGTTTGTGTAAGATAATTTTTTTTCAAAGACTGACACTTATTATCTTTCCATCAATAATCTCTAGGGTTTTGCTCTCTTCCCATCTCTCTTTGGTCCTGGTGGCATCCTAGTTTCGTTCCCCTCATGATGTGGTTTGGGTTCTTGTTTCTTGATCTCCCCTCTTCCCTTCTCCCCTTGGCCTCCTTCCAGTCAGTCTCTCTTCCTTTTATTTATGGTGATCTAGCTTTTTCTTCTAACTTTCCCCTTCTTTCTTCCTCTAACCCTAGCTCTATTTTGGGTACTTCACTCACGACCTGGTGCTCCACCTTTATCTAGCAACTAAAAAGATCTTCTGATTTCTTAGAATGAAAAAAATCGATCGATTGTTCTATCATATGTGCCTCATATTTTGATGAAGTGTGGTTTTCTGAAATTGAGCTTCAAGAAGGCCAAAAGGATTGGGATCTCTCTTTAGTTGGTCACGCCATTGGGAAGTGACCATTTTATGGATCTCTTCTCTCAGCTATCAACAAGAAGTGGATATTCAAAGGCAATATGAATCTATTATCCTTACAAGGCAATTTTTTTTCTTTGTTAAGTTCTCATGCGAAGAAGATTTGATTTAGTATGGGATCATGGCCCTTGTTTTCTCAATGGCAGACCTTTCATTTTTCAAAAATGGACATGGAATTTCAGACCATCTAAGAAACATATATCTGACATTCCTCTTTGGATTAAATTATTGAACTTCCTATTATGTTGTTGGAATGATTCAGGATTCTCTAAGGTGGCTTGCATGCTTGGCATTCTGCTTCTGTAGACAATCTCACTGCATCCAAATCAAGGATCACCTTTGCAAGGGTCTGTGTTTAGATCCCCCCTTCTTCACCATTATCGTATTCAGTCTCACTTAACTTGAATGGTTGGAAGTTTCAGCAAAAGATTATCTATGACTGGAAACCTAAGGCGTGTTCCAAATGTTCTTCATTCTTTCATGAAGATGCCTCTTGTCCTCTAAATCCTACTAGAAGGTCGGCTACTAGGGGTAGGAGTCATAGTAGATCACATTGATAGCCTCTTAAAGTTCCCCCATCCAACCCTGCTACTGCTATTATTATATCTTTAGCATAAGAGAATCTTCATTCTAGCCTCCCCATCCCTGGTAACGCCAATTCCTTAGATCAGGACCTTTCCTTCAGCTCACTAATCACTGACCTAAACTAGCTCACAGCTTTTTCTCCCCCTTTGGAAGAGAATCTGGATCCCACCATTAATACTACTGATAATGGTGAATCCCTTCCTCATTCTAACCCCTTCAATTCCTCGTCTTATGAAATTACGACTCGATCCTCCGTAGCATCCCCTGTCCGTGCCCATTCCCAAAAAATCTTGGATAATCTGACCAAAACACCAGGTAAAGGCTCTTTAGAATTAGATACTTCTGAAACAGCCTTGAATCAAACTGGACATGGGTTCAAGACCATCTCAAAAAATAAGGGCAAATAGCCATTCCCCTTTCTTATGTGTTATTATGAATCCCCCTAAGTTAGGTTGCTGGAATGTTCATGGCCTCCTCGTTGAAAGTAGATTATATGATTGTAAGAGAATCATCAAGGACGCTCAACTTGATCTTCTTTGTCTCCTTGAAACCAAACTCACTCCTCCTTCCTTACAGACAAATCTTTCTCTAACAAATTCAGTCTTTTTCAGCCACTTGGAATAATTTTGATTGCAATCCTGGTGGCTGAATCTGGATTAAATGGAATCCTAATATACTCTCCTTTAGGATAATCTTGATGGACTCTCAATTCCTTCATGGTTCTATTAATTGCAGTGGTTCTTCTGAGTTTTTTCTTACTTTTTATTATGAACATAAAGATCCCTATGATAGGCGATCTTTGTGGAACTCTATACTAGGAATTGCCGCTTCACTGAATGCCCCCTGGATAGTGTTGGGGGACTTCAACTGCATCATAGATTGTAAAGAAAAGTTGGGAGGTAATCCTGTTCCTTCAAGTAAAATGGTGGATTTCAAAGAATGTATTCAAGATAGTGGTCTTCTAGATCTTCCTAGCTCTAGATTATTTTATACATGGTCTAATTAGCAATCTGAAAATCCCATTTTCACTAAAATTGCCTCTTCTTTTCACAAAGTTGCAGGCCCTCTATCCTTTGACCACTCCCCTCTTATTATTCATTTGAATAACCTCCCTCCTTCCCCATCCAGGTTTATGTTTAGGAACTATTGACTACATATGCTGATTTTCCTAATGTTATCTCATCTACTTGGACCACCTACATCTATGGAGACCCCCTTTATGTCTTTTCAAAAAAGCTACAACTTGCTAGAGTCCTTCTCAAGAAGAAGAAGTGGTGTTTTCTTCCCTTAGCCAATAGATAAATGATTCTAGAAAAGAAAAAGAGAATATTCTTCTCAATCTTGAAAAAGATCCTCTTAACGGTTGAAATTAAGAATAGATACACTGATCTTATTAGAAATGAAAGTTCATGGGCTCTCCAACGTGTCAAAACCCATTGGCTCACAAACTCTGATGATGATCTTAAATTTTTGGATTGCTCTATCAAAGAATAGAAAAATTCCAGCCGCATCAGATGTCTTCAAACTCCAAGTGGATATATTTCTAACCCTAATACTATTCTTGATGAACTATGTTACTATTTTTCTACTCTTTTCAATTGCCAGTGCCATTCTATTCCTTCAAGCTTCTGCTGGTAACTGCATCTCTTCTTAGTAAGCCTCTGAGCTGGCTCTTGACATTTTAGATAATAAAATTATTGAATCTCTCCATAGCTTTAATGATAATAAGTCTCTAGGCCCTGATGGTTTCAATGCAACTTGGGATATTACAGGAAAGTAGTTCCTTCTTACAGTGCATCACTTCTTTAAATCTACAAAACTCTCCCAAGTTTTTAAGCACACTCTTATTACTCTTATCACCAAAATCAAACACTCCAACTTCCTATCTATTTATAGGCATATTTCTCTCTGTAATACCTTCTATAATGTGGTGGCTAAAGTTCTTGCTAATAGGATGAAAAATATTCTTCCCTCTATTGTTCATGGTGCCCAATCTACATTCATTAAGGGAAGAGACATTTCAGATAACATTGCACTTGCTTATGAGATAAGCTTTGAGTTCTCAGCTAAAAATTGTTCTGAAAACTTCTTTGCTAACTTTGATCTTAGAAAGGCCTTCGATACTATCAAAAGACCTGCTATTCTCCATAGATTGGCTCAAATAGGCTTTCCTCCTAGCTTTATCAAATGGATTGAAGCCTGCATTTGTGACATCCCCTTCACTATCATGCTCAATGAAGAAATCAAAGTTTATTTTATTTCCTCCAATGATCTAAGGCAAGGATGTCCTCTTTCTCCCTTCCTCTTCACTTTAGCAATGGATTCCTTCTCTTGTCTTTTGGAAGATCAAGTGAATTCTTCAAGCTTCATCTCTACTACATCTGGTGGAAGCTCTGTCTTCCATCTGTTATTGCAGACGGCCTCCTTGTAGTGGGTAAAGCCAACTTTAGCTCTCTCAATGCTCTCAAGAGAGTTATGGATATTTTGGTTGACTATTTAGGCTTGGAAGTTAATGGAGGGAAATCTCTTATCTATTTTGCAAACCTTTACCCCTATGTTGATTCTTTTTGCAGTCTACTGGATGTTAAACTTGGAAGCTTCTCCTTTAAATACTTGAGCCTTCCCATAACATTAGGTATGCTTAAATCGAGTCATTTCAGTACTCTATTTGATAATCTATTCCTTTATCTAGCGGGATGGAAAAGCAAACTTCTCTCATTTGGGGGCAGGTATCAACTTCTTCGAGCTACTGTTAACAACTATTTATCTTATTGGTTGAGATCGGTCTCATTTCCCAAATGCATTCTTAAGAAGATTTTATCCTTTATGGAAAATTTTTCTTTCACAATGGAGAGGCTAGGAAACTACATCTTATTTCCTAGGCCAAAAATGCCCTTCCTAGGGATAGAGGTGGCACTCGACTTTACTCCATCTCCACTCTTAATTCTCTGTGTAAATTCAAGTGTATGTGGAAGGTGTTGAATAAATTTTCTCAATTTGCTACTTGGTTCCAAAGCAAATACATTTCTCAGTGAGCATAAATACGATGGTCGTGCTTCCCCACTTTGGAGGGAACTTGAAACATGTGCCACTCTTTTCGGGAGAAAATTTCTTTACATTCCTTTTTTTTCTTTATACTTTGATCCATGGTGTGATGGCTACTCTTTATTTGAATATTTGGGATATGACTGTTTCTCCTTATTTGACAAACCATTAGATGCTTCTTTAAACTTCATAATTCTTAATGGTTCAGTTTGTATTCCTACTCGTTTACTCTCACGATCTCCTAAATGTTTCAACGGTATCTCTGGCTTTGCTCTTGGCTAGAAATCTGATGCAGTCATCTGGGCTAGTTCTCATAAGTTGACATCAAAATTAATTTTTAATTCTATTATTGAGCGATTCCTAAGGTTAATTGGCATAGTTGCATCTGGTTTAAAGGCTTAGCTCTAAATTATGCTTTATTTTGTTGGATGAATTATTTAAAAGGTCTCAAAACTTCGGATTTATTCAATGCCAAAGGGTTGGGTAACACCTTGCAGTGACTTTTTATTTTTTGTGGATCTGAGGTGGAATCTCATTCGCATCTGTTCTTTGAATGCTCTGAATCTATGCGGCTGATCAGGAAGATTCTGCCATGTGGTAATTATCTATTGATGCACGTTACTCTTCCTTGTGTGTTAAGTGAAATCAGCTACCTGAGCAATAAGATTTTGGCTAGGTTATGTTTCCTTATCACCTCAGGTTCGGTGTGCACCATTTGGAAGAAAAGAAACAGTAGATTCCATTTACAGGTGACTAACTACTTTGAAAGGAAGGAAAACCATATAAAATCTAGTTGCCTATAAACTTAGATGTTGGACCTTTAAAGATCAATGGCCTGATGATGTTGTGAGAACTCTCCAAACGTAAAAATTATATGACAACCTTTGATCTATTTTTTCTGATTAAAAGGGGTTGGCATTTCTCTCTTTCTCTCATACTTTTGCAATGGATGATGATGATCTTCTCTGGGCATCATTTTGTTTTTAGTGGCTGTTTAATTGTTGCCGCTCGCCTGGCAGGCATTGCTGCAACTAGGGTTCTACTACATGATCCATTGCTCTACTTAAGAGTATTTTTTAATACTAGTGATCCCTTGGATGACTTCAGTGGCTACCGCGATCTGGCTATGTGGTTGTTGCCCTCATCCGTGCTTGGATGAACCCCCACCTTTGATTTGAGTTCCCTTTTTGTTCTGCTTTAAGCTTCTTTGACTCTCTGTTAGGCCCCTGGTGTTTTTCTTTTCAGACTTACTGTTCTTTCTTTGATATTTTTGATTTAGTCCCTATGGGATTACTATAATTTCTTTTTTGAAATTTATTTATTGAAATTAAATTGGGCTTATGCCCTCAATTTTCTCCAGAAAAAAAAGGGGCTGACACTTATTTTCTGATCCTTTCATTTAAGTCTTGAATTTAAAGAAATACATCTCGGTCAAAGATGGAGACTTGTTGTATCTGACAATAATCTTAATCTATTAAAAAAACAATAATCTTAATCTGTAGTATACACTCGATCCTAATAATATATAAAAAAAGTTTATATTTTAGGATAACATTTTCTTGGAAATAACTGATAGAATTATCCTTATAAAAGTCCTGCCTTGTGATTCTCTACCAAAGATAAGGTAGCTCAATTATCTTATGAAACACATTGTGAGAAATAGAAGTATACAAAAAGAATATTCAGTCTACATAGTATATATATATATATATATATATATATATATATATATATATATATATATATATATATATATATATATATATATATAACTTGGACACATATTAGATACAATAATGTAAATATATAAATTCTAAAACATTATATAATAATTATATAAATTATATAAATATTAAATTAGTAAAAAAAAGTTAACATTATAAGAAAAATAATTAATATTTAATGATGAAAGAAAATGAATAATATATTATTTATAAATCATACTAAAGAGTAAAAAAAAGATTAAATGATTATAAAAAATAACGTAATCAAACTCTAGCAATAACCTAAAGAAAAGATCTAGTAATTAATAGTTTTTAAAGTATTGAATATAAAAAGTATATGTTGTTTGATACATTATAAATTATCAAAATTTAATATTAATTATATATTTAGTTAATATTTATAAATTTTAAACTTAATTATATAGGATAAACATGGCAGGCACGTGTGTCCAAAAAATTTTATTTTTTAAATTGAATACAGCATAAAGTGCCCAGACATGTGTCGGAAATATGTTCATATTCGATACATATCTGATACTAAGTGTCTTTTTCTGATAAAATATTAGCGCATCATTGATATAAATTATTGTTTCTCATATGTATATAGAAAATCCTCACAACCTAGAGGAAGTTGATATGGCTAATGAGCAAATGAATTGAAGCAAAATAGCTACTTCTCTTCTAATCGATTCAATGAATGTCATATATTCACAATATTATAGTGATATGACACTGAAAATTCTACTAGTCGAAACACGAATCTTTATGTCAAAAGCAAGTTGATCCTCAGTGGAAATTAGTCAAGATTAAGTACTTAAAATATCCTTGGAAATTTTAGAATATCAGTTAAATCCATAAATAGCTCTTAAGCATGGAGTGTTTATAGTCAAATCGAGCGTCTTGACGAGCCGAATCTAATAAGCCCAATATCTTATAATTCCGACTTCGTTTGAGAATTCAAATGCTTAAAATACATCAAATGATCAAAGGAATCATTTTGGTCCAGATGGAGTGGAGTGGTTGGATTTTGCATGTATTCTGAGGCGTCACTCCTATAAATAGTCATCATTCTTCATGAGGAGAGGTCAGCAAGAGAGGCGAAAGAGAGACGAAACAAGAGAGAGGAGAGCTCTAAAACGAAAATCCTCCGCATGTCCTCCACTGATCTGCGTTGTTCCAACCACCATCGCCGACGCCGTAGATGGTATAGTTGATCCTTTTCAATCTCCATCGTCGTCGTCCGCCGACCGCTCGCCCTTCGGGTCATCATCGCCGACCGACGCGCCCTACTATCGTCGATCACCTCGTCGATCCTCGCCGGCCATCCGCGGTCACCATCCGACGACCCTTCGTCATCGGCCGGCCGTTATTCATTAATATATGGTTGTTGTTGAGTGGAAGATTATTCTTTGGCCCGTGATTTTTTCCCCTTTTGAGGTTTTCCACGTAAAGATTCTAGAGTTTTCTTGTTCACTTTAAATACTTTGTGTGTGTTTGGATTCACAAAAGAATAAAACTTTCACTTATGATTTTATAGCGCATACATATTGTATATATTCATATGAGAAAGTATAGTCTTTATATATAATATAATATTGCAAATACATGACATCCATTGAATTGATTAGAAGAGTAGTTATTTTGCTTCAATTCATTAGTTTATTTGGCCATATCAACTTCTTATAACTAGGATGTGAAGACTTTATACCAAATATTTATCACTCTTGCGACCGACCATTATACTGACTTCTCCACAAGAGATATTCCTTCTGCAAAGAAAAATCTATTCCTAACAAAAAATATATACCTCATCTCTCACCTAATTAATTTCACCTAATTATATATGACCATTTAAACTATTTATATATACGAGCATTAAACTTGATTAATAATGGGTTATTAAAATAAAGACAATATTTGGGTGATATGATGATATATTGTGTGTGTGTATATATATATATATATATATGGTGAAGATTCTTAGTTGAATTTTTAGTTATCGAATAAAATAACTGACTTCTACATAATATCTATACCATTCAAATCGAACTATAATTCGATTTATTCAATTCGATTTTCGGTTAAACCGAATAACATATAAATTTCATATAAATAGCTTTTTTTTTTAATGTACTAATTAATTAAAATACTATTTAGTAAATTTAATATATTAAAAATTTCTTAGTCAATTAGAAATCTATAAATATATACAAATAATTAAGCATTTATAATCAAAATTACATATTTATATTTGATTTTTTAACTAATTTTGATTTATTTTGTTTATTCTGTTTAATCGATCTTTTAAAAAAAATGAACCGAAAACTAAATAATTAGGCATTTCTAACTAAAAACCGAACTATAAAATTTAAAACCGAACTAAATCAATCAAATATTTTCAGTTTGAACGGACTAGTGCACACCCTTATATATTTATTCAAGATGTTGAATTTGGATCTCTAGAAAATAAACACTCAAATATAAAAAAATAATGAAAATACTCACTTAAAAGGAATAAATATATCTTGCAGTAATGGTCAGACCTCTAACATTTACTTTGAAAGCCAAATATAATAATATTCAATTATACTGATGGGTGTTAAGTCCAGAATATTAATATAAAAAAGGACATTTTATCTTTAACATTTTTTTTGGGAATAACTTATTTCAATATAAAGTATCTTGTTGCTTTCGTTGATAATACATTCAATGCCTCAGGTATGGTTAATTAACTATAGTGAGATTTTGTGTTGTTATCATATAAATTAACCCAAAATTAAACTTTGAAGCCAAGAGAACATATTGTCATATTAGTACAATAATTTTTCTTTTTTAAATGATTGAAACAAAAAAGATTTATCTATATGAGTAGAGCTGTTAGTTTTAATCGAAAATTGCCTGTTTGATTTTTTGATTGAATCGAGCTTGATTTGAATTAATTGAGCCGAGCTACGAGCCGAGTTCCTAATTCAGTTATTTAATCGAGCCGATTTCAAGCCCAACCTAGCTCGGTTCGCGAATCGTCTCGGATCGAACTATTGATTCCGCATTTTAAATGATGAGCATTCGATTTAGTTGAGAGGGCTGTGATTTATCACCAAAATAGTGTTATAAGATTCTTTTCGCAATTCACAAAAATCGCAGCCCTACTCATCGTGGCTTTCTAATTTCTCCTTTGCGGCTCTGCCCTAACCCTCAACTTCGAGGCCTCGAGCCCTCGACTCCGACTCTCCAATTATTTTCTTCTCTCAATCTTCTAATTCTCGATCAGCATCTTCGTTCGTGATTCTTAAACAATTAAGTTCTTTGTGTTGTGCCTTTGTTATATAATCGAGAAGTTAACTCTTCTGGAAGTCTCGCTAATCTTCAGGCAACAATCTCTGTAAGGTTTTTATGTTTTCTCCGTATCTATTAACTATATTTCAAATTTTTGATAACGTAAAAAGTAAGCTGAGAATGAGGGTTTTTTCATTTGTTGCCTTTATATCTAGTATCATGTGATTCATGTTCTTAAGTGACATCCATCGGTGACTATTGGACTGTTGTCCTAAATGGCTCATTCGTAACTGATTATTTCTATTAGATACTTTTGCTCTCAATGTTGATCACATAGATTTTCTATTTTTACTGGCTTAGGTAGGATTTTTTTTGGAATGACGATGGTTTTATTATTTTTTTTTTTCATTTTCTGGCTTTCTGGCTTTCTGGCTTTCTTGCCTCTGGCTGCCTCTTGGTTATTTGTTGGTGGCCTCGTGGTTGGTGCAGTGGTGCTGCTTGTAGTTGTATGTTGTATTTTCGAGAATTTGTATTATTTTTTTTGCAGAGCTTGGCTGGGGCCATAAGCTTCCAATTGCATTGTGATACATCAATTAGTTTAGTTTGCCACTTATTATTATTTATTCTGTGTGGAAATGAGAATGTCCACAATGTGTTATCTTAAGCCAAAAATTGAAAAGATATATGTTGGTTATACTCTTAACGATGTTGTGACCATAATGATTGCAATGATTTGTAATTTTATGCATTGGATTGAATGAAATAATTTCAGTTATTGCCGCATCATTCAAATAAGATGAAAATAAGCATTAATGTTGGTTGTTGGTAAAATAAGACAAGATAGTGGCAATTGAAGTCATTGGCATACTCTTTGTTGGTTGCTAGTTTCTCATTGATACAATGCAGTGGTGTAGTGGTATTGCGTTCAGAGTTTCAGTCTTTCACACTCCTAATCTGGGACATTGATACTTTGATAGTTTGTGGCCTTGTGGGTATGTGGTTATGTGGAGTGTGGACTGTAGGTCTGTGGCCTGTTGGTAGATAATGATATTTTTTTATTTCTCTCTCTGTTATTACTGTTAAGTTGGGTCATTTGGCTGTGTAGATGATATTATCGCTTATAATTTATTTTTTTCACACTATTATGTCTAGGAAAAAAGGTGGTTAATGTTGGGCATGCCCTATTTTCTTGGGTATGCTTACTAAAAGTGGATTTGTATAAAATGGTCGAGCAATGCAAAAAACTTTGGGAGTTTTAGTGTTCTTTTATTAGCATACACTACACTTTGCATACATGCATTATTATCTTTGATAAATTCATTTTATTAACCTTATGGTTCTTATTTCATTTTATAGACAATTGCTATAAATTCTCAAAATCAATCCGTAAGTTCTTGTCAACCTCCAATTAATAATATGAGTACTCCTAATGAAAGTATTGGGAAAATTATTAGCATTGAGGACATCAAAGGAAAAAGGTAGAGATCAGAAATTTAGCAACATTTTTGTCAAATTTCTGTCTCCGAGAAAGATAACATGGTTGAGAAGTGGAAATGCAATTATTGTTCCAAATCATACCTCAAACAGAAAACATGTACTACTTCTCAGATGAATAGACATTTCAAACTTCATCATTACAATAAAATAACTACGAAAAGAAAAAATAAAAACTCATTGATCCAATAGCTGAATATATAGGAGATGATGATTTAATATCTCTTTTGTGTGTCTCTTCTACTTCTGACTATAGTAGAATTAAAAACATCATTACCAAAATGATTATTGTTCATGAGTATCTATTCATGATAGTTGAGCATTTATGGTTCAATATTATGATGAAATAAATGAATCCTAATTTTCATAAAATATCTAAGCATTCTATCAAAGAAGAGTGTATGAAAGTTTATGAGTTAGAGAAAGAAAAACTCAAAAAAAATCTTCAATTGGATGAGCATGTTTCCCTTACTTCATATTATTGAATGTCAAGTCAAACTATTATCTATATGTGTCTAACTATGCACTTTATCAGTTCTGGCTGGAAATTCCAAAGTAGAATAATAAGCTTTACTGATTTGGACCCTCCTCATAGTGGTTATGTTATCTCTGAGGCTATTTCTGAAATTTTATTGCAATGGGGTCTTCAAAATAAAATTTGTATGATCACATTAGATAATGCTTATGCTAATGATGTTGTTGCTATAAACTTGAAAGCTCTGTTTAGTAGAATGTTTGGATTTCTTTTAATGTGAGATTTTTCATGTAGATGGTTTTTTTGAGATCATTGGTGAGAATCTATCCATTTTATAAAGATGTCACCAAGTAGATTGCTGTGAGTTATCAAATCACTTTGAGATGTTGACTGTTGGAACTCAACATATAAAATACTTGAGCCTATTTTTATTACTTGATGTGTTTCTTGAGATGAATAGTTGTGAGAATAGTTTGACAAAATTACAATTCTTGAGATTTTTTTGGCTCAACTAACCCAACAGCTAATCGCTTGCTTCCAAATATGATTCTAATAAAAAAAAATGTTAGATAGAGATTATGCTTGAGACACTACATTTCTTTCAAATATGTCAATTTCTATAAAGTCAAAGTTTGACAAATAATGGTCTAATTGTTCTATGTTATTTTCAATTGCATGCATAGTAGATCCGAGGATAAAAATGGTTGGGATCAATTACTATTACCCACAGATTTATTATTCTGATATTATTGCTGAGAAGATAGATGTTGTGAAACAAAACTTTTTGAGCTTACTCATATTATGCAGTACAAAAATAAAATATTTCAAATGAATTTTCTAAAAGTACATCCTCTCAGCCGATTAGTAGTACAACTACTCTACAAAAAAGTACAAGTGATGTTGATGTTCATGATGGCCTGTATGGTTTTATTGATTCGACTAGACTGTTACTTCCACAAAAAAATTGATTTAGAACTTTATTTAGAAGAGGCTTGTATGAAATGTCCAAATTCTGAATTTGATATTCTTGAGTGGTGAAAAATGCCAGCATTGAAGTATAAAACTCTATGCAAGATGGAAAAAGATATTTTTACAGTTCTCATAGCAACTATCACTTCTAAATCAGCTTTTAGTGTTGGTGGTCATGTGCTTGGAGATTATAGAAGCTCATTATCACCAAAAACACATGATGCTTTAATTTACACTCGTAGTTGGATTCGTTTCTCATATAAGTCATCAAAAGAACTATTGGTATTTTAGATTATTCTATTACATTTATGTTGTCTTTCTTCTTATTATAATTTCATTATTTCTAATTGTTACTAATCTATTTCAATTTGACGTTCTTGCTAAGGAAAATTTATCAGTTGAGGTGCCAAAACACATGCCCAGTGATGAATTTGCATTTCAGTTTGACATTCTTTCTTCTTATTATATATTTTAAAGCTATTACATTCATATTGTTATATTTCTTTAGAATTTGCATGTTTAGGATATACCCAATGATAAAAATTGACTGAGATGCTTATTTGGAAGGTGGATAAAACTGATACATTATAATGGTGGATAATTGTTAAGCGATGTTTTGACCAATGATATAAATTTGAGGCCAAAATAGTCTTGTTGTTCTGTTTAAATGTTTTGGTATTGTTGAATGCTGAATTGAACCTGAAATGTTGATCTTTTATAATCTGTCTTGGCTCTTATGTATTTCCTCTTAGTCTATCGTTGCTGCCTTGCTGTTGTCTTTCTCTATTCTGGCAATTCTGTCGTACTCTACTACTGTTCTTAACTTTTCTTGTTGTTATGCATACAAAATTTTTGGTTTAGGTGGAAGGCTTGAGCTTAGCTCTATGTTATTCTTAACTTTTTTTTTTCGATGGACTGTGCTGGCAATTCTGCTGCCATCTCTGGTATTGGATTTTTGCTATTTTGCTTATCTTCTTTGGTTTAGGTGGAAGGCTTGAGCTTAGCTCCTTTGTTGTTCTGCTTATTGATTTTTGCTATTTTGTTGTGCGGCCCGTGCTGACTGTACTGCTATTAGTCTTTTTTCTATTCTATTTTGCTGCCATATTTTGTAAACTGATAAGTGGTAATGAGTTTTTGCTGTTCATAGTAGTTCTTTACTTATATTGTTTTGTCTTTCTTTCTACTGTCATGTTGTACTGTTATTTTTTACCTGACTGTTGGCTATTCTGCTATCATATCTAGACTCTAATATAGTTTTCATATGATGCAGCAATGGGATATTTGACTGTTGTTCATATTTTTTTTTCATTTATCCATCAATCATCTCAATTTTCTGAGGGTAAAAGTCATGTATAATCTATTATATTCTACTTATTTATCTATCATTCTTTACTTCTGTAAAAGTCAATAATATCATCATTTACTCTTTAGATAGATTTAAATGAATTTTGCTAATCTTTTTCTTGAGTTTTCATATGTTGCAGCAAGGGTATTTGACGGCCTATTGAGGAATCAAAGATTCAAAATCATGTTTTTTTTTTGTTACTTTTTTTTTTTTAAATTGTAAGTTATAGACTTGTGGTGTATAATGTATTTACATTAGTGCAAAGAATTTTAATTAGTAAAATGTAACTTGAAAGTTGAAAGTTATAATTTGATATGCACTTTGTTCAGATTTTAGTTTGTAAATTATAACAAGATATTAAAAGGCATGTATAATCTATTATATTCTACTTATTTTTCTATCATTCTTTCTTTCTATAAAAGTCAATAATATCATTGTTTATTCTTTAGATTGATTTAAATGAATTTTGCTAAATCTTTTTTAGTTTTCATATGTTGCAGCGAAGGTATTTGTAGGCCTATTGAGGAACCAAAGATTCAAAATCATGTTTTTTTTGTTACTTTTTTTAAGTTGTAAGTTGTAGACTTGTGGTATATAATGTATTTATATTAGTGCAAAGAATTGTATTTTATAAAATGTAACCTGAAAGTTGAAAGTTATAATTTGATATGCACTTTGTTCAGATTTTAGTTTGTAAATTGCAACAAGATATTTTATATATATATATATATATATATATATATATATATATATATATATATATATAATATGTGTGTTTTTTAAGACATATATTTTAATATAATTTGTATCATAATAATTAAAAATTATATTAAAAAAATTCATAAAAGATAAAAAAGATTCTACTTTGGCTCGTTAAAAGTAATCTAAAAAAAAAAAAGTGTCAAACAAATTGAGCCAACTCTTAATCGTCAACAATTAATTGAATCTCAACAATCGAGCCACGATCCAAGTTTAAAAAACAATTTCAAGCCAATTATGATCCCATCACGGATCAGCCCGAAATCGACTCGTTTATATATGCAACCAAGAATAATAAGGTTGCATTTGCATTATAATATATATTATAATAATTGGCTTGATCATGTCTTATTATAATATTTAGGAGGATTTACATACATATCATATAATTTTCAAATAATTACATATCTAACATCTAAACTTTAATTTTTATATCATGTCTTCAATATCATATCAAAAATATCATCACCACTCACTTTTTTAAAAAATGAAAAGTGTCTTTTTAAGCATAAAAAGTGTTATATAAGTAAATATATAAGTGTTAGAAATATAAATGCATAAGAATTGTGTGGTATGTAATTAAATCTTCCTATTTATAATATATATCTTTTGAGGGATTTATATACATACTACACAATTCTTATATATTTACATATTTAACATACAAACTTCAATTTTTACATATATATATATATATATATATATATATATATATATATATATATATATATATATATATATATATATATATATATATATATATATATATATATATATATATATATATCATCTAAACTTTCAATATCACATCAAAAATATCATCATCACTAACTTTTTAAAAGTAAAATGTGACTTTTTAAATATAGGAAAGTGTTAAATAAGTAAATATCTAACTTTAGGTGTTAGATATGTAAATATTTAATTTGAATATCTAAACAATAAACACTCAATTTATAATTTAAAAAAAAAAGATAAAACTCAATTAGAAGGAATATATTTATATCGCACTTATGGAAAGACCTCTAACTTTTGTTTTGAGAGGCAAATATAATTATACTTAGTTGTAGTGATGTGGGTTAAGTACACCATATTACAATTAAAAAAAACATTTTAATATTAATATAAAATCTGTCTTTGCTTTTCTAGTTAATATATTCCGTGTCTTAGGTATGGCCAATTAACTAAAGTGGGATTTTGTGTTACTATCATATATGAAGCGCAAAAGTAAACTTTGAAAGCTATGAGAATTAAAAAAAAAATACAATTATGTCATATGAGTCCAATAAAGTTTCTTTTTTTAATGATTTAAACCAAGATTTATATATTATTTGAATATCTTTTCATCATTAATTGATCATTGTTTCATATCCATTTAGGGGTTGTTTGGTTGGAATTAAAGTAAAGTAAATATAGGGATTTTATATTTTTTGGTGTTTGGCACCGTATAAAGTAAAATTTCAAAGTGATGTAATATTTTGAATTGACGAGATAGTTATATTTTGGTGTATTTAAATTCAAATTTGAAAATCTAAAATAAAAGTGTTATATTCTTGCCAGTTAAATGAGTAATGAGACCATTATGATATTTGTCAAGCCACACTTCAAAACCTTCAAAATACTTTACATTATATATTTTTTTTACCAAATAGAAAAAAATAAACTCATGAATTTATAAAATTCTCAAACAAATAATCTAAAATAATCCAAATATATTATATTCTTTTTTACACTGCATTCTTTTTTCAGGCAACCAAACAATCCCTTAAAAAGATTCTAAACACGGAGAAGTGTGTTTGACCTTTATTCAAACTAGATAATAATCTTGCTTATATTTATATTTAGAGCATTTTTATTCCATAGGAGAATCAAACATCAATATTCTTGTGATGTATGGAGAAGAATAGAAAGAAGATGATTATTTTGCCAACTTTTAGTGACAAATGAAGCAATAGGTTGATGGTTTTAATTAGTACTAGTCTCGAGCAAATATAAGAAAAAAAAAAAGAGTTTCAATTTATTTCTAATTAAATTCAAATAAATTTTGAAAAGAATTTAAAGGAGGTTTAAATATTGTTCAAACCTATCTAAAATTTATTTGTGTGGCTCTATTTCAAAGCAAATGAACAAACGCTTTTTTTTTTTTATCTTAGTTCAAATGAGTATTGAGAAAAGTTTGAATTTTGCAAATTTGAATCTCAATTTCAAGCTTAACTTGAATCTAGTTTCACATATAATAGTTGAACAAATTTGAAATGTAAGTTTAAATTAGATTTGAGTAAATGCAAATGCTAAGTGATCATTTTTGAACTTAGGCTTTGATATGATCCCAAATCCTCTAATTGCCAAATTATAACATACAACAAAAAGAATTACAAGGTTATGTTCAAGAAGAATGACCAAATACCATACTTTACAAGACTACAGACAGACAAGATATGATAAAAAGAAAAGATTACAAGTATATTAATTGAGCATAAAACTAAAACAAATATTACAGTACAAATACAACATGTCCGAATACTAGAGGATTAGCTAGAATGATAACAGCTACAACAGCACTAAAATCCTAAAGTAACACCACAGAAAGACAGCAGAACTAAATATAGATAGTTCCAGAGCAAAAAAAAACTGCGGTTAGCAATAGCAAGTTAGATCGAACTCAAGAATCAAGAAATAAACTAACAAAATAATTTTATTATTTTGTAAAGGAATGGATGAAACAACGAATCTATCAAGAAATCAAGAAGATCGAACCAACTAACTAATATTCTAGAGACAGTAAGAAATAGTGAATAAACGATCCATTGTAAAACTCTCACTCATGTGAGAAAGCTTAGATATCTCGACAAATAGTATAAATAGAGGATAAAAAAAGACAAGCAGAGTAATCAAGATTTTAAGAAAGAAACTTATCTTCTTTGATTCTTCTCTTTCTCTCGATCTTTCCTCGGTTTTCCTCAGGGCCGTTCTTCATGAACTGGTTTCTCCTGATCCCGCACCCCTCTCAGTGATTCGACTTCACTCAGGAAACAAATCAAAGTAAAGGTTAAAGCAAGCTTCCCTAGTTTCATCCCCAGCACCTCTCAAAGGCTCGGATCAATTCCAAGGAACACAAAACGTGAGGATCAAAGCTCAAAACCAAGCGTGTAATCCAACTGAATGAAGAAATGCTTGATCAAAACACCATCTATAAGAAACCAATCAATGGTTCAAGACTTAGAAACTCAATAGTGATTAGATCCAATAAGAACAAAGCTAATCCAGCGGTTAAAGCACCAAAATCTTCCCCAATTATCAATTAACTCGGTAGAGTACACCATAACGAGTCAATTGACCAAACTCAAGCCTAGGAAGCTCATATGCTTCCCCTCATCCCCTTCCTCTTATAACCTAAGAGGATTATTGACTTGAAAGGAATAATAAGCCCATTTTAATCTAAATAAAGAAATATGTATCAACATAAAACCTTTTTAATAGGCCTTGGAAAGGTTAACCAAAGATTTGAAATAAAGGTGATCAATTCATAGAGCTTTATTAAAGGCTCTATTTAATATAGTTCAATGATATTCGTCAAAAAGATAATTGAAAAAGATAAATTCGAGCAATATTTTGTTCAAATATTTGCATAAATATGAAAAAATATCTCTTAATTTCAATAAAAATGTATTTACCTTCAAAATGAATTTTTAGATATATTTTTTAAAATAAAAATAACACATTTATTTAAATAGAAGCATTAATTGGGACTTAAATTCAAATTCTCTTATATTATTTTATGATAAAACATATATATATATATATATATATATATATATATATATATATAGTATTTTAAATAGTATTTTAAAATTGATTATTGTGATCATACTCAAATACTCAAATTTAAATCCTTTTTTTTTTTTTCCTACACTTCTTTCTTCCTTCAATGGAAGCCATCAAACTACTCCACGCCCGCCTCATGGTCTCAGGCCTCCATAGGCACCCGTCGCACATCTCTAAAGTTCTAGCCTTTTACGCTCTATCTCCTCCTCATCTCCCTCATGCCCTCCTCATCTTCAACCAAATAGAAAACCCTAACACCTTAATCTTCAACACAATGCTTAGAGCCTTCGCCCAAAGCAATACGCCAACGGAAGCCCTCCTTCTCTATAACCAATCCAAAGCTCTAAATATCAAACAAGACAACATGACCTTCCCCTTCGTGCTCAAGGCTTGCGCGAGGATTCCTGCCATGATAGAAGGCCAATGGATTCATGCCCATGCTCTGCAACTAGGGTTCACCTCTGATGTCTTCATATCAAATGCACTGATTAACCTTTACTCGTCTTGCAAGGAATTGGGTTTTGCACGACAGGTATTTGATGAAATGCCGGTGAGAGATTTAGTGTCATGGAACTCTTTAATTTGTGGAAGCGGAAAGGATCAACGATTTGATGATGTTTTGCGACTTTTTAAAATGATGCGTGCGGAAAAGGTGAAGGCTGATGGGGTGACAATGGTAAATGTCGTCTCTGCTTGCACGCAGTTGCGGGAATGGGATCTGGGGGAGACAATGGTTAAGTATATACAGGATAATTGCATAGAGCTTGATGCATATCTTGGAAATACTTTGATAGAGTACTATGGCCGACGTGGATTTGTGGAGGATGCTCGGAAGTTGTTTGATGAAATGAAGGAGAAGAATTCAATGACTATGAATGCGATGATTGCGACATTTGCCAAGGCTGGGGACTTGGTCGCTGCAAAAATGATGTTTGATAGGATGCCTGAGCGAGATCTTGTTTCTTGGAGCTTGATGATATCTGGGTATTGTCAATCGAAAAGTTTCTCTGAATCACTAGAACTCTTTAGGCATATGCAGAAAACTAAGATAAAACCTGATGAGATTGTGGTCGTTAGTGCCCTCTCTGCTTGTGCGCATCTTGTTGCATGCAAACTTGGGCGGTCAGTTCATGGCTACATTCTACGGAACGACATAAAAATGGACATTTTTGTAGGGAATTCTTTGATTGACATGTACTCCAAGTGTGGATACATCAATGAGGCATATAAGGTATTTGATGACATGAAAAAGAAGGATACTCTGACATGGAATTCAATCATATTAGCGTTGGCAACAAGTGGAAATGTTGACAGCGCATTGCAGGTCTTTGCTGATATGTTGAGGAGAGAGTTTAAGCCCGATGAGGTGACATTTCTCGGCATCTTGGTTGCTTGTGTACACTCTGGATTGGTTGATGAAGGGCTTCGATACTTCGAAAGCATGAGAGTTCATGGAGTGGAACCTCAGATGAAGCATTATGGATGCGTTATGGATCTTCTTAGCCGTGCTGGTGAATTGGATAAGGCTTTTGAGTTCATTGGAGAAATGATAATGAGTCCTGAAGCCATACCCTGGAGAGCTTTCCTGGGAGCTTGCAAGCTTAATGGTAATCCCACAATGGCAGAGTATTCCAATAATAAACTCAATAAACTATATCCTGGTGACAGTGGGAACTATGTCCTCCTTTCACATGAATATAGTGCAGCCGGGAGATGAAATGATGCGATGAAATTGTGGGAAAAGATGACTGAGTTTGCATAAATGAACTCAGCAACTCTGCATCAGCTTGAAGTTAGCAGCTTCATGAATTAGAATAAGAATCTGATGGAACCTATTGGGAATGCAAACAATTATTACATCATCCATGGATTTAGAGGCTTCTTTATTGAGAACATGAGATTTGTGTGCTAAACGTTGACGACCTAGATCAGCTAAAGAAAGTAGAGAAAATTTTGGAGAAGTTAAAGAGTTTTAACCTGGTTTGACTTCACAGTTCAAACTGTGAAATTTTTATGCCAGATGATCTCATTGAAGTTTAGTTACTCGAATTAAAAGAAAATGATCATGGGAATAGTCATGAGCTTTCCAAATTACCTAGATCACACACGAATGAAGGATTGGGGCTTATTGTTCCTATTATCAGAGTATCTTGCCTGGAGGGAAAACAAGGTACACCTTTTATTTGTGTTATGCACATCCATATGTAGCGTAGGAATGATAGTCATTAATCTCTTATAGAGTTTATAAATGTGTATACCCTACTCTACTGGATAAATCTGAAAGAATTTAAATTATGGCTAAAGATAATTGCAAGAATTAGGAGAAAAAAAAATTTTCTTTTAAAAATTGCACATACCAAGAAATAACAAAGAGATCATGTGCCATGATTTACGTGATTCAATCAAAATTATAGCCTAAATTCATGGTTTATGAGAGAGGGTCTGATCCACTACCAAAAAGTTTCACAGGTATATTTCAATGGACAAAAAAAAATTAAATAAAATTCTTCACCAAATTCAAATATGATTATTCTTACCATAAAAGAGAAGTATCAAAGAAGCCAAATAAATAGTAAATATTCCTAATATCTTGTAAAGGTTTACAAGAACCAAACAAGAGAGATAAAAGGTTAAGAGATTTTAATCATAGTTGAAGATCTCCTTCTGAAAACATCTCAAAGAAGTATCTTCTTTCTCTTATTCCATTTTTTTTATCACTCAATAGCAACTGGCTATAACCCTTAAGTAATTTACCTTTCCATTGTCTCTCTTCATCTCCTATTTATATGAGTTTGAGGAATATAAAATAAAATGTACCCAATAGCACCTACCCTTAAGCAAATTACTCAATAACACCTATCATTCATGGATATTGTGAATGCATAAAATAATAATAAAGATACCAATCCACTACTAATGTGCCATGGAAGTGTGCTAATAATAATGTAATGAGAAAAATACTCTTTTCCAAACCTAATTACACCCAATCTTTTTCACCAAAAGCCCCAATCTTACAAATCAAACAAATAGAAAATCTCCAAATATTCAATAGAAATTATAGTAATCAAATACGAAAGGCTCATGCTATTGCTTTTTTATAGCAAATTCATGCATATACTTCTATGCACTAGGCCTCGAATTGAAGACCTTATGATTGGAGCTACAGCTCCGCACCTGCCTTGCACTAAATCAAATTGAACAATGTGGCACGTCTTATCTCTATGTTTTGTCTGGCCGTAGAGATGAGAGAGCCAATCTCTATCTTAATATTTATATAAAGATCAAAAATAGTACCCCGAGAAAAGCTTGCAACCTAGATGTGTAATAGGGTCAAGTTGACTCACTAACTAGCTCAAGCTCTGCTCAATAAATGATTTTTGAGTCAAGTTGATGTGCTAATGAGCTCATCTTGAACCAACATTGGCTCATTGACTCGTGAGTCAACTCTTTCAAAAAAATATTAATATAAATGCACTTAAAATAGATTAAAACTCAATGTTTAAAGTGTAAAGTTGTTAAAATATTAAAAAATTGATGGATTTAAATACATATCACATAATTCTTATGTATATACATAACTAATATCTAAATCTTTATGCTTATATAACACTTTTGTTTTAAGTTACATCAAAACATATGTATAAAGTGGTACATTTTACTTTAGATACATTAAAATTAATGATATTTTTGATGTGATTTAGAGATTAAGGTGTAATATAAGAAAATATAGATATTTAGGCGTAAAATATGTTAATAGATGAGAATTTGTTGATACATATGTAAATCCCCAAACTTGAGTGCATCACAAGTGTTTCTTATGATTTCTCATTAATTTTCCATTATTTTATCATTTTATTACATGAGTTACTTCATTCTAAATTCTCTTCTCTATTTTATAATAAGTAGGCCGATTTGAACTCGGAGAAATAAGCTCAGGCTTAAACTTGTTTAATTAATGAGATAATTAGGAGTGACTTGAGCTCGACTCGACTCATTTATACCCGTACTTTAACCTTTTAACACCTCATTTTACATATTAAGTTAGTAATGCTAGATAAACGACACATTGGATGGATTTGTATTGGCAGGAACCTAATGTTCCTCTATTATAAGCTTATTTTAATCACGAAGATGTATCCCATAAGAGTTTGAAGAAACTAAATTCTAGAATTTTTGGAGAACTTTGTATAAGAAATAATCATTAATTAAGATAGAGAATGTATCCATGGTTAACCAAAAAAAAAGTATATCTAGTTTTATGCTTTGAAAGTATCAACCTAAGAGTAAATACAATAAACAATAAAGTTATTATAAACGAAATCAAGCATTACACAAGACAACACCAGAATTTATAAAATTTAGCTCAAGGTTACACCCATGTGAGAGAAAATTTGATCCACTCAAATAAATCACAATCATGAGTTACAATATTAGAATATAAGAAGCTTCAAGTCTCTCAAGGCAGGTAAAAACATTAATATGATACTTTAATAAATAAAATTAAATAACTAAAATAAAATTATCAACTTTAAAAGTTATTCAAAAAGGTAACATCAGTTCATTAATATGATACTTTAAACTCATGAAAATAAATTTTTTGTGATTTTTTTCACTTAATCCTTCTCTCCCATTTTCTCTCTCTTCTTAATTCTTAATATTTTTTCCATCATAATAATCATTAGGAACAGAAAAAAACAGAAAATAATATATTTAGCATATGATTCATTTTGTTATAAATTGGTGCAGGTGTTTGGAACGGATTTATTATACAAATAATTTTATTGCAATTCTGCACTCTACTAACCTGTGCGTTCCTTATCTGCTGGGCTCCGTCATCTGCTCCACTTTTTATGAGGTATTAATTCTCTGATCGATTCTATTTTGCAAACTATTCATTAAGTGCATGTTAACTAACGTTGAACATATTCATTACTCGTTGATTTATTGAGAAAGTATTTTGATCTTGATAAAGAAGTATGTTTAGGCAATTTAAAATTTTGCTCTTTATAAGTATGCCATGCGCTTGATTTATTAGCTTTTATTTTGGTTGTGTGGAAACAAACTTGTGCCCCCCTACTCTAGCTACTTGATGAGAAGAGCTTGTCCTTGATTGCCACCATGAACTTATTTTATGAGAAATGTCATCTCAAAGAAAAATCATGTGGTGTTTGTTGACAATTAGAGCAAGATATATGAAATACTATTTTTTTAAACAATCTAGTATCCTAGAGGTTGAGCTAGAAATATATCAATTTTTTAATGCAATATGGACATGGAAAAGATTATATATCCATTTCGTAAATACAAAACTAAAAAGAAATTGTGATGACATTATGATTTATTTATATAAAAAATAGATTTATGATAGACTACACTAAATGGTATGACTATAGTGAAATGTTGATTTATCAATCAATAATATAAAAATAAGTTCATACTGCGTCATATTCAGTTATAATGGTGGATGCAATGAGTTTGAAAATACAACCTGAAGGAATAGGCATTGAAGACATGAACCTAATAGAGTAGCCAAATTCACAAACAACATATTCTTACATCCTTCTTCAAGACGCAAGCAAATCATTGAGAATTAGGGCTCAACATTCAAAGTTATCAACTACTTCTCAACTTCTAAATGTTAACGTTAGGTTTACAATTTATAATTAATGCATGTCATGATGAGTATTTTTTTGTAATAAAAATCAATTTTACATGGATAAAATAATAAAGTAATTGTAAATACTTACCAGACTAAAAGGATGATGAAGGCTCTTAATATTAATTAACAAAAAATTCATGCTTATAAAAATTGATTATGTTCTATACTATAAAGATAATAATTGTCTACTAAAGTGTCTGATATTTACCCATCTATGGTTCATGTATAAGAAAGATGCTACAGAAAGATGCTTATGAGATTTTCCCTATTAGGTGTTGTCTTTGTACTAACCAACAACAACAACAACAACAACAACAACAAGCCTTAATCCCACTAGGTGGGGTCGGCTACATGAATCCTTCGTCTCCATTGTGTCCTATTATGTGTCAAATTCTCATTTAATTCAAGTATACTAAGATCATTTTTTATACATCTTAACCAAGTCTTTTAGGTTTACCTACCTTTCTTAACATAAGGCAAATCTAATGCATCTACTCTCCTGTCATTTGGATGACGGTTTATGTGGCCAAACCATCCAAGACTCTCCCTAATCTTATCTACCAGGAGCTACTCCAACTTTTTCCCAACATACTCATTTGCATTCTATCTCTAAAAAACCATCAGCATCCTCATCTCTAACACTTAACTTGGTCTTATCTCTTTTATTGGCCAACATTCGCACATAAGTCATTGCGGGTCTTACCACCATCTTATAAAATTTTTTAAGTTTAAGTGGAACTTTTCTATCACATAATAGGCGGATGCATTCCTCCACTTCAACCATCCAACTTGAATTCTACTAATAATATCTCCATCTATTTCACCATTATTTTGAATAATAGAGCCTAAATATCTCAATCGCTCTTATTAATGACTTGATCACCTAAAGTCACAACACTACTAAAACTTCTACAACTAAAATTACACTCCATATATTCGCTTTAGATCTCGCTTAAATGAAAACCTTTAGACTCTAAAGTTGACCTCCATAATTCAAGTTTCATTTGGACTCTCTAGTCTTATCAACAAGAAGAATGTCATCGAAAAGCATACACCAAGGTACATCTTCTTGTAAATGCCTCGTAAGAACATCCATAACTAAAGTAAAAAAGATAAGGGCTTAATGTTGATCCTTGATGTAATCCAATGAAATAGGAAAATAGTTTGTCAATCCTCCTTGTGTTTGGACACAAGTGATGACTAGTATACATATCCTTAATGACTTGAATATATAACCAATATTAACTTCTCTCCTGAACATCTCTTGAGACTTTATCAAGCTTTCTCTAAATCAATAAATATCATAGATCCTTTTATTTTCTCTATGCTTCTCGAACCTCTTAACAAATGTATCCATAGTAGATCTACTTGGCATGAAACCAAACCGATTGTGAGAAACTTCAGTATGACATCGTGCTAGCTCAATTATACTCTCCCATAATTTTTAATGTATGGCACATTAACTTAATTCCTCATAATTTGCACACTCTTGTGCATCACCTTTATTCTTAAATATAGAACCAACAAACTCTTTCTCCACTCATATCTTTTTTAGTCTTTAAAATAACATTAAAAGATTTGTAAGCCAAGAAATTCCTTGATCTCTAAACATTTCCACATACATTGGAATATTATCAGGTCCTCTTGCTTTTCCACATTTCATTTTCTTTAAAGCTTCACTAACTTCAGATTTACTAATGACGATAAAATGAAATTCTCTATTTTTGTTTAGGGTATTAAGGTTGCTAAAATCAATCGTACTTTCAGATCCTTCATTGAAAAAATTTATTAAAATACCTCATCCACTATTTTCAATATCTTTTTTAAGAAAAGCTTTATTATTTTCATCCTTAATACTCTATGTCTTTACTTCTATCTCTTTGGTTGGCTAACTTATACATACATCTTTCACCTTCTTTGGTATCTAATCTATTGTATAAATCACTAAAGCTAAATTTTTGCATCGTATATTGCTTTCTTAGAATCTCTAATTTTTATATCTTTCCCAATTCTCCAAGTTTTACATCTAAACCAAGTTTTATAACAATCTTCTTATTTCTTATCTTTTCTTGCACTCCTCGACTCATTTTCTTATTAAAAGCTTTTCCTTTTGATTCTCAAGCATCTTTAGCAACTTGTTTAATAGCACTTGATACTTTTTTGCATAGCGTTATCCATGAACATCCCAAACTTTAATTTCTTGTAGCTTGCTCTTAAAATATTTTTATTTGTGTTCTTTTTTGTCCCCATAATCTAGGACAATAATTAAATTTATTTTTTCTCTTACAACCTTTCATCTTAAAATCTAAAACTAATAGTCGATGTTTGACTTAAAATTTCACTTGGAATGACCTTACAATCTTTTCAATCTAAGCGATCTATTTTTCTTATCAAAAATAATCAATCACGTGTTTCTTAGATCCATTTTATAAGTAATAATATGTTCATCTCTTTTCTTAAATAAAGTATTAGCAACTACAAAATCATCTGTTAAAATCTAATATAGTCACTGCCTTCTTTTTTCATTAATTAATCCACCATGAATACTTTTAAAATCTTCTACCTCTACCAACATGTACATTTAAATCTCCCCAATAAATACTTTTTTCTTGAGGGTATCTTTTGTATTAATCCCTCTAATTCATTCCAAAATTTTCTTTTGAGCTTACCTCCAAACTGAGGGAGCATAAAACTTATAACATTGATAATCTTAGTATCGACAATAATCTTTAAAGCTATAATTATCTCCACATCTATTAATACTTATAACATTATCCTTCAAACTTTTATCTATAATCACACTACTTCGACTTTTTTACACGAATACCAAAGTTTAAAACCTAAACTATCAATCTCCTTAGCCTTCTCCCAACCCATTTAGTTTCTTGAACACATAAAATATTTATCTTTCTATGAACCATAATATCTATTAATTCCATTAATTTACGTACTATATTCAAGATCCTAACCTAATTCTAGTTTCATGGACTAACTTCTTTGCCATCCGTCCATAATGTGGAACCCTTGCTTATTTAAGCACCCGGTCGATCGCTCAACATTTTTTTTGTATTCAAGCCATCAGCTTCTCGGGCCTTCTATTAACACAATGATTTAAAGGATTCATGTCATGATTATTTACAAATTTTACGTACTAGCATAACCCTCCACTTTTTGCATCCGGACTTGGGACCGGCAATGATAGTGTTAAAACTAAAAGACTATACATCTAGGAAAACTATGGATGATATGACATAACATACTCAAAATATTTATCTAAATAAAAAATTAGTGGCTCAGCACAATGATTATATAATACTTTTTTTAATAGAATTATGTAATATAAGAGTTAGAATCATTACTAAAAGATTCAATTTTTTTTTATCATGCAATGGGAATTTATATTCTAAATGTCCAATCTTTGTTTTTTATAATTTGCTACTTTAGATATACTGAAATTATCATTTATTTTCTTATGTGTGGTTTTACTAGGGACTTAAAGTCTACCAAGGGAAATACATATATTTTTTAGGCCTTTGATTAATGAGTTAAAGGCTTTGTGGAAGGAGGGTGTTATCACCTTTGAAACATCCTAGTAAAATTTGTTAATCTATTAGAGGTGTCAATTTGGTCAATATGTCATATTCATGTCTAATTCAAATTTAACATGACTGAATAGATATGACTCAAATCCGAATTGTTAATTAAATTGGCCAAGAACCATAATCAAAACTCAATCTGCCTTTAATCTGAGTAACCCAAACACGACTTGAGTAATCCATGAACTCAACCCAAGAATTAAACAAGTTAGTCTCTTAGACTCAAACCCGACCCAATATTTAATTGGTTAAGCCCAAACCTGAATTTTTCAATGTTGAGTTCATGTTAGGTTGTCATATCAGGTCAGTTATTGACACCGCTAAATATAACCAGCTATTATGCAAATTTTTTTTCTTTAGGTGCAGCACGGAAGCCACCTAGAATAGACTTATATTTCTAAATCATATTTAATCTATTTTAGTGCAAGATCATGTTTATTGACACAATATGTCTGGCTTGAATTAATGATTATTAACTAGGCTCCTAAGAGCTAAAGTCTATACAATATAAATCAATCAAAGCAAAATTAATTTTAGGACTTGTCTTAAAAAGAAAAAAACTCATGGTTATTGGCTTGGCCAATAAAGCTAAATGAACCTTTGCTATCCTATGTTTTATTAGGATATGTATTATCATTAGGCCAAACATCCTAAACAAGAAGCTTTGACTCACTCAACCAAGGCCTCATTAAGGCATAATATAGAAGGGCCTTGTGAGTTACATATGGCAACTGCTCGATCATATTAAGTTTGACTACTTAAGAATACTCACATTGACCTTTGCAGTAACACCCGCATGAGTCTAGCACTTTTGCTTAGATAATAAAGTTCTAAGTCCCATCTTTCTAAATCTCGATAGCTAGTTAATCTTACATTGCATGTCAAACAATTATAATATTATTTTTATAATACTTAAGTGGATCAAGTTGGCATTTCCTTTCAGATAGAATTATAAGACCAAATTAGTTTGATATCCCTAGTCTCATAAAATTCAAAGTATACAAGTCTCATCAAATCACCTAAAGTGCATTAGATTTAGATAAATGGCCATATATTAGCGATTGACTAGTCCCTAAATGTAATAAATCTAAGACAAATATATATGTGATATCATAGGTTCTCACCCTGAACAATCTCTAATAATGGAATCATTATTACTATGAAATTGTAAGGCACTAATTTTAAAATTAGACAACCTAAAATATAAAATATTTGCTCTTAAAATGACTAGTAGCCTAATTTATGATAGTTTTCTTAAGCATATTAATTTTGTTAGGGGTAGAGATCCTAAGTCATCCTCCTTTGAACTCCACAATATCCTTCCATATTTTAATACAACCACTTATGACATTTTTACAATCCTATCCTTGAAAACAAATTTAGAAATCTAAAATATTGGTCATAATTCTAATTGAGTGTTCTTAAGAGTTATCACCATAAGATGTAATTCATTACAAAAGTTTACTCTTATGTAGAACCCAAGCTCCATAACTAAATATATCTTATATGATTCCTTATGCTAGGCATGGAAAATCTCTAGGTACATGTTTTCACTCATTGAAGTTCTTTTGATGTCTACAGCTTGTGAAGTGAATCTTGTATTACCTAAAAAATAAAATTAACCACTTATTAAAGTTCAAAAGTGATAACTTAAAATTGTATGCATATATTGATTTAGATCTTGAAGGAGACCTACATAGAGAAAGAAGTGCTCTATGCCTTGGGTGGCATTGCAATAAGTTTGCTATCACACTTATAGAAGATAGTTATTTTATTGATAATAAAAGATGAATATGTAGTTATCAACAAATTAAAGTTGTTAAAATTATTAGCAAAATTATCGTAGGTCCATATAACTCCAATTAATGAACCATCAATGTTGTTGAATTGCTATCAAGTAAAGGAACAAATAGATATCAAGATTGTAGTATATCATTAATATTCTATCAACATTCTGTTTGATTTTTGAAGCTTTTTGAAATTATTGAGGAAGATCTGAACATTAGATTTTTTTTTTCTAATCCATTAACTCTGTTGCATTCATGGCATTAAGAGCTTCAAAAGGTTATTTTGTTTACCTATTGCATAACGATCAAAACAAAATGGTTGTCATCAAATGATTGAAGATCGCCACCACTAACGAAAATCTTCACACCGCTATGTTGACCTATAAATAAATTCCATAAATATAACCGCTCATACATAATGAAATCAGTGAAAATTAAGCGCGACATCATGTGAATTGGAATCAAAACACCTCGATCGTCGTCAAAATTGATCGAGATGTCCTCCTCTCACAAAATTGATCGCGTCGATGAGTTCAGAATATCGAAATTGATTAGAATTCACTTCTCGCATCATTTATTTGTCATCTGATAAGGAAAAATAAGTTGTATATATAGTTTCATGCATATCATAATCAGGAGACCTCAACATCATCCAAACGAGCTCTTTTTTGCGAAACGGATGTGCTCCAATCAATGTGTTATACACTCAATTATAAGATCCAAGAATGTTGCATAAGCTGAAAATAGAGATTAATTTAAGTCTATTCTTACTTCAAGAATTGAGCTTATAATTTGAATAATTAATAATTTCATTTAGTCTTCAATGCTAAATTTAAATTTGTCAACCATACATATTCTTGTGCAAATTTATCTAAGATTGCAAACCTCGTTTCGCCAATTTGATCATCTTTCTTATAAATATAAGAGTCGACCAGATCGGTTTTAAATATCAAAGACTTGATCTTTTGTTAAGCAGAGTTGACAATGTCTACCTCAATAATGACTATGTTGAATGAAAATTTCAACCGGAGGGGATATTATCATTAAAAATTATTTGAGCTTTAAATCAAATTAATATAAAACTAAGCTTCAACTAAATACAGGTTCAAATCAAATGAAGTTTATCATTTAAAGTAATTTAAAATAAACAATTCATCCATACATTTACCATCGTTTATCGAGAGTAACAAATTAAAAATATATATAACTCACAAAAAAGCTAATATCAAATTAAATGTATCATTATGTTCAAACTCAAATAATCTCATGCTAGTAACAAACGTGATCCGTGTTATCCATCTACATGATTTTTCTCATAAATGACACCACATAAAATACGATTATAACCAGAGTCATCTGATCAGCTGGTTTGGCTCCTAGATGACTCCACTATATTACGATCACTACTGTAATTTGTATGATCCCCAATGGATTTATCATTTAAGTTATGAATCATAAGATATCTTTCATAGGGCACAAAGCCTTCTGTTAGCTAAAGTATATTTAAGATTGTCTTCTTAGACAAACACCAACCCAAGTCTACGATGTTACCTTGACGACGTAACCCATGGTTGATGATAAGAATCATTTGGTTAGGTTGAGTCGATTATCTCCTTTGACTAAGTAGACTAATGAACACAATAGCCCGGGATGACGGAACCATAGGATTTTGATTGAGCCCATCATCATTTTCCTAACCATATGTTTTAAGTTAGTAAAGGGTGAAGTTTATAAAATTATTAATACTCTACTTATTACTACTATACGCTAAGCTATTAGCAACCTAATGACTAGCCTTAATCAAAAAATTTCTCATTTTTGAGGAGAGGTAATTAATTATGGGTGCTTGCACTTATAAGAAACTTAGAACCGGATTTAAAGTCCTCACAAAATGATTGTGAAATATCTGGGTAATGTCTCATCCACAAATAAAATAAATTTATTTGTCTTTTGAAAAATTTCACTTGGCATAAATCTACACTCTTATTTGTCAAAAGATTGAGTGAATTTTTGGTGCCCACTGCCGTCATTGATGAAAATTTTCACACCACTGTTTAACCATTTGCTAGTTGCAACCTGTCATTTGTATAGCCTGATCATGTAGGGTGTGCAGGGGAGGGGGATCATTTAAGGTGTGTGGGGGATGGGAGTCAATTGATCTAGCCTATAAGCACGGTCAGCCAATCATTTGTTTGATTAGGATAGTGTGATCTGGTACATTCAATTTTTTAATAAAAATAAATGATATGTTAATATCAATCTAGATGACGACTAAAATATTTCCCTCAAATTTTATAAAAAACTTATGCTACTACTCATCTTTTTCATATTTCAAATTCTCTGAACTCAATAATTATAAATAATTCTCAAGCTTTAAGTGCTTTAAAAGCCCAAATGGTTTCACTTATGTTCTTTTGGCCTTCCTTAGCCAATTCCCATCGACAATCACTTGTTGATCATCCAAATTTTCTATTTTTTGTGAGTTATCATCACCTTTGTATGATGCTCTCCATCAGATTCCCTCCATTGCCTAATGTTTGGTGCTTGCCATTTGACATCCATCATCCTCCGACACTCAATATCACCTAACATCTACCCTCCTCTAATGTTCATTATCGCATTATTCAAGGTTTAATGTTCATCATCACTTGGCATCAATCATCACTCGATTTCTAATATCATTCATCTAATGTTCGTCATCCTTTATCGCTCGCCATCACGTAATGTCAATTCTCATCATTTCTGATTCTTAATATTGCCCGATACTAATTGATTAATATAAATATTATTGTTTGATTGACCGATCAATCACCCGCTTTCATAAAGTTGACAATATTTCACTCTTCATTGTCATCAATACCAACATCATGTCATGTTCTCCACCACATAGAGGGGAGATTCTATCTGACCTAGATCTCTACATTGTACAAACACCTTTCTTCAACTTTATGAAATTTGTCATTTGTATCACTCAATTTTTTACTAAAAGAGATTTTCTAACTTACATGACGTCGTGTATTTTTCCTTTAGTGGATTTTCCATATAAAAAATCTAGTAGTCCCAAACCTTTTTGCATTTATTTTTGTGTTAACAGTAGTAGTAGTAATAATCTCTCTTTCTCGTGCGCGCAATGCAAATTACCTTGCACACAACAACGCAATTGAAAAAGCTTTAATATATTGTCATTATACTCGAATTCTCTTAAGCAAGTGAAAGTCGTGGAAGCAAAAATGTTGTTGTTAAGTCTTAGAAACTCCACCTAAACTTATGAAATATCTACTGTTCATGCTCTACTTGAGAAAGAAAAAAGGATATTCACATGTCACTGACCTATACAATATCAATGGAACTTCTGTCAACGAGAAGCACCTAGCCAAGATATTGCAGAAAAAGCACAACCATGTTTCCTTCGACATTTGAAACTGTGAACCACAACAACAACAAACAACAACAAGCCTTAATCCCACTATGTGGGTTACATGAATCCTTCTCCATTGTGTCCTATTATGTGTCAAATTCTCATTTAATTCAAGTACTAAGATCATTTTTTATATATCTTAACCAAATCTTTTTAAGTCTACCTCTACCTTTCTTAACATAAGGCAAATCTAATGCATCTACTCTCTGTCATTATCGACGGACGATGCTTTATGTGGCCAAACCATCTAACGCGACTCTCCCTAATCTTATCTACCACTGGAGCTACTCTAACTATTTCCCGAACATACTCATTTTGCATTCTATCTCTAAGAGTAAAGCTCATCCCGAGCATCCTCATCATCATTATTAACACTTATGCTTCTTTATATTGTGACATTACATATAATCATTGCGGTCTTACCATCATCTTATAAAATTTTCCTTAAATTTAAGTGGAACTTTTCTATCACATAATAGGCCAGATGTATTCCTCCACTTCAACCATCCAACTTGAATTCTACTAATAATATCTCCATCTATTTCACCATCATTTTGAACAATAGAGCTAAATATCTGAATCGCTCACTCTTATTAATGACTTGATCACCTAAAGTCACAACACTATCACTAAAACTTTTACAACTAAAATTACACTCCATATATTCAGTTTTAGATCTACTTAAATGAAAACCTTTAGACTCTAAAGTTGACCTCCATAATTCAAGTTTCTGTTGGACTCCCTCTCTAGTCTTATCAACAAGAAGAATGTCATCAGCAAAAAGCATACACCAAGGTACATCTTCTTGTAAAGATCACCTACATATCTACTGTTCATGCTCTACTTGAGAAAGAAAAAAAGGATATTCTTGTAAAGATCACCTAAATATCTACTGTCAACGAGAAGCACCTAGCCAAGATAATGCAGAAAAAGCACAATCATGTTTCCTTCGACATTTGAAACTGTGAACCGAATCTTCAAAAATCAATAGCTCCAGAAAAGATTATGAACAACAACGGAGTCTCAGAATCGAGAATAACAAGATCAGAATGTTAGGCAGTAAGACTATATAAACTATAAGATACAGATAGTGATATTTTCTATGAAAAATAACCCAAGCATACATCAAAACAAAAATAAAATATAAAAAAAATCAAGTTTCTGACAGATAAAAGATTTAAATCCATTTCATAAATCGAACTCCTGCACTTTATTTCCGTACCAAGCTTCATGACTTCTGACTCGGACAAATTAAATAAGAAAAACAGACAATCAGCCGATTAGAATAAAGATTGTTCATATCCAACTCAACTTCTAAATTGAACAAAATACTTCTCCTTGATTAGCAATGGATAAATCAATCTGCAAGTGAAAAAATTGTTCCCTCGGCATTTATTAATCAAACTTTTAGCCGGGATTCAAGATAATTTTTATTAACTTGCAATTCAATACTGAGATTTCAGAAGAAAAAAATAAAAATCTAATATCAGGATGATTTTTCACTCAGAATATTCTAGTTGAATCTTTTTTCGCCAGCATCAGGAACTCAACCAAGTCATTGAGACTCACAGCAGAAGACCCACCCTCTTCAACTGCACTCTTACAAGCCTCACTAAGCATCAGAGCCCTCTTTCTCCTCTCCCTGCTCTCATCCCCTTCCAAATCCATCACCCTCTTCACCAATTCAGCAACCTTCTCCCTTCCAACCACCTCACCACTCTTCACATCCTCTCTCAACCACACCCCCACCTCCCACTCGTCGACGGCAAGCCGCCCGTTCGTTGGCTGATCAACCACTATTGGAAAAGCAAGCATTGGCATGCCAGCAAAAACCGCTTCCATTGTCGAATTCCACCCACAGTGTGTCAGAAACCCTCCAACCGAAGGATGACAAAGCACCTTCAATTGATCACACCATGTCACCACCATACCCCTGTTGCCGCCGCCACCACAGATCATCTCCTGCAATCGTGAAGACTCGCCACGAGCAACCCACAAGAACTTGACATTGCTTTCTTGCAAACCGAAAGCAATCTCATCCATCTGAGATCTTGAAACTGATAAGAAGCTGCCTAATGAGACATAAAGCACTGAGTTTTGAGGTTGTGAGTTGAGAAAGGTGAGGTAGTCCTTATCATCATGAGAGGGGGTTCTGAGTTTGGTGTGTTGGAGGGTTAAGTAAGGAATGGATGGGCCTATGGGGAGGACAGGGAAAGGTAGCTGAGAACGAAGAGAGTTGATAATGTGAGGTTCGAGCTCATAGGCACTAGTGAAGAGGAGGCACTGCGCTTTAGTTGATTTTGAGATAGCCTGTAAGGCGAGTTGAAGTGGCCTGTGAAGGGCTTGAAATGTGCTGATGTCGGAGATGCGAAGAGAGCCATGGCCTGGAATGTATTTTGATATGAGTTCATCTTCAGCTTCTGCAGGCTCTAAAACATAGGTGTCTTTGTCAGTTTGTAAGCAAGAAATCACTAATGATTTGATGGTATCAGACCTAAATATATCAATTTACATATTCATTTTAGATTCTTGGATGTAAGCTATATAAATAACATAAATTTTTTTTGTGACACCCACTTAGATCTCCCGAATAAAATTCAAAACACTCAAACTACACCACAGTTACCATGATAATGATAGAGTTATAGCGAGATCACTCTGGTTATCCAAATCTTTTTAAAAAAAAAACAGATTAAATCCTAAAATAATTTTTTAAAATTTCAAATTTTGTTTTTCGTTTTTTATTTTGGGAGCATTTGCACAAGTTATATTAAAAGAATAATGAGTAAATACACAAGCCTACCAATAGGCAAGTATAAACATGAGGCAAACCAGCCACTAAGGCTCCAAAAAATAAATGAAATGAACCAAAGTGGCACCAGAAAAGAACTTAGAGAGGAAAGCAATATTTGTTCAATTCATCACCAATTCAGAAGAAATGTTCAGCTGTGAAACTTGTATAAAGATTAGGTTGCCGATAACAGAGAACCTTTGGAGCAGAAGGCAATAGATGTGGATCAAGGAGATCTACATGCAAGCCAACCCAGAGCTCATCATCGTCCAATACAAGTACGAAACAACAAGCCAAAAGAAGCCGAGAAACCGAATCTAAGTTATGGAAGCAGAGCCAACCAAACTAATGGCTACAAAGATCATAACCAAGAAAATAGATAAAAAAATAATAAAGGGGATTTACATACATACCACATAATTCTTATATATTTACATATCTAACATCTAAACTTCAATATTTATATATATAACCCCCTAATTTTCAATATCATATCAAAAATATCATCATCACTTATTTTTTTAAAGTGAAATATACCTTTGTAACCATAGAAAAATGTTAGAGAAGTAAATATCTAACTTTAGGTATTAGATACGTAAATGCATAAGAATTATGTGGTATATATATATAAATTTTTCAAATAATATCAACTTATCTATCTATTTATATATATATATATGGAGAGAGAGAGAGGGAGAGAGAGAGAAACAAAGCAGAAACTTCTCTTTTCCTCATGAGATTTACTAATGAAGAATAATGATTAATTTAAGTTGATTATCGCAAACTTAAAAGATAATAATGTGCACAGTTATTGCCTAAGAGAACAATTTTGAGTCCTCTATAGCTAGTATGAAATAACAATATTATGCAACTCTAAATGAAAATAAGAGAGGTTTAAATTTAAGTTTTAATCTGAGCCTGTATTCTTCGAATTACTATTTTAGATTGGATCTATTAGAAAGAGATGATAATTGATAAAATAATCTTTAATAACTTCTCAATTTAAGTAAACTCTTATTAATTTATTTTTTAAACCTAAACGCAAGCATTATTGTTATAAAGTGAGGTTTCTATTTAGAGAGTATCATTAAGTTGGAATAAATTAATATTTTGACTGCAATTTTGTTATATATTTATTAATTAAATAGATTGTAGTGAAGTCTTTTACTTTGTAATGTATTTATTAAGTTTATTTGTTGGAGTGGCCTAGACTTTGTATTAAAGAGGAATCAAAACATCAAAATGCTCCCAATCCCTAAGTAAATTGTTTCTAGTTTAAAATTATAATAAGCAATCCATCATTCATAATAGCTTGTCATATTATGACAATTTAAGCTCATAAAGAACTAATGTTATATAAAGTATTTTTATGATAATTTTAATAGTTTTATACCGGGGTAGATATGATACTCTAATCTAGTGATTTTGCTGTAAAATGAAACCACAAAAATACAATTATGATCATGATCCTTTAACTTAATGTTTAGCTGCAAAATGACATCATTAAATTATTATTATGATCAAAATTTGAAAATTCCCTAGAGGCTCGATCTCTTAAACGGTGAATCATAGAATACAATTAATAGTTAAGATCAATTTAAAATTATCTTTTTAGACAAACATTCATCTCAAATCTATAAAATTTCTTTGGACGAAATAACCTATGACTACTAATAAGAACTTTTAGGAGGTGTTTGGCAACGGATTGAATTTATTTCAAGTAGGATTTACTAAATCCAGTATGTTTGGATTTAGTAAATCCTGAGGTGTTAAACTCTGAAAAGTGTTTGGTAACAGATTTATTAAATCTTGTTAAATCTAGAAAGATGTTTGATAAGTTATTTGAGGATTTAAGTTTGTTATAATAAAATAATAATTTTTTAAAGAATATGAAAATAGTTAAATTTTATTAAAGTGAGAGTTATTTGACAAGTTATTTGAGAATTTAAATCTATTAATTCAAGTAATAATTTAAATTTAATTAATTAATTAATTATCAAATGTATAATAATTATATTTATTAAATTATAATTAACTTAGAATAACATATCAATTAATTATTAATAGTATTAAATTAAATTAGTTAAAATTAACTTTAATTATTTTAAAAATAATATTAACTATTATATTAGTTAAAATTAATTAACTATCAAATTATAATTACATTTAATAATTATAATTAATTTTTAATTATAGTAATATGCAATTAAAATTAACTACTAAATACATTAATTAATCAATTATTAGTATTAATATTAATATTAATTTTTAAAGTAATTTGTATTAATATTAACTATTAATTTGTTAAAATAAATTAACTATTAAATTATAATTATATATGTATACTACATCCCCACGTCTTTCTCCCCTGCCCACGCCCCCAGCCCCTTCTTCCCCGATGGTAACCTAAGTCTTTCCACCTTCACGTACTTCAATTTTTATAAATCCTATAAATCCGATTTCCTGCAAGATTTACTAAATCTAGGATTTAAGGGGATTTACAAGATTTATTAGATTTACGGGATTTACTAAATCGCGAAAAAATGTTTGGCAGGATTTACGAGATTTAAGGGCTTAAATTCAGAATAAATACGTTACCAAACACCCCCTTAAATTAGGATACATTAATTAAATCTTCATCCTTTGACTAAATTGAATGTGGTCCATAATAACTCAGGATGATGGAAGCATGAGATTTTTTATCTAGATCATCATCATTCCCCACATCATCTGATTTAGGCTAATAACGAGAAATTTTCTCTAGCCTAAAATTATTTTTTTTTGTTATAAAATAAATAACTAACATTATTTGTCTCCTAGGGCATATAATGTCAAATTTCCTTTGTAAAATTCTTCAAATTTTAATCTTGATGCTCACTTCCTACTCTTAAATAGGGAGTTTTAAATACATCAAAATTAAATATTACATCCACTATAATTCATCATTATCCTTTTTTTTATGTTAATTTCAGAAATTTCATAATAATTTGTAAAATTTTTATCAATTTAAAATTCATAAGAAATAATTGACCATTATAAATTTTTGAAAAAATATTATACATATTAAAAAATTAAACTAAAACTTAAATCTGATTCAATTTTGAGTAGATTGACACAGTCAAAAAAAATTTTATTTTCTTTTATATCTAATAAAAAAAAGGGTCTTCCATGCACCTCTTTGTGCCTTAGCCTATTCTTAGAAAAAGGATTCTGTTATTTTTTTAAGAAAATTAATGTCATAATTTTTCTGAGATTTATTTTAAGATGTAACAGCACTCTAATTTATATATAAATACTTTTTTAAAGGAATTTCGTCTTAAAGTTACACTAATAATCCCTTCTAACAAAATAATAATAATAAAACAAAATTTTCCAGTGCAGGAAGAGATTGTACGGACCTCTCTCTCCCGGAAGCCGATCGTAGTTTAAAAGCACAGAGAAGAAGTTCGCCGACATCGTAAACAAGGAGCAGACCGGGACCCCCCTCCTCTTCCCAACATCCACCGCCCACGGCAAGTACGTATCGGCGACGATCGCCGTCGCCGGCGTCTCCAACTCATCTAGCAGCCTCTCAAAGGGCACTTCTAGCTTCGTGTAAACGGCCTCCAGAAATTTGACGAAATCGGCGGCGCGGCCGTTCTCGGAAGGGATGACGTTCGGAAGCGTGTGAAAGCGAACGCCCGGCGGCGCAGCGCCGGCGCCGCCGACGAGTGAGAGCCATTCCTCTGTGAGGACCACGGTGATGACGGCGGGAGGGGGGAGGCGGGCAGCGAGGAGACGGGAGAAGATAAGCATGGGGTTGACGTGACCGCGGCCGGGGTAAGGGACGGCGATGACGTGGAGGGGGGTGGTAGAAATGGCTGTGGACATGAGGGCGGCTTGGGTGAGGGAGACGGAATAGATGGATAGGCTCAAATAAATACTTTCAGCGCGCTCTTTATGGACTTTTAGAATTCTTCTCGACGATGCTTTGCTCTGTTATTTTTAGGCTCATTTGAATTATTGGTAAAATTATTCGCGACTGAAATCATTAGTATTTATGACTCTTAAGTTCTTCACATCTATCTATAAATAATGATTTTTGTACAGATCAATGATCAAATGGAAATAAATTTAAAAAAAACGAAAAATATGAGTTAAAATATAATTAAAAATTGTAATATTTAAATAAAATTTTAAAAACAAAAATATTATTAAATATTTGAATCTTTACATACACACCACATAATTCTTATGCATTTCTATATTTAAGACCTAAAATTTTATATTTATATATGATACTTTTTAATACATAAAAAATACATTTCATTTATAAAAAATCAACAAAGTTCGTATTTTTAATATGATATTAAAGATTAAAATATTATATATATATAAATGTTAACATTTTGGGGTTGGATGTGTAATTATAAATATATAAAAAATATATGATATGTAAATCTATATATATATACTTGACATTATTTAAATAATAAATTTTTTCTTCCACACAAATTAAGCATATTTAAATTACATTAATCTTTTTGTTCAATGGAATTGTCATATATCAAGGAATTTAATCAAAAATGTGTAAATGCCCAAACATATATAATATCCCTTCTATAAGAGAGAAAGTAATTATTCCTCTAATATCAATTCCTTATATGGTATCAAACTATCTATTGTGTTCTCTCCCCCTCATTTAAAGTCTCTCTCTCTCTCTCTTTCTCTCTCTTTCAAATATTAATTATATGTATTATTAATGTAATAAAAGTCACAAGTTTTTTATATTAATAGTGACCTCCTCTAAACAATTTGAATATTTATATTCTTTCACTAAAAGGAGAATTACATGTTATTTTGATAATAGTGAATATCATGCTCTTCATCATTTTCTCTCATCTCATAGTATGCCTCATCATCATGACTCCTCATACCCAAACCATAATAAGTAATATTAAAGTCATCATCATCACATATTCAAAATTGGCCTCTCTCTACTTTCTCATGCTTCCCTTCCCGTTAGCAATTAGTTATAAATATTTATCAGTTTTATCGATTTAATATGTCACATGCCAACTTTCACCCTTAATTTTAATCTCTCATTGAATCACTTTTTATTGTGCTCCCAATTATAAACTTCAAGTATTTGGATACTTATATTATCTTCTTCTTTTTCCCTACTCTTCCCCATACATTAGCTCTTTGTTTCAATCTTTGCATCTTTTTAGGTACTCTCTATACAATGTGTTTACCTATGCCTTGATCTTACCATCTCCATAGTATGCCTCTTGCCTCCATTAATTTGCCATAATCACCTTCTCATTTAAATTAATCACTATGTCCCTCAATCATCCTAGCTCAAAAACTATAAATTATTAGACTTCTATTATATTTGCTAGTTCTTAACACCATATTGTTCTTTATATGCCACTCTTATAGGCACAAGTCATACCTTCCATTGCTTTGATTGATCAATCTATCTCTATAACTCAACAAGTGACACTCTAAATTAATTTATGAGTTTCTAATAAAATGTAATTGCTTTTCTAGATCATCACACAACCTAATCAATGCCATATTATATTAAGTGTAGCCTTCATTAATCTCAATAACGATCACCCTCATGACTACAAGAGCTAAAAAATAACATCGAAAAATTGACACAAAAAAACTCAACATCCATGTATAATTACACCCTCTCTTTGATGAGGACCCCACCTTCACCACCCAAGCCAACAAAAATCCAAAATAGCATGGCCATGTTTAAAGAGTTTGATACCATTATTCCCAGTAACATATTGATGCTTTTATCTAATGAACCCACAAAAAATCTTATTAATTTTAATTGAGTCTTTTGAACTAAATGTATTCCCAAAGCATCATTGACAAGTAAAAACATGCTCTATAGCTAAAAAAAAAACTTTCATTAATGCCTTGGAGTTGTCTGACATGACGCCTTTAGCTAGGTCGGCAAACTGGCCACCACTTGCACTATTCTTAACATTATAATTATGTAAGGTTGGTCCTTTTGTCATTTTATTTCTTTAGAGCTTTCTCTTAGATGATATCTATATGTTTTAAACTTCATGCTTTATTGATCCTAATAACCACTCATATTTACAAGTTTCACAAAGTTATGTATGAACTCAAAACAAGCTCCACGTGCTTGATAAATTAAGCTCTTTTTTTTTCTTTTTATGTAGACTATGGGTTAGCAAACTCTTGTAATGACACGTTATTATTTGTGCTCATCATTAATGGCTATATTATATATCTCCTTATGTATATTGATGACATAATTATCATTAACAATGGCCAAGACATCATCTAATGCAATTTCTGATTTTCTTCAATGGCATTTCTAAATCAAGGATGTTAACCCTCTTTCTTTTTTCCTTAGTGAAAAAGTTGAACCTCACATGCAAGGATTCATCTTCTTCTAAAGACACTATATTCTTGACATCCTTAAGCAAGCTATGATGGCTAATGCCAAGCTCATTTCCATAGCCATGGCTACTTCTCACATCATATTTAATGGATTCAATGATTCACTATTTGATATGATCTATATTATGCCATGATTGAAAATTTTTAAAATCTTTTACTAATTCACCCCACTTTTGTATTTGATGTAAATAAATAATCTCAATTCATGTACTGCCTTATTGTCAATGATTGTATACTAGTGAAGCATCTTTCATATTACTTATGTGACACACTTAGTCATGATATCATGCTTTATAGCTGCTCTCTATCTATATCTCATGTTGATTGGTATAATAACATAGAAGTGAACTTCCTTATATAGAAGTTACAGCACATATCATCCATCTTTGTTGCAATATCAACTCCAAAAACTCTTAATAAAAAATCGAATGATTAATCATACCAATAAATCAAAATATCAGAAGACAGCCACTATAGCTTAAGTTACCTAGTTGAAATCCTTACTCCCTTAAAATCGTATTAATTCTAATAGCACTCTTGAAATCTACTACAATTGTATTGGAGCAATATATGCATATGCTAAATCAACATTCTACTATCACATGAAATATATTTCTCTTAATTCTCACTTCATTTGAAAAAAAAAAAAAAGGCATAACATGGCAAAATTGAGATTATTCTTGCTCCCATAGATGATTAGTTTATTTATGAGCCCACCAAACCATTATCATGAGCTTGATATTATTTTGGTTCCATTAACTCCATCTTGTAAAGGCATATTAAACAAACAATTTAACTTGCATTATTTTTGTACAACACACTTTACTTTATCACATAAATTAGGTATGTTTGGATCTATTTGAATCACTTCAATCAAGAAATTTGTCATTTTTAATGGACTTGACCAAATAAACTAATAGATGAGAAAAAAGTAAGAGACAAAGCGAATACTCCTTGGATTCCAATTCTCCATATATAGGAAGGTTGCAGTTTTGCAATTAGACAAATTTTTGGAGTTGCACGTGAAATTGCCCCTTTAATATTTGATTATTAGCGTTAAGAAAAATGTTTTAATGTCTAATTTAGAGCTTGGAAGAAATCTACATGGTTATTGAATGAATTATAAATAGCCCCAAATTTTATTTTAAATTATATTTTACCGATATAGATAAGTTAAAAAATTAAATAAAATCGTTAGAAAAATATATATATCTCTCTCTCTCTCTCTCTCTCTCTCTTCTCTCTCTCTGTTTTAGTTTTGGATTGTGTGTGTGTATAGAACTTAAAGCAACATAATGAGTATTTAAATTAATATGTTTGCATATTTAAAAGTAAATATATAAAATGAATTGAGTGTAATTGCCAAATAAAGAAATATTTATCAATAATCCACTATAAAAAAAAGTAATGTCTTCTTTCTTAAAAATATGATGATATAATAATCCACTACATAATCTATTTTGAGCTTGTTTGAAATTAATTCAAGAAAATTTTAATTGAAGGAATCCCATATTGAAATAAAATAAAACAATATTTATAATTTTTATTTTAAAATTATAAAAAAATGAAATAAAAAATGATGTAAATCAAAGTAATTAAAAAATTTTAAAATTGATATATCAAAAATATGTGATATTTTATCAATTTTTGTTCTTGTAAATTGCAGACATTACATCGATTACACTACTAATCAATTTACAACACATTACATTTCTAATTATATAAATTACTTTCTATTGCACAAATTTCTATTACCCTAAACCCTAAATCTTCTCATGCTAGATAATGGATTCAAATTTCTAGTTATCTAGCAACTTGCTATAGCATTGTATAATATAATTATACTATCTTTATTTTGAAGATCCTATTTTAGTAAATTTTCAAGTAATTAAACTCTTTTCACTGACTTCAACTTTTTTTCGAGTTTATTTTTTTCAACTTTAAAACTTTTTATGCACTCTTCCTTAATAATGAACCTAAAAATGTTTATGATAGTTCAAGTTCATTGATTTAATTAAAATATTTGATTAAAGTGTTCGACCATCATGAAGAAATATTCATATTCAATGATCATCTCAATAATTATATTTTTTATTCTACTATAATCATAAGGCATCAAAAGAAGTTAATTCAACAGAGAGTTTCAACATCTTTTTCTTAATAATATCTAGTTTATTAGAGCGATTCATATTAAACTACCAACTTCTAAGATGTGATACAATTTTCTTCAGATGTTACTTAGCGCAATAATTATATTTATATTCCACAAAAATTTTGTTAAAATGTTATCAAAACTTTGATATAAATCTTTGGTCCTTCTCCTTTATGAAAATGACTTCTCCCACACTTTGAATTGGAGTAGTTATATTATGAGATAAAGAGTAATTTCTTAATCCTAGGGCCTAAGTAGTAGCAAGTATAAAATTAGGTAAAGCAAAGCCAAGGTACATTAATGGTAATCCTCTCTCAAGTTTTACTTTTTTAGCAATGGCATATGGCCAACAATCATATAGTGTGACTATTGAGATAAGACATAAAAATGAAGAAACAATAAAAAATTAAAGTAAAAGGTGCTGACTATAAGTAAGCAAGTTCCAAAGTGGCTACTTGAAAGCTTTAAATAAAAAAAAATGGTTATTTCATGAAAAAATAATTAAAATCCTAAACTTATTTCATGAAAAAAAATCAAATGTATGAAATTAAAGATAATGCTTATAGAAGGAAGATGATGTACCTTCAAATCTAAGAAGTAATTGAAGAAAGATAATGCCCCTTAAATCTAGGAAGAAATTGAAGAATGAAGAAATTGGCACTAAATAGGCGTATGTCAAGCAAGGAAATGGAGGGTTGGTGGATGGGTTCTATGAAGAAAGTAAAAAAGAAAATGAATAAAAGGATGTGGGGTTAGATCCAATATTTTAGGTTTCCAATAATTATTTTTTTCAATAGAAATTCCCATCACTTTAATCTCAATCATTAAGTTCAATCAAGAAATTTACAAAATAAAAAATAAAAAAAATAGATTTTAATATTTAAAACTCAGCTCTCCCTAATTTTACAAATACTATTATAACATAGGCACTTGGCCAACCAAGAATGTCATTCAAAATACGGCTAAATTAAATTATATTTAATTTAATAATAAATTTTATTTAACATAAATATTCTACTCTAATTTCGAGCCCTATTGATTCAATTTATTCACAGCTCAAATTCAAATAAAAAATATATCTTTACATACATAGGTAGTTCATGATTCAAAATACTTATTTTATGAAAATCTTAATTTATGAAAATAAATAGAATCAAATCTTGAGTGATTTGTAATATTCAAGCTGAATTCACATTCCTAATTATTACAAGTCAAGAGTGAAGTCTAATCAATCAAAAAATTCAAATAAAATTGTTAATTTTGATATGAATTTGAGCAAATTTAATTATCCAATTCTATCAATTTATAAATGTTGTTAATTGTTTTAGCTCATATAGGCAGGTAATCCATTCAATTATCTTTATATATAATTTTTTTTAAAAGTAGCAATATTAATTATCATGTCTGCTAACAGGAAAAAAAGTCTTATTTAACGAAAAATTATTACGTGCAGATTGAGTTATACTCAGATTTTTACTGTATATTAGTGTACACAGTTCATGTAAATCAAAATTTTTTTTTATTTCTTTTAAAAATTTAAGAAATATTTTAAATACTTTACACCTATGTATATAGTGTATATCATTATACAGTAAAAAATTTACCGTCTATACTCTACACAAAATAATCTCTCTTTATTTGTACTTCTATAAAAAGTTTATACAATTTAAGAGAAATTTACACACAACTCTTATACATTTATATATCTAACACCTAAAATTTAATATTTACAAATATAGTACCTTTTCTATGCTTCAAGAAGTAAATTTTGCTTCAAAAAATTTAAAAACAATGCTATTTTTATTATAATAATAAAAATTTAAGTGCTATGTATATAAATATTTATGTTTATGTATTTTATATATATATATATAAGAATGATATGCTATGTATATAAATGTCTCAAAATTTTAATATTTAGTCCTTAAAAGTGTTCTTTTCGAGGAGGATGCGTGTGCAGTGAGGGGTGACCATATGCGTCTTGTCGTCGGTAATTTCTGGGAAAGTGCAAAGAAACGCAATATTTTTTTTTTTTTTTTATTTTTTATTTTGAGCGAATTTAATCAAAAACTCACACATATAATCTATGTATAAGGACTTAAATTCAATACTTCTTAGTTGAAAGACAAAGCTATCAATCACTAGGTTAAGGTGCCTTGCACGAAACATAATGTTTCAATTCAATGCAAATCTAACGGCACAACTTTAATGTTGTTTTATATTCATTTGAAGCGCATGGAAAAGGGTTTTTTTTTTTTTTTTTAAAAATTATAAACATACTACATCATTTTTATATATTTATATATTTAATATCTAAAAATTTATTTTTATATACCTAATATTTTTCTATACATAAAAATACATATTTCATTCTAAAAAAGTAAATGATAAAATATTTTTGATGTGATAGTAAATATTAAAATTTAACAATGGGATATATATATATATATATATATATATATAAATACATAAAAATTATATAGTATGTATGTAAAATGTATTTTTTTAATGTTCAAGTATTGTTTATAATTTCATTAAAATAAAAAATATTATATTTTATCAGTATAAGATAGAAAATCAATTTATGAGTTTTTTTTTGGAAATAAAATTAAGGGCATTGTCCAATATCATTTCAAAGGTGTAAAGTGGGTTACATGTATAGAGCCAGAATGGCCAAGAGAGAAAGAAACTGTAACAGGAAAATATAAGAAAATGACAAAAACTAAAACAAAGCAGATGTCATGAAAGACAAAGGAAAAAGAGGCAAACAAAATATGGACTCAAACTTAACAAAAACTGGAACGTCCCAGAAGATCAACTATTTCCATAAGCATTGACACTAGAGAGAGGGAAAGGACAACCACTGGTTACCTTCACTGCCATCCACACGAAGGAACAAAAGGGTCTATGCCTTGGTTGCAGGGAAGGTCATCCAGACCGGGGCCAAATCCTTGATCGAGCTCAATCAGTTAAAACACGCATCTAGTAGGTCATCATCATCCATTTTGCCTCCAAAAATTTATCAAAACGAAAAAACAAAGACGTGAGAAGCAGCGAAAAGAAAAGGTGTTAAGGGATCTCAGAAACTTTCCAGAACATCAGCAGGCTAGTAACTTGGGAAGGCCAAGAATCTTTAAATTCCCATCTGTCAATTTTGTGAGCGACCCCACGTTGAATTAAAGTAGCAAGTGAGGAGGAAGGAGAGTGGCCAGAAGAGAAAAAATGGCAGTCACGCTCTCTCCAAATAGTGTAGATAGAAGTAGATATGATTAAGAGATGAAGCCTTTTAATCACATTATGAATAGAGGGAAACTCATTAATGAGCATCTGCTGCAGGTTGAATTGTATAAGGTAATAACTTCCATTTGGGAGGATGGATCTAAGAAGATCCATAGAGAAGGGGCACTTGAAAAAGAGGTGAGCATGTGATTCAAGGGATATGTGACAAAAGCAGCAGGTTGGAGTGGAGCCCAGACCTATTTTGGACAAGATGTCTAAAGTTTTAAGGCCACCAATATACGCCATCCAACAATAAAGAGCAAGATTAATTGCATGGTCTTTAAACCATATCTCTTTATGCTAGTCCAAGGTAGGATAAGACTCAAAAATTTCCTTCTTGAAATCCAAGCTAGAAGGATTTTTGCTGTTACACCAAGAGATCCAATCCTTCTTGAAATCCTAGAAACTAAAGCGAGGCCAAGGTATTTGATAAGGAGGGATCCCAGCTTGATGTTGAGAATATCACAAAGAGCATCCACCCTCCTAGTGGCTTTAGAGAAACAAATCACATACTTCTCAGAGTTTACTTCCAACCCCATATAATCCTTTAAGATAGTTAGGCTAGTCCTGAGAGAGTCTAAAGTTGAATTTTTAGATTCCTCCATTACTAGCAGGTCATCCGCAAAAAGGAGGTGAGAGATTTTACACTGCACAGAAGAGAAAGGATTGTATCTGAAGAGATTGACTTCTCTTTCCAGAAGGCAGGAAAATATATTCATAATAATGGTGAAAAGGAAGGGGGGCAAGGGGCATCCCTAACGTAAGCCATTTGAAGAGGAGAATAACCCCTTAATTTCCCCATTTAGGACTATAGAAAAGGGTACATTTAGAATGCAAGCCGCAATCCATTTTATGAATCGAGAACAAAATCCCTTAAGAGCCAGCCTATGCAGAATAGCCTCTATATTCACCAAATCAAATGCCTTCTTGAGGTCAAATTTTGCCAGGAAGCAACATCGATTATTATCAGAGGAAAAATCATACACAATTTCATAAGCCATAGCCAAGTTATTTGCGATATCCCTTCCTTTAAAATGAAAGTTGATTGAGCTGGGTGAATGAGATTTGGGAGAGTCTTCTTGATTCGGCTAGCCAACACTTTAGCAAGCACCTTGTAGAATGTATTATAGAGGGAGATGGGCCAATAATTAGATAAGGAATTTGAATGTTTTACCTTGGGAACAAGGGTAATCAAACTGTGCTTGAATAGATTAGGGAGATTTTGGGTCTTAAAAAAATGTTGAGCTGCAAGAAGAAACTATGTCCCGGTCACATCCCAAGTAGAAGTGAAGAATTTAGAGTTGAAACCGTCAGGCCCAAGAGACTTGTTCTCATTGATACTGTAGAGAGCAAAAATTATTTCTTGATCACAGACATCCCCTGCTAACTCAGACGCCAAACTAGGAGAGTGGTGATCACCAACTGGAATGTCGTGCTGAGGAAGTGTGGAGTTATTGCCGTAATTAAAGGGGGAAGAATAGTAACTGCAGATTGTCTCAGCAATAGAATAAGGATTCACAATTATCCCATTTTTAGTCTGCAACTCCCTAATCAAATTAGAGTTCTTTGTTTTCATTATAGAGCTATAGAGGAATTTTAAGTCATCATCAGAATGAATAAGACAATGAGCCTTAGCTCACTGTTTAACTCAAAGGATTTCTTTAAGGACCAATTCAGAGTATCTAGCATTTATTTCTTTAGCATCAAGAACAAGTAGTGGATTATTAGGTTCCCTATCTATCTTTTATATAATATCCTCTTGGTCCTTCCTAAGTTGGTCCACCTACTGCTTGATAGGTAAGGAGTCCCAACGCTTATGTTTGAAGGCAGCCTTAACTAGATTCAACATCTTAGAGAAGACAAAGAGAGGGTCACCTCTAATGTAATAGTGCCAAGATTTTGCAGTGATATTCAGATAGTCAGGAGACATCACCCAGTGATTCCGGAACATAAAACGGTTAGAGAATTTGAGGAATTGTTTAGAATCATAATGGTTGGGGAGTGGTCAGATGTATGGGGAGGGGGAACTCTGTAAAAGGAGTTTGGAAAAAGTTCAAGCCATAAAGGATTACACAACACTCGATCCATCTTAGAGAAGATAGGATTAGAGAGTTGTTGATTGAACCAAGTAAAGTAGAGTCTAGTGCTAGAAAGTTCTAGTAGTTCACAGTCATTGATACACTCCTAGAAAGCCAGAAAGTTATTTGGGGAGAGGTGTTTCCACCTCTTTTTTCTTTACTGGATAAAATACAATTGGAATCCCCCATTAGGATCCAGGGATCATGTAGGGAGCTCACAATCTCCCTTAAAGAGTTCCAAAGGGGCTGTCTATTATGGGAGCTATTCTCAACATAGATATAAGTTAAGAAGAAGGGCTTGACGCCATTGATTGAAACCATACCATGAATGAGTTGAGGAGTCAGTACTAGAGAAGAAAAAGAAATATGATTTGAATTCCATTTGATCCAGATACGACCCCCAAAAGCACAATTGAAGTTAGAGATGCTTCTCTCAGCAGGAAAGAGTTTGAGCTTATGAAAAAAAGGAAGAGAGTCATCAGGGGTGGAGTTGATCTTAGTCTTAAGAAGATAAAATAAATCAAGTTTGAAGTCCTTAATGATCCTCAGACAGTCGAGTTTTCTGCTGTCCGCCATATGACCCCGGACATTCCAGCATAAGCGGGCTTCTTGCCCTTATCTTGTTACCATTTTGAGCTGTAGGGGATTGATTGGATGAAGACTTGGAATTTCCTCCATCCTGAAGGAATTTTCCTGGGGTATTAGGAATCTTGTCTAGAGCTTTCTAGTTATTGAGTTTGGAGGGGGAGACAGCAGTTGATCGACTGATGAATCCAGTGGTAATAGAACTAGTAATTAATTCTTCATGATCCGAAGAACTAGAAGGATCAGGATCATGATCTAGTTGCTCCTCTAGAGTACATGATAGAATGGGTGGATGATTGAGATCTGTAATCACAGCCGATGAAGAGGGAAGCTCCCCTTTATCAAGTGTTATTAGATTTGGTTCCTCAGCAGCAAAGGAAGGGCCGCCAGCCCAAAGGGAAGGAGATGATTGTTGTGATGAGTTTGGACCCTTGACTGGAGGGCGGCTTCGGCTTCGTCCACGCGTCTGCACATGAGGGGTTGGATTGTGGGGGCTGGATTTGTCATCGTGCTAAAAGGTTTGACATTTAGAATAGACCGAAGGCTTCCAATCATACACAATTTCCTATTGAAATTTCAAGCCATTAAGATTGATAGGGATGGAGTCCAGTAGAGGGGAGGATGTATTAATCTGAACACAAATACGGGCAACGGTGATTCTGGCCTTAGACGTCGTGAGGTTATCAACAACCAACGGAACACCAATCTTATTAGTAACCCTTGAAAATCTCGATTCATTCCATCAACAGAGAGGAGAATTTGGGAGCTTAATCCATAGAGGAAGCTTAGAAATTTGTTCCTTCGTTGGCATGAAATTCTACATCCATTTTTGGAAAATAAAGGGTCCTCTGTTTAGGAAACATGGATCATTATCCCATACAAGGCTATAATCCTCTTGACAGGTAAATTTGAATAAAAAGAAATCCCCTTCCAAAGTGAGAAGATCAAGGTTACCTTTGAACTACCACTTCTTTTTAATTATTGCTAGAAGAGAGCCATAATAGGGACGCTTCTCTATAGCATGACCGATTAAGGAGAGATTCCACTCTCTCTGACCATCAACTAGATCCTCCTCTAAGAGCGAAACTTATGTGGAATCTGAGGGATGTAGGAAAGGGATAGAGACTTACTCTTCTCGTTTTGGGCCAAGAAAAGCTCTTCCCAATTACACGAACAGTAAGGACCATAATGAGTGGCACCCACAGTCGAGGCTGGGAAAGAGGAGGACAGATGGGGGAAATGGGAGTTATAGGACTGCTTACCTGCTAGAGTAGCCATACCATCTCAGATGGGGGAAAAGGGAGGATTGTCCTCTGGCTTACAGCCGGAGGCCAAAGAGGAAATCAAAGGTGAAAGGGCAAACGAGCCGGGGGAGAAGGAGGAAGGTTGGAGAGGGGGAGAAGGAGGGGAGGAAAACGGGAACGTCTTGACGCATTGGAGAACCCTAGCCGCATGCGCCCTAGTCTTCTCTCTCGATTTATGAGTTGATGTAATTCATGTATTAAAATAAACATAAAAAAGGGCTTAGAATATTCAAAAACATAAGGAAAAAATATTTGCCTATGACAATATTTGAAGCGGTAATTAATATTTAGATGTTGGATCAAAGTGATTTAATTTAGAGCATGTTCGACTTAAATCAGCTGATTCAGCTTGAATTAGTACATTTTGAGCTAACTCTGTTCTATCTGTTCTAATTTGAACTTAGCTTAGTCAAAATCAATTTTTAAAATATTTAATATACATATATATAAATTTATGACACACACACACACTATCTCTCTCTCTTTATATATATATATATATATTCATTATTTGACTTTTTCTTTGGGATGTTGAGCCTTAATGACAAACTAAACACATGCACCCCTCCCGAACGCGCACCGCCACAATTGGAGCGAAGCTCCCAACCGACGGGACCTACAGTCCGACGCCATCATTTGACTCTTCATTGTGAGGCTTCTTGACCTCCTCGAATTTTGCACTATATTTTGGTGATGAAGATGATGAATAATAGATTGGATGTGTTAATGGATAATATTTTATGTTGTTGTTATGATAGAATTATTTCTGCTGCTAAGCTCATTATATCTAAGCCCCCATTTTATTAAATGTCGAAGTAGTATAAGTTAAAAATAACTTTAGTTCTCATTTAGATTACTAATTATAATGTTAGATTATTACTTTTATTTTTATGTCAATAATTGTAATTACATGCTCACATGATAAGTTGTTTTTTATTATTATAATGCTATATATTAGTGGGAGGGCTATATGAACCAAATACTATTTATAATATTATTTTTTTATTATAATGTTAAGTTTAGATAATTAGGTGCCTATTTTGGATATTTAATCTTCATTATAATTTATATGGCACTAAAAATTCCACTAGTCGAAGCACGAATCTTGATGTCGAAAGTAATCCGATCCTAAGTCGAAGCTAGCCCATATCAAGCACTTAAATTATCATTGAAAATATTGAGATATCAATTGAATCCCTAAATAGTTCCTAAATATGGAGTGTTTATGATCAAATCGAGCGTCTTGACGAGCCGGATCTAACAAACCCAAGATCTTTTGATTCTGACTTCATTTGTGTATTTAAATATTTAAAATACATTAGATGATTAAATGAATCAATTCGAGCCGTCCGATGGTGTAGTTTGGATTTTGCACGTATTTACAGAAACATCATTCCTCTAATTTATAAATAGCCCCTCATTCTTCATATGAGGGGGGCCCAAGCTAAAGAGAAGAGAGAGCTATAAGGCTTGAAGATCCTTCATAATCTTCCGGTCGATAGTCGTGACCACCGCCGGTCATAGCCAACCACTCGCTATACGCCGGCCGCATCATCGACCACCGCTGGTCCTTGTTGACCACGCCGCCGGTCTTCACTGACCACTATTCGGTCTTTCGCTGACCAGCGGTAGGTCATCGCCGCGACCAGATCGCATGAACCACCACCCGATCATGCGTCGCCACCACCATCGTTGTCATTGACCACCGCCATCGGTCCGACCGACTCATCATATCGCCCACCGCCATATCGCCATTGGCCGACCATTTGTTCACCATCGCCGACTGCCACCAACAACTATTACAACCCAACTACCGATGCATAGCTGTTGTTACATAATTCTGGAATTCTCATTGCCAAGCTTTCTCACATACAATTTTGTAATTCCGTTATAATGAAAACTTAAACTTTGTATTCCAAAGTAGATATATAGCAGAAACGTTTTACTGGGCTAGGCCCCGTGGTTTTTTCCCCTTTTTTTTTGGGGTTTTTCACATAAAAATCCTGGAGTTTCTTGTTCACTCTTCAAATATCTGTGTGTGTGTTGATTTCACAAAGGCTAAGGCACAAGCTTTTATTCTACCGTAACTGGTTTTCTAGCATGCAACAGTTTGGCACCATCTGTGTGAATCAAACCCCACAATCATAATCTTTGTGAACACGCATTATATGGCAATACTGTACAATGAGCCTCTTGCTCCAACTCTCATTACTCCTGAAAACAATCCTTGAACCAAGGATGCCAAGCTTCTGCCTCACTTCCCCCTGATAGAGGCATGACCCTATCAGTGAAGGTGCAACAGGAACCTCTCAAGAAGATCGTGTTTGCCGAATGAAAGAGTCTCAAAATGAGATAATTTGACTTTTATGAGAAACACGATAGCCAGCAAAAGCATCTCCCTCAATATCGATCGTTAGCTAGGGGAGGTCAAAATATTAATACGGGGCCTTCTCGTCATCATGCTGAAGTTCATCCGCTTTCAGACAGTGATGCTGAGCTCCTTGACACTGCTAGTTCTACTCATCCATCACTTGCAGCTCAACTAATTGCTAACCCACCAATTATTGTCGATAGCTTGGCACGTTCTCATTCTGTTGATTCCATCCGTCATGTTATACATGCAGAATTACACCGCTTAGTGTGAGAAGAATTCTACTTTGAAGATGAAAATCACCTTCCCTCTCATCACGGCTATCAGGAGTCTTCACCTTTGGCTGAAGCTATTCTTCAAAATCCTATTCCTGTAGGTTTCAACCATCCGAGCATAGACCCCTATGATGGGGCAACTGACCCATATGAACACATCGGCCATTACAGAATCATCATGCATATCCAACGAGCTCCTGACACACTGCTTTATCAGGTCTTTCTAGTCACCCTCAAGGGTCAGGCTCGCACTTGGTTCTACTCCCTTCCAAGGAGATCCATCCATACCTTTGACAAACTCGCTAAGATTTTTTAGAATAGTTCATTACAAACCGTAAGATTATTAAAGATTCCTCTCATCTCTTAGGCATTCATCAAAATGAGGGTGAATCACTTAAGGAGTACTTCCAGAGATTCTCCTTAAAAGCTCACCAAATACCTGGAGTAGACCTTGAATTATTAAGAGGAGTTTTCCTTGGAGGGCTCCGTCCTGGGCCTTTCTACTCGTCACTAATGTGAGATATGATCCGCTCATATGTCGACTTGGTTCATTGTGTGGAAGCATAAATTTCTGCTGATGAGAGTGCCCTAGGGAACACAGATCGACAATCCCATCAAAAGAAGCAACAAGGAAGTATTGATCTCCCTCCATGGCCCTCACATCAACGACGTAAACCATGACCAAAAAAGGAATACACAGCACTGAGCAAATCTCGTGTTAACATCTTGATGACCATTCAAGATGAAGAGACCATTAAGTGGCCACATCTACTGAGACCAAATTCAGGAAATCATGAGCAATATTATCACTTACATCGAAGTCATGGACATACTACTAAGGCATGTAAACAACTCAAAGAAGAGATCGAGAGGCTCATTCAATAAGGATATCTACGTCAATTTGTGCAAAATCAATCAACTCAAGCAAACATAATTTCAACTAGGGGTAACTAGGACAATCATCATAGAAACAACAAAATAGTCATCAGATAGTTGAAGAAATTGAAACAATCACCAGAGGATCACTACTATCTAATCAAGTCCTCATTGCCACCTCCGAAGAGCCAGAGTTAAAGAAATCTCGTATTGATCATTCCATCACTTTTAATGACTCGGACATAGAAGGAGTCCAAGTTCTGCATCAAGATTCACTTATCATCAATGAGGAGATCGGTGACCAATGTTATAATATTAAGAGAATTTTGATTGATAACGGGAGTTCTGTCGATATTTTATTTTACTTCATATTTCTTAGCATGTGCCTAGTTAGGGAAAAGCTCCAACCCACTGCATGACCATTATATGGGTTTGATAATCGCCTTATGCGAGTGGAGGGGCCAATCACCCTTCCTATTATCCCCAGAGAATTTTCTCGACAAGTGGCTCATTTAATTCAATTCATGGTGGTCAAGTCAGATTCAACATACAACGCTATCTTCGGAAGGCCCCTCCAATCAATCTTTAGTGCCGTTACTTCGGTATTCATCTTAAGATGAAATTTCCAACCCCCGTTGGGGTTGAAGGTGCTTGGAAAATCAATAAATAGCACAATCATGTTACCTCGGACAAGCTCAACAATGCCCTTTGGTGACCTTCAACATCAAGAATTTTAATTTTTGAGATAAAAAAGTACCCCTAAGGGCTTCGCCTGTAGAAGACTTGCTCCCTATTTTATTATGAGATGACCAACTTTTATGAGTAGTGCAAGTCAGATCTCTGCTCTTAGACGAACAAAGGGTAAAATGCATAGACTTCTTGTGTAAAAATCAAGACATCTTTGCCTGGAGTCCGACAGATATGCCTAGGGTTGACCTTAATGTGATCATGCACTCCCTCAAGATTGATCCAACATTCAAATCAGTCATCCAAAAGAAGCAGAGTTTTGCACCTGATCACCTCCAAGCTATTGAACAAGAAGTTAGCAAGCTTTTAGAATCGGAATTTATATGAGAAGTATATTACCTTACATGGCTAGCAAATGTTGTCATGGTTAAGAAAGAAAATGGAACTTAGAGAATGTGTATTGATTACACTGATCTCAACAAAGCTTACCGAAAGATAGTTTTTCCCTCCCTCGAATTGATCAATTGGTTGATGTTACGTCTGGGCATCAAATGCTTAGTTTTTTAGATTCTTACTCAGGTTACAGCCAAATAAAAATGAACCCGATGAATGAAGAAGCCACATCTTTTCAAACATATAAATGTTTATATTATTACCAAGTTATGCCATTCGGGTAAAAAATTGCTAGTGCTACCTATCAACATATTATGAATAAGATTTTTAAAGACCTCTTAGGCCACACAATGGAGGTATATAAGGATGACATGTTAGTAAAAAGCTTGGAAGAATCATAATATATTTCTGACTTAAAAATATTCTTTAACCTTCTTCGATGTTATAACATGCGACTCAACCTAACCAAGTGTGCTTTTGGGGTTACATCGGGAAAATTTCTTGGGTTCATGGTCACCCATCGCGAGATTGAAGCTAATCTCGAGAAAATCATAGCGCTAAGAGATATGGCTCCTTCAAAGAATATTAAGGAAGTTCAATGCTTGAATGGATGAATTGCTATCTTATCCTATTTCTTAGCCCGTTCTAGAGATAAAAACTTGTCATTCTTCAAAATATTAAAGAGAGCTAAAAATAATAATTTTCAGTGGACTGAAGAATGTCGAGCTATTTTTGAGCAACTAAGAGAATATTTAACATCTACACCCTTACTATCCAAGCCTATCCAAGGAGAGATATTATACTTATATCTCGCTGTCTCTTCCCACGCAATAAGCTCAACTTTAGTGTGAGAGATTAATGCAATACAAAGACTAATTTACTGTGTTAGAAAAATTCTTCTGATATAGAAAGTCATTATCCACTAGCAGATAAGATGGCTTTGGCTTTAGTTTTCTCATCGCAAAAATTGCATCCATACTTCCAAGCTCATACCATCGGTGTTTATACCCATTTACCGTTGAGGGCCATACTATAGAAATAAGAGGCATCTGGAAGGTTAATCAAATGGTCCATAGAATTTGGAGAGTTTGATATTCATTTTCTACCTAGGTCAGACATAAAGTCTCAAGTATGCCCAGAGTTTATAGTTGAGTGCACTATCCCTACTCCAAATGAGTTATCTATTACACCCTTTTCATCTCCTCAAAGGACCCTCTATGTTGGTGGAGCTTCATGAAATGCTAGTGCTGGAGCAGAAATATTACTTATTTTCCCATAATAGGATACCTTAGAGTATGAACTTCGCCTAAAATTCTCTACAACTAATAATATGGCATGATATAAGGCTCTCATCGTAGGGTTAAGACTTTCCATCGATTGTGAAGCTCAAAACTTAATGATCCACATTGACTCTCAGCTTGTCGCCTCCTAGGTTGAGGGAGACTTTAATGCTCATAATCCCAGCTAGCACAATACCTAAGTTTGGTGATGTCACTTATTACCCATATTAAGACACATCAAATCATTCATGTACTTCGAGAGAAGAACACTCGAGTTGATGCTCTCGCTAAGCTCGCTACATCCACTATTAGAGATCTATTTAAGAGAAGGTGGGTTGAGAAAATATATTTTCATAGTATCCAAGGGTCATGGGTAATACAAGTAATTAATGAGATGAAGGAACCTTCGTGGATGGACCCCATCCTATCCTTCCTATAAGAGGGGACCCTTCCTGAAGACCTAACTGCTATAACTCATCTCCGAAGACATGCTGCAAACTTTATTATTATCGGAGGTGAACTATATAAACAAGCTTTTTCTGGGCCATACCTTAAAATGTCTCTCACTATTAGAGGTTGATTACGCATTAAGAGAGGTTTACTCTAGGATATCTGAAGAACACCTAGGAGGAAGGGCGCTAGCCCTTAAAATTATGAGGCAATGGTTCTATTAACCTACGATGAGGCAAGCCACCTTGGATTTCAGAAAAAAAATGTTTGAGTTGTCAGTTGTACTCTAATCTCTCTCATACACCACATACAAAGCTCTCATCCTTTTAAAGCCCATGGCCTTTTGCTCGATGGAGAATTGATATCATGGGACCTTTTCCAGTAGCGTCAGGGCAAAAAAAAGTTTATCATTTTAGCTATCGACTACTTCACTAAATGGGTGAAGGCTAGACCACTTGCTAAAATCACAGAGGTAAATGCTAAATAATTTGTTTGAAAAAATATAATATGTCGATTTAATCTTCTTGCAAAGATCATCACTGACAATGGAACTCGATTTACTGGAAAATTTTTTACAATTTTTTGTAAATATCTTCACATTCAGTTGCTACATACGGCTGTAGCCCATCCTCAAACTAATGGATAGACTGAAGCTACCAACAGGACTATACTCAAAGGATTAAAAATGCACTTCGAGAAGGCTGGGGGACAATGGGTTGAAGAGCTCTCTAATGTTCTTTAGGCTTACCACACTACATCGCAAACTATGATTGGTGAGACACCATATAATTTGTGTTTCGGCATAGAAGCTATTATACCAGTAGATATCAGGATTCCAAGTCCAAGAGTTCAATCATTCAATTATAATAATAATGAAGAAAAACTCTGACAGAACTTGGACCTACTCCCCGAAACTCGTGACATTGCCCTACTTCGAACTGCTTCCTACCACCAAAAAATAGCTCATCACTTCAACAGAAGAGTGAAACCCCATCCCATCTCTATCAGTGGCTTGGTCTTATGAAGTTTTGAAGTTGCTGGCAAAGGCTCTCAGCGTAATAAGCTCTCACCTCTTTGGGATGACCCTTATGTGATTACATCTATGGTCAAGCCAGGAACATTTAAGCTCAAGGATCTAGAGGAAAAAATCTTGCCTCGAACTTGGAACACAGAGAATCTCCGAAAGTATTATCAATGATTCCTATTGCATAAATATTACAACTTTTATTTTGTCTCATTTGTCATTTCCTCTTCAACTCATATCTTTGTTAAGTTATCTTATGATAATATCATATCACCGATTTTATCAAAGTAATGAGTTTATGACTTTTCCTTTCAAGCTTGTTTCATATAAATAATCCTCTTCATTTAATCCTCCCACTTGAAGAATGCATAACTCACGTTGTGTCTCAGTTGGGGCATGATCAATCCTAAGGGGATTTGATCGGACCTCTTCCATACAGGTAAGAAGTCAAGTAACACTTTGACTAATATCTAGGATAGGTCAAAAAGTCTTTGATGGACATTCTATGGCCTCTTCCATACATGTAAGAAGTCAAGTAACACTTTGACTAATACCTAGGATAGGTCAAAAAGTTCTTGATAGACATTCCATGGCCTCTTCCATACATGTAAGAAGTCAAGTAACACTTTGACTAATGCCTAGGATAGGTCAAAAAGTCATTGATGGACATTCCATGGCCTCTTCCATATAGGTAAGACATCAAATAATATTTTGACTAATACCTAAGATAGGTCAAAGAGTCCTTGGTGGACTTTCCACAATATCTTCCGTACAGGTTAGTGTCGTCGAATAATATTCCAGCCAATCACCTCAGATAAGAAAAAAAGAGAGAGCAAATCACCCAAAATTTTTAATTTACTAATGTCATTGATAGCTCTAATATGATGATATAAGAAAGAATTAAAATTCTAAATAAAAAATATACATATATAAAAGAAAAAGAAATGCATCCTTAAGTGATACTACATCATATCAACATCCTCCTCACCACTGAAAGATGCTCCCTTAAACTCACTTTCAACCCCTTGATCTCCTAAATCTAGCGAAGGGTCTTCAGATACTTGACTACGAGACAAATTCTCAATATTAGCCTCAGTATTGCGATGTACTAAGCGAATTCCTTTTAGGAATCCTCAGATGAAGCTTTCCTCTAAACATTGGCGCTCCAAGTTCTTCACTTCAACATCAAGAATATGATTACGACCTTCTTGGATATGATCATCGATAACATCGTGATAAGTAAGAGATTTCTTAAAGTCTTCCACTACCTTCAAGGATATGATATTTTCTTCCGCTTCTGACATAATAAGCTCCTTCTCAAAAAGACGATCCTGTATTGCTTTCTTCTTCAGTTCAAGAGATTTCTTCTTCACTGCAAATGCCTTGAGTCTTTCTCTTTTTGGTGAGTCTCTGCCCTCACCTTAATCAGCTCATCACGAGTACGCTCCTCCTCCTGATGCTGGAGAGAAAGAGAAGTTGACATGTTTGCTAGCTCAGTTCTACACCTGGTTAGCTTATCCTCTAGAGTTGCCACTTCTTTGGCCTTAACACTCATCTTTCGCTCGTACTCACCTTGCAAGTATTTTACCTTCACAAATTCAGTATTACACTTATCTAGAGCGATACCCAAATGAGTCATAAGCCCTAATGTTTGGGTTACTTACAATCAAAAAATCATAAATATTATATGAAGAAAAAAGGAAAGAAGAAAAGAAAGAGAAATAGAAGATAACGTACTAATTTGTCTGCTCATTGACGTCCAATGCATATGTGCTTTAATACATCTTCAGGAATATGCGACTTTGAGAGAAGATTCCCTCTATTATGAGTTAAGATAGCTAAACTCTTGGAGGCTAACTAGGGGAGAACATCTTCTCCGCAAATATTTGACATGGTCACTTCTGCACATGTCTTCTTTTTCTTTAGAAATGAAGCATTATTATCACCATGATTTTGTAGCAGGCTTCTTGAAAGAGTCCTGTGAATATGAGGAGACCTTTAATTACCTTTTCTTGATCTCTTCAGTGGAAGAGTATGAGATCTCTCTGCCTGAATGGAAAGGCTAACCTTGAACATTCTATCCTTAATTATATACATATCAATATGATGTAACTCATGCTGCAAGTTTCCTACATCAGGAATATTAAGAGTTGTTAGGATTTCATTCTCTTATCTGAAAGGTCATTCAATCTTCCCCATCTCTTAGGGAGGCCACACTCATTTTTCATAAAAAAGAACTCATTAGACCAACTTTTAGATGGATCCAGTGATGAAAATTCTATCCAATTCTTTATACCTCGATATGAAATAGGTCCCTAAGCATCACATGTGAACCTACACATTCTGCATTAGTACTTGATGTTCAAAGTCATACCACACTCTCTAAAGAAGGCAGTCAAACCAATGATGATCACTAAAGCTCGAAATGAAATTTGTGATGAAGCTAAATCGCATATTTTAAAAATCTCAATCAATTTAGGAGCCAAAGAGAATTGCAGTCCCTCACAAAGAATCATCTCAGAAATAGTAAAGTATCCTTGTGGAGGAGAATGTGCCCGATCAGACTTTTTGGAAATAAGAGCCACCTTCTCATTTGGGAAATGAAATTTCCTATGGAGCACCATTAAACTGTCAGCTGTGATAGTAGATGATATATCATTTGTTGCTATCACGCTATTGATTTACTTCTGGCCATCATATTGTGAAAATACATAATAAATATGAAACAAAAAAGGAGAGAAAGACAAAAGTCTGAGAACTGTGTGAAGCAACTCACTCACCCTAATATTTGGGCATATCCTTTCCTGACTTTGTTGCTTACGGACAATTTTAAAAAAAAATTTCATCTACGATCTGATGAAAAATATATGCATGCATATGAGACCACAAAAAAAAGCTATTTCTCTTTAATGATACTATGAAATTATCTGCCAGATTTTTTGAGTTTTTTAAGGGATGGTTCCTAATTGACGCTTCCCTGCCACCTTGGCAGTTGTCAATTGCTGAACCATCCATTAGAGTTTCAAGAAATATAATTTTCTACAAGAAAAAGTAGAAAATATGGGCCTTGATCGCCTCCAAACCCAGTCGGTCCGACAAGGACAGTTGACACCTCTCTCAAGGGAAAATCGGAGCCTCGCCATATGAACTATAGGCCTTGATTTCCTCCAAACTTGGTCGGTCTGACAAGGATAGTTGACACCTCTCTTGAGGGAAAATCGGAGCCTTACCGTATGAACTACGGGCCTTGATCGCCTCCAAACCCGGTCGGTCCGACAAGGACAGTTGATGCCTCTCTCTCTCTCTCGAGAAAATCAGAGCCTCACCGTATGAACTACGGGCCTTGATCACCTTTAAACCCGGTCGGTCCGACGATGACAGTTGATGCCTCTCTCAAGGGAAATCCGGAGCCTCACCGTATGAACTACGGGTCTTGATCAGCAAAGCAAATGACCTTCTTTTCAGAAGAAGGTCGGAGCTTCACCGACAAAAGAAAAAAAAATTTATTACCCTTAGCCCCTGAACTTCTGCTGGATAATTTCTCATCCAACATAGAAGAACACTAGGGCATATGGGAGAAAATTGTGTCTCCTTAGTTGACCCCAAGGGGGGCTTTATAGATCCACTATAGGGGCATAAAGAGAATAAATTAAAAAAATTGAAGAAAAGCGAAAAAATTGAAATGCTCATCGACGCTTGAGCACCGTGCCCTATAGCAGACGCCCGCGATCATAGTATTGTGCCCCCATGAAGATCTATTCTCTCAAACTATATGTAATGCAAAGGTTAATGAACTAGCAAATTTTATTGAAGAATTTATTATTTTCAATTATTTGACATATATTTTTGGATGATAGAGATAATGTCATCCAAAAATAAGGGAGCAACTGATATGACACTGAAAATTCTACTAGTCAAAGTGTGAATCTTGATGTCAAAAGTAATCCGATCTTAAGTCGAAGCTAGCCTAGATCAAGCACTTAAAATATCATTGAAAACTTTGGGATATCAGTTGATTCCCTAAATAATTCCTAAATATGGAGTGTTTATGATCAAATTGAGCATCTTGACAAGCCAGCTCTCTTAATTTTGACTTCATTTGAGCATTTAAATACTTAAAATACATCAAACGATTAAAGGAATCATTTCAAGCTGTCCGATGGAGTGATTTAAATTTTGCACGTATTTATGTCATTCCTCTAATCTATAAATAGCTCGATTCTTCACATGATGGAGGGCAAGCTAGAAGAGAGAACTCTAAGACTTGAAGATCCAAGCATGTGCCACCTAACGGTCATCGACCACCGCCATATTATCACCGACCACCGCAGTCATCGCCAACACCACCATCAAGCATCATACTACCACCCGGTCCTCACCAACCATCGCTGCCAACCACCACTAGCCGCCATTGTCGGCCACCACCGCCGGTCCTCACCGTGGTCACCGCATCAACCACCGCTATTCATCACGCGACCACTGCTGCCGCCACGGCCATACCACCATTGATCATCATCGTCCACCGCCAGCCACTACCACTGCCATGCCACGACCACCGCCGGTATCACCACTGCCCATCGACCATTGCGTTTCACCATCACATCCACCAACAAGTAAAGCCCAACTACTATCAGATGTATTATTACCGATTCGGATTCCCATTGTCAGGCTTTTTCACATACAATTTTATAATTCCGTTATTAGGAAAACTTAAACTTTGTAGTCCGAAGTAGATATATAGGTGAAAATTTTAACTAGGCTTGGCCCTGTGATTTTTCCCCCTCTTTCTGGAGTTTTTTCACATAAAAATTCTGAAGTTTCTTGTTCACTCTTCAAATATCTATGTGTGTGGTAGATTTCACAACAAGTCTAACGTGTATACATTTATTATACCGTAACTGGTTTTCTAGCACGCAATAATAATATATATTCAGAAGAATTAGTCCAATAGTTTACTATGCAGATTTATGGGATAAGCCATTCAAACTTACATCAGGCTTAAGTGAATGATTTCATATTGTGTAGGTTTACTATAGATGTTATATATTTGTTGAGAGGTTTTATGAAAAAGTATAGAAAGAATAAGGAGAATCTACATATGATATTTATTGATTTAGAGAAAACATATGATAAAGTTTCAAGTGAAGTGTTCTAAAAAAAGTGGTTAATATTACTTATATTGAAATCATTAAGGATATATATACTAGACATGTTACTTTATACAAACGCAAGAAAGATTGACCAAGTATTTTCTTATTTCAGTTGGACTACATCAAAGATCAGCTTTAAGCCTATATCTTTTTGCTTTAATTATAGATGTTCTAACTAGCATTTTTAGGAGGATGAACCTTAGTGTATGATTTTTGTTGATGATATTCTTCTTGTTGATAAGACTAGAGAGATAGTTCAAGAGAAACTTGAACCTTAGAGTCTAAAGGCTTTTGTTTGAGTAGATAAAAAATTGAATATATTGAGTGTAATATTAGTAGTAGAAGATCTAGTGGTGGGGTTGTGATATTGGGTGATCAAGTTATTAAAAAGAGTGAATATTTTAGATATCTTGATTTTGTTGTTCAAGTGATGGTGAAATAGATGGGATGTTATTAGTAGAATTCAAGTTAGATGGTTGAAGTGGAAGAAAGCATCCAGCCTATTGTGTGATATAAAAGTATCGCTTAGATTTAAGGGAAAATCTTATAAGATGGTGGCCAGACCTACAATGATTTATAACATAGAATATTGACCAATAAAAGTGAAGCATAAAATTAAATTAAGTGTTGCAAAGGTGAGGATGCTCAATTAGATGAGTAGCTTTTCTCTTAGAGACAAAATGTGAAATGAATATAAAAGTGAAAAGGTAGGAGTAGCTCTAGTGGTAGATTAAGATTAGAGAGAGTCACCTTAGATGGCTTAATCACATAAAACATTGATCATATGATAACTCAGTTAAGAAGAGTAGATGTATTTGATTCGACCTATGTTTATTTTATTAAAATTAAATGAGAATTTAACACTTAATATTTAATAGAACATAATGGAGAAGATAGATTCATGTAGCCAATCCCACATGGTGGGTTAAAGGTTTAATGTTGTTGTTGTTGTAATTTTGAGAATAAAATTAAAAGAGATGCTCTTATTCATAACTTAGGTGCAAGGTAGAATACTCTTTGAAGGAAGTGATTATGGGCTTCTCCACTTGCATTAAGTGAATTATAATTGAAATAATTATTTTACATTAAATGTTATTTAAATTTATTTTAAAAATAAATGTTCAATTCTTTCCTCCTTTTAGGTGATGTGTACAACTTTACAATCCAAACAACACCTTAGTAATACTAGCCTCATCTTTAGTCATTTCTAAGATTTTATACATAAAAATCTTTTAATCCAAATAACCCCTTAGTTTAAAATATATATACACACATACATACATACATATACATATATACACTAAAGTCTATCTTACCATCCATTTCATCTTCATCAGCATGTAAGGATCCCATTAATTCATCCAACCAGAAAGTGCTCGAAAGTCTTCCTGGTAGAGACCATATAGCCTTTCTTACTACATTGGTTTCTGAATATTCTCACATCGCAGATCTTGATGCCATTAAAATCAGCTGTTGTCTCACTTTTAGGAATCCTTAAATTCTCAAATTATGGAGCTTTGATGTATTCATATATAACAATGGTTCCTTAATATGTAGTTTCCAAAACATTCAGAGCTTCTTTGGCTGATTCACATGAGGAAATAAGCTTGAATTAATTAGTATTAATTGCATTTATGGGTGTTAACTAGTTGAGCTCTACTTGAGTAACCCCTAGCTAAAGCTAGAACTTGAGCTTGATTAGTTAATTGAATTTGAGCTAGATTTCAACTTTATTTGTGAGTTCAAGTCAGCTCACTGGCTGGTTAATTTAATATAGAAGGGATGCATTAACTTAAATAAAAGCAATTGTTAAAGTAAAATCATAAAAAATGTGAAGAATAGTAATAATAAATATAATTTTTAAATATTTTAAATAAACTTATACTTAGATTATTAAAATGTAATATATTTTAAATCATTTTATATTAATATTTTTCTAAACGAGTCAACTCGTGAGCTAACAATTTGAGTCAGAACTGGTTTAAATTTGACTTATTAACTAATCGAGCTCAACTCACAATAATTTAACTCATGAATTAGTTTAAGTCACACCTCTAACAACATTTAAAAGAGCATTCTTATGGGCTCCAAAAATTTGCCACCGGCCTCTTGACAAATTTGATTGAAGAGAGTATGATTTGAGTGTAGGTGTAATTTTCAGAAGGCGGATGAAATAGTAGATAAGACACTACCTAGAGATTTCACCCTCATTTGGTGAGGACTTTTAGATCTGGTTCTATGTTTCCTATAAGCGCAAGCCCCTATAGTTAATTACCCCTCCCAATAAGTGAGAGAGAACTTTCAATTAAGGCCAGTCGTTAGATCGCTAAATGCGTAGCTTATAGTAAAAGCATGTGGAGTTTTGAAATTTAGATTTAGAATTTATCAAATTCATCATTTCAGCTTAAACCGGATGGTTGGTGGAATGATAATGTGCCCGATTTAGATCTCATGGTTTCGTCATCCCGGGCAGTCACGATCCCTAGTCTACCTAGTCAGAGGAGGTAGTCGACCCAACTTAACTGAAGAATCCTTATCAACAACACATGGGTTACGTCGTTCAAGAAATCCTTGTAGACCTGGGATGGTTTTTATCTAAGGAGACATGCTTAAAACTACCTTAGCTGATAGAAGACTTTTTGCCCTATCAAGTATACCCTATAATTCACAACTCAAAGGACAGAGCCATTGGGGAGCATACGGGCTGCGGTCATGATCATAATATAATGGAGCCTTACTGGTCAAACCATCCGATGAGAGGATTATGGTCATAACTGCTTCATCCGTGGAGCCTACTAACCAAGCCACGTAATCAGAAGACATGAGCCACATCATTACTAGCAAGAGATTGATTGAGAGTGAACATAGTAGAACACTTGATTTGACATTAGCTCCTTTGTGAGCTAGAGTTTTCTTAATTTGTCATCCCCAACAAATAATTACAGAAGGTGGATAGATTGAGTTTTACTTTAAGCTTTTAATGATTGAGTTTTATTTAAATAATTTTTTAGATTGACACTCAATTTGAGTTAATTTGATTTGAAAATAGGATCACATTTTGATGGAAGTATCCCTCCCCCCACCCACGCCAGCGCCCCCGATTGAAATCACCATTCAACATAGTCATCATTGGGGTAGCTAATTGAATTACTCAAATATATTTGAAAAATTTAGACCTGTCAACTCTATTTAGCTCCTAATAGAGGATCAGATCGACTGTCACATGACAGAATTAACTTCTTAGATATTTCACTAAGTTAAAATTTATATAATATATTTTTAGATTTTGTTAACTTGGACCCAGTCCTAAGCCTAAACCGGGAAGCAACTCGCATAGCATCTTCAGACATTAAGTTTAAGCATTCAACGTAGTGTCCGAACCCATGTAGGTGTATTTAAGTATGCTTTAATTAACTTCTTATGTTTGTCTATATGAAGTGTTGCGAATCCGGTGGCATAGAAGATGTTGTAAATTGATCTATTATTTTATTAAATTTTTTTTATTACTATTTAATTGATTCTAATTTAGCCTGTGTAGCCTTTTCAGACATCAAAACTTGCACTTTAAATCTCTATGTCCGAGCACATACATGTATTTATAACTTAGATAATTTCATCTTATTAATGAAATCACTAACATTAAAAATCATAATTATAATGAAATTTCTTTTATTTTTGGGTTGAAGGAAAACTCTTTCATTCAAAAGATTTAGTTTAGTAGCTTCCCATGTGTACAAAAGAATTGATGACATTTTGATTTAGATTATAATTTAAAATATTGCTCGTGCTTAGTTTACTTGCTGAATTTTTCAATTCTCCAAATTTTCAAATTTGTTTGTGAGCAGGTTCGAATTCCTTCATATTTAAGAATTTATCTTCCAATTAGTTTGAAACAAACTATTAACAGTTATTGTATGAATCTTTCAATTATTCATTAAGGAACTTTAACTATGCTTGCCAACATATTATTTCACTTCTTCACAGCTCTCTCATAAATTTCATTTGACTTTCTCTTTTATTATATATATAAGTATAACACTCAACAAATTTCTTATAATTTAGTTTTGTATTGAGATACAAATTCAAGTAAACTTGAAATATAACATTCATGACTATCAACAAGCCAACAAATTATGCTTTTGAGTAAGCTATCGAATAATATTCTTATACTTATGAGAATTATCCAATCTTCATATAAAAGCGATTAAACCCGATTTGACTTTATTTTAAATTTCACATTAAGTTTTATGTTTATTTAAAAGTCAAACTTCAAACTTATTATAAGTTTTTATGAGCTTAGCATTTGCCTCCCCTAATTTCAATCAAAGTTTGTTTAATTTTGAGAAGTTAATAAGAGAAAAAAACTCACTTTACGGCTTCAATTTAAGCTATAGAGAACTGCAATTTAAAGCTTGCGAGTTTAATATTAGCTTTCTTAAGTTTCAATTAAAGTTTATTTAATTATGAGGAATTTATAAGAAAAGAGAACTCATTTTATTAATAAGTTAATTTTAAATAAGAATGGGTTCCTCATTACTTCCTCAAATCTCTCTAAATAAGGCTAAGAGAGAGCACTTGCTTGAGTTTAGAGTACTTGAAAAAGAGGGGGAAAGATTTTAGTTTGCACTTCAACTTGCTTAAATAAATTTTGTAAGTATTTTTTCTCTTTTTTGTTTGATGTTCGTTTTAACATTTATCATGTATTTTCTTTTTTAATTTAAGCTTAGACGATTTCAGTTTGAATTTGTTTAAGTTCTCAAAATTTCACTCCTCGACATCATTCTCAGGTGAGTTTCATCTGGAGTGTTTTGACTTTCTCCGTATGCCCTAATGAGCCTAGGGAGTGGTGTCTTGCGACACAACCATCTTCACACCCGCTACACCCTATGGGGCATTAGCGAGGTCTTGAAACCTGCATTGGTGTCCAAACATAGGGATTAGAATAAAAAATAAAGTCTGATGAAATTTTAGCAGCATTTCGACTAGAGGAACGACATCTAACAATTTATTTGACTTACTAATATTGAGTATAATGGTATTTTGACATCGCACTGCCTTTGCACCACTAAGCCTCTAAGATTAGCGTCTTGAAATATGTAGAAAGAAATACAATCATATATGTATATATCTTTCCATATTCTCATTTTCTCGCACCTGCTACGCCCTATAAGGTATTAGCGGAATCCTGAAACTTTAATCAGATCAGCTAAACAGTGCAGGTCAATTCCATGTGGCTTAACACCTTTGTTTAATTCCTCTCTGCCAAGCATTTCTTGCCCACTCTCTGCATTAATTCTAAATATCCCTTCGGCCTTAAGGCCTCTCTGTGCATACAAGTGCCTTCGCATGAACAGTAAAATAGTTGGCACACTATTTCCTCTACTATCATATGAACATTGCATGGACTCGGCAGAAACTCCAAAAACTGACACTGGCGTTGGGAATTTTTTTAGGGATATCGGGGTGGAACTCCTCCGACACACTGAGAAACCCATCAAACCTATCGAAAGTAACATGGGAGACGTGTCAAACATTTGTCGGCCATCCAATGTCCATGCAAGTCCCAGCCGCATCCTCACCGGCGCCATGACTACACATCGGAAGAGACCTCCGCAACGCCGTCGTCGCCGTCGCCAATATGGAGAACTGCTGTCCCCGCCAGTCTCTGTTCCCCTTCCCTCTCGCCGGTATGATCGGTGGAGATGATATTAGGCCGTCACCGCACTCACTTTCGCCCTCGCTCTCGCTCTTGACATTTTCCCCTTCCACCATATCGACGGTGGTGCGGTGGGAGAGCGGGAGAGAGTTTTTGTTTGCTGCATTCGAGGAAAAAACCTGAACGGGAAGTCTTTGAATTTTTTTTTTTTTGGAACTGAACAAGCTTGCGGTTTGGATGAAGGAGAAAAGGAAGGGGGCGGGGGAATAGTTGTGGAGGTGGAGCGCACGTGAAGAGGAAAGATCTAACCGATCAAACGAGAGATTAGGGCTTGATTTGGATTAAATAAGAATTTTAAATTAATTTTTTAAGCGTTTAATTAAGCTTGACTTGAACTTTATGCCGACATGATTATGTAATCAAAATATATATCAATTTAAGGTTATTTCGATATTCCAAATGCAATAGCGCAGTTTGTTTTGAAATCATAGGCCATTTGGTTTAAGTCGACATCAAATTGGGTCAATTTCAGCTCAAAATACGCGTCGCCACTTTCGACCGCTCAACATTCATCCAGACTCACCTGAATTGAGTGCGAAGAGTCTTACTTGATATATTTTAATGTTTTGAAGCTAACAACGCAATCAATTTTGAGAACAGAGATCATTTGGTTTCGCCCTAACATCGATGCGCAGAATTGAACGATTTGATCATCAAGTTGTGTAATATTTATATTCTGACTAGTTTCGACATTCTAAATGTGGTGGCGAAGTCCGTTCATCAATCGGAGGTCATTTGAGTTGATTTTGGCGATGTCCAGTGTATTTTAACCTCGATTTGTGCACTGCTACTTCTGATTATTCGACATTTTCACAGACTCGTCCAAATTAAGCGTGAATAGCTCATTTGATACTTTTTGATGTTTTGAAACTAACGACATGATCAAATTTGAGAATGGAGGTTGTTTGGACATCATCGCAGCTTCCTGACTCCGGTATGCGTGTCGGCACATTGATAGCTTGATTGATTGATCGATTGATCATTAGATTATGCAATATTTATATCTTGACCAATTTCGATGTTCTGAACATGATGGCGAAGTTCATTCATCGATCGAAGATCATTTCAATTATTTTTGGTGGCGTCTAGTGCATTTTGATCCCCGATTTGCGTGTTGTCACCTCCGGAGTCCGTCAAATTAGACTTGTGGGCTTAACTCGACTTATGACACATATGTGGAGGTCAACAATTCTAGACTTTTTGAGTCGTTGTTTTTCAACTTGATCTTCTTCACCTCACCAAGTATCCCAAAGCTTGCATGAAATTTTGGATATATGATTTAAACAAGATATGAATGCTACCTGACTTAAATTATTCTTTTCAGAATGAATCTCAAATAAATCAGAAAAGTAACATAATAAATTTGATCAAACAAAATATTAATTCATCCTAAAGAAGCTATTATAAATTTCGAAGCACAAAATCCCAACTCTCATCACATTTATTAATTTCCCTTTGATATGACACTTAAAATACTACTAGTCGAAGCACGAATCTTAATGCTAAAAGCAAGCTGATCCGAAGTTGAAACTGATCGAGATCAAGCACTTAAAATATCCTTGAAAACTCTGGGATGTCAGTTAAATCTCTAAAATAACTCTCAAACGTGGAGTTTTTATAGTCAAATCAAGCATCTCGATGAGCCGGATCTAACGAGCCCAAGATCTCATAATTCTAACTTCATTTGAGCATTCAAATACACAAAATACATCATATGATCAAGGGAATCATCATGAGCCATCCGATGGAGAGGAGTGGTTCGGATTTTGCATGTATTTATAGAGACGCCACTCCTCCAATCTATAAATAGCCCCTCATTCCTCATATGAGGGAGGCCAATGAAGTAAGAGAGAGGAGAGAGCTCTAAAGCTTGAAGATTCTCCAAGCACAATCCTGCCACCACTCGACGGTCATCAACCACCGCCACCGGCTGCCGTCGTCAGCCGCCATCGCTAATCCTCACCGTCGTCAATCTTTGTTGGTCTCCATCATGACGACCTTCATCGTCAATCGATGTCCCTCGCTGTTCACCATCATTTGCTACCACTAATAACTATTACCACCTGAACGTGACTACATAGTTGTTGTTCCCTTCTCATATGCAATCCTGTAATCCCGTTATCGGGAAGATTTTGTACTATGAAATAGATCCATAGTAGAAGATTTTTATTGGGCTAGGCCCTGTGGTTTTTCCCCTCTTTTTGAGGTTTTTCACGTAAAAATTCTAGAGTTTTCTTATTCACTCTTTAAATACTGTGTCTTGGATTTCACAACAAAGCATATAAACTTTCACTCTACCACAATTGGTTTTCTAGACGCAGCGGCTGTCAGGAAACTGATTCCCATTATTTCATCTTGTATGATGACCAAGTTTCCCAACAAGATCAAAACCACCATCGAGGTGGAGCATTTCAAGCTTTTAAGGAGCACAAGCGAAGAATGAAAATTCATCAAACTTCATTCCTTCAGATTTTGAACTGGGGGCAACTCTTAATCTCAGAAGATCGTCCATGTTAAGCATCTAATCGATTACCATCCTAAGAAACAAGTCAAAGTTGGAGGATATTTCAACATTGAGAAGAGATATAGTTTTGCAAATTATGATTTTCCAATCATACTCATGGAAAAACAAGACCAAGGTTAAGAAGCAACTTTGGTTACAACCACAAACGAATGTTTTGATTCGACCTCTTCCATACAGGTTAATGTCATCAAGCAAAGACTCTGACAAATAACCTAGGATAGGTTAAAAGGTCCTTGGTGGACTTCCCACAACCTCTTCCATACAGGTTAACGTCATCGGGTAACACCCTAACAAATAACTTCGGATAGGTCAAAAATCTTCAACGGATTCAATTCGACCTCATCCATACAAGTTAATGTCATCAGGTAACACCCTGACAAACAACCTCGGATAGGTCAAAAATCCTCAGCGGATTCAATTCGACCTCTTCCATATAGGTTAACGTCATCGGGTAACACTCTGACAAACAACCTAAGATAGGTCAAAAGTTCCTTGGTGGACTTCCCACGACCTCTTCCATACAAGTTAACGTCATCGGGTAACACCCTGACAAACAACCTCGGATAGGTCAAAAATTCTCAGTAGATTCAATTTGACCTCTTCCATACAAGTTAACTGCAACACTCGACAAACAACCTGGATGGGTAAAAAATACTGATTCAATTCAACCTCTTCCACATAGGTTAACATCATCAGGTAACACTCTGACAAACAACCTTGGATAGGTCAAAAATCCTCAGCGGATTCAATTCAACCTCTTCCATACATGTTAACATCATTGAGCAAACACTCTGACAAACAACCTAGGATAGGTCAAAAGGTCCTTGGTGGACTTCCCACGATCTCTTCCATACAGGTTAACATCATCGGGTAACACCCCGACAAACAACCTCGGATAGGTCAAAAATCTTCAGCAGATTCAATTCAATCATTTCCATACAGGTTAACGTCATTGGGTAACACTCTGACAAACAATCTCGGATGGGTCAAAATCCTCAGCGGATTCAATTCAACCTCTTCCACACAGGTTAACGTCATCGAGTTAACATCATTGAGCAAAAACTCTGACAAACAACCTCGGATAGGTCAAAAATCTTCATCGTCGTCGGTCACCGCCGCCGACTACCATCGCCGACCATCACCGGCAATCTTCACCGGTCACCACCATCGTCGCCGGTTATCCCCACGACTACGCCGCTTGCCACTGCCGCCATTGCTGGACCGCCGCTAACCATTAGGTTCTGGCCGTTAACTACTGTTGCTGAATTATCACGGCAATTTTTCTCCCACTAACGCTGCTTTATCCTCGCTGACTACCGGCGCCGCCACTATCACCGCTGCGCTTAACGCCACGTTAACCTCAAGCCGGCCATCGCCACCGACTAGCTGCCGGCATCAAGCACCGCGACATCACAATTTTGCTAATCATCACCATTATCGCTGCCATCTCGTTGACTACCGACGCCAGAAGCACGCTCGATTGCTGCGAAGCTGCACGCTGACCACCCGTGCCGACCGCTAACCACTGCCATTTCATTGCCGCACGCTGATTACTGCTGCCACGAGCTATTACCCTCGCTGGATAACCACTGCTGCTGCCATCACTACCACTGCAATGCCACTACCATCACCATCGCTGTAATTTTCGCTACCACTATCGCACCGGTCATCCTCCGACCATACCAGAAGCATTGCCACCATCGACTGCAGCTGGTTGCTACTGACCACCCTCGGCTTTAACCATCAGAGCGGCCACCGCCGTCACTAGCCGCCGCCACCGCAGCTGACGCCAAAAATCTCCGGGCCACCATTATCCGCTGGTTATCTCCACCACCGCTGCCGCGCCATTGTTGAGCATCGCCACAATCGCCTCCGGTTATCGTCTCCTTGATCGCCCAAACCCGGTGGTCCGACAGGTTAGTTGACACCTTTTCGAGAAAACTAGAGCCTGGAACTATGGGTCTTGATCGCCTCAACCGGCCGGTCCGACGATCTAACACCTCTTTCAAGGAAAAATTAGAGCCTGCCGTATGAACTACGGTCTTGATCGCCCATCCCGTCCCGAGGTTAACACCTCTTTCGAGGGAAAACTGGAGCCTTGCTATATGAACTACAGGTCTTGATCGCCTCCAAACCCGGCCGGTCCGACGAGGTTAGTTAACACCTCTTTCGAGGAAAAACTGGAGCCTTGTTGTATGAACTACGGGTCTTCAACCTCCCGACGAGGTCGCTTAACACCTCTTTCTGGAAAACTAGACCTGCGATGACCAGGTCTTGATCGCCTCATCCGGTCGGTCCGAGAGTTAACACACTCTTTCGAGGAAAATTAGAGCCTTGCATGAACTACGGTCTTGATCGCCTCGAATGACCTTCTCAAGAAGAAGAGGTGCCTTCAGCATTCGGTTTTATAGACCCTTAGGCAAAAGGTAAAATCATCAAAACCGCCTAATCAAAAGCGCCAAAATTGCCAAAATTGCGAAACGTTTATGCTTCATGCACGCACTCACGCTCAGGCTTGCACGCCATCAGGTCCCACGCTGCCCAGGAGTAACCGCCACAGCGGGTCTGCAGAACCCGACCGCGTTTCACCCACGCCCGGCCTCAGGCCCATTTCGGATCCAGAGGCCCGTCAGCGACCGCCATGCCGCTTCATGCCTCCTGGCTGCCCACCAACTGAACCGCGGCCCGCTATCAGGCGCCAGGGCGCTCAGGCTCTGAGCCAAGGAGCATCCATTCTGCACTGATAGTAATATCGAAATCTCGCACCCGCGCATACCTACACACATCCGTGGCCCTGCATCCATTTTCGTGGTGATATTCTTGTATTCCCATGAAGATCTGTTCTTTCAAAATGTATGGTTAACGGACCCACAAATTTCATTGAAGAATTTGTTATTTTCAAGTATTTGACATATATATTTTTGGATGATTGAGGTAATGTCATCCAAAAATAGGGGGCAACTGATATGACACTTAAAATACTACTAGTCGAAGCACGAATCTTGATGCTAAAAGCAAGCTGATCCGAAGTTGAAACTGATCGAGATCAAGCACTTAAAATATCATTGGAAACTCTGGGATGTCAGTTAAATCTCTAAAATAACTCTCAAACGTGGAGTGTTTATAGTCAAATCGAGCATCTCGATGAGCCCGATCTAACGAACCCAAGATCTCATAATTCTGACTTCATTTGAGCATTCAAATACACAAAATATATCATATGATCAAGGGAATCATCATGAGCCGTCCGATGGAGAGGGGTGGTTCGGATTTTGCATGTATTTATAGAGACGTCACTCCTCCAATCTATAAATTATCCCTCATTCCTCATATGAGGGGAGGCCAAGGAAGCAAGAGAGAGGAGAGAGCTCTATAGCCTGAAGATTCTGCAAGCACAATCCTGCCACCACTCGGCGGTCGTCAATCACCACCGCCAGTCGCCGCCGTCAGCCGCCGCCACTGATCCTCATCGTCGTCAATCTCTGTCGGTCTCCATCATGATGACCTTCATCGTCGGTCGATGTCCCTCATTGTTCACTATCATCTCGCTACCACCAAGAATCAGCACCACCAACGTGACTACATAGTTGTTGTTCCCTTCTCATATACAATGTAATCATCGGAAGATTTTGTACTCAAACAGATCCATAGTGGAAGATTTTACTAGCTGGGGTTTTTTTCCCTCTTCGAGATTTTCACGTAAAAATTTTGGAGTTTTCTTATTCACTCTTTAAATACCTATGTGTGTGTTGGATTTCACAACAAAGCTAAGGCATAAACTTTCACTCTACCGCAATTGATTTTCTAGCACGCAACACCCTTTAGTCGTCCATTAGCTTCATGCAAAACATATTTTGTTCTCATCTTATACCTTACATATTTGCATCGTATGTGTTTTCTCAATTAATCAAAAGCTTGCATGGAAGAGCAATTTCTTGAAAGAGTAATTCGAAAAAGTATTGATGGGGTATACAATAATGAAAGTCAATATTAAAATATATCAAAATTATAATAATAGTAAAAAAAGCATGATTAAATCTTTCATTTAGTGATCATGCTTAAGAAAATTGACTGGCTCATATTAAATTTTCGTTAAATTAATAGAAAAGATCAATAGATCAATAGTTTGACTTGTAAGAAAAGAGGCACCTGAGTCTATTATCCATGACTCAGTACTATTTAGGGATAAGATTAGAGAATCACATTGAACTTTCTTCTCTAGAGATATTTACCATATGTCCCCTATCTTATCCTCCACCACATGATTTCTTATTAGCTTACATGAAGTGTCTATTCTTCCCACAATTCCAACACACTAACTTGCTCTTTTCTCTTCCAATCTTAGATTTTTCTCTCTTTAACTTGGACCTGCTCCTATTGGAGTTTTTGTCGGAGCTCCTTCCTCTACCTTCAACATTCAAGGTGACATTTAAAGTCTCCCCACAAGCCTTTTTCTAGTCATCCTCATTCAGCACTATTCCAACAGCATCGTCAAAGTTTAATATCATATCCCAACTGTTAAGCAAAAAAAAATAGAAGTAACAGTGCCCTTACCTCATTATTAAATTTGATGCCAACCAAGTACAACTATTTCATCACAATGTTGAAATTATTCAGATGTTCGTCAATTGAATTACCATCTACCATCTTGTTTAAGAGACTCTTCATCAAAACACTTTATTTGAAGCCGATGTCTTCTCATATATTCTCGTCAGTGCTGTCATAAGATCCATAATAGTCTTTTCATTCGCAATATTAAAAGCAACAGATGATGACAATGAGAGTGGAATCAAACATAGTGTCGTTCAATCGAGTACTTTACATTTTTTCATAAAAATCGACTCCGATTTCTTAGCAATCCCATCTAGTGACAAATATAATTTTTTTTTGGTACAATAAATCTTCCACTTGCATCTTCCAAAAAGTAAAGCTGGTTTCATTGAACTTCTCAATTTTAAATTTTGTATCATCAACCATTGCTCCCACTCAAACTAAACTTTCAAAACTTCAGACTCTGATACTAGTTGTTGATGATGGGAGAGATCAATCATAGAGTAAGCATGAAAAACTAGTTCAAGAGTTTTAGAGTATACACGAAGCAAATGAAACTAAAGTGAAAGAAATCACAGGGAAGACACCTGATTTAATGTAGAAAACCTCAAGAAAGGGAAAAAATTACAGTGTCACATCACCAAGAAATTCACTTTGAAAGAAAAATTAAGGAGAATAGTACAGATTATACTTATCTGAAGCCTCATCACTCATCAGTCACTCTAAAGCACTCTCTTCACTCTCACACATAAGAGAATAAGAGAAAATATTATAAAAATATGTAGAAAAACTATATAAATATGAAATCTTCCGACTTGTAGCCTCATGCGTGACCCTAGCTGCCTAGGTGTCAAGCGTTATCCTCTAGGCTTTTCTGCATGGGTTTGAGCATTATAGTACTGCTTTGTACTGTCAAGCCACTGGCCTCTCTATCGTTCTATCTTTTTGCACTGCCCTCTCTGTCTCTCTAGTGCAAATCTAGTGTCATGATGTTGTTCTTCTAGCGCTCAAGTGTTGCCTCTTCTGTTTCTGAAATCAAGATCTCACGTTCTAGCATCGAGGCGCTACATACTAGAAAATTTTTTCTTCAGGGGCAAAGGACAGGAGATAAGAGATAAAATCTGGCTCCACAAGATAACACTAGCTTAATTATGTTTTGGCCTATTGTGGTGGTGTTGTGAGTTAATTTAGATTCAAATATTCATCGGGAATTGAATTGTTAGAAACTATATATATATATATATATATATATATATATATATATATATATATATATATATATATATATATATATATATATATATATATATATATATATACATTATTCAGAACAACTTTACAACTAGCATTAAAAAGAGCTATAGTCATCCAAAACAAATAATTCAAATCAAACATTCTAATATTTTAATTTGGGGGCTCTTTGATGTGGTGAAAATTTTATGATGGACATTTTTTTGAAAAATTTACATACACAACTCATAATTCTTTTGCATTTATATGTCTAATATCTAAAATTTTATTTTTGCATCCAAAATCCTGCACCATACATAAAAATGTGTGTTTTCATCTTAAAAAACTTAATGATAATATTAGTTTTCATGTGCTATTAAAGATTTAAATATAAGATATAAAGAGAGATTAAAATTTATATAGTAGATATATAAATATATAATAATTATGTGACATGTTAGAAATTAATCTTTTTAAACTTTATTTAAAATAAAGACTTTGAAATAAATAAATCTTTAATAGTGCATAGTTTTTCTAATAATTGCATCAATAAGTTTATTTTTCTTATGTTGCAGACACCTTGAGGAGGGCAAATTAATGTCAGTAAATTAGTAAGTTCAACGTATTCTAACTCAGTCCAAATAAACGGAGAAAAAGGCCTCCATCAACTGAGATAACAATTCAGCGCCCTTGTAGAGAATCCTAGTCTTTTCTTTTAAATCTTTTTGTTTTAACAAATAGTTATGAAAATTTTAATTCCAATAACATACAATTTTAGCAGATAAATCAAATAGCTAATAATACAATTTACAATTTGAATCCATCGTGACTAAATTTTGCAGTAAATGAAAGTCCTCTCATTAAAAATTGCAGCAAATTCTGTGACTAAATAAGAACAGTGTATAAATATTTTAATTTTGGAAGATTTACATACATATCATATAATTTTTATATATTTAGTTTGATATTTACTTATTTAACATTTTTTTTATATATAAAAAGGTACATTTTATTTTTTAAAAGTGAATGATGATGATATTTGTGATGTGATATTGAAGATTTAGATACTATATATTTAAAAATTAAAATTTACGTATTAAATATGTAAATATATAAGAATTATGTGGAATGTTTGTAAATCCCCCTTTAATTTTTTTTATTAAAATATAAATAAACATGACGTTAGACAGCCCTTATTTAATCAAGCTAATCAATATATTTATATAAAAATTAAAAAATTATGTATATAACATATAATTTATATAAAATTATTTTAAAATAATAATATCTTTAATGTGATATTAAAATTATAAATATTAAAATTGAGGAGAGTTTTACATACATGGCACACACTTCTTATATATTTACATATATAACATCTAAAATTTTAAAATTAAAAAATAATATCGAAATCTATAATATTAGTAACAAAAATAGCTCTATAAGTATTTTTTTTAAATATAATGCACCTTTTAATACATAGGAAAGATATTATATTTGTAAGTATCAAATTTTAAGTATTAGATAAATAAATTTATAAAAAATATATATTATCATGCTATGTATGTAAATTTATCTAAAATTTAAATTTAAGATCTAAATATATATATATAATTATATATATATATATATATATATATATATATATATATATATATATATATATATATATATATATATATATATATATATATATATATATATATACATGCTATAACTGATTATGCATATAACTAAAATATTTATATGGTCAACACTTCACTCTAACATAAAGAATCATGCATATAAATTATTACATAAACATCTATAATTCCCTCCTTGCTAGAATCTATTACATTAATCATGATTGTTAGGGGCTATTTGGTTGGCTAAAATGGAATGCATGCATTCAAAATGCAGAGAAAAATTAAAATTTGGTGTTTCATTGATAGTAAAAGAATGCAATATAAATTTTTAATACATTCATTTTTCAGTCTTTAGTTTAAATCAAATGAAAAAGATCTTTGTCCAATTTGAGTAATTTTTATTTACATCGACGAAGTGAGCTATCTCCCCCCTGTCGCCACCACACCATCGTCATTATTGTCGCCTCCACCATTGGAGATCGCCATCACCAAAGATCATCTGTCGCTACAGCTCGCCATCTCCCCTAGTTGTAATGAGAACACATCTTAAATAATCAATTTATTTATAAGGATTCAACTTTGTTTTTTATAAGGTGTCTTCCTATGACTAAATATAATTTAAATATTTTAAGATGTCATATTATTTTTTATGTGGTTGTTATTTACAATAACTAAAGGTGTAAAGTTACAATAAATAGATGAAACCCAACTAATATGATCTTTAATATTTTCTTTATTAGAACAAACCTAAAATTTTAGGCATACCATAACCTGTTCATATTAATTAGGATAAATAACAATGCTCAACATATCTCGGTGTATAATTTCTATCAAAATTGATAGTTATAAAAACAAAATTATACCTTTTTGATGTAGATACATCCTATCATGATTGGACAAAAGTTTTATTTTAAAAATCTAAAATAGATAAACAAATTCCTCGTAATCAAACTAGTCGATAAAAATACTTATGCTTCACCTTATTAGTTATCATCTGACCTTAATCTTATAATAAACAACAAAAATTTTTAAATTACAACTAATTGTGATTGAGCCTTTCATTTCATTCCTTCTTGCTCAAATTAACTCCTTAATAACTTTGACTATGTTGTTAGGTTTCACATTGAAAACATACATTTGACAAAAATAAACAAATAATTTTGCCCTAAATCTTTCTTCATCATTTATATGTCAAGGAAGTCACCTCTATTCTCACAAAGCTTCATATAACTATTGTGATATCTAGCTTTCTTTCTAAGTTTTATGATATGTCAATTAATAAATTCTTTGATGAATTGTCCTTATATGAGACAATGAACATCATATTGATGTTATTTAAGATTCCCAACTCTAAAATCTCTCTCATTATAAGATTAACCCTATTAAGCATACTATGTTAAGAAAAAGAGATATATGAGCCCATTATAGGAAGGGTTTTCTAAAAAAAAATAAAAATTAAGCCATTGCGATGTCTTTGCCTTTTTAATCCTAAAGAAAGAATGTTTTTGAAGAGGCACAATTAAAAATGATATCACGACTACATACAAATTTTCAATTTTTAGATTAGAAGTACTTGATCTAATTCATGGCCTCTCTTTCTTCTCTAAAATTGACTTTAAAAAATAGTTACCACCAAATTTTCTCGCAAAATATAATGAAATATAACACATATATAAAATACATCTATCTCAAAAAATCTAAGTATAGGGGCTCTCAAAAGAACATTTTCTTCTCTTGTATTTGATCGATAGCTACTCTTTATAACTATTAGATTGGGCTACATTGCTCATTTCTATATTGAATTGCAAAAGTTACATGTGAACTATTCACACAATAAGCAAGTTATTCATAGTTCTCATTAATTTGATGATGAGTGTAAATCCTCCTTTGCAATGAGGAAAAATAAAATTTATATGAAGGTAATATATTGTTAATATATTTTCTCTTTGAAAGTTTTCCTCAACAAAATTTTCAATATATAAACAACACCAACAATATAATTCATTAAAAATATATAAGGAAAACATTTTAGTTAAGCTATTCTTGCTCAAATTTAATCATATCTCTCAAATTTATTTTTTGATAAATGTAAAAGGATTAATCAATTAAAATTTGTATTACATTTTGGGATGTGCGTTTGGTTGATTTGGATGGATTGGACTATAAATTTTTAAAACCAATTGGTTTTGGATTCCTAAAAATATTGAACCAAACCAATCAAATAAATTGCAAAATCAAACAAACCGAATAATAATTTGGTTCGATTATTTTGGTTTGATTTTGGATAAACCGAAGTTAGATTCATTTAAAAATTATTTGCATAATTTTTTATTGTATAATGAACAAGCAACAAGCAAAACAACATAAATATAATAAAAATACAATTAACAACTTCATGCGCTAAAAAATATTTAAAACTAATTTTTACTTACCTGAACGATGTTTTGAACTTAGAAGTTGATGAAACCATATTACCATATTATGAGACCAAAATATTTTGAAAAATTGGATAATGGTCCTAAAAAAAAGTACCTACCAAGTATTCAAAAATAAATAAAAATAAATGTATAATAGATAAGCCTATTTTACATAAATTAATAAGACTGTATTATATAATTCCTTTGATTTATTTGGTTCCATCCAAAATTTTATTTAACAAACCAATCTAAAAATCAAAAACCAAAGTTTTCATTAATTAAAACCAAAATTCAAATTACTAAGTTCAAAACCGAACCAAATTACTCAAAAACTTTGGTTCGGTTTGATTTTTTTGGTTAAAACCAAATAATGCACACCCCTAATTACATTGGTCTCAAAATAAACTAATGACTATATAAATTATAATCTAATTAAATTTGAGTCTTAATATTCAAAATCAAAATTTTTCTATAAATATTTTACTAATAATCATTTACTTTTATAATAACTATGCATTGAATTCAACATTATATAATATTGGCTGAGAGCAATATATTATTTATTTTCTTATATATTTTATTATATTATATAAATATATTATATGTATACATAATATAAATATATATTAATTTAATTAATGTTAATTTTTTTTAAAATTAACTAAAAAGTAATATTCTAGAATTTATTTATTTTGTTAACACTAATATTAACTTGTTAGTTTCAAGTCATTTCAAACAAGGCTACAAAAGTTCTACTTTGGATTCATATCTTTCCAAAATAAATTAAAATATGTTCTTCTTTTTGTAGCCACATTGGTTTTGATTGCTAAATCTGTTTGATAAATGTTTAATATGAGTTCCTAAATATGTAATTTGGAGTAAAGCCAAGAAGATTAGGTGAATTTGTTAAGAATAAAAGTATATATATAGCTCTCAAAATCATGCAATCAAGTTTAATGGGCACTCGCTTAGCTCATCAGTCACTCGCCCAAGCTGAGAAAGTACTTGCTTAGCTCCAAAAGCATTGGTCTAAAGCATAGAAAAATCCACATATTCAAAGACAACGATTTTTTCTGTTTAATGACAATACTTTCAAAGTGCTCACTAAGACATCAATCCATGTTTACTAATTGAGATTATGTTTACTATATTCATATGTTTGCAGGGGCGGACCTAGGCATAGTTGAGGGAGAGAGCAATAGCCCCTAAACTTTATAATTTCTCTTATATGTTTGATTTTTGGATTTTGAAAAGGGGATCTTCACTTAGCAAATTTAAGTATGCTAAATGAAGGATCTAAATATTGTTTAAATTTTAAAAATATGATTACTTATTTTGTTTTGAAAAGATGATTGTTGATTTAGTCATTTGCCTCCTCTAAAAATTTTGTTTGCCCTTTATTTTTGTCCTAAATTATAAATCAGTCCCTTATGAAAACTGAGGTTGGTTCCGCTCCTATATGTTTGTAACAATCATATTATGTATTTATTTATTTCTTTTATTTAATTAAAGTGTAGCTTCTTGCATCCAAAACTCTCTAAATATGTGGTTAAAGGGCCTTGGCAAAAGAATAAGATCCTTTAAAATTTCTCTCTTTCTCTTCTTTACTTTTTTTTTTTTTTTTTTTCAATGTGCTTAAAACATGTCTATTGGATTTTTATGAGAGGCGAGTGTTCCATGAGCCGAATTCCTTCTTAAGCGAGTTGCTTTGTAAAAAGTTCCTTCTTCATAGGAGGGGTCGAGCGACCCCTAACGTTGAGTCTTGTTGTTGCCAGCATGTCAGGAAATACCAATTTGGGTGCTTTCGTTGAGTTGATTATATTATATGTACTATTTCTAATTTACATTAACTTGGATTTACATAAAAGACATGAAAGAATATGATCTTTGAAAGATATTTTACATTATATTTATTTATTTATTTTATATAATTTGAAATTAATTTGCATCCACTAATAGATGGCCAACTTAAAATTGAATAAAGGTTTTCTTTTAACTCAATTTTAAAAAGATTTTCTTTAACTCAAAATCATAATTTATATCAAAATATGATCAATATGCTTAGGCCCTCTGGCAGTGTAGTGCGGTCTGCATCGCATCATAGTGTCATTTGGGGCACTACATTCTAGCTATATTTTATCTATATTTTGAGAAATCTGCAGTAAAAAATTGTGTTTTTTATTTTGACTTGGCTATTATGGTGGTAAGTCATAAAGATGTAATTTTACTTTTGTAAGAAAACAAAATTATACTCCAATTATAACTTCTTTAAACAACAACTTTTTCTACAACACCTCAACCATTATTTTTTCATATGGCTGCACCTATCTCATACAAACCCTTAACTCAACATATGATTCACGAATATTTAATCTTAAAAAAGTTTGTTGTGTGGATATATGAGCTTATCTAACAAGTGCCTAATATATATTTAAAAAAATAATGAATATTCTAGGCTCATACATATATTTTGACTCTTCAAAAGTATATTGCATCATTAACATGTTAAGATATTTTTCTATTGCAAAATATATTCTTTATATAATAATAGCTTCTTAATACTATTATTATATGTCTTAGTTTAATTTATTTTTTGATAATTTTAACAACAATTATTTTTATTTTTTATAAAAATAAATTTCTCAACAACAAATGATAATATAGAATATTATATAATTGTTACGTGCTAAAAAATCAGTAGCGGTAGAATAAAAGTTTACGCCTTAGACTTGTTGAGAAATCGCATGAGATATTCAAGAGTGAAACGAAACTTTAAGATTTTTTACGTGAAAAAACCCTAGAAGAGGGGAAAAATCACGACTCTAGTAAAATTTTCTCTATATACAAAGTTTAAGTTTTCCATAGATTACGAGTTGTATGAGAAAAACAACCGGAATAACAAATGCTGTATATGAAGATTAAAGTATGCTGATTGTTGGTAGCGATTAGTGATGAAGTAGCGCCGGTGATGATCGATGATTGTTGGGCGGTAGCGGTAGCGGTGGTGATTGGTACGGCGGTGGCGGTACATAAATAGCGTGGCAGCGGCGATATCGGTAATCGGCGGTCAGCAGCAGTGGTCAGCGGCCGATGTCAGCGATGGCCGGTGGTGGTCGATGAAGGTGGTCGGCAGCGGTGGTGCGGCAGCGGTGACAACAGCGGTGGTCCAGCGGTGACGGCAGTGATGTCAAGTGGCGACCGGTGGTGGTCGCATGATAATTGATCGATGGCGTGTGAGACCGGTGGTAAACCGGCAGCGGTGTCAATGACCGGCGGTGATAGCTAGTAACGATTATGCTTTGAGGTTCTTTAAGCGAGAGCTCTCTCTCTCTCCTGGTCCTCATATGAAGTATTTATAGATTAGAGGAGTGATATTTTTGTAAATACATGCAAAATCCAAACAACTCCATCGGACGGCTCAAAATGATTCCCTTGATCATCTGATGTATTTTAAGTATTTGAATGCTCAAATGAAGTCAAAATTAGGAGATCTTGGGCTTGTTAGATCTGGCTCGTCAAGACGCTCGATTTGACTATAAACATTCTATATTTAGGAGCCAATTGATATCCCAAAGTTTTCAATTATATTTTAAGCTTGATCTTGTGACTCAATCAGTTCGACATCATGATTCGTGCTTCAACTGGTGGAATTTTCAGTGCCATATCAGTGACCCCTATTTTAGGATGACATTATCTCTACCATCCAAAAATATATACCAAATAATTGAAAATAACAACTTATTTAATGAAATTTGCGAGTTCATTAACCTTTACGTCACATATAGTTTGAGAGAATAGATCTTCATGGGTGCGCAGGATTATGATGGCGAAGCGGGTCAGGTTGGTGTGAGGGGATGGCACAAAGGTTCGCGCCAGGCGCACCCGGGAGGGTCAGCGGCCGCTGGCTCAAACACCGCGACTTCGCATCTAAGCGTGCCGATGAGCGATTTTTTGGGTTTTTTTTTTCTTATTTTCTTTCCTTTTTTTCACTTCTATAAAAGGAAAGAGATAATTGTGCAAAAATTTTGAAATACAATTAAACTTTTTCAAATTTCTTCTCAAAATTTATTCCCGCTTTGCCCCTATTGTGGATCTATAAACCCCCCCCCCCCAGGAGACACTGTTTTCTCCCACATGCTCTAATGTTCTTCTACGTTGGATGAGAAATTATCTAGTAGAAATTCAGGGGCTAAAGGTAATAAATTTATTTATTTATTTTTGTTAGCGAAGCTCTAACCTTCTTCAGACAAGAAGCTTATTTGTTTTGTTGATCCAAACCCGTAGTTCGGCGTGGCTCCGATTTTCCCTCGAGAGAGGTGTGTTGTCTCATCGGTCGACCGGGTTTGGGCGATCAAAAGGGTTCATAATTTTTCCCTCGAAATAGGCGTCAACTGTCCTCGTCGGACCGATCGGTAGGGGTGTGCACTAGTCGGTTCAAACCGAAAAACCGAACCGAATCGATGTTATTTGGTCGGTTTGGATCAGTTTTAAATCTCACAGTTCGGTTTTTGGTTGTAAATGCCTAGATATTCGGTTTTCGGTTTTTGGATAGGTTTTTTTTAAAAAAATTGGATAAACCGAATAAACCGAATAAACCAAAATTAGTTAAAAAGTCAAATATAAATATGTAATTTTGATTATAAGTACTTAATTATTTGTATAGATTTATAGATTTCTACTTGAGTAAGAAATTTTTAATATAGAAAATTTATTATATTGTTTTAATTAATTTGTTCATTAAAAAATATTTTTATTTTTATTTTTATATGCTATTCGGTTTAATAAACCGAACGAATAAACCAATTATAATTCGGTTTGGTTAGTTCGGTTTTATATGTTATTTGGATGGTTCGGTTATTTTAAATTACTTGGTTTGGTTTGTTCGGTTTAACAAAAAAATCAACCAAACCGACCGAATGCTCACCCCTACCGATCGGGTTTAGAGGCGATCAAGACTTATAGCTCATACGGCGAGGCTCCGGTTTTCCCTCAAAAGAGGCATCAACTGTCCTCGTCGGACTGACCGGATTTAGAAGAGATCAGGGCCCGTAGCTCATACGGCGAGACTCTAGTTTTCCCTCGAAAGAGGCGTCATCTGTCTTCGTCAGACCGACCGAGTTTAGAGGCGATCAAGGCCCGTAGTTTATAGAAAATTAATTTTCTTGAAACTCCAATAGATGGTTCAACAATTGACAAATGCCAAGGTGGTGAGGGAGTATTGATTAGGAACCATTCTTCAAAAAAACTTCAAGTTATTTGTTGAAGTTTTACCTTGTAATATTAATCATGAAGGTATGCTGAATCAATTCACAGAATTTTTGACCATCTCAGGTTGTTCACAAAGTGTTACTGGCGACATTAACCTGTATGGAAGAGATTGAATCGAATCTGCTGAGGATTTTTGACCCATCCGAGGTTGTTTGTCAAAGTATTACTAGATGACATTAACCTGTATGGAAGAGGTCGAATCAAATCTGGTAAGGATTTTTAACCAATCTGAGGTTATTTGACAAAGTGTTACTTAATAACATTAATCTGTATGGAAGAGGTTGAATCGAATCCGCTGAGGATTTTTGACCCATCCGAGGTTGTTTGTCAAAGTGTTACTTGATGATATTAATCTGTATGGAAGAGGTTGAATCGAATCCGCTGAGAATTTTTGACCCATCCGAGATTGTTTGTCAAAATGTTACTTGATGATATTAACCTGTATAGAAGAGGTTGAATCAAATCCGCCAAAATTTTTTACCAATCCGAGATTATTTATCAAAGTGTAACTTGATAATATTAACCTGTTTGGAAGATGTTAAATCAAATATGCTGAGGATTTTTGACCCATCCAAGATTGTTTGTCAAAGTTGCTCCTTGATCTTTGCCTTTTTCATGAGTATTATTGGCTTACTTCTCGAACTGATAATCAATTAGATATCCAGAATATTGATTTGGATGACATTTTGAGATTAAGAGTTGCCCCCCAATTTTCAGTAAAAGCTGAAGGATCGAAGTTTGATGAATTCTCATTCTTCTTATGTGTTCCTCGAGAGTAAGATTTTCTTCACCATATAGGTGGTGCTTCCCTGAACATAAAGTCAGATTGTAAACCATTGTGAAGATGTAAAGGAAATGTTTTCCACAGACGACGCCGAACTGTTGCGTGCTAGAAAACTAGTAGTGGTAGAATAAAAGTTTACGCCTTAGCCTTGTTGAGAAATCTGGCACACACACAGATATTCGAAGAGTGAACAAGAAACTCCCAGATTTTTATGTGGAAAAATCCCAGAAAGTGGGGGGAAAAATCACGGGGCCTAGCCCAGTAAACAATTTCCACTATATATATCTATTTTGAGGTACAAAATTTAAGTTTTTCCAATAACGGGATTACAGAGTTGTATGTGAGAAAGTCTAACAATGAAAATCTCGAAACAACAAAAAAACTACGCAATGGTAGTAGAATAGCTTGTTGTTGCAATCGCCGATAATGATGCTATCGGTGATGATCCGCCGACCATCGGTAAGTGGTGGTGATTAGTGACCTGCGGACGGCAGCGATCGACGCGGCGGATGAGGTGGTTAGCCGACGCGGCGGATGGTGGTAGCAGCACCCGGTCGGTGTGAAAAGATTGATGGTCGACGGGCGATGATCGCCGATGGTCGGAGAGTGGTATGGTCGACGGCAGCCGAGACCGGCAGCGGTGGATGGCGGGTCGGCTAAAACCAACACGTGGTCGATGGCGGCGAGATCAGCGTAGTGGCCGACGACGGTGGCGCCGGCGATCATGTGGTGACTAACGTGGTCGACGCGTGGCAGGACCGTGGTGGTGGCTAATGGTGGGGCTGGCGGGTCGTGGTCGCTCAGCGGCACGATTATGCTTTGAGGTTCTTGCTTCGAGCTCTCCTCTCCTTTCCCGACTCTATGAAGAATGATGAGCTATTTATAGATTATATGAGTGACATTTCAGTAAATACATGCAAAATCCAAATCACTCCATCAGACGTCTCAAAATGATTCCCTTAATCATCTGATTTATTTTAAGTATTTGAATGCTCAAATGAAGTCAGAATTAGGAGATCTTGGGCTTGTTAGATCCGGCCACAAGACGCCGATTTTACTATAAACACTCTATATTTAGATACTACCCAAAGTTTTCAATTATATTTTAAGCTTGATTTGAGTTATAAACTAATCGACGCTTACAGCGCCGTTTGGGAGAGCTTTTTTAGTGCGTTTTGCTTTTGAGAGCTTGAATTTTTAATTTTGATTTGAATAGTGCTTTTAAAGCGAGTTTAGCCCATCTCATGAAAACTCCGTTTTAGCTTTTCAAAAGCCAAAACAAATAATTTTTCGGGAGACTTTTAAACGATTTTCGAATCCAAAAAACTTAGCAAATAGCCTAAGATTCATGATTCAACTAGTAGAATTTTCAGTGTCATATTAATAATTATTTTTTAAATTGAGTTTAAAATATTTAATAAATTTAAATATAATTTTTATTTTATGAGTAACTAAAATATATATAATATTATATAAATTTATTTCATATCTATTTACTTATATAATTTTAAAATTATTAAATATATTATTTTATAATATCAGTTATATGTTATATTTTTAATAAATATATTCATATTCATATCGTATATGTATCTCGATGCATCATTAAACTAGATAAATTAAGATTGTAAAGAAAATGCAGTGGCCCTACGAGAAAGTGCAATTGATAATGTTAATTATTTTAATAAAGTATATGTTAGTGCAAGGTACAAAATTATTTTCGAGTCAAAACTAGATATTAAATAAAGTAATAAATAATATTCTCAACATACGAAAATGAGATTTGATAAGCAATATTTATGTAATAATTTTTAATTACAATCTCTGAGTACTAAGAAAAAAAATCAGTGCTAAACATCGCGTAACAGCATGCCGCCAGATCATCCAAAATGCACTGGCTTAGCCTATTCCGGCGGGACAGTCTACCCTGGTGGGACAGTCTTATCAGTCAAGTCAAATTCGAGTTATGAGTATAGTCAGCTCGAGTTTGGCTCTAAAAAAAAAATGTTGGCTCGAGTCCGTTATGGAAGCTCGAATTTAGCTCAATTTTTGAGCTCGAGTTTGTTTGTGAAGCTCGACTGCTCGAGCTTGGCTCAATTTAATAAAAATTTGCAAATTTTATGTTTACAATTCTATGTCCATGTAAAATATGAAGCATTTAATTTTTTTTAGTGATCAAATTAAATTTTTTTTAAACCTGGAACATGTAGTTTTCACATTTAACTTGTAAAAATATGCAAATATAAAATAAGAATAAAATTTACAATTAACATTGAAATAAATTACAATTGTTCATGAGGGTTACATTCAAACTAAAAAAAAGAAAAAAGCTTGCAAGCTGGATACAAAAAATATTTATTATCTCCTAATATAAAGCTCAGTAAAATCAAATAAAATAAAATAAAATTATAAACTATAAATCGTTCAACAACAGGCAAATATATTACTTTATATATACAAATTAAGTAATCACAAATTCACAAATATCTATTGTATCTATCAGCAAAATGCAGAATCTTTCGTTGCACCATTTTGTTATTTTCAAAGACTTCATTAAGCTTTTAAGCATCAGATCCAACAAAACTAATTCCTAGTTCCTACTATTAGCAAGATTTGGGTAGCCATCACAGAGATGGGCTGCATGGGCCACTCGAATGAAAACCATGTAGCCAACAACTAACATAAAAAATCAGATTATTTCAGCTAGCAACTTAAAGCAATGATATTAAATCCCACAAAACTAATTCTTACTTCCTACTATTAGCAAGATTCGAGTAGCCAGTAATTATCTTTGTTGCATCTTAAATAGAAATCATCATTGACCTAAAAACATATTAAAATTTTCATAAGTCGCAAAAATCAGTGATCATAGGTTGAAAAATAAGCTGATTGTAGATTGATATCTGCTCTCCAATGCCCAAAATATGAACAATGAAATAAAATTTTCATGGCCACCAAATAATCCATACCTTCGTTCAAATTTATACACTTTTAAGTACCTGCAAAAAGTTTTGCAAACACAATAGAATGAAAAAGAAAAATGAAAAACCTCTAGAAAGTTCAGTAAAATCTACCATAGTTACTTATATTTCTAAAATCTACCATTATTGTTAAAGCTAAAAATCAAGAAGTCAAGCAGAAAGTTTGGCTAAGCAAAAGGCCCGAAGAGAAATTATACATTTCTCTTATCCACAATCCACATGCATCCAAGCAGAAAAGAAAACACATTTATTGACATGGAGCTCAAATAGCAGTAGCCAGCAGCTTACCTTGACCATATGAGCTGAAAATTAAGTCATCGATATAAACTAAAAGCAAGCATAAAGGCACATGTGGTGCTAATTTTTGGATGTTTTAGTTTGGGTTTGTATGAGGGGGGACACCATGCAGATCTGAGGGTGTACTTAGTGAGATGATCGGGGACGACATTGAGGAATAATGTACTATCTCGAAAGATAGAAATCACTTCCCTACAATGAACCTAATCACCTAATAAGGACTCTTATGGCATGATGGGTCTTCAAATATACCAGAGATTTTTTTTCATACTTTACATGGATGAATAAAGTAGAGTTTATTTAAACCGGGTTCTAAAGTTCTCTATGAGGGCAAGCCCCCATAGTTAATTACATCTTCAGGAAGTGAATCCCTTAAGAATACTCTCGATTAAAGTTGGCGATTATTGTCTCTGAAGAATTCAAAGATAGTACTATCAATAAATTAGTTGTATTTTAGAAAATCAAGTGGGATGGATCAAAAGGAGAGAGTTATTATCAAAACCAAAGGAGATGAGTAGGGTGTGCTTATGATACTAGGAAGCCTACTGAGCACTCCAATCTATCCTATGGTTGGACTTTATATTTTTGAAATTGAAGAGATTTTATATGTTTGAGTTGATATTTTATTAGAAAGCTAGGACTTATACTCTAATAACACGAGATTATTAGGATGCCTAAGTGGTGAGGATTTATGCCTATAACGCAAAGAGAAATGAAAATCTCATATCCTAAATTTAGAGAGCTTTGGCAAGGGCCAAAGTATGACCTAAATCTAAGGAGAAAGTTAGTATATGGTTTACCTCAATAAGAAAGAGAGAGAGAGAGAGAGAGAGAGAGAGAGAGAGAGAGAGTCAATCACCTGACTGTTGGACTTATTATTGCCTGGAGTGGCAGCCAGCTAACTCCTCTTATACTTCAAATTTATGTAGGCCAGTCTTATGCTTTTATAAGATGGCTAGGTTATTATTATTTAGAAAAGAAACTAAGTCCTTAAACCCACTCCCTAAGAGACTAGAGCATGAGAGAGTATGAATAATGACTTAATCTAATGTAAAATTTTATCAAATTTTATTTAATTTAGGACTCTTTATTTTGACATAAGCTATGAGATTTTATATGCCTAAATGCATGAGAAATTGATTATGGGCCAAATCAAAAGGGAAAAAGGTGTTCTTCCATCATAGGCTCTCGAAGGTTAAGCCCTTACTATCTGGCAAAGATGGAAACCCTCTCTTAACAAGAGTAAAATAAGATGATTATGCATAATATTAAACATACAACATCCAGCTAAAGGGTTGTTAAATCTTTTATTATCTTGATTTAATGCCTAGGCTTTATATGAGGTTATGAGTTATTTTAGAGATTTAGTTATGAGTTATTAGTTTGAGTAGCAAAATTAATTTTTATCCTAGGAGCCTAATTACATCTAAGCCATACAACAATCACCAATCATAAATAAACTATAAAAGATATATTTTTTTTCTAATGCACAAACTACACAAAACATCAAATAAATTTAATAAAGCTATCACAAAAGAATAAGAGGTCATGGTCTGCAGATAACTGAAAAGAAATGGAAGCTATACCCTTATACAACTCGAATTACAATGGAATAGTTACAATTACAAATGATGAATGTTATGGGGGCCTTCATTCTTCATTTATTCATCTGATTTGTTCCATTTCTTTCTTCCTTTTGGCTTGATTTAAATGTTCTTACTCCAAAGGCATCACATGGTACATAAAACTTTGAATTATAACCAATGGTCATCCAAATCTCCCATAACACTACTCTTAATCCTAATGCAAAATTACATTAAAAGAAGAAAAATAAATCTACCTACACCTGCAAAATAAATATTAGCTTAACATACCATACAACTCAAGCAGTTATATGAATAACTTGGACTTAGCACCCACACATGGGTAACCAAGCCCACTTGTCCTAACTTGGATTATGCTTACGGGCTAAGCAACCTGCACAACAAAAAAAAGTATTTATATTTTTATTACAACGGCCTCTTAAGCACAACCCCCTGCAGAAAACACGATTAGGCTAATATCGGCCTAACATCCAAACTACGCATATGCACCCTAACATATAGTCTACAACAATACATAAAAAATAAGCATACACCAAATCATACACCACCCTAACATAAAGTTAGAAGTGGTAACTTAATCTAATGTGTGTGCATTAAGTCTTGTGTGGTATGTCCTGACTAGGCTTTGGAGTTGTAATTTGCTAAGTGTGAGGGATTTAATTTATAAAGGGTTGATTTTTCTTTAAGTGATTTAATTAATTTGAAAATTTTACTTAGCATTTTTTTTTGTTTCATATGGCCTACACTTAGCAACTAAGTATTATAAAGAGAAGAAAGAGAGGGAACCTCTCTTTCATCCTTACCTTAAGTCACTTCTAAAGCAAGTTAATTAATCAATTTCCTTTAGTGAATGACTTATTATATGTTTTAATAAATCCTAAGTTTATGTTCACTCTAAATGACCTTATTCAATAAAAAAAGACATCTTAAAATTAATTAGAATGAATTACTATCACATCACATATTTATTCATTTCTTTCAGTCATATATATCATGCATATGATTAAATCCTAAGCATACTTATGCATACAATGCATCTATTAGCATACTTAAGTGATGAATGCAAATAAGTGTATTTGGAATTTAGATATTTCATTTGATTGAATTATGAATGCGTGTCTTTTTTAATGAAAAAAAAAGATATTTTCATCCATTAGCTAAGTATACATTCACATGTATAAAAATATTAAGTGAGTACGTCACTATTGTTCTATACCAGGGGCGTAAGGTATAATACTTATTTAGAGCTACTTAAAGCCTCGCAACCCCGGGATGTCCAGACTAATATACCACTTTTCTCATATATATATATATATATGAATGTACAAAAAGAACAACATGAATGTACAAAAAGAACAACAAGAATGAGAAGTCATGTAAGAAGTCATATTTGATTTGATTATATGATTTACATATGTGATATGAAATTCTTCCTAAGTCTTAGCATGGAGATGCATAGGAGTTGATTTCGATAAATGTTGTGTTCTTTTCAAATGAACTATACATTTATAAATCCCATACAAATCCATATAAGGTAAGGAAAGAGAGCTTCTTACTGCATATCTTATATTATCAACACATGCAAACTTATGGATATTTGTAATTAACATCACTCCATAAATTATAATTGATTTATGGGATTTTGAAGATAACTTTTGATTTAATAGTAATAATAGCCACACCTATTTTTAATTTAAATCGACACATGCAATTTGACATAAAAGAAATCATTTCATTTAGTTAATTTTAAAAGAAATGAATGCATGATTACACATTACAAGCAACATTTAATAAAATTGAAAAGAAATAAAAGAACATAAGCACATGATCTCATTCATTCCAATTAATTTCTAAGGGCAATCATACTAAATAATGCTATTTAAAATAAACCAAAGTTCTTTAATGACACTTTTAATTTTGAGTTTGATTTGATTCAGGAACTGAAAGAGGTTTGCTAATCCTAATCCCATTTCCCATATTTGAGTTAATTTGGTTTAATAAAGAATATTTAGGTTGATTTTATGTTTTAATTAGGTTAAGGTATGAATTAAGTGAATTAATTAACCATTACCTACATCACCTTAAGTTAATTAATTAATTAATAATGAGTCAATATGATATGCAACCATATGAAAAGTAAATTAGCAATGCTCCTAATAAATGAAAGGGCCTAATGCAATTGGCTCATGATTAATAATTAATTAGGTTTAAGGGATCTCACTTAACTACTTTTATGGTTTTCTCACACATGTGAGCTAACCATAATTTTATTATCTTCCACTTTGGATTATTGAACAACCAAAGAGCTACCCAAGATTAATTAAAGATTGCTTAGGTGTGAAGTGAATTTTAGATTGGGTTAATCAAGCTTATTAATTAATTGATTGAATTCCTTGATTTGAATGATGAAATTAACTTAGGGAAAGGGATCAAAGAAAATGCATCAATATTAACCCCTAAGTCATTTCAAACACTCAATTAGGCTCTGATTTTTATCTTAAAGATTAATTAATTAATTAAGTAATTATCAACCTCATTAATCATTAACTTACCAAATTCCAAAAAGTGAAGAAAACTTAGAAAGTGAATTAGGAAAAGTATCTCAACCACATTCCCTAAGCTCCCTTACTGTTCAATAGAGGTAATTAGGCTTAAATGGTTAATTAAACTACCATTTATTCACTAATTATCACTAATTAAATTAAGAAAGTGATTAAATCTTAAGCAATTGATTTCCCTAATTAAGCAACTAATAAAATCCCAAAAAATAGGGCAGAGGTCATCCCCTAAACATCCACAGAAAGTTAGAGGTTAATTAGGTGATTAATTGGGGAATAATTAAGCTAATTAGATTTATAATTAAACATTAATTAAGCCAAAATCAGTGTTCAAAATTATTTAATTATAATTTTTTTTAGATTATACTTTCAAATATCTTTAAAACGAGCCCAAGTATGTATTTTTAAAATTTTTCTAGGATAAGTTATGATTTTTAAAAGTTTCAGGTTTAAAAATGGATTAATTAAGCCTAATTAAAGCCTTAATCCTGTCGGGCCACGTGGCGACTGATTAAACATGCTTTTCAGATGACACGATGGGAGTGGCTATTTAAGTTGTCATGCCTAAAGGCTGACTCGGATGGCGATGAACGCGCTAACTCCGTGGGCCGTCTGATTTAAGATTGGATGGCCATGATTCGATCCATAGTTTCGAAGAATTAATCAAAGGATCTAACGTGATTTAATCATGGCCGCCTGTTCCTATCATGTAGAACGGACGACCTGTGATCTTTCTCCTTTGCAAGCGATGAAAGATGGATACCTTCTGTCTTTCCCCGTTTGATCCGAGCTCGCCTTTGCTCGGATTGGGATAAAATTGATCCCACCCATTGAGAAGAAGGAGAGGAACACATATAACAGTAAAAAATGCATGACATTTAAATTTTCTTCTCAAATGACCAACCTATTTTTCATATAAGGCTCGATTTTGCAAAATTACCTCACCGGAACTAATGTCTGGCGGTGGGTTCGACGGAGGTAGCTTCGCCTAGTGGAGGCGAGGCCTTGTTGAGAAGCTTTGAGCTTGATTTAGACTAGAGTGCTCAGTCGACCAATCCACACATGCAAAGGCTTCCGCTTCAATTGAACTCCTATCTCTGGTGCTCAAGAAGGCTTAGAGATGATTCAGTTGGCTTCGATGGAGTAGGAGGATGCTATGGGTGCAAGGATTTTATGTTTGATCAAGCAAGGGTGGAGTATTGTTTGAGAAGTGGTGTCCTATTTCAGCTTTGCTTGGGGAAAGAGGAATACCGATTGAGGAGGGCTTGGGAATACTTAGAATTGCTCTGAGGAATTTCAAAATGCCTTAGGAAACTCAGAGAGTGTGAATTGTTAAGAATCCTACTTGAATTGAGGGACTATACCCCTCAATTACCTTGGATGGACGGATGGGATTGGCTTTCAAAAATCCATCGATTGGCAACCGTCAGAGCACCGGAGGGGTCACCGTCAACTCCATGTGGCTTTCCCTAGTTGGAGGAAGTGCTGGTAGGAGTCTCAAGGTTTGATATGTGGAGATTGTGTGTGGTTGGTTCTTTGCCTTTGCTCATGGGGTTTGGACAAGATATGAAATGGCTTGGCTTGGCAAGAGCTAGGGGTGTAGAGTGGGCTAAGGTGTCTTAGGAATGCCTTATTTGGCACTTTGATGGCTGCCATGGAGATGTCAAAGTGGAGTTTGCGACTTAAGGCAAGAATCCAATGCAAAGAGGGGTGTCCATTGGTTAATCCCCTTGAAATGGGTCCCACATGGGCTTGGGCTGGTTTGGGGATAACCTAGGGTTCATTTGGGTTGGGTTAGGTCAGCCACCAATGCCCCCACAAGGTGGTTTTGGGTTATTTGGCTTCATATAGTCAAAATAGGCTAATTTGGGTTATGTTAGGTTGGGTCGACCAATTGGTCAAATTTGGTGAAATCAAACTTCAGTTAGGTTCATATGATAATTTGGGATGTTTTGGTTCAAGTGGTTTCGATTAATTTGGCTTAGATTTGAATTTGACTCATTTGGATCCAAAAGGGTCAAATAGGTCAAGTTGACCAATTTGACCAAATTGGGTTAGGTTAGGAGTTGAGTCAAGTTCAACTGGTTAATTGAAAATGATTGTAGGCTTTGATTTGGTTTAATTTGAATTTAATTTGGATTTTGTCTAATTTGACCCTTTAGGTCAATTTGGGCTAGGTTGGGTCAAGTTGACCAATTGATCAAATTGGGCTCAATGATGGATTTGGTTAAGTTCAATAATCAATTTGGAATGAACTTGAGCCATTGGTTGCAATCAATTTGGATTAGATCATGATTCGACTCATTTTGGCTTTTTAGGCCAATTTGGGTCAACTTAGGTCAAATGGCCAATTAGGTTTGGTTTGGCTCAAGTGAGGGTTTTTTCATGTTCAATCATTGATTATGAGTTGAATTGAATAAATAGTTTCAATCAATCTGGCATATGATGGATTTTGGCTAGTTTGAGTTTCATTTGGGCTAAATGTTGACTTGGTCAAAGGCTAGGTTTGGCTTGGTTTGACCCAATTCAAGGTGGTTGGTCACCCTAGGGTGATTGCTAGTTATTTTGTGAGGTTTGGATGAGTTTAGCTCAAGCCAATTTGGGTTGGATTGGAACTTGGCTCAAGAAGGTCTTTTAGGTCATTTTAGGTCAAGTGGACCTAAATGGGTCAATTGGCTTGATCATGGCTTGATTCAAGTTTATTTGAGCTCACATATGAGCCTAGGATTGAAATATAAATCTAATTGCAATTGGTTTGGAGCCAAATGAGTTTTGCTTCATATGATAATTTCAAGTCAAGAGAGGTCAACATAGCCTTGGCTTGGGTTGGCTTGGGTTTTATTTGATAATGGTGGTTTATGTTATATTTGGGTCAATGATTGTAGGAATGATTGAATCATGAAGGAATCCATGAGTTTTGAATTGATTTGAGTATCATTTCGCCAAGTTTAATAATTTAGCTAAAAGGGCTAAAATTGGGAATTCGATTTGATTTGGGTTTAGTTTCGACCACTTGAATTTATATTTCATTTATATTTGTGAATATAAATGAAGATATGAATGGGTTATGAGAAAGTCACTTGAGTTTGGAGTGATTTGGAAGCAAATTTGATTAAGCTTATGGAGGTATGCCCATAAGACTCAAGAAGCGATTTTGAGATTTGAATTTGGTTTGATTTATTTTGATTTGATTTGAAGGAGTTTTGACTAAGCATATAAAGGTGGTTCATATGGTTTAGGAAGAGATTTTGGAATTTGGACTTAATCATGGGTTTCAATCATTTGGAGTTGATTTGGAATTTGGAATCTTGGATTGGGATTTAATTTGAGATTGAATTTGATAATTGAAAAAATCAATTGAATTGGTATTGATTTGAATTTGGTCAAGGTTAAGTCCATAAGATAAAATCAAAGGGCTTAGGAAGGGATTTGGAATTTTGAATTTAATCATGGGTTTCAATCATTCGATAGTTAGATTTGATTTTGAAATTTGAATTTGAATTTGAGGCTTGGTTTGAGAGAAGGAAGTAAGGATTAGGTTTAAGCTATAAGGTAGGCAAGTCCTCCTAAATCCCTAAGGCACAACCTATTCCTATGGCTAACTCTTCTAAATCTCTAGGGTTAGGTTAAGTGTTCACCTAATCACTAGAAATGTCTTAAGATTAAGGAACTCTTAGTGTCTATAAGTGTTCTAGATCTATGATGTGGAAGTTAAAAGCTCACTCCAAAAGTCAACAAAGGGCTTCTAATAGGTGTGGTGTGACTAACAAGGCACACCGCACATATTAGTGTTGACCGAGATGATCAACAATGTCTGAAGAATCAAAAAGACTAACAGAAATGATCTACTCCTAAACTCGAGATGTAGAAGGAATTAAGATCTTAGTGCAATGCAACTCAACTTATGCTAAGGGCATAAGGGAGGAAGAAGGGATCCACTGAGGGATCAAATGAGTGAACCTTCCACTAGGGAAACAGGTTCCAGTTATCCACTATGGATAAGAGGTTTGGATTTAGATGTAAGATATGATTTGGGTAGAGTATCCGCTGGGGATTAGAATGTATAACCTATTGAGGATAGATGCATGAACCTTCCACTAGGGAAGTAGGTTCAGGCTATCCACTAGGGATAAAGATTTGATGAGATTTCTTTTGAGGGTGCACTCGCTGGGGAATGAAAGTTTGAATTGGATTTAATTGACTCCACTGGGGAGGTTGGAATGATTTATGTCTCACTGGGGAGAAGTTGGTTGATTGTTTATTTTAAATTTAAATTTTGAGATGGACCCTGACCGCACTAAGAAGGGGCTATGTCGGCCTTGGCTTATTTCATATTTTATTAATCTAAAGGGGTAGTCTGCCAGCCACATGGTAGAACTATTTGATCTAAGGGGTTGCCTTTCAATGTACAATAGCTGTGCTATGGAGAAAGCATAGTAGACTTATATCTCCAAAAGCAAGGGACAACTGTTGGGGTGATCTGTTGGATGCAACAAATTACACCCGACCTAAGGCAACTATTGAATGAATACTGCTGGGGGTCTTATATCAACTCGAAAGTAGTCAGGATAATGTTATTTGATTGAATTGCATTTATTTTAATTTAATTTATTTTAATTTGATGGATCCTGTCGGTGTGCAATGGATCCACAAAGAAGGGGATAATATCAGCCTAGACCTATCTTAGATTTACAAATCCAAAGGGATAGTCTACTGGCCGTGGGGTAGAGCTAACCAACCTAAGGGGGTGTCTTTCGATGTGCAATGGTCAAGTTAGGAAGAAAGTGCGGGGACTCACATCCTCCTACACAAAGAACCACTAGGGCAATCAGTTGCTTGCGCAATAAATCAAACCTGACCTAAGGTTGCCCGTCGGTGCCCAACGGTCATGCTGGAAAGAATGTGTAATAGACTTAAATATTTCAAAGCAAAGATGACCACCAGGGTGACTCGTTGGTGGCATAATAAGTCAAACCCGACCTAAGGGCAACTACCAAGAGAGTGCCGACCCAGGGACTTATCTCAACTCAAAGTAGTCAGGCAATTCCTATAGCAAGTTTTGTTAACACTGCCCTAAAGATAGGATGCCTGCTTTGGAAAGGGGCCATTAGGGGCTTGAATTCCTAATTCTTAAGCGAAGATATATTTTGTTTATTTTAGGTTATCGTGGACCCTGTTGGTTTGTGAGAGACCAAATTGAGAAGGAGCTTATATCATCCTAGTCCTATCTCAGACTTACTAGACCAAAGGAGAATCTACGGATCCGCTGAACAAATTCTCCAACCACAGGGGTGGCTACTAAGAAAGGGGAACTGTCCAATCTAAAGATAACTGGGGTAGTGTCTAAATGGGGTCACTAAGGACATGATCCAAATAGAATGCCCACAGAGGAGGTGCCGCTAGGGGTGTTATCCAAAACCCTGTAAAAGAATGCATGTAAGTATTCAATGGCCAACTCAAGGAGAAAGCTAGGGATTCACATCTGCCAAGAGTGGTGTATCCACTGGGTGGATCACTGTCAGCATAGCGAACACCAACCAACCTAGGGTGTCCATTAGTTTACGACAACCAGTCTAAAAAGAAGGCGTGTAGACTTACATCTCTAAAGAGGAATTGATCACCGGAATAGTGTATCGTTGATGGGATAGGAACTCTCTGACTGAGGGAGACTACTAAGCAAGGAGTCATGTATAAGGATTAAACCCAAGTTTGAAGTAGTCAAGAGGAAAGGAGCCACTGGGAGACTTATCTTAAACCTCAAATATACTTGACCCAGTCAGTGCATGATGGCTAGTCCACAAAGAAAGCATGTAGGCTTACATCCTCTTAAATAAAGTCAACATGAGGCGGCTTACTGGCTGCACAATAAGTCCTACAAAATTAACAGGGTGCTTGTCGATTTGCAATGGTTAAGGCAGAAAGAAAGCACGGGGACTCACGTCTGGAAGATAAGTGACCACTGGGGTGACACACTAACAAGGTAGCATATCGGCCTGACCTAGAGCAGCTAATGAGTGAGTGCTACAAGGGGCTTGCTCCCACATCAAAATAGCTCGAGACAAAAGATATATGTTAGTTTGTGTTGTGATAGAAGGAATAGGATGCCGCTTGGGTTCTCTTACACGTACCCTAAACACATACAAATATGACTCCACTAAGAAAGGATGCCGCTTAGGTTCTCTTCCACCTAACTTAGTTATGCTAGTCGAAATAGAATGCCTCTTGGGTTCTCTTACACCTAACCTAATAGCACTGGAGGATTGCTTGTAGTTTGTGTTTATGTTATGGAGGGATAGGATTCCGCTTGGGTTCTCTTACACCTACCCTAAACATATAATGGAGGATTCACAAGTAATAGATATTTCTAACACATAAGAGATGGAATTTGATATGAAATGAAAGTTTATTGATGATTATTTTCAAACAAGATTTATGGATAATATTTCTTTAGGTAGAGCTCATTGATTGGAAAAGCATAAGGCACTCTCCCTTACAATTTATGAGCTGATAAATCCTCCTTGGTAGGCCTTCTCTATGGTAACAGGTCCTTCCCAAGCGGGTTCAAACTTGCCTCCCATATTTTGACGAGAAACAATCGATCTCCTTAGAACTAAAATAAGCTCTCCTACTTGAAAAACTCTAGGATTGACCAATTTGTTGTGAGCTTGAATCATTTTGTCTTTGTACAACTTGAGGTTCTGGTATGCCCAGAGGCGTCTTTCCTTCAAACCTTTGAGCTCTTCTAACCACAGCTTGGCATTCTACTCTGTAGTAAACTTACTAGCCACAACTATCCTTAGTGATGGGAGTTGGACTTCTAAAGGTGGAATGGCTTCAGACCCATACACTAAGGAGAATGGAGTAGATTGAGTTAGACTTCTGTATGTGGTGCGATAGGCCCACAAGGCTTTAAGTAATTACTCATGCCCCTATCACTTATTATCATAGAGTGTCTTCTTCAGTATTTGGATGAGATTGTTGAATGCTTCTACTAGACCATTTTCCATCGGGTAGCAGATGGCAGGATATCTCCAATCTATGTTGTGTCTCTGGGTAAAGCTGTTGATCTTAGTGCTCTTGAATGCAATATCATTACTGGATATAATTCATCAAGACACCCCAAACCTATATACGATATGGTTCTTGAAAGCTAGAGCACATGCCGACCTGTGACCTCTCTAAGTGTGATTGCCTTTGCCCACTTAAAAAAGTAGTCGGTGGCAGCTAGAATGAATTGATGACCTTTGGAAAAAGGAGGATCGATCAGACCCACTATGTTAGTGCCCCAACACTCAAATGGTCATGAGACCAATGCAAGATGTAGAATGTTAGATGGTTCATGTAGGACCATATCGTGCACCTGACATTAGTGGAATCTCTGAGCTACATCCATACAATCTGTAATCATCGAAGGCCAGTAGTATTTTAGTCTCTTGATCTTGGCTTCCATCTTCAGACTGGATTGATAAGCTCCGTATAAACCTGAATGTACCTCAGTCATAATCTGATGGGATTCATGTTTGGATAGACAATGTAACCACATATGATCAAAGGATTGTCGGTATATGGTTCTATCCACGAGAGCATAGAAGAGAGCTCTCTGCTTCACCTGATGGGCTAATGACTTCTCTTGAGGTAGTTTGCCTGTATTTAAATAATCCATGAATGGTTGGCTCTAATTTGACTTGTCATCCTTTTTGGTAACGGCAACATCCCCTTCAAGAGAGAGTCTTTCGATGGGTTCAGCATCAATAAGGGATATGACTTCTCTATTTTGGATCCTTATTGGAATGGACTCATCTTCTAGACATGCCAATTCCTTGGCAAGCTTGGCCAATGCATTTGCTATAACATTATCTCCTTGAGGAATCTTGTAGATGGTGATCTCTGGGATTTGAGCCAACAATTCTATGGTATACTTGTGGAAATGATGGAGCTTAGGCTATAGAACTTTGTAAGACCCAACGATTTGGTTGATGACAAGCTGAGAATCCCTGAAGATCTTGATGCTCTGGATGCATAGTGTAATGACTAACTCCATATCAATAATCAGAATCTCATATTCAGCTTCATTATTGGTACATGGATTAGACAGATGATATGAGAATCTCATCACATCATGGTCCAGAGTTAGGAGAACTATTCCTACCCTGCCTTCCCTAGAATAGTAGATTGTGGTTCTTCTCCTTTTTTAAAGAAAGCCACACCATCAAAATACATCTTCCAATGGTGAATGTTAGTGTCCCCTAAGTTCATGATGATTTGTTCATAAGTAGAGAACAGAAGTGGGTATGCTAGACCATCCACCGCCCTACAGATAACGTTGGAAATGTCATGAGATATTGCAGTAGAATGATCCTAGAGATCAAATTCACCTTTTGAGAAATCATGTAATATCGTAGCTTTTGGGATGCAAAGATTAAAACTAGGAAGTGCTTTTCAGTAGGTGGGTAGTTTGCCTCAGCAGGGATTAGACGATGACTAAGGTAGTAGAGAACACTTTTCCCTTCATCATTGGCTTGGGCCAACAAAGTGTTAAGGGAATCATCTAATACAGTGGTGCAGAGGATCAATGATTTGCTCAGGATAGGGGCTGCTAGAAGTAGCGGCGTCATCAGGTAGTGCTTGATGTCTTCAAAAGCATGCTGGTACTTGTCATCCACTTGAACTTGGAATCATTTTTGACAAGTGTTGAGAATGGCTGGCATCTTCTTGATAAGTTGGATATGAAGCGCCTTAGATATGCCAATTTTCCTTGAAATGATCTGAGTTGAGTTAGACTTTTAGGGGGTGGCATTTCTAAGATAACATTGATCTTCTCTGGATTGATCTCTATTCCCTAGTGTCGGACAATAATCCTAAGGAATTTCCCTGAAGCTACTCTGAATGCATACTTTAGGGAATTCATTTTGAGGTTATATTGTCTTAACCGTTTGAAAATTACTCTCAAGTCAAAGAGATGGTCTTTTTTTTCTTTGCTTTTGACCACTATATTATCAACATAGCATTCAACTTGATGATGAATGAGTTTGTTGAAGATTCAAGTCATGCCCTACTGGTATGTAGCATCGACATTTTTAAGGCTGAAAGGCATGACCTTATAATAATAAATTTTGATCGGGGTTCAAAAATCAGTGTTTCTTTCATCCTCGAGGGTCATCTTGATTTGGTTATAGCTAGATGACCCATCTATAAAGGAGAATACTACATGAGATAAGGCAATGTCCATCATTAACTCTGGTATAGGAAGTGGAAATTCATCTTTAGGACGTGCCTTATTTAGATCCCTAAAATTGACGCATATGTGAATTTGGCCATTCTTTTTCTTAACTGGGATGACACTGGCCAACCAAGTTGGATATTTTTGTTCCTTGATAAAGCCAACATCGATCGGTTTCTTAATTTTAGAAATGATCTATTGCTCAATTTCTAATTACATGCATCTAGGAGCCTACTTGATAGGGTTAGCATTAAGGTCTATTGCTAGTTTGTGGACTGCTATGTCAGGAGATTAATCAAGCATTTCTTCATAACTCCATGCAAAACAGTCCTTAAACTCAACTAATAGGCTAACTAAGTCATTGGTTTTTTCTTCATTCAATAAGGAACTGATGTATGTCAGGCTTGGATCTTCTTTAATTCTTAAGTTGATTTCATTGAGTTCGTCAATGGTTGATCTAATTTTTTCTTCAAACTCTTGCGGTGCATCCTTAACTTCTAGATCATTTGGGTCATCTAAAGTTTCTAAACACACCTCCTCATAAGAGTTAGCATGATTTGAAAAGAACTTATTAGACTCCAAATGATTGGTGATGACTAGGCAATGGTTTTCATCATTGACTGGTCCCACTATGCCAAATCTTAGTCTTGGTCTTGATTGAGAGCATCTGCTTTGATTGTCCTATAGTCTTTCAAAGTAATATGACCTATGTTTAGACTAAGTATGTGGGATTAATCCTTTTTTGCTAAGTTAATAACACAAGGAGAATACGAATCAAAAGGCAATTGTATTAAATCTTTATAAGAATCATCCTCAAGTTCTAAATCGGCTTCTTGACTTGAGGATGGTGCTCCCAACAAAAATCTCTTTGGCTTGACATCTGTGGATAACTTGGGTCCTCCTTAACTACTAAATCTTCAACTTTTTAGGAAGAAAGTGAGGGTAGAGCTAAAGTTCTCAACTACTGCTTGACTATTTTACATAATAGTGATTCAAATACATTCATGCTTTGCTTGGAGTCCTAGTTTTCATAGCTACCTGGTTCGAATGTCACTTCCAAAAGGACTAGCTGAGAGGGGTTGGTCGGCATGCTAACCACATGAGACTCATTCTACGAACTGGACTTTAAGTCTATGTGGATAGTGGGGGTACTCCTGTGAGGTAGAACATAGCTTCTACTGGCTCGCCACCAGCTACAAGGTCTTCCACCTCTAGAACTGTCTCTAGATCTACCTCTGCCTCTACTTAGTGGGGTCGAGTTATCCTACCCATATGTTCATATGGATGAACAATGTGGAATCAATATCTCTACTTCTTCCTCGATGTCTTCTGCTCACTTGTATTTTCATTTTCTTTCCTTTTTTCTTTTCTTTTATTTCTTTTTCTTCCTTTTCTTTTATTTCTTTTTTTTTATTTTTGAACTTTCACCAAGTTCACAAGAATAGACTTTTTGATTAGGAGGAAGATAGTAGGCTACATCCTCATATATCTCGACCTCTCTAATTGAGAATGACTTCAAGTCTCCTTTGACACAATACTCGATTTCACCTCTTCAAAATTTAATGCACAGATGTAAAGAGGATGGAACTGTGTTGTTCCCATGTATCTAAGGCCTATCGAGCAAAGCAGTGAAGATGTATCTGAATTGATTATGTAGAACTTGGCTTTTATCTTCTAGTCATCTATCTCCAATGGAAACACTATGGGGACTAAAGCCCTCTCACATTGCTCATTGAATCCTCTCAACATCATCTGATCTCCTCAGAGTTCAAAGATGTCAATCTTCAAGTAGGGAAGGGTCTTTAGACTCATAATGTTCACTTATGAACATACATCAACTAAGACCCTGGAGAGTCTGAATCTACCCATGTCCACTGTGATGTAGTGGGGACGATTGTGCTATGTTGTCCTCAAAGAAGGTCTTCATCGGTGAATGTAACTCCACGGGATTCTCTTGAAAAACATGTCTACTCTCCAATAGTGGTCGACTGAGCTAAGCATGATTCTGGATCAAGAAGGGCTTTGATCAATGGCTCCTTCATCCCTTTGAATAAGATGAGGGCATCATATATGCTTAATTTAGCTAGAAACTTTCTTAATTGAGCGAGGACATTGTAGTCAACTCTAGGCTAATCCCCCACAAGCATATGCATAGGTGGAGCATTCTTTGGAGGGGCTTCTTGATTACCAGAACCAATAACTTATTTACCCTTATCCTAAGGTGCTACCCTAGGAGGTAGAACTTTGCCACTGTGGAGGTTGACTTCAGTGATTTCATGAGATGGTTTAGTGGAAAGTTCTACCTACTCATCAGGTTCACTTATAGCTTCTCTTATAGAATCATCAGAGTTGGATGACTCCAAATCAATCTCAATGGGTGAACCCAGGTGATTTAGGAATGGATAATCCATTTTTAAATCTGAAGAAGAGGAGTGATTAGAACTAGAGTTATTATTAATTAGATTTGGAGAGTTATCTAAAGGAATAAACTCAGGAAGATCTTTAGAAGTGACATAGATGTAAGTGGAATCAGCTTTCTTCATTGATTTCTTATATTTAGATGAAGGTACAAAATAGAAATCAAGTAAAGTAAGCAGTGAGGATTTGCACCCCTCCATTGATACTGATATGCTAGAAGAGAGCTAGAGGCGTAGCTAGAGAAGAAGGAGTGTTGAACTTGGTCGGTGGTTGTGCTACTATGCTATCTTTGGCAAGTGGAGGCTATCACTGCTGCTGCTGGGCTTCTACCTCCCTCAAGTTATCCTCAGCAACTTGAAAACCTTCATTAGAGTTGTAGGTTTGAGCTGCTTTAGGAACTTGCAAGGGTAACTTTCTGATCTTAGAAATAATTTTCTTGGAGGTTTGAGATAGGGAGATATCTCAACCTTCCTCTATCTTAAGCAAATCGTGTGTATCCCCAAGAATTACCCTAATAGAACTAGAAGGTTGTTCTAGTAGATATTCCTTAGGGATGATAATGGTATCTGACTTGAAGCTACGCTCAAGCTAGTCCTTAAAGGTAAAGCAATCTTCTAAGATATATCCTGACATGCAGTGGTAGGACAATAATTTGGATCATGACTCTTGCACACTTCCTCCGGCCTCCTTGGCTCTAGTAACTAGAAAGCAGGCTTCTTTAAGAGATTCTTAAAGATCTTCCTAACTACCTCCCTCTTGAATGAATAAGATTTATTCAATTTATCAATAATAGTAGGTAAATGATAACTACACGGTGGGGGGGAATCTTTCTGCGATCTTGCGATGAGTATCTTTGAGGAGGCGACGGTGGAGGCCACTATGGTAAGGTGAGGTGGCGTGGCAATGAGTTGGTATGAGGTGGTGGGGAGGGAGAAGAGGCTGACTGCTGTCTGGCCGAACCCTAGGCGCTACATCCCCTTATCAACTACTGTGACTGCCCCTGGCTTCTTCTCAAATGCCTTCTGAGGTTTGGGCTTGACTGACTAGTCATGGAAAGGCAACTGTCTGGCTTCCTCTTATAGACTAGCCACCTTGTTGATTATCTTCTTAAAGGTTTTGATTATAAACCCCTTAAGCATGAATGCGACCAAGCCATGGATATTTTTTAAGAGAATCTCATTAGCATGTTATTCAGATAGCTGTAGCTCGCATTTCATACTCAAGTTTCTCCACCTGAGAATGTATTCAATAAGGGACTTGTTTGAATTTTGCTTGGTCACAAAGGGGTTGCCTACAGTAACCCTTTATTGAGCTCCAGCAAACCTCTTGATGAAGAGGTGCTCCAACTCAACAAATGTCTTTATCGAACCATTGGGCGGTTACTCAAATGCTACCTGTCGACAAATAATCTGAAAAGAAGGGCATCATACCTTGATATTTCAACAAGCCCCTAAGTGTGCATGTTTGGTGGGGTTCCACTACCATCGAAGAATTTAAAGGAAGGAAGCACAAAACCCTTAGGATATTGGACAACATCAAATTCCTCCAGGTAGGGTCTACCATTTGAAACAGATGAGCCACCTTGGGCTTGTGCCAATGCATCCATCACCTACTATTCCACCATGTTTTTAATGTATTTCTCATGGATGGAGGTGCTATTCACCACCTTTCGATGCAAGCTACCACTATGTTCCTTGACAGGAATGCATCTAGGATGATCTAAAGTGTGTACCAACTCTACTGTATTGATCGCTATGGGAGAAGGCTATGAAATAGGGGTTGAATTCTGCAATGCTGAAACCACTACCATCAACTCCTTAATCTTCTTCCCCATCTTGTCAATATGATCATCTCTCTGCCTAAGCTGCTGGAGGAGGTGCTAAGTTGAATGAACGATGTTGTCCTCTTCAACTACAATACCTTCCTGACTATGCTGATCTCTGTGGAGGGAGCCCCTAATATTGACCATGTGAACCTCAATTGAATCCTTAAGAAGGTCATCCTCATTAGGATCAAAGGCTACCTCTCATCCTCTGAATCTGTACGATCACTACCTAAGAGTTCTCTCTTTTCAGCAAAGTACTATGCTAAAATGGGTAAGGCTGATCGTACAAACACACCTTCTTGATAGATGAGGGACTATGCTCCGATGGAGATACATCTAACACGCCACTGAGTGCTAGCTCTTGGAGGTCATGCTCACTAGAAGAGATATGCTCATGACTGCTCATTGGTGGAGTGGTGTCCCTGAGGAGATCCACTACCATGGGAATTGCAAAACTGTCCCCTTCCCCCTCTGCAACTACCACTATCACTAGCTCTAATAGTGATGGTGGTGGTGTGACCACAATGCTGTAGGGTCGCCACTCCTGCCTAACCACAACTGAGGTATAGGGTCGAACAGGGGAGCTCGATCTCACCTCAATTGGTGGGATGGAGAGAGCGGGATCCATGGGTCATAGTTGGATCACTAGAGGGGAAGGTATCTCCCCAAATGGGGGCTTCTGAATCTTGGTAGGAGTGGTGGATGCTGTGAGCTATACGGGTGATGGTGGTCGACTAGGGGAGTGGTGTGAAGGCAACACCAACTGCCCCTCAATGGGAGATCTTTGCTTGTGGTGGGTAACACTAGAAAGAACAATCCTATCTGAATGATCAGCCCTGACGGGGTGACGATCAAGAAAATCCATCAAAGCAGAGGCTGCCGACTGCCAGCATACCTCGTTCTCCCTCCTACCTTTGAATAGATGCTCAAGCCTCCATGGCTCTCTCTCTATGGATTTTATCCCTAACACTCCTAGGGATCACCGATCATAAATCAAACAAGGTACCATACTTTGAGCGTTATATGCTCTCGGCATGTAGGGCAGTCCTAAGCCCATAGGCCATTTGTGCTCCCCTATCAGTGTCTCTAGTATATCTTTAATGGTGGCATAGTAGTAGCAATCCTACGATAATCTTCCTCTCCGTCTAAGGCTGAGAAGGGGTGGAACTTGTTGTTGGTTAGTAGTGGAGAGAACTCACGGGGAGAACCCTCCTCGGCTACATGGGATGCATCCTCAAGCTCTCTTGCTACTCGCTCATGCTTCCACTTAATCATTTGATTTTTATTGCAGTGCTGAGTATGAGTGAACAAAGCAGAGTAGGAACTAGTACCTACCTTGAAGTGAAGGAGACTATCTCAGAGGCTAAGATAGCCTTCCTCTTCAGGGTGACCAATAAGGAGATAGTAGCTCACGTTGGAGCAATGGTAGGGACAACTGGATGGGCATGTGCTGAAAATATCACTGAATGGGGCATGGGAACCACTGTGACCTTCCTTTTTAATGAATGGAACTCAGAATTAGAAGGCATGTAAATGCAGATGACTAGCTTCTACTCAGCCACCTCATCCCGACTGACAGTGGTGAGGGTCGCCCCCTCACAGGTAACACGTGCTCCCTCGAATCCTTGACCAAAGAAAACTAGGTGAGTGGAGTCAGTCTCATGGAGGCTGGCCCGATCCAAGTCCAAATCTATCCCAAACAGAAAGATAAATACGAACTTCTATGAGGCCATGTGTACTGACTATGAAAATAAACTGCACTGATTGGTCTGCACTATATCTCTGCATGTGTTGAAATGTAACATGAGTCAGATTTCTACTTTAATACTTATCCCAAGAGAGTAATATAGATTTGGAGTTTTGAACCCACACTCAATAGTTCAAATATGTTAAGTGTGATTCATTGGAGAGATATTGAAATTGAGGAGAGTCTTTGTCATTTGATTTTGATTTTAGAACCCATACTCAACCAATTTAGGTAGGTTGGGTGGGGTTCATAAATTTGAGGAGAGATTTTTGGAGATATTTGTATTTTGTGTATCTTGTTTGAAAATATTGATGATTTGAAGGAACATCTACTTAGCAAATTTGAGTATGCTAAGAAGAGGTTGTGATTGTGTGTTTGAAAAAAAAATTATGAGATATCTTTTGCTTATGATGTGTGATTGTGTAATATGTTGTTTGAAAATGGGGCTTCTTATTTAACACATTTGGTATGTTAAATAGAGGCCAAACATGTTTGATTTATGTTTGAAAATGAGACTTTCACTTTAACAAATTTGGTATGTTAAGTGAAATCCAAATGTGATTGTGACATAAATTTTCTTTTCTTTGAAAATGGGACTCCCACTTAAAAATTTTGGTATGTTAAGTGAAGGCCAAGTGTGATTAATATATGTTTGAAAATGGCACTCCCACTTAACAATTTGGTATGTTAAGTTGGAATCAAAGAATGATATGATTTTTAGAATGGGATTCTCACTTAATAAATTTGGTATTTTAAGTGGGAATCAAATATGACATGATTATGTGATTCTTACTTAACAAATTTGGTATGTTAAGAGAACCAAATATATGCTTTGAAGATGAGACTCTCATTTAACAAATTGGATCTGCTAAGTGAAAGCCAAATGTATGTTTTGATAATGAGGCCCTCACTTAACCAATTGGGTATGTTAAGTGAAAGCCAAATGTGTGTTTTGAAAATGAGATCCTCACTTAACAAATTTGGTATGTTAAGTGAAGGTCAAATTCATGTTTTGAAAAGGAGACCCTCAATTAACAACTTAGATATGTTAAGTGAAAGTCAAATGTATTGAAAATGAGACCCTCACTTAACAAATTGAATGTGTTAAATGAAAGTCAAATGTATGTTTTGAAAATGAGACCCTCACTTAACAACTTGGATATGTTAAGTGAAAGTCAAATGTATGTTTTTAAAATGAGACCCTCACTTAACAAATTGAATGTGTTGTGAAAGTCAAATGTATGTTTTTGAAAATGAGATCCTCACTTAACAACTTGGGTATGTTAAATGAAAGCCAAATTTGTGTTTTAAAAATGAGACCCACACTTAACAAATTTAATATGTTAAGTGAAAGTCAAATTCATGTCTTGAAAATAAGACTCTCACTTAACAAATTGGATATGTTAAGTGAAAGCCAAATGCATGTTTTGAAGATGAGGCTCCCACTTAACAACTTGGGTATGTTAAATGAATGCCAAAATTGTGTTCAATTTAAAAAAAAGATTCTCACTTAACAAATTTGGTATGTTAAGTTGTAATCAAATTTGGCATGATTTGCTCTTGAAAAGATGGAAGCTTCAATTCTAACACATGTGAAATATGTTAAGTGAAGTTTCAATTTTATGCTATAATTTTATTTGAAAATGGATTCCTCATTCAATAATTTTGAGTATGTTGAATGGGTATGGTTATTTTCAAGAATATGCTTTTGGAAAGATGGAAACTCCAACTCTAACATATGTGAAATATGTTAAGTGAAGTTTCAATTTTGCTATGATTTTATTTGAAAATAGAATCCTCATTCAACAATTTTGAGTATATTAAATGAACATAGTTATTTTCAAAAATGTGCTTGTGAAAAGAACTTCCATGTATCAATCATAGGGATTTTTAAATGGGGTTTATTTATGTGAGTTTTATGAAAGATGCTTTTGGAAAGTGGAATTTTACAAAAGAGTTTGTTTTATTAAATATAGGATAAACTTTGCCTCACCAAGCTAATAGTAAGGAGGTTTTTAATCTTTATTATCTCTCCCTTCATTGATAAATTTTGTTTTTCACCAATTGGGGACCCCAATAGAGGTTTTAAGACCTACACGAAGTGAGGTCCTAAAACTTAAAGGATGTTGGTTAAGTTTACTTAAGAATAAAATAAGCTAAGTGCCAATGGAAGGAAAGATAGTCTCGGATACACATAAAATGCAAGTCCACTATCGATTCTTGGAGACAACAATCATCTACTAGAGATGGAGAGAGAAACCATCTCCAGTGGAGTCACCAAAAAAATCAGTGGTGTTTATTTTTAGATATTTTGGTTTGGGTTTATATATGGGGAGGACACCACGTAGATCTGAGGGTGTACTTATTGAGGTGATCAGGTACGACATTGAGGAATAGTATACTATCTTGAAAGAAAGAAGTAACTACCCTACAATGGACCTAATCACCTAATAAGGACTCCTAAGGCGTGATGGGTCTTCAAATATACCAGAGATTTTTTCTTACCTTACATGGATAAATAAAGTAGGGTTTATTTAAACCAGGTTCTAAAGTTCCCTATGGGGGTAAGCCCCCATAGTTAATTACATCTTAAGGAAAGTGGTTCATTTAAGAATACTCTCAATTAAAGTAGGCGATTATTATCTCCAAAGAATTCAAAGATATGACTATCAATAAATTGATTGTGTTTTAGAAAATTAAGTGGGATGGATCAAAAGGAGAGAGTTATTATCAAAACCAAAGGTGATGAGTAGGGAGTGCTCATGATACAATGAAGCCTAGTGAGCACTCCATTCTATCATGTGGTTGGGCTTTGTATTTTTGAAATTGAAGATTTTTTATATGTTTGAGTTGATATTTCATTAGAAAGCTAGGACTTATACTCTAACAACACGAGATTGTTAGGATGCCTAAGAGGTGAGGATTCATGCCTGTAGCCTAAAGAAAAATGACAACCTCAGGTCCTAAATCTAGGGAGCTTTGGCGAGGGCCAAAGCATGGCCTAAATCTAAGGAGAAAGTGGGTATGTGGTTTACCTCCACAAGAGAGTAAACCACACGACTACTAAACTTATTACTGCCTGGAGTGGCAGTCAACTACCTCCTCCTATGCTTCAAATCCATGTAGGCGAGTCTTATACTTTTGCAAAATGGCTAATTTGTTATTATTTAGAAATTAAACTGTCCTTAAACCCCTCCCTAAGAGACTAGAGCATGAGGGGTATGAATAATGACTTAATCTAATACAAATTTTATCAAATTTTATTTAATTTGGGACTCTTTATTTTGACATAGGCTATAGGATTTTATATGCCTAAATGCATGAGAAATTGATTATGGGCCAAATCAAAAGGGAAATTGGTGTTCTTCCATCATAAGCTCTCAAAGGTTAAGCCCTTACTATTTGGCAAAGATGGAAGCCCTCTTTTAACAAGAGTGAATTAAGATTATTATGTATGATATTAAACATACAACATCTAGCTATGGGGTTACTAAATATTTTATTATCTTGATTTAATGCCTAGGCTTTATATGAGATTATGAGTTAGTTTAGAGGTTTAGTTATGAGTTGTTAGTTTGGCTAGCTAAATTAATTTTTATCCTAGGAGCCCGTTGACCTCATTTTTAGAATGAGCTCTCAAAACCTCCATCTTAGGCTTAAGACTTCTCTTAGACTTTAAGAGTTCATTAGTCTTAGGACACATCTAGTGATTAGGAGGACACTCCCCTAGCCTTAGAAGATTTAGAAGAGTTAGCCATAGGAATAGGTCATTCCTTAGGGGTGTTAGGAAAATTTTCTACCCTTTAGCTTAAATAATTCCTCACTTCCCTTCTTTCAAGTCAAACTCCAAATCAATTATATTTGATTTTATCCAAACTCGATTCAATTCCATGATTGAAACCCATGATCAAAATCCATCAAAAATTCATAAGTTCAAATTTTCTAAGTCCTTAACCCTTCCTTAAGGACTTAACCAATACTATGATCTAAACCTATTCAAACCTTTGAGATTTTCCCATAAATCATTTATATTCTTATTTATATTCATATATAAATGAAATATAAATTCAAACCCATTAAATTAAAATCAAAAATCAAAATTAATTTATGAAAATTCTCTTAAGTCCCTTTAATTTTCCTTTAAAGGACTTAGCCAAAATCAACTCTAAACCTTGATCAATCACTTAAAACCTTTGGGATTTTCTCAAAACTTATTTATATCCTCATTTATATTTTTTTATATAAATGAAATATAAATATAAATCAATCAAACCAAAGAAAAAAAAATCAAATTCCAAATTTAAAATCCTTGAAATTCCCTTAAGTCCTTTAATTCCATTAATGAATTTAACCTAAACTTTGATCAAACCATTTTAAACTCATGGGATTTTCTCAAAATCAATTTAGATTCTCATTTATGTTCTCATATATAAATTAAATATAAATATACATCAATCAAATCTAATCCAAAAATTCAATTTCAAATTAAAAATTCCCTTAAATCCTTTAAGTTCCCTTTAATGGATTTATCCCAAATCATGATTAAACTTTTTCAAATTCCTGAAATTTTCTCATGATCAATTTATATTCTCATTTATAAATAAAATATAAATTCAAATAATCAAAACCAACTCTAAAAATCAAACTCAAATCAACTCAAAATCAAATCTAAGCCTTTCAAGCTAAAATCTTGAACTTAGCCAAATCACTTTCAAATCAAGCCAAACCCTTGATGATTTTCTCTCATGGTTCAATCAATCCTACAATCATGAGCTCATATATAAATCCAAACTTCAATCTAACAATCAAAAACCAAATCAAAAATGAAACCCAAGGCCCCTTCATATTCTTCCTTTGAATTTGAAATTTTCAAATTTATCAAAATCCATTTGACTTCAAACCTCTTGTAAATGGATTTATATTTCAATCATAAGTCCATGTACAAGATCAATCAACTTCAAATCAAGCTTTGACCAAGCCATTTGACCCATAGGCTCACTTGACCCAAAGTGACCTAAAGTACCATATGAGCCAACTTTGATCCTAACAAAATTGGATTAAAGCAAACCATATTTGCCTCTCATCATAATCAATCATCATGGGATGATCAATCAATCAAATTGGGTCAAGTCAAAACTGGGGTTAACCCAATTAACCTAAATGAAACCTAATATAGCAAAAACCCACCATAGGCCAAATTGATTGAAACCATTGATCAAAGAACACTCAAAACCTATGTTTGAACCCAACATTTGAGCTCTATGGCTTACCAAGTTGACCCATTTTTTTCCTAAAGGGTCAAAATGTGTCAAACTTGATCTAAGCCAAATTTGAAACCAATGGGTCAAGTCCATTCCAAATCACTTGTGAAACTTGACCAGGCCTCAATTGGCCAACAACCCAATTGGCCTTGACCCAACATAACCTAAAGGGGTCATGTTGAGCCAAATTGATTGGAAACAAAGATATCAATCCACTATATGATTAACCAAACCTAAACTACCCTTCTAAAATAGGTCAAATGGGTCAACTTGACCCATTTGACCTAAATGAATATGAGCCAAAACCAAATCTAATCCAAATTGAACCAAACCAAAGGCACCAAAACATTTCAAATGGTCATATGAACTTGATCCATCCCTTGGTTTGACCCAATTTGAACAATTGGTCATCTTGACCTAAGTTGATCCATTTTGACCTAAATTGGTCAACATGAGCCAAACCCTACCAAATGGATTCCAAATCCAATGAAACTTAGCCAAACCTATTTTCTCAACATACCAAACATACCCAAAGTGAAAAAATTGCAAAAATGACCATTTTACCCCTAGTCCATAGAACAACATTTGGCCTTGCCCATGGGTAATTTGGTCATACCCTCTTCACAATCACTTGAGGCTTTCCTAAAAGCTCAAGGGGACTTAGTGATGAGTGTTGCACCCAACCCAATGGGTTTAGGTCAACCATTTGGACCATAGACCAAACCCGACCACCTATGGCAAAATTCAATTTTCAAACTCCCCCTAAGCTCAATTTCAGCACATGGGAAGTTATCATTTCACTTCTCTGGTCAAACTGTCCATGTGCAATGATCTAACAGCCCTAACAGCTCACTCCATATGGTCAATTGGATCAAAATGGTAGCTAATGGGTCGGCCGTCTGATTGCCATAGGGGGAGATATACTCCCCCTAATTCAATGAAATTTGACTTCACTCACACTCAATCGAGCACTAGAGAGTCAGAGGAGCCTTTGGAAAGTGATCCTAAGCTTCATAGAGGGGAATTCAATTTCCATCTTCTCAGTTTTCTCCATTGAAAAATAAGGGAGGTCCATTGAAGAGCCAATTTCTTCCACACTCCAAATTAGTCTAATTACTCTTGCATACTGCATTAGATGGTCAAGTCGAGTTTGTCTAAGCTTTCTCTGAAGTTCTAAAGCTAAGGGGAGACCTACCTTGATCAAAGCTATAAAGGGATTGAGGAGGAGTTGGTCCATAGAGCTTTACACTCAACCTCAAATTAAAAAACAAGGCTTCTTCATCTCACGGGAAGCTCCTCAGAATCAGTGTAAGATCACCTTCGATGCGGTTAGTGATTTTTCAAGCTTAATTCTCATAGGTGTTGGTCCTTTGTGAAGTGAACTTTAATTTCATAGATCTTAGCCATTAGATGTATTAGTTATTGCATGATGAAGGTGTGGGCTAAATTTTAGGCTAATCCAAGGTCAATCGAGCTCGGATCAAAGCCTAGAAGGTGGACAGATCTCTTTCTTCTTGAGCTTTGGCAGGGATGAATCTCTGGCCGTCCATCCGTGCAGTTTGGATGGATGATCGAGATTATTCCCATGTTTACATACCTGTTATCCATTATATAAACCACAGGGAGATCTCTGGCCATCCGATCTTTGATCAGACAGTAGAGATCAAAAGCGCATGCCATGCCAATCATCTTTTTGATGTGATGTTTAAGTGGATGGCTCATGACACGACCATGTAAGCCTTCATGCGTGTCACACCATGGTCGGTATTATAGGAATAGTTATTTGCTTAATTAATTCTTAATTAATCCCCATATCTTCTAAAATTTATAACTCTGCATAGAAAAATTAGAAAAATATAAGGAAAAATGTTATGGAAAGATAATTTCATCTAGAATATTTTAAAAATACTTTCAATGGATTTCGGCTTCCCTGTTTCTCTGAATTTGGGTTTCTTTGGGAATCTTAATTAACTAATTACTCCTTAATTAACTTATCAATTAATTTCAAATTTCTAGGGTTCATTTCAGGGGATAACCTCTGCCTCCCCTAACTTTCTTGAGATTTATTGATGGATTAATTGGGAAAATTGTTAGTTCATTCCCTAATTACCCCTTTCATGTAATTAAGGGTAATTAAGGTGTGATTAGTGGTTTTACCCTTTGATTAAGTATGATTAAGGTCAGATCCAGCGAGTAGGGATTTTATAGAATAATTTTGGGGCATTTCCCCTAAGCTATCCCCTAAACCCCCTTTTCTCTCCTTAATCCATCTTAATTAAGGGTTAACTCATTAATTATCCCTTTAAACAATTTTTTTAAATTATAGAAATTTCTAGAACTTAATTAATCTACCTTGAGTAGATGCTTTGTTGTTTAATAACCTATGTTCAGTTAAGGAAATTAAAACCGCTTTTATAAGTGTGAAGGGGTGTTTTAAAAATACTTAAGCTAAACCCCTTAGCTTAATTAACTTTTAATTGTGAGCTAAATTGCATTAGGCCTTTTTATTATTAGGTGCTTTGCAAATTTAAAAATTCCTTGTGGGCTCTATGTCATCTCATTGGCTCATAATTACTTAGTTAATTTTTTTAAGGTGGTGTAGGTAAGTGTTAATTAAGCCACTTAATTCATACCTTAACCTAATCAATGCTTAAATTAAGATCTAATTATCTAAAAACTAAAAAAAATACAAAACACATGTGGGAATGGGTTAGGAATAGCAAACTTATCTCACCTTTTCAAAATTAAATCAAACTTCAAACTAAACAAAAATCATTTTGAAATTCACTTTGACTTATTCTAAGTATTCTTATTCCTTAAGAATGTCTTTAGGATTTAAGTAAAGTGAGTTTGCTCATATGCTTTCATTGGTTTGGATCTTTCCCAACATGTTAAGTTGTATGTCATGTGATTCATGCATTCATAATTTCATGTTTCAAAATTTTAAAATGAAATTGTTTACTTTATGTCAAATGTGCATGTGTTGGCTAAAGTAAAATTTGAGTGGCTATTATCACTACTAAATCCAAAATATTTTCAAAACTTATAAATAAAACATCAAATCTGAAAGTGTGATATTCTTATACTTTAATTAAGCATGCATGTGATTGATTATAAAGTCATGTTTAGTGTAGCCTTTCCTTTCTTTCTTATGTTAGCATAGTTTTGAATAGGAGTTGGTAAGATGTAAGATTCATTTGAAAGGAACCCACCACTTACTTAATTCTATACCCTATTCATCTCTATGCTATTATATAAGAAGGATTGCCTATACTTGCATGAATAAATTTCATAAATAAAAATGAAACTATTAAACAACTTTTGCATCTTCCCTTTCCATTTCATTTCTTTTACATACACGTTTGTACTTAAGGAAAGTGGTATATTAGTCTGGATAACCCCGAGGTTGCGAGGCTTAAAGTAGCCCTAAGCAGGTCTTGTACCTTATTCCTCTAGTTAACAATGGCGCTGTACTCACTTATGTCTTTCCTACTTTCATACATGTATGTGAAATTTTGGATAAGGAAAACCATTTCTACTTAAGAAAATCATACATGTTTAACTTCTAAATTTTCTTAAATGGATTACTTAGCATGCATCATAGAGTGTGTTAACTACTATCATTTATATGTATAGACATGTTTGGGGTCATCCATGTGCATATTATATATGTTGGGAAAGAATTGAAGTAATGTGTGTTATGTTAATTTTGAATCATTTTGTTTAATCTTAAAATGCCTTTCTTTTTTGAATAGGTTTGTTTAGAGTTCATCTAAACTTAGGATTAATTAAAAGATATCATTAAAACATTCACCTAAATGAAATTAAAATGTGAATTTTCCTTAGAAATTACTTAAGGTTAGGGAAGGAAAGAGAAGTTCTCTTCTCTTTCCCTCTCTTCATAACTTAGTAATTAATTGTAGGTTTCACTTAAACCAAATTGAAACATGAAATAAAATAAACCAAAATACTTAAATAACTTAAATGAAACCCTCCTCTAAGTTGAATATGTCCTTCACACTTAGAAAATTTGAACCTAAAGTCCTAGCTAAGCATACCACACAAGCCTTCAAAGCACACACATTAGCCTAAGTCACCACTTCTAGCCTTAGGTTAGGTCGATGCATGGTTTGATGTTATGTTTTATTTTGTGATATATGTTTTAAATAGGATGTTAGGGTGTATGCTCATGGAATGAATGGTAGGATGTGCTTAGTCTAACTATTCCTTTCTACAGGGGATTGTTCTTAAGGGGCGCTATCATAAATAAAAATATAAATATTTCTTGCTTGTAGGTGATTATACCCCTAAGCATAATCCATAGACCAGGTGGACTCAGTCACCTATGTGTGGGGTGATAAGTCTAATATACATGCTTGAGATTTGTGTGGTGTGATTTAACTAACCTTTATTTTACAAGTGTTAGTTAGATTTCCATTTTTTCATGTAAAAATTTGTATAAGTAAGATTTTGGAATGATTTGTTATGGGGATTAGGACGAACATTAGTCATAAGATTCCCATCTTATGCACCATGTGAAGCCTTGGAGCATTCACCTTCCAACCATCCCAAGATGGAACCAAAAGAAGAAGAAGAAAAAAATGAAAAGAAGAAAGAAGAAAAAAGAATAAAGCTTGAAGACCCCCATAACAATGAATTCCTTTGTTTAAATTGTAATTTAATTCATTTGTAATCTGGGTTGTATAAGGGTGGTGCTCGACCATAAATGGCCATTTATTCTTTTTGCGATTTGCTTTATAAATTGTTTGATGATTTGTTTAGCTTTTACATTAAGTGGCATGATTTTCCTAGTTTCTTCCTTGCTTTATGTATGTTCTGGATGTGGATTAGGCTCTTTAGGGAAAAATAAATCTTTTACCTAACTTAATAACTCAAATAAAAATTAAACAACTCATAACCTCACATAAAGCTTAGGATTAAAATCAAGATAAAAGAATTAACAACCCCTTAGCCGGATGAGCTTTTTTTTTTTTAAATATCATGCACAACAACATCTTATTTCACTCTTGATTGGAGGGCTTCCACCTTTGCTAGAGAACCCAGCTTGACCTTTGAGGGTCATAATGGAAACTCACCTCCTAAACTTCTCGCTGATTTTGGCCAATAATTTGATTTCTCAGCATTAGTCATAAAAAAAACCTATTAACATGAATACAAAATAATTGTCTAAAAATGAAAATAAAATAAAATTTGAAATGCATTAGATTTAGGTCATTTGAAGCATGTCCCTTTACATGATCTAGTCTCTTTAGGCAGTGAGTTTAAAGACTTAGTCTCTTTCTAAATAAAAATAGCCTAGCTATCTTGCATAAGCATAAAGACTTGCCTACATGTATTTAAAATCATAGGGAGAGTTTGTTGGTGGCCACCCCCAGGCAGTTGTAAGTCCAAGCTATCGGGTGGTTTATCCTCTCTTGTAGAGGCAAACCAATTACCCATTTTCACCTTAGATTTAGGTTGTGCTTCTGGCCCTCGCCGAAGCTCCCTAGATTTAGGTTCTAATATTGCTTTTCCTCTATGTAGGCCATAAGCATAATTTCTCACCTCTTAGGCATTTTTTTAATCTTGTATTAAGGAATCTTAAGTCCTAAAATTCTAATGAAAAATATAACTCAACCAAACTAAATCAATTTCTAAAATGTAAAGCAAAATTTTAGGATAGTTTGAGATGTTCGCTAGGTTTCCTAGCATCATGGGTATCTCCTTCTTATTTTCCATTTTAGCTTCGATAATAACTACCTATTTTGATCAATCCCATTTGATCTTCAAAAATATAAACCAATCGATTGATAGTCCTTCCTATTGAAATATTCAGAGACAACGATCATTTTCCTTAATCGAGAGTTTTCCTAAGGGATCCCGTCCCTTAGGATGTAATTAACTATGGGGGCTTGCCTCGGTGGAGAACTTAACGAACCCGATTTAAAATAAACCCTACATTATTTTTTCCATGTAAAGTAAGGGAAGAATCTCTAGTACATATGCAGACCCATCATCCTTAGGAGTCCTTATTGAGGTGATTGGTTTCATTGAAGGGTATTGACTTCTGTCTTTCGAGATAGTACACTATACCTTGATGATGTATCCAATCACCTGAATAAGTACGTCTGTGAATCTGCGTGGTGTCTTACCAAGATGAATTTCTGTAAGGGTTCCTCTTTCTTTTCTCCCTATAGATTTCAAAGGTAACTCCCTTATAGGAATTTTTCTCCATAGAGCCTAATCGCATCCATCCATACAATAATTACCAATCATAAATAAATTATGAAAAGGCATGCTTTTTTTTTCTAATGCACAAGCTAAACAAAACACCAAACAAATTTAATAAAGCTATTCCAAAAGAGTAAGAGGTGTTATTAGTGAATAAATACAAGAAAAGAAATGTGTAGCAGGCTTATAACTTGGATTATAAGACAATAGTTATAATTACAAATGATGAATGCTATGGGGCCTTCATTCTTCATTTCTTCATCTGATTTGCTTCTTTTCTTTCTTCCATTTAGCTTGATTTAGCTGTGCTTCCTCCAAAGGCATCACATGGTATGTAAGACTTGATCTTATTACCAATGCTCATCCTAATCCCCAATAACACTTATCCTAATCCTAATGCAAAATTACATTAATAGAAGGAAAGTAAATCTAGCTACACATGCAAAATAAATATTAGCTAAACACACCATAAAACCTAAGTAGTTATATGAATAACTTGGACTTAGCACCCCACACATGGGTAACCAAGCCCACTTGTCATAACTTGGGTTATGCTTTGGGGCAAAGTAACCTGCACCGCAAAAAAAACATTTTATTTTTATTACAACAACCTATTAAGCACAACCCCCTATAGAAAGCACAATTAGGCTAATATCAGCCTAACATCCAGACTACACATATACACCCTAACAACTAGTCTACAATAATACATCATAAAATAAGCATACACCAAACCATACACTACCCTAACATAAAGCTAGAAGTGGTGACTTAATCTAATCTATGTGCCTTAAGGCTTGTGTGGTATGTCTTGACTAAGCTTTGGAGTTGCAATTTGCTAAGTGTGAAGAATTTAATTTATAAAGGGTTGATTTTTCTTTTAAGTGATTTAATTGATTTGAAGAATTTCCTTAGTATTTTCTTTTATTTCATATGACCTACACTTAACAACTAAGTGTTATAAAGAGAAGAAAGAGAGGGAACCTCTCTTTCATCCTTACTTTAAGTCACTCTAATACAAGTTAATTAATCAATTTCCTTTAGTGAATAGCTTATTATATGTTTTAATCAATCCTAAGTTTAGGTTGACTCTAAATGACCTTATTCAATAAGAAAGACATCTTAAAATTAATTAGAATGAATTACTATCCCATAACACATTTATTCAATTCTTTCCATCATGTATATCATGTATATGATTAAATCCTAAGCATACCTATACATACAATTTATGTCTTAGCATACTTAAGTGATGAATGAAAATAAGTGTATTTAGAATTTAAATATTTCATTTGATTGAATTATGAATGCATATTTTTTTAATAAAAAAAGGATTTTCATCCATTAGCTAAGTACACATTCACATGTATAAAAGTATTAAGTGAGTACATCACCATTGTTCTACACCAGGGGCGCAAGGTTCAAGACCTACTTAGGGCTACTTAAAGCCTCATAGCCCCGGGATGTCTAGATTAATATACCACTTTTCTTATCTACATATGGGTGTATAGACAACTATAAGAATAGGAAAACCCATGCAAAAGTTATATTTGATTTATTTAATTTATGATTCTTATTCATTGGTCATATCATACATACATATGCAAAATAGTTTTAAGTGAGTACGACGCCTTTGTTCTACACCAGGAACGTAAAGTACAAGACCTACTTGGGGCTACTTAAAGCTTCGCATCCTCGGGATGTCCAGACTAATATACCATTTTTCTTATATACATATGAATGTACAAAAAGAACCACAATAATGAGAAGTCATGCAAGAAGTCATATTTGATTTGATTATATGATTTACATATGTTATATAAAATTCTTCTTAAGTCTTAGCATGGAGATGCATAGGAGTAGATTTAGACAAATGTTGTGTTCTTTTCAAATGAACTATATATTTGTAAATCCCATACAAATCCATATAAGGTAAGGAAAGAGAGCTTCATACTGCATATCTTATATTATCAACACATGCAAACTTATAGATATTTGTAATTAACATAATTCCATATATTATAATTGATTTATGGGCATTTGAAGATAACTTTTGATTTAATAGTAATAATAGCCACACCTATTTTTAATTTAAATCAACACATGCAATTTGACATAAAAGAAATCATTTCATTTAGTTAATTTTAAAGAAATGAATGGATGATTACACATGGCAAGCAACATTTAACATGATTGAAAAGAAATAAAGGAACATAAGCACATGATCTCATCATTCTAATTAATTCCTAAGGATAATCATACTAAATAAGGATATTTAAAATAAACCAAAATTCTTTAATGACACATTTAATTTTGAGTTTGATTTGATTTAGGAACTGAAAGAGGTTTGCTAATCATAATCCCATTCCTAATGTGTGAGTTAATTTGATTTAATGAAGAATATTTAGGTTGATTTTATGTTTTAATTAGGTTAAGGTATGAATTAACTGAACTAATTAAACCTTACCTTCATCAGCTTTAGTTAATTAAGTAATTAATAATGTGCCAATATGATATGCAACCATATGAAAAGTAAATTAGCAATGCTCCTAAGAAATGAAAGGAACCTAATGCAATTGGCTCACGATTAATAGTTAATTAGGCTTAAGGGATCTCACTTAACTACTTTTATGATTTTCTCACGCATATGAGCTAACCATAATTTCATTATCCCCCACTTTGGGTTATTGGACACCCAAAAGAGCTACCTAAGATTAATTAAAGTTTACTTAGGTGTGAAGTGATTTTTAGATTGGGTTAATCAAGCTTATTTATTAATTGACTGAATTCTTTGATTATATTTTGATTAGAATGATGAAATTAACTTAGGGAAAGGGATCAAGGACAAGGCCTCAATCCTAACCCCTAAGTCATTTCAAACACTCAATTAGGCTCTGACTTTTATCTTGGAATTAATTAATTAATTAAGCAATTAATTACCATATTAATCATTAACTAATCAAAATTCAAAAAGTGAAGAAAACTTAGAAAATAAATTAGGAAAAGTATCCCAACCACATTCCCTAAGCTCCTTTATTGTTCATAGAGGTAATTAGGCTTAAATAATTAATTAAACTACTATTCATTCACTAATTATCATTAATTAAATTAAGAAAGTGATTAAGGCTTAATCAATTAATTTCCCTAATTAAGTAACCAATAAAATACAAGAAAAATAGGGGAGGTAGAGGTCATCCCCCTAAACATCCACAGAAAGTTGGAGATCAATTGGGTGATTAATTAAGGAATAATTAAGCTAATTAAATTTAAACCTTAATTAAGCCAAAATCACTGATCAAAATTAATTAATAATAATTTTCCTAGATTATACTCTGAAATATCTTTAAAATGAGCTCAAGTTTGTATTTTATTGGATTTTGTTAGGATTAGTTATGATTTTTAGAAGTTTCAGGATTAAAAATAGATTTATTTGGCCTAATTAAGTCCTTAATCCCGTCGGGCGACGTGGCGGCTAATACGACACACTTTTCATGTGGCACGACAGAAGTGGCTATTTAAGTTATCACATCCAAAGGTTGACTCAAATGGCGACGGATGCGCTCACTCTGTGGGCCGTCCGATCTAAGATCAGACAACCATGATTTGATCCACTATTTTGAAGGATTAATTAGAGGATCTAATGTGATTTAATCATGATCGTCCATTTTGATCATGCATAATGGAAGACCCATGATCTTTCTCCTTAGCGAGAGGCAAAAGATGAATGTTATCCATCTTTCCCCATTCGATCCAAGCTCACCCAAGCTTGGATTGGGATCAAATTGATCCCACACCTTAAGAAGAAGGAGAGGAACACATCTAACTGTCAATAATGCATGACATTCGAATTTTATTCACAAAAGACCAACCTATTTTTCATACAAGGCTTGGTTTTGCAAAATTACCTCATTAGAGCTAATGTCTGATGGTGGGATCAAAGGAGGTAGCTTCACCTAGTGGAGGTGAGGCCCTGTTGAGAAGCTTTGAGCTTGATTTGGGGTAGAGTGCTTGGTCAACCAATCCATGCATGCAATGACTTCGGCTTTGATCGAACTCCTATCTTCGATGTCGGGAAGATTTGGAGGTGATTCTATTGGCTTTGACGGAGTAGGAGGATGGTGTGGGTGTAAGGAATTTGTGTTTGATCAAGAAAGGGAAGAGTATTGCTCGAAGAAGTGGTGTCTATTTTAGCTTTGCTTGGAAAAGAGGAATGCCAATCGAGGAGGGCTTGGGAACACTTGGAATTGCACTGAGAAATTTTGAAATGCCTTAGGAAACTCAGAGAGTGTGAATTGTCAAGAATCCCACTAGAATTGAGGGAGTATACCCCTCAATTGCCTTGGATGGACGGAAAGGATTGGCTCCCAAAAATCTATCAATTGGCTACCGTTAGAGCACCACTGGGGTCACCGTCAACTCCACTAGGCTCACCCTAGTTGGAGGAAGTGCTGGCAGGAGTCTCAAGGCTTGATATGGGGAGATTATGTGTTATTAGTTTTTTGCTTTTGCCCATAGGGTTTGGCCAAGAGAGGGAATGGCTTGGCTTGACTCTCTTGGTCCATGGTAAAAGCTAGGGGTGTAGAGTGGGCTAAGGCATCTTAGGAATGCCACATTTGGCACTTTGATGGCTGCCATGGAGATGACAAAGTGGACTTTGCCACTTAAGACAAGAATCCAATGCAAAGAGGGGTGTCCATTGGTTAATCCCCTTGGAATGGGTTTCACATGGACTTGGGCTAGTTTGGGGCTAACCTAGGGTTCATTTGGGTCAGGTTAGGTCAGCCACCAAGGCACCATAAAGTGGTTTTGAGTGATTTGGCTTCTTATGGTCAAAATAGGCTCATTTGGGTTAGGTTAGATTGGGTTGACCAATTGGTCAAATTGGGTCAAACCAAGACTTGGGTTAGGTTTATATGATAATTTGGGATGTTTTGGTTCAAGTGGTTTTGATTAATTTAACCTAGATTAGAATTTGACTCATTTGGATTCAAAAGGGTCAAATGGGTCAAGTTGATCAATTTGACCAATTTGACCAATTTGACCAAATTGGGTTGGGTTAGGAGTTGATTCAAGTTCAATTGGTTATTTAAAAATGATTGTAGGCTTTGGTTTGGTTTAATTTAGATTTAATTTAGATTTTGGCTAATTTGACCCTTTAGGTCAATTTGTGCTAGGTTGGGTCAAGTTGACCAATTGGTCAAATTAGGCTCAATGTGGCTTTGGTTAAGTTCAATAATCAATTTGGGATAAAATTGAGCAATTGGTTGCAATCAATTTGGATTAAATGATGATTCGACACATTTTGGATTTTTAGGCCAATTTGGGTCAACTTAGGTCAAGTGGCTAATTAGGCTTGGTTTGGCTCAAGTGAGGGGTTGGTCATGTTCAATCATTTATTATGAGTTGGTTTGAATCAATAGTTTCAATCAATCTAGCATATGATAGATTTTGGCTAGATTGGGTGTCATTTGGGATAAATATTGACTTAGTCAAAGGCTAGGTTTGGCTTGGTTTGACCCAATTCATAGTGGTTGGTCACACTAGGGTGATTTTTGGTTATGTTGTGAGGTTTGGATGGGCTTAATTCAGTCCAATTTGGGTTGGATTGGAACTTGGCTCAAGAAGGTCTTTTAGGTCACTTTATGTCAAGTGGATATAAATGGGTCAATTGGCTTGATCATGGCTTGATTCAAGTTTATTTGAACTCACTTATGAGCCTAAGATTGAAATATAAATCCAATTGCAATCAGTTTGGAGCCAAATGGGTTTTGCTTTATATGACAATTTCAAGTAAAGAGAGGTCAACATGGACTTGACTTGGGTTTGGTTTGAGAATGGTGGTTTATGTTTATATTTGGGTCAATGATTGTTTGAATAATTGAATCATGAAGGAATTCATTAATTTTGAATTGATTTGGGTATCATTTAGCAAAGTTCAAGAATTTGGCTAAAAGGGCTAAAATTGGTAATTTTATTTGATTTGAGTTTGGTTTTGGCTGCTTGAATTTATATTTCATTTATATTTGTGAACATAAATGAAGATATAAATGGGTTATGAGAAAGTCACTTGAGTTTGGAGTGATTTCAAAGTAAATTTGATTAAGCTTACGGAGGTAGGCCCATAAGGCTTAAGAAGAGATTTTGGGATTTGAATTTGGTTTGATTTATTTTGATTTGATTTGAAGGAGTTTTGACTAAGCATATGAAGGTGATTCATATGGCTTAGGAAGAGATTTTAGAATTTTGACTTAATCATGGGTTTTAATCATTTGGAGTTGATTTGGAATTTGGAATTTGGAATCTTGGATTGGGATTTGATTTGAGATTGAATTTGATAATTGAGAAAATAAATTGAATTATGATTGATTTGAATTTGGTCAAAGTTAAGTTCATAAGATAAAATCAAAGGGATTATGAAAGGATTTGGAATTTTGAATTTAATCATGGGTTTCAATCGTTTGATGCTTGGATTTGATTTTGGAATTTGAATTTGAATTTGAGGTTTGGTTTGAAAGAAGGAAGTAAGGATTGGGTTTAGGCTATAGGGTAGGCAAGTCCTCCTAAATCCCTAAGGCACAACCTATTCCTATGGCTAACTCTTTTAAGTCTCTGGTTAGGTTAAGTGATAACCTAATCACTAGAAGTGTCTTAAGAATAAGAAACTCTTAGTGTCTATAAGAGTCCTAGATCTATGATGAGGAAGTAAAGAGCTCGCTCCAAAAGTGATGTCAACCGCACATGATACCATTTGGTATTTTGCAACATGAAGTTTAAGTGTCTAACAATCATAATAAGGTCATTTTATGAAATTTTACACTCACCATTCAATGAAGAGGTGAAATGACCAACTAAATCTTCTGTGAATTAAGGTAAAATGAAATATCAAAGAAAAGTTTAACCAAGTGCATAATTAAGAAGCAAAGTAAATAACTTCAGCAAACTGTAAACATGAATATCAAAAAGAACTCCCACTCTCATAGCTGCCTCTCTGCCCAAAGATCCAATCATCCAACAATATCCTTAAAAAAATTAGTAATTGAAACAATAATTAATAATATCAAGTTTTATTCAAAATAAAAAATAACTTAAATTTTGATAAAATTTTTTTATGATATATGTAAGGAAATCTCCACTTCATCATCATCTTCTTCTTCTTATCAAAGTATAGAAGATCACATGAATCATGATATTATTATAAATAGTTAAGTATAGTCATAAATGAAGTTATATTCTAGCTTGATTCTCCCCTTCAGTCCATTATGACAACGAAGCCAATTTGATCTACAATTAAGGGCTTGCACAACTGCTAAATTAAGTTTTGAGCGATATGTGTCAACCAGTCTCTCACCAACACTAAATGTTGACTCAAAAGCTACTATGATGTTTGGTATGGATAATATGTCAACGACTAGATAATATCATATATTTTAATTGATTACTTTCCACCATGTTATAACATCGAAACATTGACCTTCAGTGCAAGTCTCTAGCCCATCCTCCAAATAGTTATCCAGTTCTGATTTGACTAGTCTCTTACTTATTTTCTCACTCATATATGCAACAAAATCAAGCCAATCACTATGCATTGTCATATTATTGATTTGACTTATTCTAGCATCTTTATTTTGACTGTATGTAGTTGATTTGTCAAATGTAATTTCAATTTCAAGTTCAAAACATGAAGTATACTCTTCATAAAGTTCATATAATAAATTATGAATGAGTGATATATTTCTCAAACTTTCATCAACACTATAAATCTTAGTATATGCATAGTCAATCACTTAAAAAATTATTCAATGATCTATTATTGCCAAATGACACTAGAAGATTACACTTACCCTAATATTTATCAAAATTCCTTTTCATTTTTATAGACATCTCCTTGAAAAATCATCACATGAGACTGCACCATCATCTATAACCTTTTTATAGTGTAAATTTAAGAAAGAAATAGACTAGATGTTGGGTTCTCAGTTCCTGAAATAATATTTGTTGCTTCATTAAGGAAATAAAGAACATCACAAACCTTCTTTATCTTATTCCACTCCTCCTCAGTAGGACAATTCATATATGATACCTCACTTTCGCTATAAGAAAAGAAAGTCTCTGTTTATTATATTGCAATAGTCAACATACAATAAATAGAGGTCCAGCTTGTCAGACAATCCATCACTAATTCTGTTGTGGGCAATTGTAGTTGTTTTACTACATCTGCAAATCTTATTAACCTTCCTTTAGAAGAATTGGAAAAACTAACTATCTTATGAATTTTTTTCAACTACAAATTCAACACACTTAATCCCATTTTTAACCATTAAATTTAATATGTGAGCACAACAACGAACATAAAATAAATTGACACCAAAAATAACTTTTTTTTTTTAACTCTGAAGCTATCTTTTAATAATTTGATGGTCCTATCATAGTTTATGCATTATCCACTAATATTATGAAGACTTTGTTTTCATCACCTCATTCAAAAAGAGCTTTATAGAATATGTCAACAATCTCAGAAGTTATGTGTGGAGGAGGCAAATATAGAAAACTCAATACACATTTTTATAATTTCTAATTACAATCAACCTAATGAGCAATAATAATCATATATGATATTCTTTGATTCTTTGGCTTCCAAATATCCATAGTAAAACTTATCCTTTTTTATATTTTTTAACATATTTCTCAATTTAATCTTCTCCCTTTCATAAACAAACTTAACATCAGTAAGAGCAATTGTCTTTGAATATTTCTAAAATAAGGAGACATTGACTTTAACACTATATTAAAAACAAACTCTTCAACACTATATAATGAGCAATCATCTCTCTTACTTTAGTATGGTCATATTTAAAAGTTGTTAAGCTACCCCTTCAAGACATGACTACACACTACTTGTATTTTCAATCTTAGTTGGTTGAAAAAGTAGTATACTGTTGACCTCACTTTTGGGGTGAGTTCTCAATATCCTCATCATAGATCTAAGATAATTCTAGTGATTGGGTGAATGCTTAACCTAAGCCTAGAGGCTTAGAATGGTTATTCATAAGAGTAGGCTATGCCTTTGCAACTTAAGAAGACTTACCTACCCTATAGTCTAAACACAATCCATGTTCACCTTCCTAAATTCAAATCTGAATTCAAATTCAAAAATTAAAAATTTACAATCAATCTCAACCTCAAATCCAAGCTCAAAATCCTTCCTAAGCTTTATGATTGAATCCCATGGATTTAACCCTAACCAAATTCAATTCAATCCAAACTCAATTGATTTTCTCAAAGATCAATTCAATCCCCAAACTAATGTACCAAATTCAAATCCAAACCCAACTCTAAATGATTGAAACCCAAGATCAAATCCAAGCTTCAAACCCCTCTAAAGCCATGTGATCTTATTCTACAAACTTAGCCAAATCTCCACCCAATTTAATCCAAATTCAATTGATTTCTTCATGAATTAATAATATATTCAATCATATTCATAAATATAAATGAAATCTACACTCTAATGATCAAAATTAAATCAAACTAAATCAAATTCCCTTCTAAGACCTTTGGACCTACCTTCATGAGCTTAGCCAAATTTGCCTTCAATTCACTTCAAAATCAATTAATTTTCTTATAAATCAACTATTTCTTCAATTATCTTCTCAAATATAAATGAAACTTACATTCAAATGACCAAAACTATTACCAAAATCAAATCAAAACCCAATCCAATACCCTTTGAGTCAATTCCTTAGACTTAACCAAATCAAGTCAAAACTAATGGATTTTCTCTTGAATCAATCATTTCTCCAATCACCCATCCAAATATAAATGAAACTTGTAATCATCAAACCAAACCAAGATCATCCCAAGTCAAACCCAACATAGCCCTTTTGACTTAAAATTTTTAAATGAATCAATACTTATTAAAATCCAAATTGATTGCAGTTGAATTTATATTTCAATCCTAAACTCATATATAAATTCAACTAAACCTAAATCAAGTCAAAATTAAGCCAAATGACCTAATTAGGTTCACTTGACCCAAAGTGACCTAAAGAACCCATTTGAGCCAAGTTCCAAACCAACCCAAATTGGATTGAACGAAGCCCACCAAAAACTTTTACCATGATTGTTGACCACCCTAGGATGATCAATTATCAAATATTGGGTCGAACCAAGTCAACTTGGTCATTTGACCAAGTCAACCCCCTTAGCCCATATGAACCAAACTAGCCAAAACCTTTCTTACACCAAATAAATTGAAACCATGACTTCACACCAATCCATGATCAATGATTGTATATGACTTGACCATCAATTGAGCCAAACCAAACCCAATTGGCTTTTTCACTCAAGTTGACCCAAATTGACCTAAGAAACCAAAATAGGTCAAATCATGATCCAACCCAAATTTATTGCAACCAATGGTTTGAGCTCATTCCAAATTGACTATTGAACTTGACTAAAGCCATAATTTAGCCTAGTTTGACCAACTGAACCCAATTGACAAACTTAGCCCAAATTGACCTAATGAGTCAAATTGGCCTAAAATCAAATTAAATCCAAATCAACTCAAACCAAAGCCTACAATTATCTTCAATTAACCAATTGAACATGAATCTACACCTAACCAAGTAAATTTGATCAATTTGATTAAATTGATCAACCTGACCTATTTGACCTATATGAATCCAAATGGGCCAAAATCAAATCTGAGCCAAATTGATTGAAACCAATTGAACCAAAATACTTTTAAATCATCATTGGAACTTGACCCAATTTGATCAATTGGTCAACCTAGCCCAATTTGACCTATTAAGGTCCAATTGAGCCAAACCCCTTTGAACCAAGCCTTAACCACTTAGAATCTGATCCAACCAGACCCAAACCCATCTTGAGTCAGCCCAAAGCTAGCCCAAACCCCAATTGGACTCAAACCCAAGGCAAATCTCCCTTGGATTTACCACCTCACATGGGGTTTTGCTAGAATTGGCAAAGTCCACTCTTCCTTTCTAGTTGGCAGTCCTGAAACATCCCAAATGGGGTCTAACCTACTCACCTAGCCCAACCTAAGTAGGTTAGATCTGCCATGGACCAAAGGGAGGTGAGTTAACTCACCTCACTCACTACCTGAACCCATTGGATCCAAGGAGAAGACCAACTTCCTTGAGCCACCTCCCAAGCCTTCCACCAACCCATTCATGCCACGTGGAAGTGATGATGACAACTTTGGCACCTTAGAGGTGGCTGGCCAACCAAAAAATGAGAGCCAATGATGTCCATCCATCTCAATTGGAGAGGGGTACACCCACACCATCCCCCTCAATTTGATAGAGGACACATGCATTCTACTTCTCAAAGCTCCCAAGTGGATTTTCGAACTTCCTAGAATTTCTCTTCTCGAGCGTTCTCAAAATAGGACAAGCCTCTATTGATTCCAACATCTCTAATTCCACACCAAACCCACACCTTCACCACGACTCATTGAAGCCAACCGAACCTTCCCTCGAGCTCCAAGCCCACCAGAGGTAGCATTTTGATCAAAGTAGAGCCTTTAAAGGATGGGATTTGGCCTTTCAAGTGGACAGAATGAAATCAATCCAATTATATCTCAACAAGGCTTCGTCTCCACTAGACGAAGCTTCCTAAAGCATGTGAACCGCCAGTCTTTAGCTCTGATAAGGTATGACCATTAAAACTGAGATTTCCTCAAATTGAGTTGGAGCTTTTTGAAGAAAAGTTGAATATTATGTGATCTTGACTGTTGGATCCACTCTTATCATTTTGTGTGGGATACATTTGGAGTGGATTTGATCCCGGGTGAGCTCAGATTATACAGGTAATTGCGGATGGCTTCCGTCCTTCATCGTTCGTGAGATGATAGATCACGCGTCGATCATTTCAGGTTATCGGATGGATGGCCATGATTAGATTCATTGGATCGAGCTGATTTCATCCCTTATTAACTGTGGGATCGATTTGCATCATCCGATCTGAGATCAAATGACAAAGATCGAAAGCGCATCCACCGTCAGCCACATTAATGCTGACTTAAACGCACTTTAATAGCTAGTCCTGCGGCACCCCGTAGAATGCGCACCGTGTCAGCGTGCCATGTGGAGCCAACGAGATTAGGCTTAATTAAATAAAAGTAATGGCCGAAACTTCAAATAATTATAACAAATCATAGAGAAATGCAAAAAAATACAAATAAATACTTATTTTAAGGGTGTTTCAGAGTGGAACCTATTAAAAATATCCTTAATTAATTTTGAACATTAATTAGGGTTTAATTAAGGTTTAATTAAAAAATTAATTAGTTTAATTACTCCATAATTAATTAATTAATCAACCCCAAACTTCCTCAGATTATTTAAGGGGATGACTTGTGCCTCCCCTAATTTTCTTAAGATTTATTGGCTAATTAATTAGTAAAATTAGTTAATTAAGCCCTAATTACTTTCTTAATTTAATTGAGGGTTAATTAATCACATGAAGAGTGATCAAGCAATTAATTAGGCTCACTAATCATTGTCTAACATTGAGGGGACTTATGGAATAGGATTGGGACCTCTTTCTTAATCTCTTTCCCTAAGTTCATCCTTTTTTCAAGAAGAATCAATTAAGGATTAATTAGCTGATTAATTAATTAATTAGTCTAATTAAAATGTGAAATGTATCCAATCATAACTAACTGAGGGGTAGATCTATAGGTGTTTAATAACCTAAAAAAATTAAGGAAATTATGGTTAACCCACTTATGTGAGAAAATCATAAAAGTACTTAATCAAGTTCTTAAGCTAATTAATTATTAATTATGCATCAATTGCATTAGGGCATTTCATTTCTTAGGATAATTACAAACTTATTTTCCATGCATATCATGTTGGCTTATAATTATTTAGTTAATACTTTAAGGGAACATAGGTAAGGATTAATTGATGGATTTAATGCATGTTATAACTTAATTAATCCATAAAATCAACTTAATCATATTTCATTAAACCAAATAAATTTCATAAATATGGGAATGGGTTAGGATCCGCAAACCTCTTCTCACATCCTTAAATCAAATAAAAAAATATGAAATTAAAAATGATACTAAGAAAGCCTTGGTTTACTTTAAACATTTTTATTTGATTTGATTATCCTTAAGAATTAATCTAATTGAATGAAATCATGTGTTTATGTTTATTTATTTCTTTTCAATCATGTTAAATGTTGTATGCCACTTGAAATCATGCATTCATCTTTTTAAAATCAAATAAAATCAAATGATTTTCTTTTATGTAATCTTGCATATGTTGAATTAATTTATAATTTGTGTGGCTATTATCGCTAGTAAATCCAAACTATTTTTCTAAAGTTTATAAATCAATTACATTGATTAGAGTGATATTAGTTATGAATATATTTATGTTTGCATGTGCTTATAGCATAGATATATGAAGTAAAGCAAAACTTTCTCTTCCTTAATTCATATGTAGTCTTACATGTACTTGAATGTCAATTAGTATATAGTCTGAACATCCCGAGAATATGAGGCTTTAATTAGCACCCAAGGAGGTCATTTGATTACCTTACTTCCCTGGTCAACAACGACACTCATTTATTTGATTTCATTTACATATATTTCTACATTTAAATTTGGATAGAACTCTAATCCACATACATAAATGTTTGAATCAAATAAAAATATGATCTTTTCATGGTTTTCCATCCTTTATTTATGTATACATCCAGATATATTTAAGAAAAGCAAGTGTTTAGTCTAGACATCCTGAGAATATGAGACTTTAAGTAGGCCCAAGGAGGTCATCTGATTACCTCGCTTCTCTGGTTAACAATGGCATGTACTAACTTAGGTCTCTTATACATATGTGTGTGTATTTAATTATGAAATTAGATCCCCTTTTCTTTTATCAAAAATACATACATTCATAATTGACTAAGTGATTGAATCAATTAGCATATGATTTGGAGCTTTCTTTCCTATGTTCATGTATACAAATCTACATATATTTGAATGCAAATGGGTATATAATTTGGACATCCTGGGAATATGAGACTTTAGTTAGCCCCAAAGAGGTCATTTGATTACCTCACTTCTCTGATTTACAATGACACGTGCCTATTTAATTTCATCCATTTATATTTTTGTATAATAATTTGGATAAAGTTTTAAATTAATATGATTAAATAATTCAATCAAGTGAAAAATATAAATTTCAAACACATGTATACATTCATCATACAAGTGTGCTAAAACATATTGTATGTACAAATATGCTTAGGATTAAATCATATGCATGTTACATGTGATGGAAAGGAATGATTGACATATGTCATGTGAAAGTAAATTCAATTAGATTAATCTTAAGACACCTTTGGCATTGGATAGAATTATTTAAGGTGAACCTAAACTTAGGATTAATTTAAAATGTGTGATAAGGAATTCACTAAAGAGAACTAAATCAAACTAATGTCCTTTAGAAAGTGGCTTAAGGTAAGGATAAAAGAGGGCAATCCTCTTTCTTCTCTTTAAAACACTTAATTGCTAGGTGTAATCAAATGAAACAAAAGAAAACATAAATTAAAATTCTCAAATCAATTAAACAACTTCAAGTGAAATCAACCTTTCATGTTAAATTAAACCTCTCTGAACTTAGAAAAGGACAACTCTAATGCTTAGTAATATACACCACACAAGCCTTAACATATAATAGAATTAAGTCATCACTTTTAGCTCTATGTTAGGGCAGTGTATGATGTGATGTATATTTTATTTTGTCATGTAATATTTTAGATTGGATGTTAGGCTGCTCTTAGCCTAATCATGTTTTCTGTAGGGAATTGTGCTTAAGGGGATGCTTAAAAATAAATATAAATACTCTCTGTCTCTTTGTAGGTCGCTTAAGTTCCTAAGCATAATCTGGGTTAAATTGTCTTAACCATTTGAAAACTACTCTGGATCAGTCTCTGTTCTCTGGTGTCGGACAATAATCTCAAGGAATTTTCCTGAAGCTACTCTAAATGCACATTCAGAGGATTCATTTTGAAGTTAAATTATCTTAACAGTTCAAAAACTACTCTCAAGTCGAAGAGATGGTCTTCCTATTCTTTGCTTTTGACTACTATATCATCAACATAACATTCAACTTGATAATGAGTGACTTCATTGAAGATCCGAGTCAGGGCTTGCTGGTATGTAGCATCGACATTTTTAAGGTTGAAAGACATGACCTTATAATATTAGATTTTGATTGGGGTTCAAAAAGTAGTGTTTCTTTCATCCTTGGGGGCTATCTTGATTTGGTTGGAGCCAGATTATCCATCCATATAGGAGAATACTGCATGAGATGAGGTGATGTCTACCATTAATTCTAGCATAGGAAGTGGAAATTCATCCTTAGAACATGTCTTATTTAGATCCCTAAAATCGATACATATGCAAATTTGGCCATTCTTTTTCTTAATTAGGATGACATTGGCCAACCAGATAGGATATTTTTCTTCTCTGATAAAACCAGCATCGATCAGTTTCTTGACTTCAGAAATGACCTATTATTCAATGTCTAATCGCATGCATCTAGAAGCTTTCTTGATAGGGTTAGCATCAAGTTCTATTGCTAGCTTATGGATTGCCACATCAAGAGATAAACCAAGCATTTCTTCATAACTCCATATGAAGCATTCCTTAAACTCAGCCAATAGCCTAATTAAGTCATTAGTTTCTTCTTCATTTAACAAGAAACTAATGTATGTGGGACGTGGATTATCTTCGGTTCCAAAGTTAATTTCTTTGAGCTCATCGATGGTTGATCTGATCGCTTTTTCAAACTCTGGTAGTGCATCTCTAACTATAAGCTCATTTGTCATCTGAAGTTTCTAAACATACTTCCTCATAAGAGTTAGCATGATTTGAGAAAAACCTATCAGATTCTAAATGATTTATGATGATTAGGGAATGGTTGTTAGTGTCGACCAGACTCATTATATCGAATCCTAGTTATGGTCTTGATTGAGGATGTCTGCTTTGATTGTCCCATAGCCTTTCAAAATAGTCTGACCTGTGTTTAGACAAGTGTATGGGATTTATCCCTTCTTTGCTAAATTAAGAGCACAAGACGAATACCAATCAAAAGGCAATTGTATTAAATATTTTTATGAATCATCCTCAACTTCTACATCAACTTCTTGACTTGAGGATGATGCTCCCAAAAAAATCTCTGAATCTTCCCATTTGTGGATGACTTAGGGGCTTCATAAACTACCAAACCCTTAACTTTTCATGAGGAAAGTGAGGTTAGAGCTAAAGTTTCTAACTGATGCCTGACTATTTCACATATAGACTTGGATACACTTATGCTTTGCTTACGATCTTCATCATCTGTAACTCGCCACTTGCATGGGAATCTGCTGTCTAGAAGTGCTAGCTAGCATACTAATCATATATAACTCATCCTCTGAACTAGATTCTAAGTCTATATAGATAGTAGGTGTACTCCTAGTAGCAGAGACATAACTCTTATTTGGTGGCCAATAAGGAGGTCATTCGTCCTTAGGCATGTCTCTGGATCTGCCTCTTCATCTGCTTGGTGGAGGTCGAGTCATCCTACCAATATGTTCCAATGGAGTAACGAACTGTGGGTGGAATCTAATGTCAAGCTCTACTTTCTCTCAAAGTCTATTTCTTGCTCCCTTTTATTTTCTTTCTCATTTTCTTTTTTTTTTCTTTTCTTTTTCTTTTTCTTTTTTCTTTTTCTTTCTCTTTTATATTTGAATTTTGGCCAAGTTTGTGAGAATAGACTTATTCTTTTTGAGGGAGATAGTAGGCCACATCCTCATATATTCTGACCTCATGAACTATGAATGGATTATGATCTCCTTTGATGCAGTATTCAATCCCACCTCTCATGAACTTCATGCATTGATGTAGAGAGGATGTAATCACATTGTTCTCATGTATCCACAGTCTCCCAATCAAAGCATTGAAAGATGTATCTGAGTCTATAAAATGAAACTTAGCAGCAGTCTTCCAATCATCTACTTCTAATGGCAACATTATAGAGCCTAAGGCCCTCTCGCCTTGTTCATTGAATCTCTCAACATCATCCTCTCTTTTGAAAGTTTGGAGATGTCAATCCTTAAGTAGGCAAGGGTTTTTAGACTCATAATGTTCACTAATGCATCCTGGTCAACAAGAACTCTAGATACCCTGTATCTTCCAATATCCATTATAATATAAAGAGGGTGATTATGCTTGGTCATTCCTAGAAGTAAGTCTTCATCACTGAATGTAACTCCTAAAGTTTCCTCTGAACTGCAAGCCTCCTCTACAGTAGTGGTCAGCTGGGCTAAGCATATCTTCGGATCAAGAAGAATCTTGATTAGAGATTCTCTCATATCTTTGGATAAGATAAGGGCGTTATATATGCTTAACTCAGCTGGAAGCTTTCTAAGATATCCTAAGATGTTGTTGTCAATCTTGGCTTGATCCTCCATAAGCATATCCATGGGTGAAGCATCTTGTGGAGGGGCTGCTTGCTTTTTAGGACAAATTATTTGCTTACCGATATCTTGAGGTGCCACCCTAAAAGGTAGAACTTTTCCACTGCAAAGGTTATCTACAGTGACCTCTTGGAATGATGAATTTGTAGGAAGTTCTACCTTCTCATATGGTGCACCTACCACTTCTCCTATGGGATCATCGGAGTCGGATGACTCCAAATCAATCTCAAGAGTTGAACCCATGTGATTTAGAAATGGGAAATCCATTTCTAAATTAGAAGAAGAATGATCAGAACTAAAGTTATTATTATTTAAACTTGGAGAGTTATCTATGGGAATAAAATCAAGAGTATCAAAAGTGACATAAATGTAAGTGGAATCAGCTTTCTTCATTAATTTCTTAGATTTGGATGGAGTTATGAAATAGAAATCATGTAGAGTAAGCGGAGTGAAAGGTTTAATGCCCCTCTCTATGGATACAATACAACTGCTGGAAGAAGAGCTGGATGAGGTGGCTATAGCTACAATTGTGGAAGGAATGCTGGACTCATATGGTGGTTTAGCAATTTTGCTATCCTGGGCAAGTAATGTATGTTGTTGCTGCTGCTACTGAGCTGACACCATCTTTAAGTTATCTTTAGCAACTTGCAAACCTTCATTGGTGTTGGAGGTTTGAGTTGCTTTAGACACCTATAAAGAAAGCTTCTTGATCTTAGAGACCACTTTTTTAGAGGTTCGGGATAAGGCATTATCACAACCTTCTTTTATCTTAAGAGGATCACAAGTATTCCCAAGAATTACTCTGAGAGAACTAGAGGGTTATTTTAACAAGTATTCCTCATGGATAACAATAGCTCTTGACTTATAGCTACACTCATGCTAGTCCTTAAAGGTGATACAATCCTCCAAGACATGACTAACCATGAGATGGTAGGGGTAATAGTTAGGATCATTATTCTTGCCAACATCTTTCAGGCTTTTGGGCTTAAATAATTGAAAATTAGGTTTCTTTAAGAGATTCTTAAAGATCTTCCTAACTATCTCTCTCTTGAATGAATATGGCTTATTCAATCTATCGACAAGAGTAGGTGGGTAATAGCTACCTAGCGGTGGATATGAGTATCGCTGCTAAGTATGCTGTGGAGGAGGCGGCGGCGATCACTGTGGCAGCTATGGTGGCCAATATGCTGGCTAAGGTGGTGGTAGAGGAGGTGGCAATGGAGGCTACTGTACATGAGGTCTCTCATATTAAGCTCTGGCTAGTTGCTTCCCTTTGTCTATAAACACTACTACCCCTGGCTACTTCTTGAATGCTTTCTATGGCTTGAACTTGAACGATTGGTCTTTAAAAGGTAATTGATTGGTTTCCCCTTGCAAGGTACCCACTTTGTTGATTAGTTTCTCAAAGGTTTAGATTGCAAATCACTTGAGCATGAAAGCAACCGAGCCATGAATATTCTTGAGAAGAATTTCTATAGCATGCTGTTCGGACAGCTGCAGTTCACATTTCATACTCAGGTTTCTTCACTTGAGAATATAATCAATAAGTGACTCATTGGGATTTTGTTGTGCCACAATGAGGTCACCCACAGTTACCCTTTGTGGTCTCCAGAAAACCTCTTGATGAAGAGGTGTTCCACCTCAGCAAAAGTCTTCATTGAACCATTGGGCAGTTCAGCATACCAATCAAATGCAATCCCTGACAGACTGCTAATGAAGGGTTAGAAGAGAAGTGCATCACTGCCTCCGGTGTTGCAACAACTCACTCTAAAGTGTGTTATATGCTGCTGAGAGTTTCCACTGCCATCAAACACCTTGAAGGATGGTGCCACAAAACCCTTGGGATATTGAACTACATCACATTTCTCTAGGTATGGTCTACCCTTTAGAACAGATGAGCTACCTCGGGCTTGTGCTATAGCTTCCCTCACTTGATATTCCGCCATATGCTTTATATCTCTTTCAGGCATGGAGGTACTATGTGTGACCTTCTTATGTAGACTACCACTATCCTGGTTCACGAAAAATGTACTCTTGGGCTGATCTAGAACATGCAACAACCCAGGGTGGTCAGCCTCTAAAGGAGTAGGTTGTACTGATGGAGCCTGGCCTTGAAGCCATTATCAAGTCTCCAACTCTTTTCTCCATCTTATTGATATGTTCATCTCTCTGCTTTAGTTACTGACAAAGGTGTTGGGTAGAATGAACTGTGTCATCTTTCTCAACTACAACACCCTCCTAACTATGCTGATCCCTAAGGAGGGAACCCCTAGTGTTGACCACTTGGCCTTCTGCTGAGTCCTCCAAGAGATCATCCTCATATGGATCAAAACTAACCCTAGCTTCCTACTTGTCAGAGCGATCACCCGCAAGGAGTTCTCTCTTCTCAGTGAAGCACTAAGCGAGGATCTCATTTAAAGACTGATCTAATCATGCAGGTACAAACACTCGCTGTTGATCAGTGATAGGGCTACGCTCACTAACAAAAATACATCAGGCATTACTTATTGCTGCATTACTGTCTCTAAAAGGACTGTGTTCACTGATAGGTATATGTTGATCACTGACCACTGGCTAAACACTAACTGTGGGAGGATCCACTGCCATTGGAACTACATCTATATCCCCTGCCCCTTAACCACTGATGCTACTATAGGTGGAGACTGCAAGGGCTACTGTAACTGTAACTGTTGTGACTATGGTGGTGACACGACCATGATGGCTTTGGGTCACCATTCCTTCTTCACTGTAGCTGAGGCGAGAGGTTGAATAGCAGAACTAATTGATGACTGGAAGAACTAACTGCACTAAAATCTGCATAGTTGAAATATAGCAGAGTCAGTCACTTGCCTTGATATTCACCTTCAATCATTGATCTCAAGATTTGATTTGGAATTTGAACCCACACTTAACAATTTTAATGAAGTTAAGTGGGGTTCATTGAAATTTTGGAGAGATTTTGGAAGAGAGACTTTGCCATATGATTTTGACTTAAAACCCACATCCAAAATATTTGAGTATGTTGAATGGGGTTCAAATATTTGGAGGGATCCTTTGGAGATATGTATGTTTTTTTTGAAAATTTGATTGGAAAAATCTTTACTTAGCAAATTTAGGTACGCTGAAGTAAGGGTTTTTGGTTTGTATGTTTGAAAGTTTTGTGTGAGAATATCTTTATTTGTGAAATGTGGTGTGTGATTTATGATTTAATTTTGAAAATGGAACTTCTTACTTAACAAATTTGGTGTGTTAAGTAGATGCCAATTATATTTGATATGATTTTGATTTGAAAGTGAAGCTATTACTCAATAAATTTGGTATGTTAAGTAGGAGTCACTTGTGTTTGTGACTTGAAAGTGAGACTTCCTCTTAACAAATGTGGTATGTTAAGTGAAAGTCAAGTATTTTTAATTTTTGAAAACAAAACTCTTACTTAACAAATTTAGTATGTTAAGTGAAAGTCAAATGTGTTTAAGGTTTCGAAAATGAAACTCTCACTTAACAAATTTGGTATGTTGGTTCTCCTTTGACGTACTTGGACATGTGAAATGAGATCCAAATGTGTCTTGAAGTCCAAGACTTTGGCGTGAAGGAGTTCTATCAGACAAATTCAAATGGTATCAAATAGAATTCAATTTGTTTTAGCTTCTCCAAGGGAAGGGGAACTCCCATTTAACAAATTTGGGTATGTCAGTTGTGTTCAAATATTTCTTGACTTCTCTTTTGTGTGTATATGATTTATTACTTTTTGAAAAGGAGAAAAACTTCCACTCTAGCACAAGTGAAGTATTCTAAGTGGAGTTCCAATTTTATATCATGATTTTATTCAAAAATAGAATCTCCATCCAACAAATTTGAGTGTGTGGGATGGGGATAGCTATTTCCAAAGAAAATGTGCTTTTGATAAAGACATTAAAAATGGTTGATTTTGATTTTGAAAAGAACCTCCATGTAATAATCATAGGATTTGTTAAACGAGGTTTGGTTATATGTGTTTAGTGCCTTTTTGAAAATTTCTTACAAATTTTTGTGTAAATATCTCTTATTATGTGGATTTTGAAAAAGTGCTTTTGGAAAGACATGTTATTTTGCAGAAGGGTTTTATTTTCTTATTGTTCATGGGATGAACCTTGCCTCACCATCATGATGGTGAAGAGGTTCTTAATTTTGGTCATCTCCTTTGTTTGATTAGTTTTAATTTTCACCTATTGGGGGAACCCAATAGGAATTTTAAGACCTACACATAGTGAGGTCCTAAAACCTAAAGGATGTTGGTGAGCTTTGCTTAAGGATGAAATCAACTAAGTGCCAATAGAAAGAATGATAATCTAAAGCTTATATAAAAAATATAAGTCCACTATCGCTGCTTGGAGATAATAATTATCTACTAAAGATGGAGAGAGGAACCCTTCCCAGCGGAGTCACCAAAAAAATCTGTGGTGTTTATTTTTGAGATGTGGCACCATATAGATCTTAGGGGGTACTTATTAAAGTGATCAGGCACGACATTAAGGAATGATGTACTATCTCAAAAGATAGAAATAACTACCCCATAATGGACCTAATGACCTAATAAGGACTCTTAAGGCATGATGGATCATCAAATATACCAGAGATTTTTTCCCTACTTTACATGGAAAAGTAAAGTAGGCTTTACTTTAAGCTGGGTTCGTTAAGCTCCCTATGGTGGCAAGCCCTCATAATTAATTACATCCTAAGGAACAGGATTCCTTAAGAACACTCTCAATTAAAATAGACAATCATGATCTCCAAAGATTTCAAGGTAAGACTATCAAAGGATTGGATATGTTGGAAAATCAAATGGGATAGATCAAAAGGAGAGACTTACTATGGAGAATAAATCTCTATTAGGGAGCCACCTTTCAAATCTATGGAGAAAAGAAAGAACAGACCTTATAGAAATTCATCTTAGTAAGACATCATGCAGATCCGCAGATGTACTTATTCAAGTGATCAGATACATCATTAAGGTATGGTGTACTATCTCGAAAGGCAAAAGTCACTGCTCTTTAATGGAACCAATCACCTCAATAAGGACTCATAAGGACGATGGGTCTGCATATGTACCAAAGATTCTTCCCCTACTATAGGGGTAAGCCCTCATAGTTAATTACATACTAAGGGATGGGATCCCTTAGAGAAACTCTTGATTAAGGTAAATGATCATTATCTTTAAAGATTTCAATAGGAAGGACTGTCAATCGATTAGTTTGTATTTGAAGATCAAATGAGACTGATCAAAAGAGGGAGTTATTATCAAAGCCAAAATGGAAAATAAGTAGGAGATGCCCACGATGCTAGGAAACCTAGGGAGCATCTCAAACTACTAAAATTAGGCTTTACAATTTAGAAATTGATTTAGTTTATTTTAGTTGCATTTTCATTAGAATATTAGGACTTATGATTTCTTAACACAAGGTTAAGGAAATGCCTAAGAGGTGAGAAATTATTCTTACGACCCACAAAGGGGAAAAGCAATCTCAGAACCTAAATCTAGGGAGCTTCGATGAGGGCCGAAAGCACAACCTAAATTTAAGGTGAAAATGGGAAATTGGTTTGCCTCCGAGAGGGACAAACACCCTTACAACCTACCTGGGGTAGCTTCCAACTAACTCCTCCTATGATTTTAAATACATGTAGGAAAGTCTTTATGCTTATGCAAGATAGCTAGGCTATTTTTTATTTAGAAAGAGACTAGGTCCATAAACTTACTCCCCAAAGAGACTAGATCATGTAAAGGGTATGCTTCAAATGACCTAAATATAATGCATTTCAAATTCCATTTTTTTATTTCATTTTTGGATAATTATTTTGGCTCAAGCTAATAGGATTTTTATAACTAATGCATGAGAAATTAGATTATTGGCCAAAATCAGCGAGAAGTTTAGGAGGTGAGTTTCCACCACCACTCAAATGTCGTCAGTTCGAAAAGGTGGAAACCCTCCAATCAAGAGTGAAATAAGATGCATTTGTGCATGATATTATTAAGAAATGCTCATCCAGCTAATGGATTGCTAATTCTTTTATTTGATTTTAATCCTTAGCTTTAGATGAGGTTATGAGTTGTTTAATTTTATTTTGAGTTGTTAAGTTGGGTAAAAGATTTATTTTTTCTTAAAGAGCCTAATCTACATCCAGGTCATACATAAAAAAAGGAAGAAACTAGGAAAATTATGCCACTTAATGCAAAAGCTAAATAAATCATCAAATAATTTATAAAGCTAATCACAAAAAGAATAAGTGGCTGGTTGTGGTAGGGCATCACCGATCAAACCCAAAAATATCAAATATGGGTAGCCGAGTTCTACCCTTATATAACCCAGATTACAAATGAATTAAATTATAATTTAAGCAAAGGAATTCATTATTATGGGGGGTCTTCAAGCTTTATTCTTTTTTCTTCTTTCTTCTTTCTCTCTTTTATTTTCTTCTTTTCTTCTTTTGGTTCCTCATTTTGGATGGTTATATGGTGGATGCTCCAAGGCTTCACATGGTGCATAAGATGGGACTCTTATGACCAATGCTCATCCTAATCCACATAATAAATCATTCTAAAATCCTACTTATACAAATTTTTACATGAAAAGGAAAATGGAAGTCTAACTAACACCTGCAAAATAAAGGTTAGTTAAATCACACCACACAAATTCTAAGCATGTATATTGGACTTATCACCCCACACATGGGTGACTAAGTCCACCTAGCCTATGGATTATGCTAAGGGGTATAAGCACCTACAAGCAAGAAGTATTTTTATTTTTATTTATGATAGTGCCCCTTAAGCACAATACCCTGTAGAAAAGAATAGTTAGACTAAGCACGTCCTACCATTCATTCTACGAGCATACTCTAACATCCAGTATAAAACATTCATCATAAAACAAAACATGACATTAAACCATGCACTGACCTAACCTAAGGCTAGAAGTGGTGACTTAATGTGTGCTTTGAAGGTTTGTGTGGTATGCTTAGATTAGGACTTTAGGTTTAAATTTTCTAAGTGTGAAGAAGAAGATGTTCAACTTAGAGGGTTTGTTTATTTATTTAAGTTGTTTGGGTTTATTTTTATTTCATGTTTTAATTTGGTTTGAGTGAAACCTACAATTAATTACTAAGTTATGAAGAGAGGAAAGAGAGAGAACTTCTCTTTCCTTCTCTAATCTTAAGTAATTTCTAAGGTAAGTTCACATTTTAATTTCATTTAGGTGAATGTTTTGATTACATCTTTTAATCAAACCTAAGTTTAGACAAACTCTAAACAAAGCTATTAAAAAAGAAAGACATTTTAAGATTAAATAAAATGAATCAAAATTCACTTAACACACATCACTTCATTTCTTTCCCAACATATATAACATACATATGGATGGATCCTAAGCATATCTATACATGCAAATGAGAATAATTAACACACTTTATGAAGAATGCTAAGTAATCCATTTAATAAAATTTAGAAGTTGAACATGTATTATTTTCTTAAGTAGAAAAGGTTTTCCTTATCCAAAATTTCACATACATGCATGAAAGTAAGAAAGGCATAAGTGAGTACAGTGCCATTGTTAACCAGAGGTGTAAGGTACAGGACCAACTTAGGGTTACTTAAAGCCTCGCAACCTCGGGGTTGTCCAGACTAATATGTGACTTTCCTTAAGTACAAACATGCATATAAAAGAAATGAAATGGAAAAAGAATATGCAAAAGTTGTTTAATTGATTTGTTTTTATTCATGCAATTTATTCATGCAAGTATAAGTAATCCTTCTTAGATGATGGCATATGGATGAATAGGGTATGAGATTAAGTAAGTGTTGGGTTCTTTTTAAATGAACCTGATATCTTACTAACTCCTATTCAAAACTATGCTAACATGAGGAAGAAAGAGAGCCTACACTAAACATGACTTTATAATCTATCACATGAAAGCTTATAATTAAGATATGAATAACACACTTTCAGATTTGATATTTCATTTATAAGTTTTGAAAATATTTTGGATTTAGTAGTGATAATAGCCATTCATATTTTACTTTAGCCAACACATGCACATTTGACATAAAGTAAACAATTTCATTTTAAAACTTTGAAAAAATAAAATTATGGATGCATGAATCACATGGCATACAACTTAACATGTTGGGAGAGATCTAAAGCAATGAAAGCATGTAAACAAACTCACTTTACTTAAATCCTAAAGACATTCTTAAGGAATAAGAAAACTTAGAATAAATCAAAGTTAATTTCAAAAATGATTTTTGTTTAGTTTGAAGTTTGATTTAATTTTAAAAAGGTGAGATGAGTTTGCTGTTCTTAACCCATTCCCACATGTGTTTCATATTTTTATTTAATTTTTAGATAGTTAAATATATTTTTAAGTGTTGATTAGTTTAGAGTATGAATTAAGTAGCTTAATAACCCTTTCCTACACCACCTTAGAAAAATTAACTATGTAATTATGAGCCAATGAGATGACATAAAACCCACAAGATATTTAAATTTGCAATGCACCTAATAATGAAAAGGCATAATGCAATTTGGCTCACAATTAAAAGTTAATTAAGCTATGGGGTTTAACTTAAGTACTTTTAGAAAGACTGTTTCATACTTATGAAAGGGGTTTTAATTTCCTTAATTAGACATAGGATATTAAACACCTAAACATCTATCGAAGGTATATTAATTAAGTTATAGAACTTTTTAGAATTTTTGAAAATTTTTTAAAGGGATAATTAATGAATTAACCCTTAATTAAGAGCAGATTAAGAAGAGAAAGGGGGTTTAGAAAATAGCTTAGGGGAAATACCCCAAAATTATTCTATAAAACTCATACTCACTAGATCTAACCTTAATCAAACTTAATCAAAGGGTAAATCCACTAATCACACCTTAATTACCCTTAAATACATGAAAGGGGTATAGGGAATGAAATAGCAATTTCCCTAATTAAAGCCTCAATAAATCTCAAGAAAATTAGGGGAGGTAGAGGTCATCCCCTAAAATGAACCCTAGAAATTTAAGATCAATTAATGACTTATTTAGAGAATAATTAACTAATTAAAATTCATAAAGAAATCTAAATTAAGAGAAAATGGGAAATCAAAATCTATTGAAAACATTTTAAAAATATTCTAGGTGAAATTATCTATCCATAGCATTTTTCCTTTTATTTTGCTAAATTTTATTGAAGGAATTATGATTTTTAGAAGATTTCTAAATTAATTAGGAATTAATTAAAATCCCCAACTAATCCCTGCCTAATACCAGATCATGGCGCGACGCGTGGTGGCGGCGGTCAACGCTTTACATGCATTGCGCCGTGAGCCATCCACTTAAATGTCAAATCAAGGGGCGGTTGGCGGCGCACACGCTAATATCCTTAGTCCTAATCAAGGATCGAATGACAGAGGATACATCTGCGATTTAAATTGGATAAAGGGTTTATAAAATGTGCCTAATAATCTTAGTCGTCCATCTAAAATGCGCGGATGGATGGCTGAGAAGGGCCAAGTTCTTCTCTGAGGACCAATGTAAACTGTCCATGATCCAAGAGAAGATCCGAACCCGATCTAGCATAGAATCATTCAAGACTCAACCCACACCATCTAGAGGAGTAGAGCGGCCAATCCAACGGTGGATTTCACATGCAATAAAAATTCCTTTCACAAAGGAGCAACACCTCCTAATCTAAGTGGTCGAAAAATCACTAACCTCATCGGTGCTCGTGATCGATGAGGTAGCTTCGTCTAGTGGAGATGAATCCCTGTTGAAGTTCCTAAGCCTTGAGGTTTAGTGGATCAATGGGTAGACTAACTCCTCTTCAAGATCCTTATGGCTTTGATCCAATTGAGCCTCAACTTACTGTAGGATTGCAAATGGATGCTTGGGCAAGCTCTACTTGGTCCTTAGATGATGTATGCAGAAGGAATTGGGTTAAGATTAAGTGTAGAAGAAGTTGACTCTTCAATGGACCTCCCCTATTTTGCACTATGAAAAATCGAAGAATGAGGAATCCAAATCCTCTCTAGGGACCTTGGGAAAGCTCTGAGGTGATTGTTAAAATTTCCTAGGCTCGAATCGAGTGTGAGTGATGTGTGATTTCAGTGAATTAGGGGGAGTATATCTCCCCCTATGGAAATCGGATGGTAATGAGCATTTTGATCAATTGACCTATGTGAGTGTTGTTTGGTTTAGATCAATGCACATGGTCAATTTTTCCAGGAGGATGGAGCTCCCATGTGCTTGAATTGAGCTTAGGGGGAGTTTAAAATTTCAATTTCAAGGCTAAGGGTCGGGTTTGGTCCATGGATCAAATGGGCTAACCCAACCCATTAGGTTGGGTGCACCACTCATCACTAAGTCTCCTTGACCTTTTAGGAAATCCTCAAGTAATTGTGAAGAGTGCATGACCAAAATACCCATGGGCTAGGCCAAAATTTGTTCTATGGCCTAGGGGTAAAATGGTAATTTTACTTTTTTAAAAAAATTTGGGTATGTTTGATATGTTGAGAAAATGGTTTTGGCCAAGTTTCAATGGATTTGGAATCCATTTGATATGGTTTAGCTCATGTTGACCCATTTAGGTCAGAATGGGTCAACTTGGGTCAAGTTGATCGATTGGTAAAATTGGGTCAAACCAAGGGTTGGGTCAAGTTCATATGACCATTTGAAATATTTTGGTGCCTTTGGTTTGGTTCAATTTGATTAATTTGGGTCATAGTTAATATTTGACCCATTTGACCAATTTAAGGTAGTTCAAGGGTAGGTTTAGGTTTGGTTAGGCATATGGAGTGGATTGGTATCTTTGTTTCCAATCAATTTGGGTTAGGTTCAATTTTGGCTCAACATGACTCCTTTAGGTCATGTTGGGTCTAAGGTCAATTAGGCTATGTTGGGTTTAGTTGGCCAATTGAGGTTTTGGTCAAGTTTCACAAGTGATTTGGGATGGGCTTAACCCATTGGTTTCAATCAATTTGGCGTAGATTAAGTTTTGACACATTTTGGCTCTTTAGGTCAAAATTGGTCAACTTGAGTAAAGTAGGCCAATTGGGCTAGGTTAGGCTCAAATGTTGACTTGGTCAAGTTCAAACATAGGTCATGAGTGAACTTAGATCAATGGTTTCAATCAATTTGGCCTATGGTGGATTTTGGCTATGTTAGATTTTATTTTGGGCAAGTGTTGACTTGGTCAACCCATAAGTTTGACTTGGTTTGACCCAATTTGATTGATTGATCATCCCGTGATGATTGTTGATCATGATGAGAGGCAAATATGAGTTTGGTTCAATCCAATTTGGTTAGGATCAAAAGTTGGCTCATAAGGCTACTTTAGGTCACTTTGGGTCAAGTGAGCCTAAGTGGGTCAAAAAGCTTGGTCAAAGCTTGATTTGAAGTTGATTGATCTTGTATATGGACTTATGATTGAAATATAAATCCATTTACAAGTGGTTTGAAGTCAAATAGATTTTGATCCATTTGAAAATTTCATATTCAAAGGAAGAATATGAAGGGGTTTTAGGTTTGAATTTTGATTTAGGTTTTGATTGTTTGATTGAGGTTTGGCTTTATATATGAGCTCATGATTGTAGGATTGATTGAACCATGAGAGAAAATCAAGAGTTTGGCTTGATTTGAAAGTGATTTGGCTAAGTTAAAGATTTAGGTTTGAAAGGCTTAGATTTGATTTTGAATTGATTTGAGTTTGATTTTTTTGGGGTTGGTTTTGATTGTTTGAATTTATATTTCATTCATATATGTGAATATAAATGGAGATATAAATTGATCATGAGAAAATTTCAAGAATTTGAAGGAGTTTAATCATGATTTGGGTTAAATCTATTAAAGGGAATTTAAAGGATTTAAGGGAATTTTTTATTTGAAATTTAATTTTTGAATTGGATTTGATTGATTTATATTAATATTCCATTTACATATTAGAATATAAATGAGAATAAATTGATTTTGAGAAAATACCATGAGTTTGAGATGGTTTGATCAAAGTCTAGGTTAAATCCATTAATGGAAAATTAAGGGATTTAAGAAAATTTCAAGGATTTTGAATTTGGAATTTAAGTTGAGGTTGATTTGATTGATTTATAATTATATTTCATTTATATATTAGAATATAAATGAGGATATAAATAAGTTTTGAGAAAATCTCAAGGGTTTGAAGTGATTTGATCAAGGTTTAAGGTTGATTTTGGCGAAGTCCTTTAATGGAAAATTAAAGGGACTTAAGAAAATTTTCATGAATTGCTTTGGGATTTTGAGTTTGATTTGATGGTTTTGAATTTATATTTCATTTATATATGAATATAAATGATAATAAAAATGAATTATGGAAAAATATCAAAGATTTGACTAGGTTTGAATCATGATTTTGGTTAAGTCCTTAAGGAAAGCTTAAGGACTTAGGCAAAATTTGGACTTAGGAATTTTTAATGGATTTTGATCATGCATGGAATTGAGTCATGGAATTGATTTGAGTTTGGAGAAAATCAAATAGAATTGATTTGGAGTTTGACTTGAAGGAAAGTGAGGAAAGGTTTAAGCTAAGGGTAGAAAATTTTCTTAACATCCCTAAGGCATGACCTATTCCTATAGCTGACTCTTCTAAGTCTCTAGGGCTAGGGGAGTGTCCACCTAATCACTAGATGTGTCCTAAGACTAAGGAACTCTTAGAGTCTAAGATGGAGGGGTTGAGAGCTCATTCTGAAAATAAGCTCAACACTTATTTTGGAAGCCAAGGAGATGAGTAGGGAATGCTTATGATACTAGGAAGCCTAATGAGCAATCCAATCTATCCTATGATTGGGCTTTATATTTTTGAAATTGAAGAGACTTAATTGTTTGAGTTGACATTTTATTAGAATATTAGGACTTATAGTCCCACAACATAAGATTATGGAAATGCATAAGAGGTGAGGATTTATGCTTGTAGCCTGAAGGAAACAGCTACCTCGGATCCTAAGCTAGGGAGCTTTGGTACAAACCATAAGCACGTTCCAAATCTAAGCGAAAGGTGGACATAATGGTCTACATCCACAAGATAGGATAGTCCGTCCGACTATTGGACTTACAACCGCTTGGAGTGACCGCCAACTAACACCTCCTATGCTTTAAATCTATGTGGTCAAATCTTATGTATTGCAAGATGGATTGGGTAGTTATTATTTAGAAAGAGACTAAGTACTTAAACTCACTCTCTTAGAGCTAGATCATGAGTAGTATGACTTCATGAGTTAATCTAATGCAACTTTTATCAAATTTATTTGATTCTTTTGGACTCTTTATTTTGACACAGGCTGTGAGATTTTGTATGCCTAAATGCATGAGAACTTGATTATAAGCCAAATCAAAAGAGAAAAGGGTGTTCTTCCATCAAAGGCTCATAGGTTAAACCTTTATTCTAGCGGATGGAAGCCCCTCTCCAAGTGGAAGAATATGACATGCATGATGTTATATATACAATTATCCAGCTAAGAGGTTGCTAAATATTTTATTATCTTGATTTAATTCTTAAGATTTTATGTGAGGTTATGAGTTATTTTAAAGGTTTAGTTATGGGTTGTTAGTTTGTGTAGAAAAATTTATTTCATCTTAAGAGCCTACCGCATCCAGGCCACACATTCAAACATCAAACATGAAGAAACTAGGAAAAGCATGCAATTCTAGTGTGCAATCTAAACACAAGATCAAAAAATTTTATAGACTACCATAAAAGAATAAAAGCCAGTGTGGTCAGGTTCTGCCATACACCCCGAAAGAGAAAAAAAGGATGGGTAGCTGAGCTCTACCCTTATACAACCCAGATTACTAAAATAATACATGTTATGGGGGTCTTCATTTTTTTATTTTTTTCCCTTCTCTTCATTTTGATTTGATTTGCTCCAAAGTCATCACAGGGCACCCAGGACTAAATTAGTAATCTAATCCCCATAACACTAATCCTAATTCCTAATGCAAAATTACATTAAAAATAGGAAAAGTAAATCTAGCTACACATGCAAAAAATGTTAGCTAAACACACCATATAACCCAAGTAGTTATATGAATAATTTAGACTTAGCACCTCACACATGGATAACCAAGCCCACATATCCTAACGTGGGTTATTCTTAAGGGATAAGCAACCTGCACAGCAAAAACATTTATATTTTTATTACAACGGCCCTTTAAGCACAACCCCTTGCATAAAATATGATTAGGCTAATAACGGCCTAACATCCAGTCTACGAAACATACACCCTAACATCTAGCCTAAAACATTACATCACAAAAAAACACAACATCAAACCATGCACCGCCATAAGATAAAGCTAGAAGTGGTGACTTAATTCTAATGTGTGTGTTAAGGCTTGCATGGTATGTCTTAACTAGGCTTTAGAGTTAGAATTTTTTAAGTGTGGGGGATTTAATTTATAAAGAGTTGATTTCTCTTTAAGTGGTTTAGTTGATTTGAGAATTTTTTACTTAGTGTTTTCTTTTGTTTCATATGGCCTACACTTAGAAAGTAAGTGTTATAAAGAGAAGAAAGAGAGAGAGAGTCTCTCTTTTATCACTACCTTAAGTCATTTCTAAGGTAAGTTGATTAATGAATTCTCATTAGTGAATGGTTTATTATGTATTTTAATTAACCCTAAGTTTAGGTTCATTCTAAATATCTCTATTCAATAAGAAAGGCATCTTAAGATTAATTAGGATGGATTACTATCACATAACACACACCCATTCATTTCTTTCCATCAAGTATATCATGCATATGAATAATCCTAAGCATATCTATACATGTAATGTAAATCTTAACACACTTTGATGATGAATGCAAAGAAGTATATTTGGAGATTTAAATATTTCAATTTTTTGAGTTATTAATGCTCTTTATTATGTAGAAAAGAGGGATTTTTCATCCATTAGCTAAATACACATTTACATGTATAAAAGTTTTAAGTGAATATGGTGCTATTATTTTCTACACTAGGGGCATAAGGTACAAGACCTACTTAGGGCTACTTAAAACCTCATTCTAGATGTAATATACCACTTTTCTTAGATACATGTAAATGTATGAATAGCTATAAGGATAAGAAAATCCATGTAAAAGTTATATTTTATTTATTTGATTTATGATTCTTTATTCAATAGCCACATCACACATGCATATGTATAAGAAATTTAAGTGAGTATGTCACCATTATTTTCTACCTGTATGGTACAATACCAAGTCTTACAACCACGAGATGTCCGGACTAATATACCACTTTTCTCAAATACATATGAATGTACAAAAGAACCAAATGTAATCATGCAAGAAATTATGTTTGATTTGGTTGTATGTTTTGCATGTGTAATATGAAATTCTTCCTAAGTCTTAATATGGAGATGCATAGAAATAGATTTAGGAAACTGTTATGTTCTTTTCAAATGAACTATACACTTACAAATCCTATGTGAATCCATGTTAAGGTAGGGAAAGAGAACTTCATATTACACATTCTAAGCTACTATCACATGCAAGCTTATAAATATTTATAATTATCATTACTTCATTTATAATAATTGATTTATAGGTTTTGAAAATAGTCTTTTGATTTAATAGTAATAATAGCCATTCATATTCTTAATTTAAGTCAACACATGCAATTTGACATAAAAGAAAATATTTTATTTAATTAATTTTCAAAAGAAATAAATGTATGATTTCATATGGCAAATAATATTTAGCATGATTGGAAAGAAATAAAGGAATGTAAACACATGATTTCCTTCATCCCAAGTAATTGCTAAGGATAATCAAATTAAATAAAGCTATTTAAAATAAGCCTAAATTCTTTAAAGGCATTTTTTATCTTTGAATTTGATTTTATTTAGGAAATATGAGAGAGGTTTGCTAATCCTAACCCATTTCCCTATCTGTGAATAGATTTTATTTAATGAAGAAATAATTAAGTAAATTTTATGAATTAATTAAGTTGGATCCTTAATTAAATCAATTAATTACCTTTACCTATACTTCTTTAATTTGATTAACCACTTAATTATAAGCCATAAATGACATGAACATGTGAGAAAATAAAATTGCAATGCTCTTAAAGAACCTAATGCAATTGGCTTATAATTAAGGATTAATTAAGTTAAAGAATCTAATTAAGTAATTTTATGATTCTCCCATACTTATGGGTTAATAATAATTTTCTTAGAGGGCCTTTATGTTGTTGAACACATAAAGAGGAACCTTTTATTTGATTATTTGTATTTAAAGTTTTATTTGATTAGATTTATTTGAATGATTTAGTTGAATTGATTTGATTTGATTAGTGTTAATTACATTTATTTTGTATTTGTTTACCTTCATGGAATTTGATTGATTAATTTTTAATTAGAAGTAATGATTCAATTAAATTTTGATAATTCAGTATCCTTTTAAATTAATATCTAATTCTTTTCTTTGATTATATTTATGTGATTTAATTTTATCTTTATTTGATTTGATTATGGTTCATTTATTTGTAGTTTGTTTGGATTAGATTAATTGAGATTTTAATTTTATTTTAATTGAGTTTGATTCTTTGTAATTAAAATTTTATTTTTAATCTCATCCATTTGTCATGTTTATCAAAGTATGCTTTGTATTTTGATTTCATACATTGGATAGTTAATTAGTTTATCATATTTAAGTAGATTGAATGAGATTTGATTTGATTACATATTAAATTGATGAGAGTCTTTCTTAATTTAATTTAATTTGATTTGATTTAGATTATTTTTTTATTGAAACTTTTAATTTGATTTCATGTTTGTTCAAATTAATGATTTGACAAGTTAGGTTTGATTTAAGGTTTAATTATCATTTAATTAAGTTTAGATTTGCTTAATCTTAAGTTTAATAAGATTAACTTGATTAAATAATTGGTTTAATTAAGAGGTGTGATTGATTAAAGATTTAATTAAGTACTTTCATAACCTTCCCACACATATAGGCTAGTTATAATTTCCTTAGAGTTCTCTTAGGTTATTAAACACTTAAGGACATACCCATGAGTCAATTAGGAGAAATCAGATCCATTTTTTTTAAAAATTTAATTAATCTAAATAAATGATTAATTAGTTAATTAATCCCTTAATTAATTTCCTTAGAAAGTAAAGGAAAATTAGAGAATGAATTAGAAAAAAATATCCCAATCAAATTCCCTAAGCCTCCTCACTGTCAATCAAAGTTAAATGGGTTCAATTAATTAATTAATTTACTATTTATGTGCTTAACTATTCCTTAATTAAGTTAGAAGAGTGATTAAGGCATAATCAATTAATTCTCCTAATTAATCAGCCAACAAATTCCAAGAAAAATAGGGGAGGCAGAGGTCATTCCACTAAACATCTATAGAAATTTTGAAATTAATTGGGTAATTAATTAATGAGTAATTAAGCTAATTATATTTTTATTAGACCTTAATTAAGCCAAAATCACTATTCAAAATTAGTTACGAATAATTTTAATGGATTCCCCTCTGAAATACCTTCAAAATGAGTATTTATTTACATTTTTTAGATATTTCTACAATTTTTTATAATTTTTCTAAGTTTCAACTGATTTAACCAAAATTTATGAAGTACATTGATTTATTTTTATTAAAATAGATCATTTGAACTTCTATTCAATATCTTCTAATCCAGCCATAATTTTGTCTTGAAATTTTTTTGGTAGGTAGATTTTCAGCCCAGTTTCAACCTCTGAAAATTTCAACTCAATCCAATCTATATTTTGAGAGTAATTAATGAAACTTAAATTAAGCTTAATGCACTCAGTGGAATTTGATGATTTTAATTTTATTGGATTCCTCTCGAGAAGACAAATCCAACGAGCCCTTATTTGCAATTTTTTATTGGGTATTTTATTTTCTATAATTTTTTAAAGTTTCATGGAATTGATTAATTTTTAAAAGCAACAATCCCAAATTTCCCACTTAACTCAGTCAGCACCGCGCATAGTGCTAAGTGGTGATGTGGTGCCACATGGCACCATGTGATTGGGCGTCACGGCCCTACGTGGCACTCGACGCCAATCGATTAGCTAGCGTAGCACCACATCAATTGATGGGTGGGAAATGGAAAGGGATGCGTGAGTGCGATGGGACAGTCCGATCAGGGATTAGATTGTCCAAATCTGATCCTCGATCTAAGCCTCTAATATGCATAATTTCTTGCATGAGACGGGTCTAGATCACATGATCTGCTTGATCTAAGCTGTCAAATCTCCCTGAACGGGAGATCAGATGGTTACTATTCACCCAATCCCTGGTGAATAGTAATCGAGCCCAATTTTTGCAATTTTTATGAAATCAGGATGACATCTCACTGAAATTGGCTCATTTTCACAATAATCTTCACCGAAAAACTTCTATTTCATATTTGGATTAAATATAAATAAAAATTGCCAGATTTATCTAAGAAAGATTCCTAAGATCTAGCAAAAATCATTACAAACAATAGATCCTATGGCCAGCTATGGTTCTTCTTGAAAATTACCTTTTAGGGGATGGTTTTCGGCGGTGGTGATGATCAGAGCACGCTCTTACATGGAAGAAGAAACTTTAGAATGAGCCTAGACCTTCACCTTCACTTTAGAATGATGTTTCTTTCAGTGCTTGCCATATTCTCGTTGGGATCCATCTAATTTTTATGTTTTTAGCTTAAGAAAAGTAGGGAAGTGATTGTTGATGGCTTTGGGGGTTCTAAGAGGGTGGAATGAGGACAATATGCTCAGCTATTAACCCCTCTCTCTTCTCTTCAGGTGGATGGACAAAAATCCATCATTAAGTGTGATGGTGAGATGGTTGGAAGGTAATGGCTGATTGAGGACTTTAAATTTAGCTCCTAAAGTCTTCATTTGCCTCCATAGGATTAGCTCCATTAAATACAAGTGGTGGGGAAGTTGAATGTAAGTGATGGGGAAGAATTGAATGAGATTAGGTGGAATCCTATGTTGGGGAGGCTCCATGAGAGATTTGATTGAGTTGGGTTGATTTTGGGCTAATCCCAAGTGGGTTTAGGATGGGTTGGATCAGATTGCAATGGGTTTTGATTTGATTCAAATGGGTTCGGCTCAATTTGGGTTATATGGGTCATATTGGGTCAAGTTGGGTTAGGTTGACCAATTGGTCAAATTGGATCAAACCAAAGCTTAGGTTAAGTTTAAATGATGATTTGAAGAGTTTTGATATGATCAATTTGATTTAATTTAGCTTAGAATTGATTTTGTCTCATTTGGAATCAAATAAGTCAAATGGGTCAAGTTGACTGATTTGACCAAAATTGGCCAAATTGGCTTGGGTTATAGGTTGAATCATGTTCAATTGGCTAATTGAAGATGAATGTGGTCTTTGGTTTGAATCAATTTAGATTTAATTTAGATTTAGAACAAATTGACCCTTTATGCCAATTCGGACTAAATGGCTCAATTGGGCTCGATTGATCAAATTGGGTCCAATTATGGCTTTGGTCAATTTTAATAATCTATTTGGAATAAACTTGAGCCATTAGTTGCAATAAATTTAGGTTAGATCATGATTTGACCCAATTTGATTCTTTAGGCCAATTTGGTTCAACTTGGATTGAATAGCCAATTGGGCTTAGTTTTGCTAAATTGGTGATCAAGTCATATTTAAATATTGATTTTGGGTTGATTCAAATCATTGGTTTCAATCAATTTTATGTATGATGAGCTTGGCTAGTTTTGGCTTATTTGGGCTAAGGGTTGGCTTGGTCAAATGACTAAGTTGACTTGGTTTGACCCAATTGATTGCAATTGACCATCCTAAGATGATCAACAATCATGGTGGAAGATTTTGATGAGCTTGGTTCAATCCAATTTGGGTTGGATTGGAAGTTGGCTCAAATGGACCTTTAGGTTAGAGTCAAGTGAACCTAAGTTGGTTAATTGGTTTAGTTTTGGCTTGATTTAGGTTTAGTGGGACTTAAATGTGAGCATAGGATTGATATATGAATCCAACTACAATCAATTTGGACTCCAATAAGTTTTTTCTCAATTAAAAGTTTCAAGTCAAAAGGCTATGTTAGGCTTGACTTGGGTTGACTTGAATTTGGTTTGATGATTGTAGGTTTCATTTATATTTGGATAGATGATTGAAGGAATGATTGATTCAAGAGAAAATCTATTGATTTTGACTTGATCTGGATAGAATTTGGCTAGGTCCAAATAATTGGCTTAAAGGGCTTAGATTGGGTTTGGATTTTGTTTTGGATATAGTTTTGGTCATTTGAATTTTGATTTTATTTTTATTTGTAAATATAAATCAAGGAATAATTAATTTATTAGAAAATTGATTGAGTTTGTATTGGTTTAAAGGTTAATTTGGTTAAGCACATCGAGGTGGGCCCATCTAGCTTAAAAGTGGTTTTGGTTCAGTTTGATTTAGTTTTGATTATTTGGATATGGATTTCATTTATATTTATGAATATAAATAAAGGAATGATTGATTTATAAAGAAATCAATTAAATTTGATTTGATTTAAAGGGGATTTTGGCTAAGATTATGAAGGTGGTTCATATAGCTTAGGAAGGGTCTTAGGATTTGAATTTAATTTTGGGTTTCAATCATTTGGAGTCAAATTTGAAATTAGATTTGGAATTTTAATTTGAGTTTGAGATTTGATTTGAGATTTGAATATGTGTTCGATTTGAGAAGGTGCATATGGATTGGATTTAAATATGTGTTCAATTTCCTTAAGTATTAAGGCATGGCCTAATCTTATGATTAATCCTACTAAGTCTCTAGGCTTAGATTAAGTGTTCACCTAATCACTAGAAGTGTCTTATGACTAAGGAGCTCTTAGTGTCTAGAAGAGTCCTAAGTTTAAGAAGAGGAGGTTGAGAGCTCACTCCAAAAGTGAGGTCAACAAAAGGACCTCTAATAGGTGTGGTGTAACTCACAAGGCACACCGCACGTAATGACATTGACCGAAATGATCCACAACATCTAGAAGATTACAAACACTAACGAAAATGATCTATACCTAGACCCAAGAGATAGATAGAATTACCATCTTAGTGTGATGCAGCTCTCTTTTATGCCAATGGAATAAGAGAGCTGGAAGGAATCTGTTGGGGATTGAGTACATGAACCTTCCACTAGGGAAGCAGGTTCAAGTTATCCGCTGAGGAATAAGAATTTGAGTTTGATTATGAATATGATTAGTTTATGTGTGTATCCACTAGGGATAAGAATCTATAATCCGATGGGGATCAAGGTTGAATTGATTTTAATTTGTTTTCGTTTAATTTATATGGAGGCATATCCGCTAGGGATATGTGCTTGAATCCGCTAGGGATTGGATATGTGAACCTTCCACTAGGGAAGTAGGTTCGGGCTATTCACTAGGGATCAAAATTTGATTGATTTCTTTGATTTATTTGATTAGAATCCACTAGGGAGGTTGGTTTAATTCATTATGGCTCAACTGAGGTAAAGGGTTCTAGATTGAGGGCATATCCGCAGGGGATGCACTCTTGGTTAGATTAGTTTGATTTAGATCTAAGCTCCACTAGAGAGGTCAATTTGATTTGTGCCTCACTGGGGAGAAGTTTGGTTTGTCCAATATATTTTATTTTACTCCACTAGGGAGGTTAGTTTTAAATTTATTTTGTTATGGACCCTGTTGATGTGCGATGGACCACACTAAGAAGGAGCCACAGGGGCCTTGGCCTGTCTTAGATTTTTAAGTCCAAAGGGGTAGTCCACCTGCCATAAGGTAAGACTATCTAACCTAAGGGGTTGCCTTTCAGTGTGTAACAACTATACTAGGAAGAAAGCATAGCAGACTTACATCTTCCAAAAGAGAAAAATTTCATTAGGGATCTATTGGATGGACAACACATCGAACGCTACCTAAGAAGATTGTTGAGTGAGCGCCGCTTAGGATCTTACCTCAGCTCAAGGGTAGCCTTGATGATTAATTTAATTTTAATTTTATTTGATTTGATGCAATTTAATTTAATTTAATTTTGTGTGTTATGTTATGGACCCCGTTGGTGTGCAATGCACCCACTGTGAAGGAGCTATGTCAGCCTTGGCCTATCTCAGATTTACAAATCCAAAGGGGTAGTCTACCAGCCATAAGGTAGGACTATCTGGCCTAAGGGTTTCCTTTCGATGTGCAATGGATGTATTAGAAAAAAGTGTAACAGACTTACATATTTCAAAGTAGGGATCAACCGTTAGGATTATCTGTTGGATGGACAACACATCAAACCCTACCTAAGGCGACTACTGAGTGAGCGCCGCTAGGGTCTTACCTCAACTCAAGAGTAGCCATGATGATTAATTTGATTTTAATTTTATTTGATTTGATGCAATTTGATTTAATTTAATTTGGTGTGTTATGTTGTGGACCCTGTTGGCATGCGATTCAGAAGGAGAGCTATGTCCCTTGACCTCTATCATTAATCTAAGGGGTCTACCAGCCACAAGATAAGACTATCCAACCTAAGAGTTACCTTTCGGTGTGCAATGGATGTACTAGGAAGAAATCATAGCAGACTTACATATTTTAAAGTTGGGATCAGCTGTTGGGGTGATCTGTCGATGGCGCAACAAATCAATCCCTACCTAAGGCGACTACTAAGTGAGCACCGCTGGGGATCTTACCTCAACTCAAGAGTAGTCCTAATGATTAATTTGTTTTATATTTGATTTGAATTGAATTGATTTAATTTAATTTGGTATGCTATGTTATGGATCCTGTTGGCATGCGATGGACCCACTAAGAAGGGGCATTGCTGGCCTTGATTTGTCTCGAATTTACAAATCCAAAAGGGTAGTCTACCAGCCATAAGGTAAGACTATCTGGCTTAAGGGTTGCCTTTCGGTGTGCAATGGCTGTACTAGGAAGAAAGCATAGCAGGCTTACATCTTCCAAAGTATAGATCAGCCATTGGGGTGATTTGTTGATGGCGCAATAAATCAATCCCGACCCAGGGCAACTATTTGAGTGAATGTCATTGTGGATTCATATTGACTCAAAAATAGTCAAAATTAGTTTAGTATTATATGGACCCTATTAGTTGCTAAGGACATGATCCAAATAGAGTGCCCATAGGGGAGGTGCCACTAGGGGCTTTATCCAAAACCCTACAAAAGAAAGCCTGTAGGTATTCGACAGCTGACTCAAGCAGAAAGTGTGGGGACTCATATCGTCCAAGTGTGGTGTATCTACCGGGTGGGTCACCTTCAATATGGTGATAACCAACCAACTTAAGGTGCCTGTCAGTTTGCGATGATCAACTTGAGAAGAAGGCTTGTAGACTTACATCTTCACAGACGAAAATGATCATCGAGATAGTCTGTCATTGGTGGGATAGATACTATCCAACCTAGGGCAACTACCAAGTGGGGAGTCTCATGTAAGGAAAAAACCCAAGCTTGAAGTAATCAGGAGGAAAGGAGCCACTGGGGAACTTATCCTAAACCTCAAATATACTCGACCTAGTCAGTACATGATGGCTAGTTCAAGAAGAAAGCGTGTAGGCTTACATCCTCTTAAACAAAGTCAACATGGGGTAGTTACCGGCTACACAGTAAGGCCTACCAAACTAACAAGGCACTCTTCGATTTACAATGGTCAAGTTAGGAAGAAAGCTTATAGACTTACATCTGCTAGACAAGTAACCACTAGGGTGACACACTAACAAGGTAGCACATCAGCCCGACCTAGAGCAGCTAATGAGTGAGTGTCATAGGAGGCTTTATCCCGCATCAAAATAGCCTGAGACGAAAGATATATGTTTAATTTATATGTGGCTGTGTGTAGTTTATGTTGGTATTATGTTACTAAGGATAAGATGTTTCTTGGGTTCCTTACACCTACCTTAAACACATCATGGTGGATTCATAAGCAAAGATATTCCTCAACATAGAAAAGATAGATTTTGAGATGAAAGAAATTTTATTGATAATTGATTTGAAACAAGATTTATGGATAATATTTCTTTAGATAGAGCCCATTGATTGGAAGCATTGGGTGCTCTCCTTTATAATTTATGAGTTGATAAGATCCTCCTTGGTAGGCCTTCTCTATGGCATAAGGGCCTTCCCAAGTGGGTTCAAACTTGCCTCTCATCTTTTGACGAGAAATAATTAGTCTACTTAGAACTAAAATAAGCTCTTCTACTTGAAAAGCTTTAGGACAGATCAACTTGTTATGAGCTTGAATCATTTTGGATTTGTATAACTCAAGGTTCTGGCATGCTCGTAGGCATCTCTCCTCCAAACCTTCGAGCTCTTCTAACTGCAACTTAGCATTATGTTCTGTCATGATCTTATTACCCACAGCTATCTTTAGTGATGGGAGTTGAACCTCTAATGGTAGGATGGCTTCGGATCCATACACTAAGGAGAATGGGGTAGATTGAGTTGGAGTTTTGTATGTGGTGCAAAAGGCCCACAAGGCTTGAACTAACTGTTCATGTCACTTATTATCATCGAGTGTCTTCTTTAATATTTAGATGATAGTTTGGTTGAAGGCTTATGCTAAGCTAGTTTCCCTTGGGTAGTAGATGGTAGAATATCTCCAATCTATGTTATGTCACCGAGAAAAGCTATTGATTTTAGTGCTCTTGAATGCAGTACCATTATCAGATATAATTCATCAAGGCACCCCAAACCTATATACGATATGGTTCCTAAAAAATTGGAGCACATGATGAGTTGTGACCTCTCTAAGTGAGATTTCCTCTGTCCACTTGGAAAAGTAGTTGGTGACAGCTATAATGAACTAGTGACCCTTGGAAGAAGGAGGATCGACCAAACCAACTATGTCGGTACCTCAACACTCAAATGGCCATGAGGCTAAGGTAGGATGTAGAATGTTGGGTGGTTGGTGTAGGACCGCACCATGTACCTAACATTGGTGGCATCTCTTAGCTACATCCATGCAGTATATAATCATCACAGGCCAGTAGTATCCTAGTCTCTTAATCTTGGCTTTCATTTTTAGACTGAGCTGATGTGCTCCATATAAACCTGAGTGTACCTCGATCACAATCCTTCAGACTTCATCTTTGTCTAAACAACATAACCACATATGATCAAAGGACTGCTGGTACAAGGTGCCATCCACGAGAGGATAAGAAAGGGCTCCTTGTTTCACCTAATATGCTAGTGACCTCTCTTAAGGTAGTTTGCCCATATTTAGATAATCTATGAATGGTTGCCTCCAATCTAGCTCCTCATCTTTTTTGGCAATGGAAACCTCCACTTTAAGGGAGAATCAATAAAACAAAAATCTGATCCAAGTTTGTTTCCAACTTTGTAGATTCTCAGCTTCAGTCTCAATTATAGCTACAGTTCAGTTCTTCTATTTTTTAGTTGACTATAGATGGCAAGTTCACAGAAGTTTGTGTGCACTTTTCCCTACGGCAAGGACTTAGCCTTGGATCAAGCTAATCTCCCTCGAGCTGATCATACCCATCTTATCCATTTTAGTAGTGGTTTTGAGGGGGTGAAGATCACCTGTGAGGGCACTCCCCTCACAACTATCAGTAGGACTACAGTGGTCGGGCAGAATCCGATCATTCAGATCGAGTTACCATCAGATTTTGACTTTCCCTCATTAAAGAGGAGCAGTAGTCTCATCAATTTCGAAGGCAGGTGCGATTGCGTGCTCCATGGTTTCCTGTGCTTCCCTAGTAAGGGCTAGCACCCACTCTTTGGCACCTTTTAAAGGTAAGGCTCCTCTGATCCTAAAAATTGCCTCCCTAGCTTTTGAGGTTGGGTCTAGTTCTTACTCCACTCACCCTACCCAGACTCAAAGGAGAAATAAAAACTACATGATTAAGTGGTACCATACCAGGATTGTTAGGGAGATGGAGACAGCGGCCCGTTCAATTGTAAAGGAGGTACCTACTGATCACCCCACTGGTTATAGTGAACCAGTTTCATCCTCTCTCTGGGTCAGACAGAGAGGATGCTAGGAGAATCCATACTTCACCCCCACCAGTGGTTCATCACCAGCCCCCAATTACCCAGAGCATGAGGTCGTATGCCAGCCTCCGATTAGTTTTACGCCAGGTTGGCGGAGCTTACTGATGTTCTGAGTTTGGAGCTCAGTTCAATTTGAGATCTGTCATTCTCCATAACGTGGGGAAACATCTTCGACAGGAGAAGGCCAGAGAGGCCCATATATCTGTTCGTATCACTAGTAGGGAGAGGCAAAGGTTTAGTCGCAAGTCGTCAGCTTCTGCACTCATCAATTTTCCAGCTCGGTGCGCTACCCCTGCCTACCATACAGATATCATTTTACTTATAGGGACGACCCATCATAGGAAGAGGGTCTCTATCCTGAGAGAGTCAATGGTGTTTCCACCACATCGCTCTACCCCCCGTCCGCCATCAATTGTTCACATCACATCATCTCAAGTTCCATCGAAGGCCATGAAGGCCATATCCGAGGAGAAGCATACCCCGTTGGTGATCTGGCTACAACCGAGGGATCTTATTCCATCTACACTGCATACCATGGCAAGGTCGAGCTCTTTTACTCAACCTTCTACCCCAGTGGTGGCACGAAGGGAATGGTGACCCCGAAGCATAATGGTCGTCCCTTCACCAACACCACTAGTTCAGCAGGACATAGAGATGGTGGCAACTATTGCAGATGGAGTAGATGATAGCCCAGTTACACTGATGATAGTAGAACCTCCTAGGAGTGTCACCCCTTTCAGAGCTAATGACAATCAGGAGTGTGTCTCTTCCAGTGAGTACAACCCTCATAGGATTGATTCTCCAGTAGCTGGGGAGGTCTGGTGCCTCTCAGTACATGACAGCGATTACATCGGTCAGCCAAAATCATTTATGTCCATTCAGATTGATCATTCTCTTGAAGAGATAGTGGCACATTATCTTGTAGAAAAGAAGGAAATTCTGGGGTATGACTAGTCTGATGAGGAGAAAGTCAGCTTTGATCCTAACGAAGATGATTTGTTAGGGGACTCAGCTAGGGTTTGCCTGGTAAATACCAGGGGATCCCTCCTCAGGGAGCAGCAGGTTATGGAAGGTGATGAGGTTGAGCAGGAAAATACAACCCAGTCAGCCTAACACCTCCGATATCAATTAAAGCAAAAATATGAACAAATAGATAGGATTCCAAGGCATCTTGAGAACTTGTTAGCAGCAGTCTCAATACTTTAGAAACAAGCCCCGATAGTTCATCCTAATAAAGTTGATATTAGTCAGCCAAAGTTAGTGAATGCCTTGGACCCAGCTAAGACCTTACCTCCCATTGAGCAAGGTAGGACTAGCATGTATAGGAAGGTAGTGGAAAGTACCTTCATACAAGAAAAAGATATTAGATCCATGGTTGAGCAGCAAGTGAAGGAAGCATTGGCTCAAACCCAGGGAGGATCATCAGTTCCAAAGGGTAGACCATACTTGAAGGAATTTTATGCAATCTAATATCCTAAGGGTTTCTTGCCACCTTCCTTCAAGAGCTTTGATGGTAGTGGAAACCCGAGGCAACATATTGCACACTTCAGGGCCAGTTGTTGAAATGCCAGTGGCAGCGATGCTTTACTATTCCACATCTTTGTCAGTAGCCTAGCAAGGATAGCTTTTGACTAGTATGCTGAACTTTCTAATAGTTCAATAAAGACATTTACAGAATTAGAGTAACTCTTTATCAAGAAGTTTGTTGGAGATCAACAAAGGGTTTCTGTTGGTGATCTTATTTTAGCACAACAACACCCAGGTGAGTCCCTTGTTGACTACATTCTCAGACGGCGGAACCTGAGTATAAAATGTGAGCCATAGCTATTTGAACAGCACACCATTGAGATTCTTTTAAAGAATATTCATGGCCGGTCGCCTTCTTGCTTAAGGACTTCACTATCAAAACTTTTGAGAAGCTAATCAACAAGGCAGCTAGTCTACAAGGAGAGGCCAAACAGTTGCCTTTTCAAGATTAGTTGCCTAAGAAGAAGCCGCATAAGGTTTATGAGGAGAAGCCTGGGACAATGATAGTGGTCAATTAGGGGAAGCAACTTGTTAGAGATCAATCTGAGAGATCACAACCTTAGCAACCTCCACCTCCTCTACCATCACCAAGGTAGCCCTACCAGCCTCCACAACCTCCACGGCCAACACTGCCGCCCCCTCAGCCATACCATCAGCAGCAGCGACACACATACCCGTCGCCAGGTAGCTATGGTCCACCTACTCTTTTAGGTAAGCTCAACAGACCTTATTCATTCAAGAGGGAGGTAATCAGGAAGATCTTTAAGAATCTATTAAAGAAGCCTGATTTTCTGCTACCCAAGCCTAGGAGACCAGAGAAAGTGGGCAAAACCCATGATCCTAACTTTTGTCCCTACCACCATATGCTAGGTCATATTTTGGATGATTGCTTCACATTTAAAGACTCACTTGAACATTATTTCAAGACCGGTGTTGTAGTTATCCCAAAAGAATACCCTGTGGAACAACCATCCAATTCCGTTAGGGTAATCCTTGGGGATACTTGTGATCCTACCAAAACCAAAGAAGGTTGGGATATTTCTTTATCCAAAATCTCTTAAAAGATCATTCAGAAGATCAAGAAACTTTCCTTGTAGGTGCCTGAATTAGCTCAAACCTTCAACATCAAGGAAGGTTTGCAAGTTGCCAATGTCAACTCGAGGAAAGGTGGAGCTCAGCAGCAGCATCAACATGTGTCAGCCCAAGATAGCCCAGTAGCGCAACCACTGATTGAGTATAGCCTCCAGTCTACCATTACAGCTACCACATCAGCGACTTCCTCTACTTCAACTAGTTCTTCTTCTTCTACTAGTAGAACTCTTGTATCGACAAATAAGGGAACCAAATCCCTTACCCCTCTTACTTTGTACCTCTTATCAAATCCAAGAAATTGAATAATAAAGCTAGCTTGAATTTCATCTGTGTTATTTCTGATGGGTTGTCTGCTTCTATTCTTAATGATAAATCTTCAAGTTAAAATAAATATAATGATTCAGATCTTTCTCTTTCTAATTTAGAGTTGTATTTTTCTACTCTGAATACTATGGGTTCACCTCTTGAGTTAGACTTGGAATCATCCAATTTTGAGAGTCCCATAGAAGAAGTTGTAGGTGAGTCTGATGTGTAGGTAGAACCTTGCATTATCCTACCACAAGAGATCACCAAAGTCAACCTCCATAGTGGCAAGGTTCTACCTCCTAAGGCAACACCTCAAGATAGAGGGAAATAAGTCATTGGTTCAGAGGATCGAGAAGCCCCTCCACAAGATGCTCCACCTTGGATATGCTTATGGAGGATCAGCCCAAGGTGGACTACAATGTCCTTTCTCATCTAAGAAAGTTGTCATCTAAGCTAAGCATATATGATGCCCTTATCTTATCCAAAAAGATGAGAGAATCATTAATCAAGGCTCTCCTTGATCCTAAGATATGCTTAGTTCAGCTAACCGCTATAGATGAGGAGGCACATTTCACAAAAGAAGCTCAAGGGATCACTTTCCTCTACATCACAAATGACATGGATAGTTAGACTGCCGAGTTCTTGTGATTCGCAAGTGAATATTATGAGTCTAAAGACCCTTGTCTATTTGAGGATTGACATTTCCACACTCTGAGGAGATCAAATGATGTTGAGAGGATTTAATGAATAAGGTGAGTGGGCTTTAGGTTCCATAGTGTTACCTTTGGAGATAGGTGATTGGAAGACTAAATTCAAGTTTTATATCATTGATTTGAATACTTCATTCACTACTTTGCTCGGTAGGCCTTGGATACATCAGAAACAAGATAGTTCCATCCTCCACTGCATCAAGTTCAAAAGATGGAATATGTCAATGGAGATGAAAAGCCATTTTAGTTAGAGATTTATGAGGATGCAACCTACTATCTTCCTCAAAACACTTTTCATGAACTTGGACAAAATTCAAATTCAAACAAAAAAAAGAAAATGAAAAAAAAAGAAAAGAAAAAGAAAATGAAAAGAAAAATGAAAAGTCCAAGTGAACAAGAAAGGAGAATTGAAGAAGAAATATCAAGATATCACATTCCACCCACAGCTCATTCCATCATATGGACATGTGGGATGGCTCAACCTCCACCAGTAGGTAAACAGGTAGTTCCAGGTGGAGACCCCTAGTTGGCCTTCACCAACAGAGGTCATGTTTCCAGCTATAGAGTTCCCCTACTATTCACATAGACTTGGAATCCAGCTGAGGATGAGTCTAATGTGATTAGTATACCACCAACCCCTCTCAAGGGTTCCATTGAGGTGACTTGATCAAATAGATGAAGACCGTGCCTCCAAGCAAAGCAAAGTATTCAATCGTTTATGTGAAACTATTCATGGGAACCTTAGCTCTAACCTCACTTACATCTCAAAAAAGTTGAAGGTTTAGTAGTTAAAGAAGTCCCTAAGTCTTCCAAAGGACATGAAGCAGAGATTCTTTTGGGATCATCATCCTCAAGTCCGTTGATGAGACTTGAGGAGGATACTTTAAAGAATTAATGGAATTACCTTTGAATTTTACTCACCTTGTGTTCAAAATCTTATACATAAAGGTTTAGTTCCTCATACATGGTCCAAGCAGTCGAGTACTTTGAAAAGCTATGGAACAATATAGGAAAGCACAATCAAGAGTGACTAGATTTGGTATATAAGGGTCCAATGATGATGATTAGCTTGTTACCAATCATTTGAATCTGATAGTTCTTCTCACACATCCAACTCTTATGAGGATGCGTGTTTAGAAATCTCAGATGATCTAGATGATTTCCAAATCAAAGATGTGCTACCAAAATTTCAAGGGGAGATTCATTCAACAATTGACAAGCATAAAGAAATCAACCTCGAGATAGAAGAAAATCCTCGCCTGACATACATCAGTTCATTACTGAATGAAGAAGAAACCTATGACTTAGTTAGGCTATTAATTGAGCTTAAATACTGATTCTCATAGAGTTATGAAGAAATTCCCAAATTATCTCCTGATGTAGCAGTGCACAAGCTAGCAATAGATCCTTACCCTATTAAGCAAGCTCCTAGATATGTGAGAAATTGAACAATCATCAAGTCAAGAAATTGATCGATGCTAGTTTCATGGAAGAAGAAAATATCCTACCGGTTAGCTAGTGTCATCTCAATTAAGAAGAAGAATGGCCATATTCACATTTTAGATTTTAGGGACTTAAAAGGCATGTCCTAAGGATGAGTTTTCCCTTCCTATACCGTAATTAATGGTGGACATTACCTCATCTCATGCCTTCTTTCATGGATGGGTCATCTAGCTATAACCAAATCAAGATGTCTCCTCAAGATGAAAGAAACACTGAACCCCATCAATCTTCTATTATAGGGTCATGCCTTTCGATAAAAATGTGCTACATACGGGCCATGACTCATCTTCAATGAACTCATCCATCATCGTTGAGTGCTACGTTGATGATCTAGTAGTCAAGAGCAGAAAAGGAAGACCATCTTTGACTTGAGAGTAGTTTTGAATGGTTAAGACAATATAACCTCAAAATGAATCCATGAAGTGTGCATTCGAGTTGCTTCGTGGAAAATTCCTTGGGTTTGTTGTTCATATTTGGAATAGAAATAGATCTAAAAGATTAAAGCTATCTTAGAAATGCCACCTCTAAGAGTTTAACTCAACTTAGATCCTTTCAAGGATATCTACCATGTTTTTTATCTCAAACTTATCGGAGATGAAAATTCTCAAGACTTATCAAAAGGATGCCAAGTTCAAGTGGGATGACAAGTGTCAAGATGCTTTCAAGACATCAAAGAGTACTTGTGAAGGCTAGTTCTAGCAGCCTCTATCCCTGCCATCATCCTTATAATCGCTGCATTGGATGACTCTGCTCTATTGGCCCAAGCCAATGACGAAAGGAGAGCACTCTACTACCTCAAACCATCGATCCCCAAGCAAACTATCCACCCATTGAGAAACATTGCCTAGTTTTGATCTTTGCATCTTGAAGCTATGACACTATATATGCTTTCTCATAAGGTGAACTTGATCTCAAACCAATCCAATTACAAGTATCTCATGACACGCCAATGCTTTCGATGTTTGATTATGATACTCTCGTAGTTTGATATCTCATTTGTACCTTTCTGTGTAGTAAAAGGATAGGCACTAATGGATTTCTTAGCAGCACAACCACTTGCTGCTAATTCTCTGCTTAGTGATGATCTCCCCGATGAACAAATAATGAACTTAGGGAAGGCCAACGACCACCGATGGGAGATGTATTTTGATAGTGGTGCTTCTTTTCTTAAAGGTGAAGCACCATGATCTATTCCGTGAAAGGTAGGAATAATTCTTCTAACTCCAAACTATGATGTGATGAGATTCTCATACTATCTTTCCAACTCCAACACCAACAAAGAAGCTAAGTATGAGGCTTTGATTGATTAGTTATCACTATCGTCAAGAGCATCAACATCTTTGGGATTCTTGGTCATCAACCATTGGTGGGTCCTACCGGTTCTCAAACCCAAGCTTCATCATTACGAGTATACCATGAAGTTGTTGGCTGATTCTCAAGTCACCATCTACAAGGTTCCCCGAGCAGAGAATGCAATAGCAAATGCCTTAGCCAAACTTGCCAAAGAGTTGGCTTGTTCGAAACATGAGTCCATTTCAATAAGGATCTAGAATAGACAAGTCTTATCCCTTATTGATTATGAACTCATTAAGAGACTTTATCTTGAAGGGGAGGTTTCCATTACTAAAATGGACAGGGAGCTAGATTGGAGGCAACTGTTCATAGATTACTTGAATACTGACAAACTTCCTCAAGAGAAATCAAAAGCCCATTAGGTGAAACAGAGAGCTCTCTCCTACGCTCTTGTTGATGGCACCTGTACCGTCAGTCCTTTGACCAAATATGGTTATGTTGTTTAGACAAACATGAAGCCCATGGCATTATAAATCGGTATACGTCATGCGAGCATCAATCTCCAAGATGAAGATGAAGATCAAAAAGACTTGGATACTACCGCCTTCTATGATTATATTGCATGGATAGTAGGAGATGCTATCAATGTGCATGGTGTGGTCCACCAACCACCCAACATTCTACACCTTGGCTTCATAACCATTTGAGTGTGTACATTATAGGTTTGATCGATCCTCCTTCTTCCAAGGGACATCGATTCATCTTAGCTACCAATTACTTTTTTTCCAAGTGAAGCCATCCCACTGAGAGGTCATAGCTCACCATGTGCTTCAATTTTTAGAACCATATTGTATATAGGTTCGGGGTGCCTCAATGAATTATATCCAATAATGGTACTACATTCAAAAGCACGAAGATTAACACTTTGCCAGAAGATATGGTATAGATTAGAGATACTCCACCATCTACTACCCCAAAGCTAATAGTTTAACGAAAGCATTCAATAAAATTCTCATCCAGGTACTAAAGAACACTCTTAATGACAGCAAACGATAGTAGAATGAACAGTTGGTTAAAGCTATGTGGGCCTACCACACCACATACCGAACTCAACTCATTTTTTTCCTTAGTGTATGGGTCTCAAGTCGTTTTCTTCCTTTAGAAGTTCAACTCCCTTCACTAAGGAATTGGGTAACAAGATCACTAGTAGAAATGCAAATAGAAGAGCTCAAGGTTTGGAGGAGAGTCACTGCATGCCAACCTCGAAGTACAAGGCCAAAATGATTCAAGCTCATGACAAGCTGGTTCGCCCTAGGACTTTTTGAGTAGAAGAACTTATGTTAGTCCTAAGGAGACCAATTGTTGCCCATCGAAAGATGGGAGGCAAGTTTGAACCCACTTGGGAAGGCCCCTATGTCATAGAGAAGGCCTACCAAGGAGGATCTTATCAGCTTATTGATTGTAAAGGGGAACACCGATGCTTCCAATTAATGGGCTCTATCTAAAGAAATATTACCCATGAAATAAAACTTGTTTGAAAATAATCATTAATAAAAGAACAAAATTTGATTCCATTCATCAAATCTTCTTTCTCAAGCGTTGTTTATCTTGTAATCCATGACGTGTTTAGGGTAGGTGTAAGAGTCTGCCAGTGGCATCCTATCCCTCTTTCACAATGTAAACACAACCTCCTGGTGTTTTTAGAATAGGTGTAAGAGAACCCGAGAGGCATCCTATTTTGATTAGCATAACTAAGTTAGGTGTGAGAGAACCCAAGCGACATTCTTTCTTAGTGGGAATTCTTGTTTCCATCCGTGGTATCATTTCATAATTCTCCAGCATATTTTAAGATAGGTGCAAGAGTCCCCCAAAGGCATCCTATTCTTTTTGACACATGCACATAACAAACATAAATCTTTTATCTCAAGCTATTTTGATGTGGGAGCAATCCCCCTGTGACACTCACTCATTAGCTGTTCTAGGTCGGATCTACATGCTACCTCGCTAGTATGTCACCCCAATGATCATTTATTGGAGGATGTGAGTCCCCGAGCTTTCTTCCTAATTTGATCATTGCAAACCAATGAGCACCTTATTAGTATGGTAGTCTTTACTATTTAGCCAGTAAGCTACCTTATGTTGACTTTGTTTAAGAAGATGTGAGTCTCCGTGCTTTCTTCTTGAACTAGCCATCATGCTCTAACTGGGTTGAGTATATGTGAGGTTTAGGATAAGTCCCCCAAAGGCTCCTTTCCTCTTAACTACTTATGAGTTGATATAAGTCCTCTAGTGGCATTCGCTTAGTAGTCTCCCTAGGTCGGATAGCACCTATCGAGCCAAAGACAGACTATCCCTGCAATCAGTTCCGCTATAGGAGGATGTACTGATTGTTGCAAACAAATGGGCACCTTAGGTTGGTTGATGTTTGCTATATTGATAGTGAATCACCTTGTGAGTACACGACTCTTGGCAGATATGAGTCCTCGTGCTTTCTCCTTAAGTTTATAACTAGCCATGTCACTTTCTCCAGGGTGTTGGATTAAGCCCTTACCAGCCCCATCCCCTACGGGCACTCTATTTGGATCAAGTCTTTTGAGACCCCATTTAGACACTACCCGGGTTACTTTTGGATTGGACAGTCCCCCTTTCCTAGTAACCATCCCTATGGTTGAAAATCTATTCAATGATGTGTTCTCCCTTGGTTCAAGAATCAGATAGGTCTAGTATAAGCTCTTCTCTTGATCACTCACAAACTAACAGGGTCCATGATAAAATAAATTAAAATAAATTAAAAAAAACTAAAATAAATAAATAAAATATTCGCTTGTAGATTAGGAATTCAAACCCCAAAGGCCCCTTCTCCAAGCATCCTATCTTAGGGCGTTGTTAGCGAACTATAAGAATTGCGACTACCGAGTTAAGATAATCGATACTCACCCATTGTCACCCTTAGTTCAATCTTTCCATAAGCAAGCTACCATCGCTTGAAGATGTAAGACTAACATGATTTTCATAAACCAACGAGCAGCCCTTGGTCGGGTTCAATTTGTTGCCCAAAGCAACTGATCACCCCAGTGGTCATTTCTAGTGGAAGATGTGAGTCCCCGAGCTTTCTTCCCTTCAATTGATCATTGAAAATTGAACGGCACTCCTTTGGTTGGATATTTCTCCCAACAACCAGGAACTCCCTTTGGTTCAATAAATCTGAGTTAGGTCTAGGCTTCTATAAGTTCCTTCTCAGTATGATCCATCACAAACTGATAGAATCCACAAACAAATCTAAAAAAATAAAATTAATTTTGACTATCCTTGAGCTGATCTAAGTCCCCAAGCATTCAATAATCTAGTGGTTGATTTGTTGCCAAGCAATGATCACCCTATCGCTTGTTTAGAAGATATGAGTCCTTTCTTCTTAATACTTAACCATTGTATACCAAAAGGCATTTCTCCTTGGTCGGATAGTCCTACCTTGTGGTTGGTAGACTTCCCTTTGAATCAAGAACTGTTAGGTTTAGGCTCCATGGCCCCTACTGATCATAAACCTGGAATCCATCAAAACAAACATACTGAAAAATGAAATCAATCTTGACTATCTTTGAGTTGATCTAAGTCCCCCAGTGGCATTCACTAAGTTGGGTTTAATCCGTTGCCTTGTCGATTGATTACCCCAGCAACTAGTCCCTACTTTGGAAGATGTAAGTCCACTATGGTTTCTTTCTAGTGCAGCTGCTGCATACCAAAAGGCACCCCTTTAGTTGGCTAGTCCTACTATGTGTTTAGTAGACTACCCCTTTGGATTGGTAAATCTAAATTAGGTCTTAGATTTCATGGCTCCTATTCAGTACAACCCATTGCAAACCAACAAGGCTCATCCTAAAAATTCAAACCTGACAAAATTTAAAACAAATTCAACCCACTTCCCTAATGGAATAAATCAAATCTTTTTCTTCTCAGTGAAAATCAAATCAAACCTCTCATCCCCTTGTGGATGACTTGAACCTGCTTCCCTAGTAGAAGGTTCACACTCTATCCCTTAGTGGATTCCCTTCATGTCTCTTATGTCTTGGACATAAGTAGAGCCACATTGCACTAAGCTATGGATTCTTTCTTTCCCTTGGGTCAGGGATAGATAGTTTATGTTAGTGCTTGTAATCTTTCAGTGTTGTTGATCATTTGATCATCAACACCACATGGTGTTCCCGTCACACACACCTATTGCCTTTGTTGACCTCATTTTCAGAATGAGCTCTCAACCCCTCCATCTTAGGATTAAGACTTCTCTTACACTTTAAGAGTTCCTTAATCTTAAGACACATCTAGTGATTAGGTGGACACTCCAACCAAGCCCTAGAAGACTTAGAAGAGTTAGCCATAAGAATAGGTCATGCCTTAGAGGTGTTAGGAAAATTCTCTACCCTTAGCTTAAACTATTTCTCACTTTCCTTCCTTCAAGTCAAACTCCAAATCAATTCTATTTGATTTCCTTCAAGTCCAAATCAACTCCACATGATTGAAATCCATGATTGAAATCTATGATTGAAACCCATGATCAAAATTCATCAAAATTTTAAGTCCAAATTTCCTAAGTCCTTTTCCTTCCTTTAACAAAAATCATTATCAAAACCTATTCAAATCTTTGAGATTTTCTCATGATCCTTTTATATTCTCATTTATATTCACTTATATAAATGAAATATAAATTCAAACCCATCAAATCAAACACAAAATTCCAAATTAATTCATGAAAATTTTCTTTAAGTCCCTTTAATTTTCCATTAAAGGACTTAGCCAAAATCAATCCTAAACCTTGATCAAACCTATTCAAACCCTGAGATTTTTTCAAAACTTATTTATATTCTCATATATAAATCAATTAAATCCAACTCAAAAATTAAATTTTGATTTTAAAATCCTTGAAATTCCTTTAAATCCTTTAAATTCCCTTTAATGGATTGAACCTAAACTTTGATCAAACCATTTCAAACTCATGGGATTTTCTCAAAACTTATTTGTATTCTCATTTATATTCTCATATATAAATGAAATATAAATATAAATCAATCCAATCCAATTCAAAATTTAAATTTCAAATTAAATTCTTGAAACTTTATCTTGATCAATTTATATTCCCATTTATATTCACATATATAAATGAAATATAAATTCAAACAATCAAAACCAATTCAAAAAATCAAACTCAAAATCAAATCTAAGTTTTTCAAGTCAAAATCTTGAACTTAGCCAAATCACTTTCAAATCAAGCCAAACCCTTGATTTTCTCTCATGGTTCAATCAATCTTACAATCATGAGCTCATATATAAATGTAAGCTCTAACCATTCAATCAAAACTCAAATCAAAAATCAAACCCAAGACCCATTCATATTCTTCCTTTGAATATGAAATTTTCAAATGGATCAAAATCCATTTGACTTCAAACCACTTGTAAATGGATTTATATTTTAATCATGAGTCCATATACAAGATCAATCAACTTCAAATCAAGCTTTGACCAAGCCATTTGACCCACTTAGGCTCACTTGACCCAAAGTGACCTAAAGTACCCTTATGAGCCAACTTTTGATCCTAACCAAATTGGATTGAACCAAACTCATATTTCCCTCTCATCATGATCAACAATCATCATGGGATGATCAATCCATCAAATTGGGTCAAACTAAGTTAAACCTATGGGTTGACCAAGTCAACACTTAATCTAAAATGAAAACTAACATAGCCAAAATCCACCATTGGCCAAATTAATTAAAACCATTGATCTAAATTCACTCATGACTTATGTTTGAACTTAACCAAGCCAACATTTGAGCCTAACCTAACCCAATTGGCCCACTTGACCCAAGTTGACCCATTTTGACATAAAGGGCAAAATGTGTCAAAACTTGATCTAAGACAAATTGATTGAAACCAATGGGTCAAGTCCATTCCAAATCACTTGTGGAACTTGACCAAAGACTCAATTGGTCAACTAGACCCAACCTAGCCCAATTGACCTTAGACCCAACATGACCTAAAGGGGTCATGTTGAGCCAAAATTGAACTTAACCCAAATTGATTGGAAAAAAGATACCAATCCACTCCATATGACTAACCAAACCTAAACCTACCCTTGACCTACCTCAAACGGGTCAAATAGGTCAACTTGACTGATTTGACCTAAATGAAGTCATTGAGCCAAAACCAAATATATACCAAATTGAACCAAACCAAAGCCACCAAAACATTTCAAATGGTCATATAAACTTGACCCAACCCTTGGTTTGACCCAATTTGACCAATTTGTAAACTTGACCCAAGTTGGCCCATTTTGACCTAAATGGGTCAACATGAGCCAAACCATATCAAATGGATTCCAAATCCAATGAAACTTGGCCAAACCTAGTTTCTCCACATACTTAACATATCTCAAGTGGAAAAATAGCAAAATGATTCTACCCCTAGGCCATAGAACAAATTTTGTCCTAGCCCATGGATATTTTGGTCATACCCTCTTCACAATCACTTGAGGCTTTCCTAAAAGCTCAAGGGGACTTAATGATGAGTGGTGCACCCAACCCAATGGGTTTGGGTCAGCCCATTTGACCCATAGACCAAACCTGAACACTTAAAGCAAAATTAAGTTTTCAAATTCCCTCCTAAGCTCAATTTGAAGCACATGGGAAGTTCACAATCCACTCAAGGGATCAAATCGACCATGTGAACACTCAAAATAACCTAAACAACCTTCCCAATATGGTCAATTGGATCAAAATGACAAATGATGGTTCAACCGTCCAATTGCCATAGGGGGAGATATACTCCCCCTAATTCAATGAAATTTCAATTCACTCACTGTCGATTGGAGCCTAGGAACCCAGAGCAACCATCTCAGAGCCTTCCCAAGCTTCTCAGATAGGATTTGAATTCCCTATCTCTCAATTTTGCACAGTGCAAAATAGGGGAGCTGAATCCATTAGCCAACTTCCTCCATACTTTATCTCCTTCCAATCACTCTTGCACACTCCATCAGAGGGTCAAGTCGAACTTTCCCAAGCTCTGATTGAAGTCCCCACAATAAAGAAGAGCTCAATTGGAACAAAACCATAGCTCAAGTGAAGTGGTGTTGGTCTACCCATTGATCCACTCAATCCCAAGGCCTAAGAATTTCAACAGGGCTTCGTCTCTACCAGAGGAAGCTACCTCAATGATCTTGAGCAGCGATGATCACCTCCGGCAAGATATGGAATTTTCTGATCACTAAACTCAATGTGGTGTGAAGCTTTGTGAGAGAAATTTTCACTTCATCAAATTTTGGCTATTGGATTTGCTGTTCTATTTCTCTAGATAGTGTGGGTTGATTTTGGTGTGATTCCATGCTAGATCGAGCTTGGATCTTCCCCTTCATCATGGACGGTCTTTAATGATCAAGGGGAAGAACTTGGCTCATCTCAATCGTCCATCCGCACATTTTACATGGACAGCTGAGATTATTTAACACATTTTAGAAATCTATTATCCTTTACAAACCGTAGGTGGATCCTTAGTCATCCAATCTTTGATCAGAAGATCGAGGATATAAGCGTGTGGGCCGCTACTGCCTTTGTGAGGTGATAACTTAAGTTGTCCCCTCACAGTGCGATGTGTGTAAAGCGCGCTAACCACCATCGCCACGAGTTGTACCGTGAGCTAAATATTAATCAAGGATTAGTTAAATGTTTAATTAATTCCTAATTAATCTAGAGAACTTCAAAAGTTAATAACTCTTCATAAAAAAAGCTGAAAAATAAAAGGAAAAATGTTATGAAAAGATAATTACCTCTATAATATTTTAAAAATAATTTCAATGAATTTTGAATTACTCATTTCTTTGAATTTGGGTTTCTTTGGGAATCTTAATTTGTTAATTTCCCTTTAATTAGGTCATCAATTAATCTCAAATTTTTAGGGTCATTTTAGGAGATGACCTCTGCTTCCCCTAATTTTCTTGAGATTTATTGAGGGCTTAATTGGGAAAATTATTATTTCATTCTCTAATTACCTCTTTCATGTATTTATGGATAATTAGGATACAATTAGTGGATTTACCCTATGATTAGGGTTGATTAAGGTCAGATCCAGTAAGTAGGAGGTTTATGGAATAATTTTGGGGCATTTCCCCTAAGCTATTTCCTAAACCTCATTTTTTATCCTTTATTTCCCTTTAATTAAGGGTTAATTCATTAATTATCCCCTTAATCAATTTTCAAAAAATTCTAAAAAGTTTCATAACTTAATTAATCTACCTTGGGTAGATGCTTAGGTGTTTAATAGCCTAAGTTCAATTAAGAAAATTAAAACCCCTTTCATAAGTATGAAAGGGTATTTTAAAAGTACTTAAGTTAAAATCCCTTAGCTTAATTAACTTTTAATTGTGAGCCAAATTGCAATAGGCCCATTTCATTATTAGGTGCATTGCAAATTTAAATATCTTGTAGGTTTTATGTCATCTCATTGGCTCATAATTATTTAGTTAATTCTTTTAAGGTAGTGTAAGTAAAGGTTAATTAAGCCACTTAATTCATACCTTAACCTAATCAACACATAAAAATGGATCTAATTATCTAAAAATTAAACAAAAATGTAAAACATATGTGGGAATGGGTTAGGAACAGCAAACTCATCTCACCTTTTCAAAATTAAATAAAACTTTAAATTAAACAAAAAAATTTTTGAAATTCACTTTGATTTATTATAAATTTTCTAATTCTATAAGAATGTCTTTAGGATTTAAGTAATGTGAGTTTGTTTACATGCTTTCATCGCTTTGGATATTTCCCAGCATGTTAAGTTGCATGCCATATGGTTTCATACATTCATATTCCATGTTTCAAATTTTAAAATGAAATTGTTTACTTTATGCCAAATGTGCATGTGTTGACTAAAATAAAATATGAATGGCTATTATCACTACTAAATCTAAATTATTTTCAAAATACATAAATAAAATATCAAATTTGAAATGTGCTATTCATATCTTAATTATAAGCTTGCATGTGAAGTATTATAAAGGTATGCTTAGTATAGGTTTCTTTTCTTTCCTATGTTGGCATAGTTCTAAGTAGGAATTTTGGTGAGATATAAGGTTCATTTGAAAAGGACCTAATGCTCACCTAATTTAATATCCTATTCATCCCTATGCTACCACCTAAGAAGAGTTACCTACACTTACATACATAAATTGCATAAATAAAACAAATATTTTAAACAACTTTTGCATCTTCCTTTTCTACTTCATTTCTTTTATATGCATGTTTGTATATAAAGAAAGTGGTATATTAGTCTGGACAATCCTGAGGTTACGAGGCTTTAAGTAGACCTAAGTAGGTCTTGTACCTTATACCTCTGGTTAACAATGGCATTGTACTCACTTATGCCTTTCTTACTTTTATATATATATGTGAAATTTTGGATAAGGAAAACCTTTTCTACTTAAAAAAATCATGCATATTCAACTTCTAAATTTTTTAAATGGATTACTTAGCATGCATCATAAAGTGTGTTAACTACTCTCATTTGCATGTATAGATAAGCTTAGGGCTCATCCATATGCATGTTATATATGTTGGGAAAGAAGTGACGTAATGTGTATTATGTGCATTCTGATTCATTTTATTTAATCTTAAAATGCCTTCATTTTTGAATAGGTTTGTTTAGTGTATATCTAAACTTAAGATTAATTAAAAGATTTAATCAAAACATTCACTGAAATGAAACTAAAACATGAACCTACTTTAGAAAATTACTTAAGGTTAGGGAAGGAAAGATAAGTCATCTTCTCTTTCCCTCTCTTCACAACTTAGTAATTAATTGTAGGTTTCACTTAAACCAAATTAAAATATGAAATACAATCAACCCAAAATAATTAAACAACTTAAATGAAATCCTCCTCTAAGTTGAACATGTTCTTCACACTTAGAAAATTTGAACCCAAAGTCCTAAGCTAAGCATACCACACAAGCCTTCAAAGCACACACATTAACCAAAGTCACCACTTCTAGCCTTAGGTTAGGTCAGTGCATGGTTTGATGTTATGTTTCATTTGTGATATATGTTTTAGACTGGATGTTAGGGTATATGCTCATAGAATGAATTGGAGGACGTTCGTAGTCTAACTATTCTTTTCTATAGGGGATGGTGCTTAAGGGGCACTATCATAAATAAAATATAACTGCTTCTTGCTTACAGGTTCTTATACCCCTAAGCATAATCTATAGGCCAGGTGACTTAGTCACTCATGTGTGGGGTGATAAGTCTAATATACATGCTTGGGATTTGTGTGGAGTGATTTAGCTAACCTTTATTTTACAGGTGTTAGCTAGATTTCTACTTTTCACATAAATAATTTGTATAATTAGGATTTTGGAATGATTTGTTATGGGGGATTAGGATGAACATTGGTCATAAGATCTTATCTTATGCACTATGTGAATCCTTAGAGCATCTACCATCCAACCTTCCAAGGGAGGAACCAAAGAAAGGAAAGAAGAAAGAAGAAAGAAAGAAGGGAAGAAGAAAGAAGAATGAAGCTTGAAGATGCCCATAATAATGAATTCCTTTGCTTAAATTGTAATTTAATTCATTTGTAATTCGGGCTGCATAAGGGTATAGCTTGAGTACCCACATTTGATATTTTTGAGTTTATGTGGTGGTGCCCAACCACAAACGTCCATTTATTCTTTTTACGATTAGCTTTATAAATTGATTGATGATTTGTTTAGCTTTTGCATTTAGTGGCATGATTTTTCTAGTTTCTTCCTTTCTTTATGTATGGCCTGGATGTGGATTAGGCTCTTTAGAAAAAAATAAATCTTTTACCCAATTTTACAACTCAAAATAAAATTAAACAACTCATAACCTCATAGAAAGCTTAGGTTTAAAATCAAGATAAAAGAATTAGCAACCCCTTAGCTGGATGAGCATTTCTTTATAATATTATACATAAATACATCATATTTCACTCTTGATTGGAGGGCTTCCACCTTTGTTAGAGAACCTGCTTGACTCGTGAGAGCCATGGTGGAAACTCACCTCCTCCCTTCTCGCTGATTTTGGCCAATAATCTGATTTCTCATGCATTAGTCATAAAAATCCTATTAGCTAGAGTCAAAATAATTATCCAAAAATAATAATAATATGAAATTTGAAATGCATTAGATTTAGGTCATTTGAAGCATGTTCCTTTACATGATCTAGTCTCTTTTGGGAGTGAGTTTAAGGACTTAATCTCTTTCTAAATAAAAACAACATAGCTATCTTACATAAGCATAAAGATTTGCCTACATGTATTTAAAATCGTAGGAGGAGCTACCACTGAAGTCCAAAGTCTTGTGGTTTGTCCTCTCTTGTGGAGGTAAACCAATTACCCATTTTTTGCCTTAAATTTCTGGTTTTTCTTCCGTCCCTTGTTGAAGCTCTCTAGATTTAGGTTTTAAAGTTGCTTTTCTCCTTTATGGGCCATAAGCATAATTCCTCACCTCTTAGGCATTTCCTTAATCTTGTGTTAAGGAATCTTAAGTCCTAAATTTCTAATGAAAAATACAACTCAAACAAACTAAATCAATTTCTAAAATGTAAAGCCCAACTATAGTATAGTTTCAGATGCTCGCTAGGTTTCCTAACATTGTGAGCATCTCCTACTTATTTCCCATTTTGGCTTCGATAATAACTCCCTCTTTTGATCAATCCCATTTGATCTTTCAAAATAAAACCAATCAATTGATAGTCCTTCCTATTAAAATCTTCAGAGACAATGATTATTTACCTTAATTAAGAGTTTTCTTAAGGGATCACGTCCCTTAGGATGTAAATATCTATGGGGGCTTGCCCCTATAGGGAACTTAACAAACCCGATTTAAAATAAACCCTACTTTACTTTTTCATGTAAAGTAGGGAAAGAATCTTTGGTACATATGCAGACCCATCATTCTTAGGAGTCTTTATTGAGGTGATTGATTCCATTAAAGGGTAGTGATTTCTATCTCTCGAGATAGTACACTATTTACTTGATGACATTTTCGATCACATGAATAAGTATATCTATGGATCTGCATGGCGTCTTACCAAGATGAATTTCTATAAGGTCTCCTCTTTCTTTTCTCTACAGATTTGAAAGGCGACTGCCTATTAGAGATTTATTCACCACAACATTCTTTCTAGCATGACAGTCGCAAACTGACGAGCAGCCCTAGGTCGAGTTTGATTTGTTGCCCAAAGCAACCGATCTCCCCAGTGGCCTTTTGCAGTGGAAGATGTGAGTCCCCGAGTTTTCTTCCCTTAAATTGATCATTGCAAATCGAAAGGCACTCCTTTGGTCGAATAGTTCTCCTATCGGTCAGGAAGCTACTCTTTTTGGTTCAGTAAATTTGATATAAGCTCCTTTTCAGTATGATCCATCACAAACCAACGAAATCCATTAAAATGAATAAATTAAAAATGAAATCTATCTTTGACTATCTTTGAGTTGATTTAAGTCCCCCAGCAGCATTCACTCGATAAGTCAGCCCTAGGTCAGGTTCAACTTATTGGCCAATGCAGCCAATCACCCTAGTGTTTCCTTGTTTTGGAAGATGTGAGTCCCCGTGCTTTCTTCCTAATTTGACCATTGCACACCGAAAGGCACCCCCTTTGGTTGGATAGTCCTACTTTGTGGTTGGTAGATTGCTCCTTTTAGATTGGTAAATATGGGTTAGGTTTAGGCCTCCATGGCCCCTACTCAGTGTAGTTCATCGCAAACCAATGAGATCCATCATAATCAAAATAAATCTAAAAATGAAATTAACCTTGACTATCTTTGAGTTGATTTAAATCCCCCAGCAGCATTCACTCAATAGTCAGTCATAGGTTGGGTTCAATATGTTGCCTTGCCAATAGATTGCCCCAATAATTGGTCCTTACTTTGGAGGATGTAAGTCTACTATGCTTTTTTCCTAGTACAACTGCTACATACTGAAAGGCATCCCTTTTGTTGGCTAATCCTACTATGTGTTTAGTAGACTACCCTTTTGGATTTGTAAATCTAAATTAGGTCTAAGATCCTTCTCAATACGATCCATCGCAAACCAATAGGGTCCATCTCGAAATCCAAAATATAAAAATCTAAAATAAACACAATTAAACCAATAAAAAATTAAAACAAATTCAACCCTCTTCCCCAGTGGAATTCTCTCCCCAATGAGACTCAAATTAAATCAAACCCCTCATCCCTTTGTGGATGACTTGAACCTACTTCCCTATTGGAAGGTTCACCTACTCTATCTCTTAATGGATTCCTCCCCCTCTTTTAGGTCTTGGACATAAGTAGAACCACATTGCACTAAGCTCTGGATTCCTTCTACACCTAAGGTTAGGGGTAGATTGTTTTTGTTAGTGCTTGTGACCTTGTGGTGTTGTTGATCATTTTGGCCAACACAAATACGTGCAGTGTACCTTGTCAATCACACCACACCTATTGGGCACCCTTTGTTGACATCATTTTTAGGATGAGTTCTCAACCCCTCCATCTTAAACATAGGACTCCTCTTAGAATTTAAGAGATTCTTAGTGCTAAGACAAATCTAGTGATTAGGTGGACACTCAACCTAGCCCTAGAGACTTAGAAGGGTTAGCTATAAGAATAGGTCATGCCCTAGGGGTGTTAGGAAAATTTGCCTACCCATAGCTTGAACCACTTTCCTTAGTTACTTCAAGTCAAAACTCTAAATCAATTTTATTTGATCTTCTCCAAACTCAAATCAATACCACATGATTGAAATTCATGATTGAATTCCAAGTTGAAATTCCAAATTCCAAATCTTGCCTAAGTCCTTTGATTTCCCTTCATGGACTTAGCCTAAATCATGATCAAATCACTCCAAATACTTGAAATTTTCTCCTAACCCATTTATATTCTCAGTTATTTTCACATATATAAATGAAATATAAATTAAAATCAATCAAACTAAACTCAAAAAAAAAAAAATCAAGTCAATTCACTACATCTTCCCTAAATCCTGAATCTCCCTCTTAACGACTTAGCCTAGATCATCTTCAAATCAATTCAAATTCTTGAAACTTTCTAATAATTCATTTATATTCTCATTTATATTCACATATACAAATGAAATATAAATTCAAATCAATCAAACTAAACTAAAAAAATCAAATCAAATCAATTCACTAAATCTTTCCTAAATCCTCAATCTCCCTCTTAAGGACTTAGCCTAGATCATGATCAAATCACTTCAAACTCATGAAATTTCTCATAACCCATTTATATTCTCATTTATATTCACATATATAAATGAAATATAAATTCAAATCAATCAAACCAACTCCAAAAATTCAAGTTCAAATTCAATCAAAATCAAACCTAAGCCTTTTAAGTCAAATTCTTGAACTTAGCCAAACCAACTTCAAATCAAGCCAAACTCTTGATTTTTGTTCATGATTCAATCAATCCTTCAATCATGAATCCAAATATAAATACAAGCTTCAATCACTTAACCAAAACTCAATTCAAAAATCAAGCCAAAATCCATTCATGTTCTTCCCTTGAATACGAAACTATCAAATGAATCAAAACCCATTTGACTTCAAACCACTTGCAAATGGATTTATATTTCAATCATAAGTCCATATACAAGTTCAATCAAACTCAAATCAAGATACTTGACCCAAGTTGACCCAACTTAACCCAAAAAAGTCAAAATGTGTCAAAACATGATCTAAGCCAAATTGATTGAAACCAATGGGTCAAGTTCATTCTAAATTTCTTGAACTTGACCAAAGCCCAACAAATCACCTAACCTAGCCCAACTGACCTTGAACCCAACTTGACCTAAAGGGTCATATTGAGCCAAATTCTAATCCTAACCAAATTGGATTGAATCAAACTCACCTAAGCCTCTCATCATGATCAACAATCATCGTGAGATGATCAATCACTCAAATTGGGTCAAACCAAGTCAAACATAAGGGTTGACCATGTCAACACTTAGCCAAAATGAAACTCAGCATAGCCAAAATTCACCATAGGACAAATTAATTAAAACTAATGATCTAAGTTCATTCATGACCAATGTTTGAACTTGACCAAGTCAACATTTGAGCCTAACCTAGCCTAATTGGCCACTTGACCCAAGTTGACCCAACTTAACCTAAAGGGTGATATTGAGCCAAATTCTAATCATAACCAAATTGGATTGAATTAAACTCTCTTAAGCCTCTCGTCATGATCAACAGTCATCATAAGATGATCAATCACTCAAATTGGGTCAAACCAAGTAAAACCTAAGGGTTGACTAAGTCAACACTTAGCCAAATTGAAACTCAACATAGCCAAAATCCACCATTGAACAAATTGATTGAAACCAATGATCTAAGTTCATTCATGACCAATGTTTGAACATGACCAAGTCAACATTTGAGCCTAACCTAGCCCAATTGGCCACTTGACCCAAGTTGACCCAACTTAACCTAAAAAGTCAAAATGTGTCAAAACTTGATCTAAGCCAAATTGATTGAAACCAATGGGTCAAGTTCATTCTAAATCAGTTGCTAAACTTGACCAAAGCCTTAATTGGCCAACTATACCTAACCTAGCCAATTTGAACTTGAACCCAACTGGACCTAAAGGATCATATTGAGCCAAATTCAAACTTAACTAAAATTGATTGGAAACAAAGATACCAATCCACTTTGTATGACTAACCAAACCAAAACCTACTCATGACCTAGCTCAAATAGGTCAAATTGGTCAAATTGGTCAACTTGACCCATTTGACCTAAATGAAGTCATATGAACCAAATTCAAACCTAAACCAACTTGAATCAAACCAAAGCCACCAAAATATTTTAAATGGTCATATGAACTTCACCCAACCCTTGGTTTGACCCAATTTGACAAATTGGTCAACTTGACCCAAGTTGACTGATTTTGACCTAAATGGGTCAACATGAGCCAAACCATACCAAATGAACTCCAAATCTAATGAAACTTGACCAAACCAATTTTCTCAACATACTAAACATACCTAAATTCAAAAATTGGCCAAATGACCATTTTACCCCTAGGCCATAGGATAAATTTTGGCCAATTCCACTTGGAATTTGGTCAAATCCTCTTCATACTCACTTAATACTCTCCTAGTAGATCAACTGAACACTAGGGAGGGTGGTGCACCCAACCTAAAGGGTTTGGGTCAGCCCAACTTGACCCAATGGCCAAATCGACCACTCCCCTTGAAATAGCCACATGGGAGTCATGCATCCACTTATTTTGAGCACATGGGAAGTTCATATTCCCACTCCCTGGCCTAAAATGAACTCAAGGAAAATTCTAATAGCTCAAACAACCCTTTTAATCTTGGAAATTGGATCAAAATGACAAGCTTATGCTCGACCGTCCGATTGCCAAAGGGGGAGATATACTCCCCCTAATTCTTTTGAATCTCAATAGAGCCATTGTCGATTGAAGCCTAGAGAGTCATAGGATCCATTTACAAGTGATCCTTAGCTTCCTGGAGAGAGATTCAATTTGCATCTTCTCAGTTTTTCTTAAGTAAAATAGGGGAGGTCCATTGAATTCCTAACTTCCTCCACACTCAAACTCCACTCAATTCCCTCTTCAAGCTTCATCAGAGGACCAAGTCGAGTGCACCCAAGCACTCTTTTAGGTTCTTGAAGCAAGGGGAGATCAATTTGATCAAAGCTGAGCTCAAGCTAAGGAGGAGGTGACCCATAAGAAGATCCACCACCTCGCCTCAAATTTTCACCAAAGCTTCGTCTCAACCGTGAAGCTTCTAAGAAATCGAGTGATCACCTCGGAGGTTAGCCACTTTTTGACCATTAAACTCAATGTGGTGTGGAGCTTTGTGAAAGAAATGTTAATGGCATAGGATCTTGATCATTAGATGTGATCTAGGATGCATGTTGATGGTGTGGGTTGAGTTTCATCCCAATCCAAGCTCGGATCAAGGCCTAGAACATGGACAGTCTCCATGGCGCACAATCATTTATAGGGAAGGATCTTTGGCTATCCATCCGTGCATTTTGGATGGACGGCCGAGATTAAAACACGCTTTATATCCTATTTTATCCCTTCTGATCTGCAACTTTAATCTCGGCCGTCCGATCCTTGATCGGACAGTTGAGGCAAAAGCGCATAGTACTACTGCCACACGGTGCTACGATGGGACATTTTAAATAGCCAATGGGAAGGAGTCGCATGTAAAGTGCATGCCACGTCTGCCAATGCGTGGCACCCGTAGGGATTAAGGATTTAATTAGGATTTTAATAATTCTAATTAATTACCTAAACTTTTAAAATTCATATCTCAACATAGAAAAATTAGAAAAAATATGAATCAAACTACATTAGAAAGATAAGTGAACATAGAATATTCTAAAATTGATTTTGATTAATTTCGAATAGTTCTTTTCTCTGAATTTAGGTTTTATTGGGAATGATAATTTGCTAATTACCCTTTAATTAATCCACTAATTATTCCCAAACTTCTTGATTGTATTTTGGGAGATAACTTCTATCTCCCCTAATTTTATTGGGATTTATTGGTGGCTTAATAGGGAAATCGCTAATTTATTTCTTAATTATCCCATTAATGTAATTAAGGTTAATTAAGGTTTTTATTAGTCATTTAATCCTTTATTGAAGTTGATTAAGATCTATTTCAGTGAATAGGAGGTTTAGGGAATAATTTTGGAGCATTCCCCTAAGTTATTCCTTAAACTCCCTTTTCTTCCTTAATCCTATATTAATTAAAGGGTTAATTCACTAATTACCCTCTTAATTATTTCTTAAAATCCTAAAACTTTCTAAAACTCAATTAATCTACCTGCGGTAGATGCTTCGGTGTTCAAGAGCCTAAGTATAATTAAGGAAATCAAGATTCAACTCATATGTGTGAGGGGTGTTTTGAAATGACTTAAGTTAAACCCCTTTAGCTTAATTAATCATTAATCATGATCCAAATTCCTAGGTGTATTCAAAATTTAAATTCCTTATGAATTTTTATGTCATCTCATTTGCTCATAATGATTTGATTAACTATGTTAAGGTTGTGTAGGTAAGGGGTAATTAACATGCTTAATTCATACCTTAACCTAATCAAAATATAAAATGAATCTAATCACCTAAAAATTGAACAAAAATGTCAAACACATGTGAGAATGGGTTAGGAACACCAAACTCAACTCACATTTTTAAAATTTAATCAAACTCAAAATCAAATAAAAATCATATTAAATAAACATTGATTTGCTTTAAGCTTTCTTATTTCATAAGATTATTTTTAGGAATTAATTAAGGTGAATGTGTTTACATGCTTTCATTACTTTAGTTCTTTCTTAACATGTTAAATGTGTGTGTAATATGATTTCATACATTCATTATTTTCAAAAATCAAATTTACAAATGAAAATGTTTTCTTTATGTCAAATTGCATGTCTTGGCTAAAGTAAGAATATGAGTGGCTATTATCACTATTAAATCTAAATTATTTTCAAAATACATGAATCAATTATCAAAACTAAAAGTGTGTTTCTTATATATTACTTATAAGTTTGCATGTGAGTAAAATATAAGGATGTGCTTAGTGTAGGTTTTCCTTCTCCTCTCTTTTAGTATAGTTTTGAATAGGATTTGACAAAGTGTATAGTTCATTTGAAAAGAACCTAATACTTGCCTAATTCCATATCATATTCATTCCTATGCTATTACTTAAGAAGGATACCTATACTTGTACATATAAATTGTATAAACAAAAATAAATCAACCAACATAAAGTTTTGCATTTTTTTCTTTTCCATTCATTTCTTTTGTACATATGCTTGTATTTAAGGAAAGTTGTATATTAGTCTAAACAACCCTGAGGCTTTAAGTATCCCTAAGTAAGTCTTGTACCTTACACCCCTGGTTAACAATGGCATCGTACTCACTTATGCCTTTCATACATTCATATGTGCATGTTAGAATTGGATAAGAAACCCCTTTGCTACTTAAATGAAAATCATGCATCATAAACATTCAAATTTTCTCAAATGAACTACTTAACATGCATCATAAAGTGTGCTAAACATTCCCATATGTATGCATAGATATGCTTAGGACTCATTCATATACATGTTATACATGTTGGGAAAGAGATGAAGTGATGCATGTTTTATGAATTTAGTTCATTTTATTTAATCTTAAAATGCCTTTCTTTTTGAATGGGTTTATTTAGAGTTTATCTAAACTTACAATTAATTAAAACACTTAATAAAACATTCACTAAAATAAAACTAAAATATAAATCCACTTTAGAAATTACTTAGGTTAGTGAAGGAAAGAGAAGTTCTTTTCTCTTTTCCTCTCTTTATAACTTAATAATCAATTGTAGGATTCACTTAAACCTAATCAAAACATAAAATAAAATCAACCCAAAGAAACTAAACCACTTGAATGACCCTCCTCTAAGTTGAACATTCTTTACACTTAGAAAATTCTAACTTATAGCCATAGCTAAGCCTACCACACAAACCTCTAAAGTACACACATTAGGCTAAGTCACCACTTCTATCTTTAGGTTAGGACGGTGCATAGTTTGATGTTTGCTTTTATTTTGTGATATATGCTTTATTCTGGATGATTAGGATGTATGTGTGTAGAATGAATGGTAGGATGATTTAGTCTAATCATTATTTTCTGTAAAAGATTATGCTTAAGGGGTGTTGTAGTAATTAAAAATATAACTGCTTTGTTGTGCAGGTGCTTATACCCCTAAGAATAATCCAATAGGCCAGGTGGACTTAGTCACCCATGTGTGGGGTGATAAGTCCAATATACATTCTTGGGATTTGTGTGGTTTGTTTAGCTAATCTTTATTTTGTAGGTGTTAGCTAGATTTCTTTTTCTTTTCATGTAATTTTTATAATTAGGATTTTGGAATGTCTATTATGGGGATTAGGATGAGCATTGGTCACATGATTATATCTTATGTACTATGTGAAGCCTTTGGAGCAATCACCTTTCAACCATCCAAAAGAAGGAACCAAAGAAGAAAGAAGAAGAGAAGAAGAAAAGAAGAATGAAGAAATGAAGCTTGAAGACCCCCCATAACAATGAGTTCTTTGCTTAATTATATTTAATTCATTTATAATCCGGATTGTATATGGGTAGAGCTCAGCTACCCAATTTATTTTTGGGTTTGTGCGGTAGTACCCGACCACATTGGCCATTTATTCTTTTGTGATTAGCTTCATAGATTGATTGATGATTTGTTTAGCTTGTGCATTAAGTGGCATCTTTTTCCTAGTTTCTTTCTTGCTTGATGTATGGCCTGAATGTGGATTAAGCTCTTAGGGAAAAATAAATCTTCTACCAAATTTAATAATTCAAAACTAAAAATAAAGAACTCATAACCTCACTTAAAGCTTAGATTAAAAATCGAGATAAAAGAATTAGCAACCCCTTAACTGGATGAGTATTTCTTTTGTAACATCATGCACAAATGCATATTATTTTCACTCTTGATTGGAGGGCTTCCATCTTTTCCAGAGAAACTTGGTTTGACCTTTGAGAGCCATGGTGAAAATACATCTCCTCCCTTCTCACAAATTTTGGCCAATAATCTTATTTCTCATGCATTAGGCATATGAATCCTATTAGCTTGAGTCAAAATGATTGTCCAAAAATTTTAAAAAAATGTAATGTGAATTACATTAGATTTAGGTCATTTGAAGCATACCCTTACATGATCTAGTCTCTTTAGGGAGTGAGTTTAAGGACTTAGTCTCTTTTTAAATAAATAACAACCTAGCTATCTTGCATAAAGCATATGACTTACCTACATGAATTTAATACTATAGGAGGAGTTAGTTGGTAGCCACCCCCAGGCTGTTGTAAGTCCAAGCAGTCGGGTGATTTGTCCTCTCTTGTGAAGGCAAACCAAATATCCAACTTCACCTTAGATTTAGGTTATGCTTTTGGCCCTCGCCAAAGCTTCCTAGATTTAGGTTCAGAGGTTTCTTCTCCATTTCATGGGCCATAAGCATAAATCCTCACCTCTTAGACATTTCCCTAATCTTGTGTTATGGAATCATAAGTCCTAAACTTCTAACAAAAAGTCAACTCAAATGAATACTTCAATTTCAAAAATTTAAAGCCCAACCATAAGATAGATTGACATGCTCGCTAGGTTTCCGAGCATCATGAGTATCTCCTACTTATCTTCATTTGGCTTCGATAATAACTCCCTTTTTTATCAATCTCATTTGATCTTCTGAAATAAACTAATTGATTGATAGTCATACCTATTAAAATCTTTGGTGACAACAATCATTTACCTTAATTGAGAGTATTCCTAAGGGATATCATTTCTTAGGATGTAATTAACTATAGGGGCTTGCCCCTGTGGGGAACTTAATGAACCCAGTTTAAAATAAACTTTACTTTACTTTTTCATGTAAAGTAGGGGAAGAATCTTTGGTACACATGCAGACCCATTGTCCTTAGGAGTCCTTATTGAGATAATTAGGTCCATTATAGGGTGGTGACTTCTATCTTTCGAGATAGTACACCTCTCCTCAATGTCATACCCGATCATCCTCCATAAGAATATCTACGGATCTACATGGTGTCAAAATAGCATAAAAAGAATATATGTATATTTCCATCTTCATTTTATCCCGTATTGAGTGAAGATGGAAGTATATATCTTATTCTTTTAGAAATCCTCATCTTGAAAATTTTCACCATAAATTATTCTGGCAACTTCGTTGGGGATGGTTCATCTCCCCATCTTTGGTAAATGATTGTTGTCTCCACATATCGATAGTGGGTTTGTACTTTGGTATGAATCTAAAACTATCTTTCATTTCGTTGGCACTTAGTTTATTTCATTCTTAAGTTAAGCTAGCCAACATCTTTAAGTTTTAGGACCTCACCCAGTGTTGGTCTTAAAACCACCGTTGGGTTCCCCAATGGGTAAAATTAAAAATATCTAATAAAAAGAAAACATTTAAACACATCCTCATTACCAATTTTATGGTAAGGAAAGGTTCATTTTAAAATAATAAAGATAAAATAAACCCTTATCAAAAATCATGCTTTTTTGAAAAAGCACTCTTTCAAAAATGCACTTAATAAAATATTTTGCCCAAAATTTTCCTAAATCATCTTTATCTAACAATCTTTATGATTATTATATGTGAAATCATCTTTACAAAAATAAAATTCCAATAATCATATTTTCAAAAAGCATAAAATTTGAAGATAAGCCTTTCCATTCAATACAACTAAATGTGTTGATTGGATATTACCTCTTCAAACAAAATCATAATTTTGAACTTCCACCTAATACATTCCACAAGTGTTAGGTTGGGATTTTCATATTTTCAAAAAGCACAAATGAACCATTCCACTCAATATACTCATAATTATTGCATGGAAGTTTCATTTTCAAACAAAACTAAAATTTTTTTTTAAAAGCACATATGAATATCTTCATTCAATATACCCAAATTTATTGAATGAAGATTTCATTCCCAAATAAAAATAATATCATTTGGAAATCTCACTTATACATATTCCATTTATGATTAAGTTGGAATTCCCTCTTTCAAAAAACAACAATCACATACAAAACAAAATTTTTTTAAAAAAATGAGATTGACTTCCATTCCTACATACCCAAATTTGTTGAAAGGAAGTCTTCTTTTCAAAAATCAAAACTTAACAAAAATATTTTCAAAATTCAAAACACATTTGGAACTTCATTTAGCATACTCAAATTTGCTAAGTGAAGTCCCCAAATTCAAAACCAAAAATTTTCAAACACATTTGGAACTTCATTTAGCATACTTAAATTTGCTAAGTGAAGTCTCCAAATTCAAAACCAAAAATTTTCAAATATATTTGGAACTTCATTTAGCATACTCAAATTTGCTAAGTGAAGTCTCCGAACTCAAAACCAAAAATTTTTAAACACATTTGGAACTTCATTTTAGCATACCACATTTGCTAAGTGGAGTCTCTAAACTCAAAACCAAAAATTTTCAAACACATTTGGAACTTCATTCTAGCATGCCCCATTTGCTAAAGTGAAGTCTCCCTTTTTCAAAATCCAAAGAATAAAAATTTGAAACACATTTGGAACTTCATTTTAACATATCACATTTTCTAAAGTGAAACTTTCATTTTTAAAATAAAATCAAAACACAAAAATTTTAAACTCATATTTTGGAATTTCATTTAACATACTCAAATTTGCTAAGTGAAATTTCCATTTCACAAAACTAAGTGGAACCTTTTAGCTAACCATATTTGCTAAAGTGAAGTCTCCACTTTCAATCAAAAATAAATCAAAGCCAAAAAGGGAAACACATTAGGATTCCCTTAGCATGCTCAAATTTTCTAAGAATCCTATATTTGCAAGAATCAAAATATCCAAAACAAATGAAACACTCTAGGACTTCCTTAGCATACTCAAATTGGCTAAGAATCCTATTTTCAAAAATCTTTTCAAAAACAAAAGTGGGAATTCCAATTTTCAAAATCAACAACAATTCACAAAAAGAAATAATTATTTTCAAACACTTCACTTAGCATACTCAAATTGGCTAAATGAGTGAATTCCAAAATACGGAATCAAAAACAAAACCAATTGACTCTTCCTTCAACATACTCAAATTTGTTAAAGGGAAGGGTCCTCAAATCAAAATCTAATTTCAAACATGAACCTATAGAAGCATCTTCCTCAAAATATTTGAATCTATTCTCAACATGACCAAATTTGTTGAAGTTGGATTCACATTCAAAACACTCCTCTTTCCAATCAAATCTCTAAATATTCCCTAAATCCATTTGGACCCCACTTAACACTTCCAAGATATTGGATGTGAGTTCAAATTTTAAATTCAAATTCAAAAATCAACAAAATAGAAATCTGATCTAAGTTTGTTTCCAACACTACAAATTCTCGGCATCAGTCTCAGTTACAACTACAGTTCAGTTCTTCCATTTTTTCACTTTAATATAAATGGCAAGCTCACAAAAGTTTGTGTTCACTTTCCCCTATGACATAGACTTGGCCTTCGATCAGGCCAATCTCCCCCGAGTTGATCATACCCATCTTATCCATTTTGGCAGAGGTGTTGAGGGAGTGAAGATCACTCTGGCACTGTGTTGGGATAGTGAGGCGGCGGTCATTGATTGAGTTACCATCAGATTATGGCATCCCCTCATTAAAGAGGAAAGCAGTGGTAGCCCCATCAATTTTAGTAGTGCCAGTGACAGTGACAGTGCTTGTGTGCCCCGTGGTTTCCCGAGCTGCCCCAGTAAGGGCTAGCACCCACTCTTTGGCACCTTCTAAGGGTAAGGCTCCTATGATCCCAGGGATTGCCTCCCCAGCCTTTGAGGTTGGCTCTAGTTCTTACTCCACTCACCCTACCTGGACTCAGAGGAGAAATAAAAACCACATGATTAAGCGGTACCATACCAGGATTGCTAGGGAGTGGAGACAGCCACCCATTTAATTGTAGAGGAGGCACCTACTCTCATCACCCCACTAGTTACAGTGAACCAATTTCATCCTTTCTCTAGGTCAGACAGAGAGGATGCTAGGAGGATCCGTACTTCACCTCCACCAATGGTTCAGTACTAGCCTCCAGTTACTTGGAGCATGAGGTTGTATGTCAGCCTCCTATTAGTTTTATGCCAGGTTAGTGGAGCTTACGGACATTCTGAGTCGGGAGCTCAATTCAATTTGAGATCTATCGTTCCCTGTAGCATGGGAAAACATCTTTGATAGGAGAGGGCCAGAGAGGCCCATACATCTGATCATATCACCAGTAGGGAGAATCAGGGGGACATCACTAAGCATAGAATCGGCAAGAAGTGGGTGTGATACTAAGAAATCTGCTAGTGCTTATCCTGTCATTGCATGAAAAGGTACAAATATGATGTCAAATTATGATAAAATCATGGAGCAATGAGCCAACCATCTGGATAAGGTTGGTCATGCCATGAGATATTACAGTGGATTGACTTTATATATCAAGTTCACCTTATGAGAGAGTATGTAGTGCTATAGCTTTTGGGATGTAAAGATTAAATCTAGGCAATGCTTTTCAATAGGTGGATAGTTTAACTCAATAAGGATTAGATAATGGCTGAGATAATAGAGAGCATTCTCCTTCCCTTCATTGTTGGTTTGAGCTAACAAAGTTCCAAAGGAGTCATCTAATACAACAGTATATAATATGAGTGGCTTGCTTAGGATAGGAGCTGCTAGAACTGGCGATGTCATCAAGTATTGCTTGATGTCTTCAAAGGAATGTTGGCACTTATCGTCCCACCAGAACATGGCATCCTTTTTAACAAGTGTTAAGAATGGTTGGCATCTTCCTAATAGGTTGGATATAAAGCATCTTAGATATGCCAACTGCCCTGAGTTGAGTTAGACATTTAGGGGGTGGCATTTCTAAGATAGCCTTGATCTTCTCTGGATCGATCTCTATTCCCTAGTGTCAGACAACAAACCCAAGGAATTTTTCTGAAGCTACTCCGAATGCACACTTCAAGGGATTCATTTTAAGGTTAAATTGTCTTAACCATTTGAAAACTACTCTCAGGTTGAAGACATGATCTTCCTTTTCTTTGCTTTTGACAATTATATCATCAACATAACATTCAACTTGATGATGAATGAGTTCGTTGAAGATTTGAGTCATGGCTCGTTGGTATGTAGCACTAAAATTTTTAAGGTAGAAAGGCATGACCTTATAATAATAGATTCTGATCGGGGTTCAAAAAATAGTGTTTATGTCATCCTCGGTGGGCATCTTCATTTGGTTGTAGCTAGATGACCCATCCATAAAAGAGAATACTACATGAGATGAGGTGATGTTCACCATTAATTCTAGTATAGGAAGTGGAAATTCATTCTTAGGATATGCCTTATTTAGATCCTTAAAATTGACGCATATGCGAATTTGGCCATTTTTTCTTTATCTGAACAAAATATTTTCTTCATCGATCAATTTCAATTTTTCTGTCATCAATATCTAATTCATATTTAGGGTTTTAGCTTATGGTTTTAGCACGTGGATTGCGTTTAATTGGTCATTTCTTCTTAACTCCCAGTAAAATAGCCAAGCCAAGCTTCTTCATTTGGGTGGATTGGAAGTTGATTTTTTGGCTTGTCTTCTTCAAACTCTCAAGTTAGCTTTGATTTGGGTGGAAGAACATACATTTCCTCTTAGCATGATTTGAGAAGAACCATTGTCAAATCATCGACTAGACCCATTATGTTGAATCTTAGTCCTGGTCTTGATTGAGAATGTATGCTTTGATTGTCCCATAGCATTTCAAAATAGTCCAACCTATGTTTAGACCAAGTGCGTGGGATTAATCCCTTCTTTGTTAAATTAAGAACACAGGGTGAATACCAATCAAAAGGCAATTGTATTAAATCTTTATATGAATCATCCTCAAGTTCTAAATCAACTTCTTGAAAAGAACCTCTGAATCTTCTCATCTATGGATGACTCAGGGTCTTCTCTAACTACCAAACCCTCAACTTTTTATGAGGAAAGTAGGCTAAAGTTACCAATTGATGTTTGATTGTTTCACGTATAGACTTGGATACACTTATGCTTTGCTTAGGATCCTTGTCTTCATCGCTATCTGGCTCAACTGTCACTTGCATGGGGATATATTGTCTAGAAGTGTCAGCTGGCGTACTAATCATATGACTCATCCTCTGAACTAGATTCTAAGTCTATATAGATAGCAGGTGTACTCCTGATAGCAGGGACATAACTCCTATTGGGTGGCCACTAAGGAGATCTTCCATCCCTCGGCATGTCTCTGGATCTATCTCTTCCTCTACCTGGTGGAGGTTGAGTCATCCTACCCATATGTTCGAATGGAGTAACAAACTGTGAGTGGAATCTAATGTCGGACTCGACTTTCTCCTCCAAGTCTATTTCTTGCTCCCTTTTATTTTCTTTCTAATTTTCTTTTTTCTTTTATTTTTCTTTTTTATTTTCTTTTCTTTTTCTTTCTCTTTTATCTTTGAATTTTGGCCAAGTTCACAAGAATAAACTTATTGATTTTGAGGGAGATAGAAGGTCGCATCCTCATATATTCTGACCTCATGAATTGTGAATGGCTTAAGATCTCCATTGATGCAGTTATTAATCCCACCTTTTAAGTACTTCATGCACTGATGTAGAGAGGATGGAACCACATTGTTCTCATGTCTCCACGATCTCCCAAAAAAGCATTGAAAGATGTATCTGAATCTATAATATGAAACTTAGCGATATTCTTTCAATCATCTACTTCTAATGACAGCAGTATAGAGCCCAAGGCCCTCTCGCCTTGTTCATTGAATCATCTCAACATCATCCTCTCTTTTGAAAGTTTAGAGATGTCAATTCTCAAGTAGGCGAGAGTTTTTAGACTCATAATATTCACTGATGCACCTTGGTCAACAAGAACTCTAAATATCATGTATCTTCTAATATCCACTGTAATGTAAAGAGGACGGTTGTTCTTAGTCATTCCTAGAAGAAAGTCTTCATCACTGAATGTAACTCCTAAAGTGTCCTCAGAACTGCGAGCCTTCCCTTCCATAGCAGTCAGTTGGACTAAGCATATCTTCAGATCAAGAAGAGCATTAATTAGAGATTCCATCATCTCTTTGGATAAGATAAGGGCATCATATTTTCTTAACTTAGCTGGAAGCTTTCTAAGATGTGCTAGGACGTTGTAGTCAACCTTGGCTTGATCCTCCACAAGCATATCCATGGGTGGAGCATCCTGTGGAGGTGTTATCTTCTCTTTAGAACCAACGATTTGCTTACCCTTATCCTAAGTTGCCACCCTAGGAGGTAGAACTTTGTCACTGAGAAGGTTAACTTCAAGGACCTCTTGGAATGATGAATTTATAGGAAGTTCTACCTTCTCATTGGGTGCACCTACCACTTCTCTTATGAGATCATCGAAGTCGGATGATTCCAAATCGATCTCAAGAGGTGAACCAGTGTAATTTAGGAATGAGAAATCTATTTCTAAACCAGAAGAGGAATGATCAGAACTAGAGTTATTATTATTTGAACTTGGAGAGTTATCTTTGGGAATAAAATCAAGAGTATTAGAAGTGACACAAATGTAAGTGAATCAACTTTCTTCATTAATTTCTTAGATTTGGATGGAGGTATAAAATAGAAATCATGTAGAGTAAGCAGTGAGGGTTTAGCACTACCCCTACCAACCTCCATGGATACAATATGGCTACTGGAAGAAAAGCTGGATGAAGTGGTTGTAGCTACAACTGTGGAAGGATTGCTGGACTCGGAAGGTGGTTGCGCTACTATGCTATCCCCGGTAAGCAAGGTAGGCTACTGTTGCTGCTCTAGAGCTGACACCTTCTTCAAGTTATCTTTGGAAACTTGCAAACCTTCCTTGGTGTTGGAGGTTTGAGTTACTTCAGGTACCTATAAAGAAAGCTTCTTGATCTTAGAGACCACTTTTTTAGAGGTTCGGGATAAGGCAATATCCCAACCTTTTTTAATCTTAAGAGGATCGCAAGTATCCCCAAGAATTGCTCTGATGGAACTGGAGAGTTTTTCTAATAACTATTACTTGGGGATAACAATAGCTCCTGACTTATAGTTGGGCTCAAGACAATCCTTAAAGGTGATACAATCCTCCAAGACATGACTAACCATGCGGTGGTAGGGATAATAGTTAGGATCATTACTCTTGCCCACATCTTCCAGCCTCTTGGGCTTAGGTAACTGAAAGTCAAGTTTCTTTAACAAATTCTTAAAGATTATTCTTACTACCTCCCTCTTGAATTAATATGGCTTATTCAATCTATCTAGTAGGTGGGTTAAGATGGATGTAAACCCCATTGAGTATCTGTGGAGGTGCTTTATGGTGGCCAGGTGCAGAGGAGGTGATAATGGAGGTTATTATGCACAAGGTCTCTCATACTGAGGTTTGGCTGGCTACTTCACTTTGTCTACTGACACTACTACCCCTGGCTTCTTCTCAAATTCTTTTTGTTACTTGGACTTGACCGATTGGTCTTAAAAAGGTAATTATTTGGCTTCCCATTGTAGGCTAGTCACCTTGTTGATTAGTTTCTCAAAGGTTTTGATTGTAAATCCCTTGAGCATGAAAGCAACCATACCATGAATATTCTTGAGAAGAATCTCTATAGCATGTTATTCGAGTAGCTGTGGTTCGTATTTCATACTCAAGTTTCATTACCTGAGAATATAATCAACAAGGGACTCATTAGGATTTTGTTGTGCCATCCCCCTTTTCTTTGGGCTCCAGCTTGATGAAGAGGTGCTCCACCTCAGCAAAAGTATTCACTGAACTGTTGGGCAGTTCAACGTACCAATCAAATCCAATCCCTGGCAGACTACTAACAAAGAGTCAAAAGAGAAGTGCATCACTGCATCTAATGTTGCAATAGCCAGCTCTAAAGTGCGCTAGATGTTGTCGAAGGTTTCCACTGCCATCAAAGATCTTGAAGGATGGTGGCACAAAGCCCTTGGGATATTAGACTGCATCAAATTCCTCTAGGTAGGGTCTACCCTTTGGAACAGATGAGACACCTCAGGCTTGTGCCAATGCTTCCCTCACATGTTGTTCCACCATCTGCTTTATATTTCTTTCAGACACAGAGGTATTATCTGTGAACTTTCTATGCCAACTTTCACTATCCTTGTCCACGAGAGATGTACTCTTGGGCTGATCTAGAACATGCAATAACCCAGGGTGGTCGGCCTCTAAGGGAGTAGGTTTTGCTGATGGAGCTTAGCCTTGAAGTGTTAGGATTATCGCTAACAAGTCTTCAACTCTTTTCTCCATCTTACTGATATGTTCATCTCTCTACCTCAGTTGTTGATGAAGGTGATGGGTTGAATGAGCTGTGTCATCTTCCTCACCCCTACCCCTTCTGCCACTGATGTTGCTACAGGTGGTGACTGCAATGACTGCTATAATTGTAACTATTGTGGCTATGTTGGTGACACGACCATGACAGCCTTGGGTCCTAATTCCTTCTTTACTGCAGTTGAGGCAGGAGGTCGAATATGAGAGCTTGATCTCTCCTTAATGAGTGGAGTAGATAGTGTGGGATCCTTGGGCCGTAGCTGAGTCACCAATGGTGTTGGTCTATCCTAGGAAGGGGCTTAGTTGGGGATGGGGATCTTTGTGAGGCGGATGGGTGGTGGTGGCGGTATGGAGGTAGCACCGACTGCCCCTCAACTATAGGCCTACTCCTCTTATGATGAGTAGCACCAGTAAGGGTGATGATGTCTGAATGATTGGCCCTAGTAGGGTGACGATCAGGAAAATCCATCAAAGCGAAGGCTGCTGACTGCTTGGCAAACTTTCATCACTCCCTCCTACCTATCTGAGCTGTCTGAGCCTCTAAGGCTCTCTCTCTCTCTGGATTTGACTTTTGACTCTCCTAAGAATGGCTGACCTTATATCAAAAACTGCACTAGACTCTGAGCATCCATAGGCTCGGCCAACCTAGTGCAAAACTATCCTAAGCCCGACGTAGGGCTTCCTATGCTCCCTAGCCAGTGTATTGAAATATGCTAGTAGTGGAGGTAGTGTAGCAATCCTCTTGTAGTCCTCTCCATCTGAGGCTATGAGGGGGTGGAACCTACTACCACTCAAAAGTGGAGAGGTCACACAGGAAGATCCCTCCTCAGCCACTTGGGAAGCGACATCCATCTCTCTCGCCACCCTCTTGTGATGCCACTTGACCTTGCAATTATTATTGCGGCACTGTGTACGTGTAGGTATTGGCAGAGTGAGAGCTAGCACCCACCTTAAACATGGAGAAGACTATCTTAGAATCCAAGACATCCTTCCCCTTTAAGGAGCCCAAGGAGGGGGTAGTAGCCCTCATGTGAGTGTGAGTAATGACCAGCTAGGCAAGCCCGACTGGGAACAGCAGAACAAATGGCCATCCTCTTTAATGGAGGAAACTCAAATTCAGATTTCATATCAAATCGGGTAAGCGGCATCCGCCCTGCCACCTCCTCTCTGCTAACTATAGTAGGGTTGTTTCCTCACAAGAAATCCTCACCCCCCTCAAAACCATGGCCAAAGTAGATGACCTCTGAGGAGACAGTGAGAGAGTGGCAGTGGAGAGAAGAAAACATGAACTTATTGGGAGCCATGGATGATGTACTACCTGAGGGATGGAAGAACTCACTGCATTGAAATCTTCATTATTGAAATATAGCTGAGTTAGACACTTACCTTGATATTCACCTTCAATCATTGATCTCAAGATTTGATTTGCAATTTGAACCCACACTTAACAATCTTAAGGATGTTAAGTGGGGTTCATTGAAATTTTGGAGAGATTTTGGAAGAGAGACTTTTCCATATGATTTTGATTTAAAACCCACATCCAACAAATTTGAGTATGTTGAATGGGGTTCAAATATTTGGAGGGACCCTTTGGAGATATGTATGTGTTGTTTGGAATTTTGATTGGAAAAATCTTTACTTAGCAAATTTAGGTATGCTAAAGTAAGGGTTTTCAGTTTGTATGTTTGAAAGTTTTGTGTGAGAATATCTTTGTTTGTGAAATTTGGTGTGCGGTATGTGATTTAATTTTGAAAATGGGGCTTCTTACTTAACAAATTTGGTGTGTTAAGTAGATGTCAATTATGTTTGATATGATTTTGATTTGAAAGTGAAGCTCTTACTCAACGAATTTGGTATGTTAAGTAGGAGACACTTGTGTTTGTGACTTGAAAGTGAGACTTCCACTTAACAAATGTGGTATGTTAAGTGAAAGTCAAGTATTTTTAATTTTTGAAAATAAAATCCTTACTTAGCAAATTAAGTATGTTAAGTGAAAGTCAAATGTGTTTATGATTTTGAAAATGAAACTCTCACTTAACAAATTTGGTCTATTAAGTCAAAGTCAAATATGTTTTTGATTTTGAAAATGAAACTCTCACATAACAAATTTGGTATGTTAAGTGAAAGTCAAATGTGTTTATGATTTTTGAAAGAAAAGAACTTATTTAACAAACTTAGGTATGTTAAATGGAGTTCAATTTGTTCTTATGATTTTCAAAAAGGGGGTTCTCCTTTGACATATTTGGACATGTCAAATGAGATTGAAATGTGTCTTGAAGTCCAAGACTTTGGTAAGAAGGAGTTCTATCAAACAAATGCAAATGGTGTCAAATAGAATTCATTTTGCTTTACCTTCTACAAGGGAAGGGGAACTCCCATTTAACTAATTTGGGTATGTCAAGTGGGGGAGTTCAAATATGTCTTGACTTCTTTTTTCTGTGTGTGTGATTTATTGCTTTTCGGAAAGGAGAAAAACTTCCACTCTAGAATATGTGAAGTATGCTAAGTGGAGTTTCAATTTTATATCATGATTTTATTCAAAAATAGGATCTCCATCCAACAAATTTGAATGTGTGGGATGGGGATAGCTATTTCCAAAGAAAATGTGCTTTTGAAAAAGACATTCAAAATGGTTGGTTTTGATTTTGGAAAGAACCTCCATGTAACAATCATAGGATTTATTAAACGAAGTTTGGTTATATGTGTTTTGTGCCTTTTTGAAAATTTCTTATAAATTTTTGTGTAAAGATCTCTTATTATGTGGATTTTGAAAAAGTGCTTTTGGAAAGACATGTAATTTTGTAGAAGGGCTTTATTTTCTTATTGTTCATGGGATGAACCTTACCTCACCATCAGGATGGTGAAGAGGTTCTTAATTTTGGTCATCTACTTTTTTTGATTAATTTTAATTTTCACCTATTGGGGGAACCCAATAGGGAATTTAAGACCTACATGGAGTGAGATCCTAAAACCTAAAGGATGTTGGCGAGCATTGCTTAATGATGAAATAAGCTAAGTGCCAACAGAAAGAATGATAGTCTCGGGCCTATATAAAATATAAGTCTATTATCGATGCTTGGAGATAATAATTGTCTATGAAAGATGGAGATAGGAACCCTCCCCAGCGAAGTCGCCAGAAAAATCTATGCTATTTATTTTTGAGATATGGGACACCACACAAATCTTAGGGGGTACTTATTGAAGTCATCAGGTATGACATTAAGGAATGATGTACTATCTTGAAAGATAGAAATCACCACCCTATAATAGACCTAATCTACTAATAAAGACTCTTAAGGCATGATGGGTCTTCGACTGTACCTGAGATCTTATCCCTACTTTACATGAAAAAGTAAAGTAAGATTTATTTTAAGTCAGGTTCGTTAAGTTCCAAATGGAGGCAAGTCCCAATAGTTAATTGCATCCTAAGGAATGAGATTCCTTAAGAACACTCTCGATTAAAGTAAACAATTATAATCTCTAAATATTTTAAGGCAAGACTATCAAAGGATTGGCTATGTCAGAAAATCTAATGGGATAGATCAAATGGAGAGGCTTAGTTTGGAAGCCAAAGGAGATGAGTAGGGAATGCTTATGATACTAGGAAGCCTAGTGAGCAATCCAATCTATCTTATGGTTGGGCTTTATATTTTTGAAATTGAAGAGAGTTAATTATTTTAGTTGACATTTTATTAGAATACTAGAACTTATAATTCCATAACATAAGATTGTGAAAATACCTAAGAGGTGAGGATTTATGCTTGTAGCCCAAAAAAATAGCTACCTCGAATCCTAAGCTAGGGAGCTTTGGAATAAACCACAAGCACGTCCTAAATCTAAGCAAAATGTGGACATAATAGTCTACCTCCATAAGAGAGGATAGATCGTCCAACTGTTAGACTTACAACTGCCTGGAGTGGCTGCCAACTAACACCTCCTACACTTTAAAACCATGTGGCCAAGTCTTATGTATTACGAGATGCTAGGGAAGTTATTATTTAAAAAGAGACTAGAGCATGAGTAGTATGACTTCATGACTTAATTTAATGCATATTTTATCAAATTTATTTGATTCTTTTGGACTCTTTATTTTGACGCAAGCTATAGGATTTTGTATGCCTAAATGCATGAGAACTTGATTATGGGCCAAATCAAAAGAGAAAGGGGTGTTCTTCCATCAAAGGCTCTCATAGGTTAAGCCTTTATTCTCTAGCACTGATGGAAGCCCCCTCTTAATAAGAGTGAAAGAATATGACATGCATGATGTTATATATACAATCATCTAGCTAAGGGGTTGCTAAATGTTTTGTTATCTTGATTTAATTCTTAGGCTTTTATGTGAGGTTATGAGTTGTTTTAGAGGTTTAGTTATGAGTTGTTAGTTTGTGTAGAAAAATTAATTTCATCCAAAGAGCCTACCGCATCTAGGCCTCACATTCAAACATCAAACATGAAGAAACTAAGAAAAGATTGCAATTCTAGTGCGTAATCTAAACACAACATCAAATAATTTTATAGACTACCATAAAAGAATAAAAGGCCAGTGCGGTCGAGCTCCACCATACTCCCCGAAAAGAGGAAAAAAAAGATGGGTAGCCGAGCTCTACCCATATGCAACCGAGATTACAAAAATAATAGTGTGTAATGGGGTTCTTCTTTTCTTCCTTCTCTTTCTTTTGATTTGATTTACTCCAAAGGCATCACAAGGCACCTTAAGGACTAAGCCTTCTGGCCACGGCTCATCCTAATCCCCCAAAACATTAATCCTAATTCCTAATGCAAAATTACATTAAAAATATGAAAAGTAAATCTAGCTACACCTGCAAAATAAATGTTAGCTAAACACACCATACAACCCAAGCAGTTATATGAATAATTTGGACTTAGCACCCCACACATGGGTAACCAAGCCCTCCTATCTTAGTGCGGGTTATGCTTAGGGGCTAAGCAACCTGCACAACAAAGCATTTATATTTTTATTATAGTGGACCCTTAAGCACAACCACTACATAAAATATGATTAGGCTAATAACAACCTACATCCAGTCTACAAAACATACACCCTAACATCCAGTCTAAAATATTACATCACAAAATAAAACACAACATCAAACCTTGCACAGCCATAACATAAAGCTAGAAGTGGCGACTTAAATTTAATGTGGTATGTCCTAACTAGGCTTCAAAGTTAGAATTTTCTAAGTGTGAGAGATTTAATTTATAAAGAATTGATTTCACTTTAAGTGGCTTTGTTGATTTGAGAATTTTTACTTAGTATTTTTTTATTTCTTATGGCCTACACTTATCAACTAAGTGTTATAAAGAGAAGAAAGAGAGAGAGTCTCTCTTTTATCTCTACCTTAAGTCATTTCTAAGGTAAGTTGATTAATAAATTTCTTTTAGTGAATGGTTTATTATGTATTTTAATTAACCCTAAGTTTAGGTCCATTGTAAATATCCCTATTCAATAAGAAAGGTATCTTAAGATTAATTATGATGGATTACTATCACATAACACATACCCATTCATTTCTTTCCATCATGTTTATCATGCATATAAATAATCCTAAGCTTATCTATACATGAAATGTAAATCTTAGCACACTTTGATGATGAATGCAAAGAAGTATATTTGGAGATTTAAATATTTCATTTTTTTTTAGTTATGAATGCATGTCTTTATCATGTAGAAAAGATGGATTTTTCATTCATTAGCTAAATACACATTTACATGTATAAAATTTTTAAGTGAGTACGGTGCCATTATTTTCTACACTAGGGGCATAAGGTACAGATTACTTGCCAAACTTGTAGCCTTGTAGCCAGGGATATCTACTTTTCTTAGATACATGTAAATGCATGAATAACTATGAGGATAAGAAAATCCATGTAAAAGTTATGTTTTATTTATTTGATTTATGATTCTTTATTCATTAGCCACATAACATATGTATATGTATAAGAGTTTTAAGTGATTGTGACGCCATTATTTTCTACGCTAGGGGCGTAAGGTACAAGACCTACTTAGGGCTACTTAAAGTCTCGCAGACCCGAAATGTCCAGACTAATATACCATGTTTCTCAAATACATATGAATGTACAAAAAGAACCAAATTGATAGAAAATCATGCAAGAAATTATGTTTGATTTGGTTGTATGATTTACATGTGTAATATGAAATTCTTATAGGGAGATGCATAGGAATAGATTTAGGCAAGTGTTATGCTCTTTTCAAATGAACTATACACATACAAATCCTATGTGAATCCATGTTAAGGTAGGGAAAGAGACTTCATATTGCACATCTTATGCTACTATCACATGCAAGCTTATAAATGTTTGTAATTAGCATTACTTTATTTATAATAATTGATTTATAGGTTTTGAAAATAGTTTTTCGATTTAATAGTGATAATAGCCATCCATATTCTTAATTTAAGTCAACACATGCAATTTAAAATAAAAGTAAACATTTTGTTTAATTAATTTTTAAAAGAAATGAATGCATGATTTCATATGGCAAACAATATTTAGCATGATTAGAAAGAAATAAAAGAATGTAAACACATGATTTCATTCATCCCAATTAATTCCTAAGGGCAATTCAAATTGAATAAAGCTATTTAAAATAAGCCAAAATTCTTTAAAGACATTTTTTATCTTTGAATTTGATTTTATTTAGAAAATATGAGAGAGGTTTGCTAATCCTAACCTATTTCTCTATTTGTGAATTTATTTGGTTTAGTGAAGAAATAATCATGTGAATTTTATGAATTAATTAAGTTGGATCCTTAATTAAATCAATTAATTACCCGTGCTTCTTTAATTTGATTAACCACTTAATTATAAGCCATAAATTATATGAACATGTGAGGAAATAAAATTACAATGTTCTTAAAGAACCTGATGCAATTGTCTCATAATTAAGGATTAATTAAGTTAAAGAATCTAATTAAGTACTTTTATAATTCTCCCATACTTTTATAATTCTCCCATACTTATGGGTTAATTTGATTATTTGTATTTAAAGTTTTATTTAATTTGATTTATTTGAATGATTTAGTTGAATTGATTTGATTTGATTAGTCTTTATTACATTTGGTTTGTATTTTTTTACCTTCATGTAATTTGATTGATTAATTTTTAAATAGATGTTTTGATTCAATTAAATTTTGATAATTCAATATCAATTTAAATTAATATGTAATTCTTTTCTTTGATTATAGTTATGTGATTTAATTTTATATTTATTTGATTTGATTATGGTTCATTTATTTGTAGTTTGATTGTATTAGATTAATTGAGATTTTATTTTTATTTTAATTAAGTTTGATTCTTTGTAATTAGAATTTTATTTTTAATCTCATCCATTTTGTCATGTTTTCAAAGTTTGGTGTTAATTTGATGAGATTTGATTTGATTACATATTTGATTAATTCTTAATTTAGATTTGATTTATTTTGATTTATTTATTTTATGTTTGTTTAGATTGATTTTAAATAATTTGATTAAAGTGTTTAATAAGATTGTGATTGATTAAAGGATTTAATTAAGTACTTTCATAACCTTCCCACACATGTAGGCTAGTTATAATTTCCTTAGAGTTATCTTAAGCTATTAAACACTTTAGGACATACCCATGAGTCAATTAGGGGAAATCAGATCCATTTTTTTAATTGAATTAAGCTAATTAAATGATTAATTAGTTAATTAATCCCTTAATTAATTTCCTTGGAAAGTAAAGGAAAATTAGGAAATGAATTAGGAAAAATATCCTAATCACATTCCCTAAGCTTCTTCACTATCAATGAATGTTAAATGGGTCCAATTTATTAATTAATTAATTATGTGCTTAACTATTCTTTAATTAAGTTAGAAGAGTGATTAAGGCATAATCAATTAATTCTCCTAATTAATTAGCCAACAAAATCTAAGAAAAATAGGAGAGGCATAGGTCATTCCTCTAAACATCTTCAGAAAGTTTGAAGTTAATTGGGTGATTAATTAATGAATAATTAAACTAATTATATTTTTCATTAAATTTTAATTAAGTTAAAATCACTATTCAAAATTATTTAAGAATAATTTTAATGGATTCCCCTCTAAAATACCTTTAAAATGAGAATTTAATTGTATTTTTTAGATTTTTCTACAATTTGTTAAAATTTTCCTAAGTTTCAACTGATTTAACCATATTTTATGAAGTATATTGATTTATTTTTATTAAAGTAGATCATTTGAACTTCTAAAGTCAATATCTTCCAATCCAGCCATAATTTTAGCTTAAAATTTTTATGGTAGGTAGATTATAAGCCCGGTTTCAACTTTTAAAAATATCAACTCAATTCAATCTATATTTTGAGAGTAATAAATAAAACTTGATTTTTATTAAAACTTAAATTACACTTAATCCACTTAGTGGAATTTGATGATTTTATGTTAATTGTATTCTTCTCCTGAAGATGAAACTAACGAGCCCTTATTTGTAATTTTTTATTAGGTATTTTAATTTCTATAAATTTTTGAAGTTTTTGGAAATTTAATTAATTTTTAAAAGAAAAATCTCGTTCCCACTTAATTCGGCAGGTAAGCGTCGAGGAATGGTGCCATGTGGCACCGCATGATTGGGCGTCGTGGTGCTGCCTGATTGGCCGGCGCGGTGCCATGTCAATTGATGGGAGGAAAATGGATAGGACTGGAGTGCGTCGAGCTCGATGGTGGATGGGGATCAGTCGATCCCATCCATATCGTCTGATCTACGCAGTTTCTCGCATGAGATGGGTCCGGAATGCGCGATCCCCGCAATCCAATCCATCCGATCTCCCTGTGATGAAATTTTCATCTCTCATCTTCTTATTTTCATCCATCTTGGAAAGATAGATGAAAATATAAATAAGAATGATGACACTTTAGGTGGACACCACGCATATCCGCATATGTACTTATCAGGGTGATCTGGTATGACATTAAGGAGAGGTGTACTATCTCAAAAGATAAAAGTCACCATCCTACAATGGACCTAATCACCTAAATAAGGACTCCTAAGGACTATGGATCTTCGGATGTACAAGAAATTCTTTTCCTACTTTCATGAAAAAGTAAAGTAGGGTTTATTTTAAATCGGGTTCATTAAGTTCCCTATGGAGGCAAGCTCCTATAGTTAATTACATCTTAAGAAATGAGATTCCTTAGGAATACTCTCTATTAAGGTAAATGATCATTGTCTCCAAATATTTCAAGGATAGAACTATCAATCAATTGGATATTTTTAGAAGATCAAATGGGATTGATCAAAAGGAGGGACTTATTATCAAAACCAAAAAGAGATAAGTAGGGGATGCTTATTATACTATGAAGTCTAGTAAGCATCCCAAATATCCTATGGTTGGGCTTTATATTTTTGAAATTAAGGTGATTTATTTATTTGAGTTGAATTTTTATTAGAGATTTAGGGCTTACAATTTCAAAACATAAGATTGTGGAAATGCCTAAGATTTGAGGATTTATGCTTTTAGCCCGTAAAGGGAAACAACAACCTCGGATCCTGAATCTAAGGAGCTTTGGTGAGTGCCAAAGCATGACCTAAATCTGATGTGAAAATGGGTATATGGTTTACCTCTACAAGAGAGTATAAACCACCCGATTGTTGGACTTACAATCACCTGGGGGTGGCTACCAATTAACTCCTCCTACGATTTTAAAATCATGTAGGCAAGTCATATGCTTATGCAAGATAGCAAGGTTGTAATTTATTTTGAATGAGACTGAGTCCTTAAACACACTCCCTAAGAGACTAGATCATGTAGGGAATGATTAATGACTTAAATCTAATGAAAAATTTTATTAAGTTTATTTTCATTTTTGGATAATTCATTTGACACAGGCTCTAGGATTCATATGCCTAATGCATGAGAAATTTGTTATGGGCTAAAATCAGTAAGAAGGAGGTGTGTTTTTACTATGGCTCTCAAAGGTCAAGCGAAGTTCCCTGGCAAAGGTGAAAGCCCTCCATAAGCAAGAGTGAAGCAAGATGTTTTTTATGCATGATGTGAGACATACAACATCTAGCTAAGGGTTTGCTAAATCTTTAATCTTGATTTTTAACCTATGCTTTTAGTAAGGTTATGAGTTGTTTAAATTTTTTTTGAGTTGATTAACTGGATAGAAAATTTATTTTTCCCTAAGAGCCTAATCACATCCAGGCCATTCATCAAAGTAAGGAAGAAACTAGAAAAACATGACATCTTAATGCACAAGCTAAATAAACATCAAATAATTTATAAAGCTAGTGCAAAAGAATAAGATGCCTTTGTGGTCGGGCTCCACCACACAAACCTGAAAAGAAATGTGGGTAGCTGAGCTCTACCCTTATACAACCCGGATTACAAATGAATTACTTATAATTTAGAAAGAATTCATGTTATGGGGGTCTTCATTTCTTCATTTCTTCTTTCTTCATTTCTTTGTTTCTTTATTTGTTTCTTTCTTTCTTCTTTCTTCTTTCCACCCTTCTTTTGGTTGGTTGGAATGTGGATGCTCTAAAGGCTTCACATGGTACATAAAATGTAATCTTATGACCAATGTTCATCCTAATCTCCCATAACATTCATTCTAAATCTTAATTGCAAAATTTATATGAAAATGGGAAAAGTAAATCTAACTAAAACCTACAAAATAGAGATTAGCTAAATAAACCACACAATCCCAAGCATGTATATGAACAAATTGGACTTAGCACCCCACACATGGGTAACCAAGTCCACTTGTCCTAATTTTTGATTATGCTTAGGGGTATAAGCAACCTGCACAGCAAAAATATTTATATTTTTATTACAACGCCCCTTAAGCACAATCCCTTGCAGAAGATAATGATTAGACTAAGCTCATCTTACCATTCATTCTTCATATATACACCCTAACATCCAGACTAAAATATTACATCAAAAAATAAAATCAAGCATCAAACCATGCATCACCCTAACATAGACCTAGAAATGGTGACTTAGCATAATGTGTGTGTCATTTAAGGCTTATGTGGTATGTCTTAGCTAGGCTTTAAGGTTGAAGTTTTCTAAGTGTGAAAGGATTCAACTTAGAAGGGTAGTTTCATTTAAGTTTTTTAGTTTATTTGTTAGTTTTATTTGATAATTTAATTTGGTTTAAATGAACCTACACTTAATTACTAAGTGTTGTAAAGAAAACTTCTCTTTCATCTCTACCTTAAGTAATTTCTAAGGTAGATTCATTAATGATTTTTTTAGTAAATGTTTTATTATGTGTTTTAATTATTCCTAAATTTAGATTTGCTATAAATAAACCTATTTAATAAGAAAGGTATCTTAGGACTAATTAAGGTGAATTACTATCACATAACACGCAACAATTTATTTCTTTCCAACATGTATATCATGCATATGAATGTATCCTAAGCATAGCTATACATGTAATGCAAATACTTTAGCACACCTTCATGATGAATGCAAAGGGATGTTGCTTAAGAAAATTTGGATGCTTTATGAATGCATGATTTTCTTTAAGTTAAAGAGAGGGACTCTTTTATCCATTTATCAAATGCACATTTACATGCATGAAAGACATAAGTGAGTACGATGCCATTATATTCAACACCATGAGTGTAAGGTACAAGACCTACTTGGGGCTACTTAAAGCTTTGCAACCCTGGGATGTCCAGACTAATATACCACTTTTTTTTAAATACATGTGCATGTACAAATGAAATGAATGGAAGAAGAGTCATGCAAAATATTTGTATTTTGTTTGATTTGATTATGTAATTTATATGTGTAAATGTGAAAGTCCTTCTTAAGTCATAACATAGAAGTGGCTAAGAATGGATTTAAGCAAGTGTTATATTCCTTTCAAATGAAATATACACTATGCAAATCCTACCCAAATCTATGTTAAGAAAATAGAAGGAAACAACACAACATACACATCTTATAATCACATGCAAGCTTATAAATATTTATAAGTAGCATACATTCATTTGTAATGTTTTATTTGTAGGTTTTGAAAATAATTTTTTATTTAATAGTGATAATAGCCATTCATATTCTTACTTTAGCCAAAATATGTAATTTGACATAAAGGAAATATTTCATTTTAATTTGATTTTTCAAAAGACATGAATGCATGAGTTCACTTGGAAAATAACATTTAACATACTTGGAAAGAAATAAAGTAATGCAAGCATGTAATTTCATTCACCCTAATTAATTCCTAAAGACAATCCTATGAAATAAGATCATTTAAAGTGAATCAAAATTATTTTAGAGAGATTTTTTATTTTGTTTGAGTTTGATTTGATTTAGAAAATGTGAAAAGATTTTGCTGGTCCTAACCCATTCTCCCATGTGTAAATTGATTTAGTTTAATTTTTAGATAATTAAATTGATTTTTATATTTTGGTTAGGTTAAGGTGTAGATTAAGTTCATTAATTACCCCTTACCTACACCACCTTAATATAATTAACCAACTAATTATGAGCCAACATATGATATGCAACAACATGGAATTTAAATCAGTAAAGCACCTTAAGAAAGAAAGGGGCCTAATATAATTGGCTCACAATTAATGATTAATTAAGCCAAATGGTTTAATTAAGTACTTTCATAACCCTTCCCACACATGTAGGTTGGATTTGATTTCCTTAAGCTTACTTAGGTTATTGAACACCTAAGTATCTACCTAAGAAAGAATTAATTAAGTGATTAAGTTTTTGGATTAATTTTTGATTTCGAGTTTGGTTAATTCAACCATTTAATGAAATGATTCAATCATTAATCAATTTTGTAAATTAATTAAGTCTTCATTCAAATGAAATAGACTTAGGGGAAAGATTTAGAAAAGGCATCCTAATCTCATTCCCTAAGTCTATCCACTGTTCCAAGATAATTAACAAGTTCAATTCATGAATTCATCACCATTTTGTAGGTTAATTAATCATTTAATTGATTAAGGGAGTGATTAGAGATGATACAAGCAATTACTTAAATTAATCCAATAATAAATTCCAAGAAAATCATGGGAGGCAAATGTTACTGTTCAAAATTAAGGAGTAATTAACATAATTACATCTCCAATAAAACTTAAATTGAGAAAATGTTACTCTTCAAAATCAATTAAACTTAATTTTATATTATTCCACTTTGAATCATCTTCAAAATGAAGTTGAGTTTGTATTTTTTGGATTTTTCTACATTTAGTTATGTATTTTTGAAGTTTTTGTGATTAATAGATCATTAAATGTCCTAATTATATAACAAATCAATCACGCACATGTCGATGCGGCGATGCTTTCCATTAACGACGATTGGTTATTTAAGGCTAAATTGGCTATCACGTTGGCCGCGCATTTTCTTTTTTTCGATCAAAGATCGGGCGGTTAGGATTAAACTCATGGTTTCTAAAGTATTAATCAGCATATCTAACACCTTTTAATCAGGATAGTCCATCCAAAACATGCGGGATGGATGGTCCATGATTCATCTCTGCCCTCACCTGCGGAGACGGAGGTTGTCCACCCTCCAAGGCTTAATCTGAGCTTACTTGAGCTCAAATTGGGCTAGAATTCAACCCACGCCATCTAAGAGCAAAGAGAAAGGCATCAAATGGTGGAATTCACTTGAAATTAAAGTTCCCTTCACAAAGGACCAAAGAATTCAATACCTAAGCTCGATTTTGAAACATACCTCGTCAGAGGCTATCACCAGTGGTCCCAATCATTGAGGTTGTTTCTTCTAGTGGAGATGAAGTCTTATTGAAGGTTTGGTGTCCAAATGGACCATTAAGAGGGTGCCAACTAGTATTGAGTTAGAATATGATCAAATTCTAAGTGAATTTGACCATAGGTTACCCTTTGACCTAGGAGTAAAATAGTCATTTGGCTTTTATTTCAATTTTAGTAGATTTGGAATAATTGAAAAATGGGTTGTGCCAATTTTTAATAGATTTGGTGTTGATTTGATATGATTTGGTTCATGTTGACCCATTTAGGTCAAAATGGGTCAACTTGGCTCAAGTTGACCTATTGGTCAAATTAGGCCAAACCTTGGGTTAGGTTAAGTTCATATGAGCATTTGAAGTGTTCTGGTATCATTGGTTTGGTTCAATTTGATTTAGATTTGGTTTTGGTTCATTTGATTTCATTTAGGTCAAATGGGTGAAGTTAACCAATTTGACCCATTTGACCTAATTGAGCTAGGTCATGGGTTGGTTTAGGTTTGGTCGAACATTTGAAATGTATTGCGAGTTTTGATTTCAATCAATTTTGGTTTGGTTTGGTTTCAAGTCAATTTGACCTTTTAGGTCAAGTTGGGTTCATGGTCAATTGGGCTAGGTTGGGTCTAGTTGGCCAATTGAAGCTTTGGTCAAGTTCAATAAGTGGTTTAGAATGAATTTGACCCATTGGTTGCAATCAATTTGGCTTAGATCAAGATTTGACCCTTTTTGACTTTTTAGGTCAAATTGGGTCAACTTGGTCAAGTGGTCAATTGGGCTAGGTTTGGCTCCAATGATGACTTGGTCAAGTCCAATCATTGATCATGAATTTATTTTGATCAATGGTATCAATCAATTTAGCTTATGGTGGATTTTAGTTAGGTTAGGTTAGGTTTGGGTCAAATGTTGACTTGGTCAAAGGCTAGGTTTGACTTGGTTTAACCTAATTTAAGTTATTGATCATCTTATGATGATTGTTACACACAATGTGAGGCTTAGATGGGCTTAGTTCAATCCAATTTGGGTAGGATTAGAATTTGGCTAAAAAAGGTGTTTTAGGCCACTTTGGGTCAAGCGAGCCTAAGTGAGTCAATTAGCTTGATCAAGGCTTGATTCAAGTTCGGTTGAACTCACATATAGATTTATGATTAAAATATAAATCCATTTGCAAGTGATTTGGAGTCAAATAGGTTTTGATTCATTTGACAATTTTATGTTCAAAGGATGAATAAGGGTTTGATTTGGGTTTGAGTTTTGAATTTAGTTTTGATTTGATGATTAGAGTTTGTGTTTATATTTGGATTCATGATTGAAGGATTGATTGAATCATGAAGAAAATCCAAGGGTTTGGATTGATTTGGATTTAATTTGGCTAAGTTCAAGAATTTGACTTGAAGATGCATAGGTTGGATTTTGGTTGGATTTGGGTTTGAGTTTTGAAATTGGTTTTGGTTATTTGAATTTATATTTCATTTATATTTGTGAATATAAATGAGAATATAAATGGGTTATGAAAAAATCTCTGGAGTTTGAATTAATTTGGCTAAGTCTATAAGATGTAATCAAAGTGACTTAGGAAAGATTTTAGATTTGAAGTTGATCGTGGATTTCAATCATTTGGAATTGATTCATGATTTGAGAAAATCCATTGGAATTTATTTAAGGCTTGATAAAATCAATTAAGTTGGAATTGATTTGAGATTTGATTTGGAATCTATTTGAGTTTGAAGTTGATTTGGATTTGGAGTTGGTTTGAATTTGAAGTTGGTTTGATTTTGAAATTGATTTGGATTTGAAGTTGATTTGGATTTGAAGTTTGACTTGAAAGAAGGAAGTGAGGATTTGGTTCAAGCTATAGGGTAGGCAAGTTTTCCTAACGCCCCTAAGGCATAACCTATTCCTATGGCTAAACCTTTTAAGCCTCTAGGGTTAGGTTAAGTGTTCACCTAATCACTAGAAGTGTTTTAACACTAAGGAACTCTTAATGTCTAAGAGGAGTCCTATGTCTAAGATGAGATAGTTGAGAGCTCACTCTAAAAATGAGGTCAACACTCCTTAAAATGGAGATCAGATTGTTACTATTCACCCGATCCTGAGGGAACAGTAACCGAGCCCGATTTCTGCAATTTTTGTGAAATTGGGATGAAATCTCACCCAAATTGGCTCATTTTTTTGGCGATCTTCACCCGAAAACTTTTATTTCGTATTAGGATTAAATGAAAAATAAAATTGCAAGATTTATCTAAGGGAAGTTCCTAATATGGAGTAAAAATTATTACAAACAATAGATCCTATGGTCGACTACAATTTTTCTTGAAAATTACCTTGCCGAGGATGGTTTACGGTGGTGGTGATGATCCAAGCATGCTCTTGAGTGGAAGAAGAAACTTTGGAATGAGCCTAGACCTTCGACTTCACTTCAGAATGATGTATCTTCCAGTGCTTGCCATTTTCTCGCGGGGATCCACCCTATTTTGATATTTTTAGCTTAAAAAAAGTAGAGAAGTGGTTGTTGATGGCTTTGGGGGTTCCAAGAGAGTGGAATGAGGAGAATATGCTTAGATTTTAACCTCTCTCTCTTCTCTTCAAGTGGATGGATGAAAATCTATCATTAAGTGTGATGGAGAGATGGTTGGGAGGTAATGGTTGATTGGGGACTTTGGATTTAGCTCCCAAAGTCTTCATTTGCTGCCATAGGATCAACTCCATTGAATGCAAGTAGTGGGGAGGTTTAAATGCAAATAATGGCGGAGAATTGAATGAGATTAGGTGGAATCTTATGTGGGGGAGGCTCCATGAGGGATTTGATTTGGTTGGGCTAATCTTGGGCTAATCCCAAGTGGGTTTAGGAGGGGTTGGATCAGATTATAATGGGTTTTGACTTGAGTTAGATAGACTTTGGCTAGGTCCAAATAAATTGCTTAAAGGTCTTAAATTGGGTTTAGATTTGATTTTGGATATAGTTTTGGTCATTTGAATTTGGATTTCATTTTTATTTGTAAATATAAATGAAGGAATAATTGATTTATAAGAAAATTGATTGAGTTTGTATTGGTTTAAAGGTTAAATTGGTTAAGCACATGGAGGTGGGTCCATCTGGCTTAAAAATAGTTTTGGTTCGGTTTGATTTAGTTTTAATTATTTGGATATGAATTTTATTTATATTTTTGAATATAAATGAAGGAATATATGATTTATAATGAAATCAATTGAATTTGATTTGATTTAAAGGGGGTTTTGGCTAAGCCTATGAAGGTGGTTCATATGGCTTAGGAAGGGTCTTAGGATTTAAATTTGATTTTGGGTTTCAATCATTTGGAATCAAATCTGGAATTAGATTTGGAATTCTAATTTAAGTTTGAGATTTGATTTGAGATTTGAATCTAGGTTCGATTTGAGAAGGTGCATATGGATTGGGTTTAGGCTATAGGGTAGGTGGTTTCCTTAAGTCCTAAAGCATGGCCTAATCCTATGATTAACCCTTTTAAGTCTCTAGGCTTAGGTTAAGTGTTCACCTAATCACTAGAAATGTCTTATGACTAAGAAGCTCTTAGTATCTAGAAGAGTCCTAAGTTTAAGAAGAGAAGGTTGAGAGCTCACTCCAAAAGTGAGGTCAACATGGCGGTGTATGATGTGATGTATATTTTATTTTGTGATGTAATATTTTAGATTGGATGTTATAGTGTATGCTTCATAGACCGGATGTTAGGCTGCTCTTAGCCTAATCATATTTTATGCAAGGGATTGTGCTTAAGGGGATGCTTAAAAATAAATATAAATTCTCTCTCTCTCTCTTTGTAGGTCGCTTAACTCCCTAAACATTATCCAAGTTAGGATAGGTGGACTTAGTTACCTATGTGCAGAGTGCTAAGTCCAAATTATATATATAACTACTTGGGATTGTATGTGTGTTTAGCTAACACTTATTTTGTAGATATAGTTAGATTTATGTTTCCTATTTTCAATATAATTTTGCATTAGGAATTAGGATTTGTGCTATGGAGGATTATGATGAGAATTAGCTAGAAGGCTTTATCCTAAGGTGTCATGTGATGCCTTGAAACCTACCAAATCAAAGAAGCAAGGAGGAAAGCAATAAAGACATGAAAAATGAAGAATGAAGATCCACCATATCATTCATTCATTATAAATTATAGTTATTATTTTGTAATTCCGGGTTGTATAAGAGTAGAGCTCAGCTACCCATCTTTTCTCTTCGGGTTGTATGGGGGTACCGGACTGCACCGGCCTCTTATTCTTTTACGATAGTTATAAAATTGATTAATGATTTATTTAAATTGCACATTAGAAATGCCATGCTTTTCATAGTTTTTTTATGATTGATGCTTTAATGTGTGGCCTGGATGTGATTAGGCTCTTAGGTTAAAATTAATTTTTCTATCCCAACTAATCACTCATAACTAAGTTTTAAATAATTCATAACCTCACCAAAAAGTCTAGGCATTAAATAAGATAATTAAAAGATTTAGCAACTCCTTAGCTGAATGTTGTATGTCTCACATCATGCATGCATATTTCTTCTTCCTTGAAATTGGGGGATCTCCATCCTTGCATGATAGGGGAATGCTTGACCTGTGAGGGCAACCTTTGTGGTGGAGAACACCCTCTTCTCATTGATTTGGCTAATAATCCATTTCATCATGCATTTGAGCATACAAAAAATTCTAAAGCCTTTGTCAAAATGAAGTGTCAGAATTAAATAAAATTTTAAAAGATTTTGCATTAGATTAAATCATTACTCATACTACTCATGCTCTAATCTCTTAGGGAGTGAGTTTAAGGACTTTAGTCTTTTTCTAAATAAATAATAATCTAATTATCTTAAAATTTGATAAGACCAGATCACGTGATTTTAAAATTGTAAGAGGAGTTGGTTGGCGACCACTCTAGGCAGTTATAAGTCCAGAATTCGGACGGCTCACCCTCTCTTGTGGAGGTGAACCTTATGTCCATCTGTTGTTTAGATTTAGGTCGTGCTTTAGCTCTTACTAAAGCTCCCTAGATTTAGGATCAGAGGTAGCTATTTCCTTCAACCTACAAGCATAAATCATCACCTGTTAGGCATGTCTACAACCTTGTGTTGGTGGATTATAAGCCCTAGGAATCTAATAAAAGTTCAACTCAAATAAATAAATCTCTTCACTTTCAAATATATAAAGCCCAATCATAGGATAGATTGGAATGCTCACTAGGCTTCCTAGTATCATGAGCATTCCCTACTCATCTCATTTGGCTTCCAAAATAAGTCTCTCCATTTGATCTATCTCGAGTGATTTTCCAAATATAGCCAACCCTTTGATAGTCTGATCTTGAAATCTTTGGAGACCTTAATTGTCTACTTTAATCGAGAGTATTCTCAGGGAATTTCATTCCCTCGGATGTAATTAACTATGGAGGCTTACCTCCATTGGGAACTTTAGAACCTGGTTTAATATAAATCTTGTTTTATTCATCAATGTAAAGTAGAGAAAAAATCTCTGATAAATTCAAAAACCCATCATGCCTTATGAGTCCTTATTAGGTGACTATATCCATTGAAGGGTGATGTCTCTATCTTTCAAAATAGACATAATACCTCAATGTCACACCCGACCACTTCAATAAGTACCCCCTACGATCTGCATGGTGTCCCCCCATACATTCCAAAAATAAACACCACATATACATTGCTTCTTCAAATTGCATATCCAAACAACACAATGCTCTAAGTACCTTTTGAATTGGGTTGTTGCACCAGTACTACCTATTGCAAGTTTTTTTTTTCTTAACAATGATGACACTCATCCTTTCTATGACCACCTCAGAGAATTATTTCTTTGATTTCTTCACATACTTTGGATGTGTTCTTTTTTTTCCTTTTCCTTAGTTGGATTTTCATTAACATTGTCATCATTTACCCCTTCGATATTACTATTCCCTTCACCATCAACTTTCCCATCACTTCCATCCAGCCCTCATTATTCCATCAAAAGTTACATCAACATTATCCTCACTTGTCACATCTACCAACTTTTGTTCTCATCCTATCAAATATTGAGTATGCTCATCCAAAATTTCATAGTTTATATTTACTTGTTCACTGCTTGCACATTTCATATTCTGTGAAATTAAAATGATAATAAAAAACATTATATGCAGTAACAAAATAATCATGATTTTGATTTTTGGAGACAATATAAAAAAACAACAATCAAATATTCTTAAAGTAGATATTAAAATTTCAACACACACACACACACACACACACACACACACACATATATATATATATATATATATATATAAACAACTAATTAATAGTTTTTTTTCTTCTAAGGTAATTTGACACTCTTATAAAAAACAAGCAAATTATATCAAGAGCTCCTTAGAAAATATTGAATAAAAAAAGTACTCAAATCACAATTGCTTTAAGATAATCTATATTATTAATTATATAAAATTACTTGTTGGCTATGAGAAATATCTTACACTCTTGAATCTTGTTCAAATTGTCTTGCCATCATGATAGCAAAAAGAAATGAAAGCAATAAAATATATGAGCCAAAATATTAAGGTAAGCTAGTAAGCCCTAATATTATGGAGAAAAAAAAACTACTATGAATTTGTGATATATGCATTAATAAAATTTGCAAAACCCAATGTAGAAGCCTTCCAACATTATTTTAGACATCAGATATAAAGATCTTTTCCAAATATAAGAATAGAGTGAATGACACTTAAAACATTGTCTTTCCAAAAAAAATAACTTAAATCAAACTCTTCAAGCAACCATTCATTGCTAAAAAAAGTATCGAAGTTACTGATGAGGGAGATCGGTGTGGGTTTTGTGCGAGGAAGATCAATGAGGCTTTTGTTACTTTTGTGCAATTGTTCTAAGGAGATCAGTGAATGTTTTATGTGAGGGAAATCAATAAGGATTTCTAGCGATGGAGATCAATAAGCTTTCCATGTGAGGAAAATATCAAAGAAATCAACATTTATTGTGAAGTATATCAACGAGTGTTACCTTCGAAGGAGACTGGAGAGCTTCTTCATACAACTGCAAGGGAGATCGGCAATTTAGTGAGGGGAAACTAGGGCTTTCACAGAGGAGCGGAGAGGAGGGAGAGTCACAAAATGAAGTGAAGTAGTAAACCTAAAGGCAACATTCAAGATTGCGAGATCTAGGGTATCACATTGCTTTTATTATTAAGCGATGGTTTGGATGGCTAGGATGTGCAAGCTTTACATCACAACACAAATCAATGGTTGGATTGCAGCCTCTGTGAATCGAAGCAAAACTTTTAAATTAAATATGTATAAATGAGCAGCTTAATGAGCTTTCGAGTCGAGCCCATATCACGCTCGAAATCGAGCTCTTATATATTATGAGCTTGACAATAGGCTCGAACTCAAAGTTCATTAAGCTCAACTTGTGAGCTCATTAACAAGCTGAGCTCGATCTGGCTCGAGAGTGGGCTGGACTCACCTACACTCCTAGTCCCTTTGTCCTTCCTAGGGCTGTGCATAATTCAGTTTAAACCAAATATCCAATTAAAACTGAACCAAAATTTTTAATTTGGATCAGTTTTGTAATTTTATTTTGGATTTTGGATTTAATTTGAGCTGGATTCAATTTTTGGATTGTGGACCGGATCTAAAATTTTGTAATCCGAAAAACCGATTAAGATGAAATTTTGCGGAATGCAGCTGAGTGCTAATCAAAATTTTGTATACCTATGGCTGCATGAGCTGTGCGTGAATCATGACTGCGGTCCATGGACATGGACCATGCCCACGCGTAAAAGTAAAAAGCTTAAAACCTAAAAGCAAATGGGCAAAAGGCAATCCCCCGTGGGCCTGTGGCTGGTTCTCTTCGACTTCGACTCTTCATTTTCAATTTCCACTTTTTGACGTTTTCATTCTGTTCATCTGTTCTCGACTTCTCTCCTCTCAGCATCTAGTGCAAGGGCGTTGCCGGCTGCCGCTGCTCTTTGCCTCTTTGGCACTTTGCCTCTTTGAGTCTCTATCTCTCTGAAGTCTAACCTGGTGAGCCTGACGCATTTGGATTTCAGTCTCCAATCCACAAGGCAACCCTAATACGGTAATCCCTATAGTCTGAAAGATTGAAACTCTGAATCTCTTCATTCTCGTCTCTAAGTTTTCCTCTTGGCTCTCGCGGTCTCGCCTCTCGCGGACTCTGACAACGGTTTTGTCAACAATGTAGCAGGTTGATCTTTTTCACCTTCTTCTATTTTGTTTTTCTGGGGATTCAATGGGTTGTGGTTGGGATCCTATAAATAATTGCTACAATAATGAAATTGATGAACTCCGACTAGAGATTTTATAAAAATTATTGGAGGGGTTGAACTGTAGAGGAGGAATCCTTGAGGCTTGAACTGTAAATTTACTTAGAAGTTACAAGTTTAGTGCATCTGATTTTTTTCTATCTCTGCCTTGCGGCTTGAACTACAAATTGTCAAATTTACTTACTAGTTACAAGTTACAAGCCGAACTTGTTTTTTTCTATCTATGCCTTCTGATTTTTACTTCTGATTCCACTCTTTTATAATTTTGCTACTATAAATAATAATTTTGCTACTATAAATAATTTCAGCTTTTGATTCCACTGAAATAATAATTTTGCTTCTAGTAGCTTGTAACTTATGGAATCTGAAATTTATTATTTCTAGTAGCTTAATTTGTAGTAGCAAAATTATTATTTCTGCGGCTGATTCCACTCATTTTTTTCAGTCGTTTATTATTATAATTTGACTAAATTCTGAATCTGAAATTGGCTTGTGGTCAGTGGTTTACTGCAATTTCCCCATGAACAGTTCTATATCATCTGATTTTTTTTTCTCCGAATTCTGTCTCCAGAGACTTGATTTTGAGTAATTGGCAAATTGCAGACTAATCTCTCTGATATTCATATTACATAGCATTAATGAGTGATTTATTCACCACCACTTCACTCTGAAGTTGGATTTGGACAAAAAGTTAGATTTATTAGCACTATTCTTTCTGCCTTTATGTTATGTGTATAAAAGAACCTTAGTAGTTTAATTAAACAACAGTAATATAGAGATTTTTGATCATTTAATGCAGTTGTGGAGAAGATTTATTAATTCTTGTTAATTCAGATTTAGTAAATCTTGAAAATATTAAAATCTCACATTTTTTTAGTATGTGAAATGCTTAACCTTGCTATTTGTTTCAGCCTTTCAGGATTTAAGGTTTGTGAGAGTGAGAAATATTTAAATTCATTAAGTTCACACTATAAAGGCTGGGATTTCCTAAATGATATGTGGTGCCCAAAGTGGTAATTGGTAAACTAAAAGTTGGAATTTGGTGATTGGTATCTTTGAAAATTGAAATGCTTGATGCATTTGGCTTTACTAGTGATGCAATCATGCAAGCTTATTTTTATCATTTATGTATATAATTAGCTATAAAAAAAGTAGACTATATGCTTATATTCCTGTTTGCAATGGTTTTCATAGAAGTTTGAATAAAAATAATTCGATATTATTATTTTTAGTCTCATTTGGCTTATTCTTTATTGATCTCATTATACTTTAAATAGATATCTCATTGTGGAGAGAGTTCTAAGATGATTGGTCCTTCCCAAAATCAAATACATATCAACCAAGATAATACCCATTGTGTTGCATGTGCTTCAAGTAGCAAGTCATCTTTTGAAAAGAAAACAAGAAAGACAATCTAACCAAGATCTGATGTCTGGGATCATTTTACTAAATTTAATAGTTCCAATGGAGAAAAGATTAGTAAATGTAACTACTGTGGGAAGACTTATCATAATGATACAAAGCTTAATGGTACTACAACTTTACAGACACAACTTTTTGTATGTCAGAAGAATCCTCATAACATGAAAAAAAAAGTCAAACTCTACTAGTATTGCAACCTAGTGACAAAGGTGAACAAAATACTGGAGGTCTCAAAGCTTGGAGGTTTGATCAAGAAGCTGTTAGAAAAGCTTTAGCAACCATGGTAATTATGGATGAATTACCATTTAAACATGTTGAAGGATACGTGATCAAATATTTTATGACTCAATATTGCTCAATGTTTAAAATAACTTCCCGTTGGACACTCACTCATGACTACTTTAAATTTTATTTAGATGAGAAGAATGCTTTGAAAAAAATATTACAAGATTCAACTACAAGGGTTTGCTTAATAACCGACACATAGACATCAATTCAGAGAATTAATTACATGTGTCTAACCGTGCACTATATTAATGATGATTGGAAGTTGAATAAGAGAGTTATTAATTTTTTTTCCCATATATAGTCATAGAGGGGAGATTGTTGGGCAGGAGGTAGAGAGATGTTTGATTGATTGGGGTATTAATGCAGTATTTATAATCACAATTGATAATACTAGCTCCAATAATGGTATTATCAATCATTTACAGAAGAAATTTTCTAAACGAGAGGGAAGTGTTCTTGATTATAAATTCTTACATATGAGATGTGTTGCACATATTATAAATCTTATTGTTCAAGATGGAATTAAGGAAGTTGGTAAATCTGTACAATATGTAAGAGCAGCAGTGAGGTACATTAGACAATCACCATTAAGGCTTAAAAAATTCAAATAATGCATTGAAATCAAAAAAATACAAAGCAAAAGTTTATTGTGTTTGGATGTACCTACAAGGTGGAATTCTACATATCTTATATTAAATTCAATGCTTCAGTTTCAAAAAGCTTTTGAGAGATATGAAGAGGTTAATCCTTAATTTAGAGTAGAGTTGGAGAAGGAAGTGGATGCAAATCATGGTAGAGTTCCATGTGATGATTAGGAGAATGCAAGAAGACTTATTACTTTCTTAGAAAGATTTTATGAATTGACTCTGTGCATTATGATTCCTTATATGTCACTTCAAATACATTCTTTCATGAGATTGCGGAGGTCCAATGTGTGCTTCAAAGTTGGGAATCCCATAATGATCTTGAAGTTAGTAGCATGGCTAAGAAGATGAAATTAAAGTTTGATAAGTATTGGGGATGTATTGAAAAAATGAATATGAATATTTATCTTGTAGTTGTACTTGATCCCAGGTTCAAACTAAGATATAGTGAATTTGCTGTAGTGGATATGTACCTGGCTTGGAGGGGGTTAATTTGGCATGAGCAATAAGGTCTAGCTGCTATGATATGTTCTATAATTATAAGATGATGTTAGTTGACAGAAATATAGATGAAACTGCTTCTAAGATAAGACAAAATATTGTTGAAAGCAATCATGATCCAAGGGAAGGGGGGAGAAAGTACCTGATGGTTGAGAAGTTCAAGAGGCATAACTATGGGAGAGATAATCTTGAGAGTAAAATAGATTTAGATAAATACTTGGCTGAAGACTCTGAAGTTATGCAAGATTACTTTAACATTTTAACATGGTGGAAGGTTAATGCTCTGAGATTTCCCATCTTATCTCAAATGGCTAGAGATATTTTGGCTGTTCTTATATCAACTATAGCTTCTGAGTCTACTTTTAGTACCAGTGGTCATATTTTAGATGCCTTTAGGAACTCCTTATCTCCAAAAATAATACGAGCTCTTTTTGTGCCCAAGATTAGATGAGAGCAAAGTGGACAAGTGAGTCAGTCAATGTTGAGGAGAACATTCATGATATTGATAAATTTGATGAGGGTATTGTTATATCTTCTAGACTATTTTGATTAATTACAACACTTTATTTTTTTCAGCCATACATTACTATCATACTATATTATGCATTAATACTTTTTCTTTCAGATCTATCGAATGTTACAGATGATCCAACCTTTTGGTAAAGTATTAGAATGATACAATCATACAGATACAGACTGCAGATATACTCATATACATCAATACATTCTATGCTAGAATGATACATTTTGGTAGATTCTTTTATGATTTATATTTTTTGTTGCATGGAAATTGACATATGGTGAAACCCTGTCCGAAAGAATGCTTATTTTTAATGCGATTTCTTCTCGTATCCAAGTAGTATGCTACTTCTCCCTTTACTTTGTATGCATTATAAAACGTATTTGGTTTTTCATTTAGATGTTCATTGCTTCATCAAGTAGTTGTTCACTTGTTCATCTCACTATTTCTTTCATCTGAACAAATAATGAGGACAATTATGACTATATGAGGGTTGTTCATGGGGATTGGAAGAGAGGATGAAACTCAAAAGGAGGAGGGGAGTGCTTGGGAGTGGGCTTGCATACCTATCAACTGAACAGTCTTGAGAGATATAAACAAGTGTAGGAATTTTGAAGCATAAAGTAAAAATTAAAGGAAGAACAAAACATGAAGGAAAGTTGTAACCATAATGCAAACAAATAAGAACTATAATGCAGTCATCCCAGTTTAGCAGTGTTTTGCATGAATTAGGATGTTGATGGGTAGGACTTATGTGCTTTCCATCATCTTGTGTTTAATGTAGGATGCTCGCAGAAGGATTAATACTATTATAATGACAAAATTTGGAAACCATAATGTAATTTAGGGCTATCACAAATAATTCATAAACTACAATACTGAATGCTCTTCCCTACTACTACTTGGTAGTTTATCAATTGCAATTGCAAGTACTTGGTAGTTTCCTCTATTTTAACCTTTTTTTTTGGTGGTGCTTCTCTTGGTGGTAAGTTCTATGGCTTTCAATGATGGCTTTGATGTTATATTTTATTTACTACAGCTGGTAGCATTATATGTGATTGTAACCCTCCAATCTGAAGTTTGGATGCTCACATATTCTATTGCTCTTAGTAAATTTTTGACTAATCCTGAGCCTTTCTTTTCTTTTGAATTTTACTTTTGTTTTTAGTCTCTCTTTTGTTTTGTCTCCTGTTTCTAATCAGTTAGTTTTTTTAAGATTTTTTGGTAGTACAGGTTTATTATTGCAGGTCTTGGACTCTTGTAGTTGGAGCATTACAAGTCGCAATATGTATTTTTTCCTCAGCTTGATTCAAACATTCAATGTTGTAGCTGCTTCAGCATTCAGACTTCGGATTTTTTTTTATTATTGTACATTTGAACTTGTACAAAATTCAAATATTCAATAAGTCAATGTATAATAATGTATATTTTTTGAATAAAAATTGTCAATAATTGCTACATTATCTATTAATGTAACAGATTACTCGTTTAAATTATTATTTCTAGTAGCTTAATTTGTAAGCATTTAAAATTATTATAATCATAACATTATTACAAGTTTATAATATTTTTTTGGAAAATCTCTCATTTGAAATTGACTTTGTAAGCTCACATAATGTATCAAGCATTTTTGTATATATATTTAAATTTGTCAGATATTTATTACAATCATGCAAGCTTATTCGGTAAAATTATTTGCAAATAAAAGTTAAGTGAGTCACATTACATATTTTTAGTTTTTTAAAAATCGAACCGAAATTCTAAACTTTTTTTCGGATTGGATTAGTTCGGATTATATTAAATCTTATACGGATCGGATTTTTGGATTCTGAATTTCAAATCGAATAAATTTATAAATTAAAAAATTGATCCGTCCAATCCGACCGAATGCACACTCTGGTCCTTCCACTCTCCATCCACATGTCAACGCATCAAAAGGCGAGAAAGTGAAGGGAAAGAGAGAACAGAAGAAATGGATTCACCAACTTTTGCCGAAATGAGATCGACGGCGGCGAGGCCACGGCCGAAGACGAAGATAGTATGCACTCTTGGTCCAGCCTCCTGATCCATCGAGATGATCGAGAAGCTCCTCCACGAGGGGATGAATGTTGCTCGCTTCAACTTCTCCCACGGATCCCATGAGTATCACCAGCAAACCCTCGACAATCTTCGAGCTACCATGGAAAAGACCGGCATCCTCTGCGCCGTCATGCTCGATACTAAGGTCGTTGTTCCTTTTCCCTTCTCTCTATAGAATCGTGAAACTCTCTTGATGTGTAGAATGGGGTATTTGTTTGAATTTGAGTTGGCGGGGTTTGAGTTTTGATTGAGATTCCCTGGTTCTATTGTTAGTACATTTTGTTGCTATGCAATTATGTTTATTTGGTCTGGTTTTACGGTATTGAGATTGCATTGAGAAGAATGCAAATTAGGGATCTAAATGCATGTGATCTGGTTGTTTTCATCAGTCTTTTTAATAGTTGAATTTGATTTATTAATTTGTGGCTATGATCTATTAACAAGTATTTAATTAACCTTTTATGTAATGTTATATTATTAATTAATCCTTTATGTAATGTTTGTTTAATTCCATTAGAAATTAACTGGTTTAAATAGGCGTTACCTTTATATCACTATTTAAGTTCTATTTTGATGAAATTTGGATACATATTAAATCTATCTTTGGCGATTCACTTATCTGAGGAGTTGCATGAATCTACCGGGCGAGGAGGCCAACATGGTGGGTGTCTTGATTCCTGGTCGGTCTTGGGAACAATTGCATGTTGGTAGACCGATGCTACATGTCCCCTACCCTAGAGATCTTGATGGGCTCAGCATCGGTTTCAGGAAAGGAAATTAATATATTTATAGCTTGCTTTAACATAATGACATGCAACTAACTGACTTGTATATGATATTTTTTTTAATCAGGTGGAACGAGAGATATGTGCGTCAGATGCCGTTCGACAATATCAGATTTTTTAGGGATGAGTTAGATTGGCTTCTACTGAGCCAAGTACTTCTTTTAATTGTTATACATCATTCTCAACAAATGCTATCAAACCATTGTCTAACATGCAGTGACACATACAGGTGACTTGGGAGTCATACGACATTCAGATTAGAGATCGCCTGGCCGATATTTGCCTGGCTGGCGATGACATCTGGTTAGCATGGGTTTCACTAATTAATTGGAAGAGGGTGGAGTGGCACCTTCCTGACAGAGTCCTTCGTCAGTTTGGTCACTTGCCCGCTGATAGCGATGGACCCCAATTTCATTAGAGTCGATGGGAGAGAAAGCGGTATAGTGCATACCATCGGCATTACATCGCTCGTGGGAGGCTGCGAGATCACGCGTTGTTGTGGGGGGGATACCTGCGATACAGCTGGCGATCAGTTTAGGTCATGGGAATCATTGTACTAACTGAAACTCTGCCGACGGCGTAATATCCAGAGCAGGGCGAGCATATGTTAAGATAACTCTATAATTTGCATATTTTCTTAGTTATTATTTCCACATATTTACGTAGTAACATTTTAAACTGGTTTACTGTAGACGGAGCATATTTTGGCGACAGAGAATTTTTTCGGCCTTTCTTCGGACATTCAGATGACGTGGACTATCAGTTGACCATCAATAAGTATGAGCATATGATGCAGGATTTGAGCTTGATGACACATATCAGAGACTACAGGGTCCAGGGCGTCGCAGTAGAGCATATGTCACAGGATATGACACATGTCTACGATTCTGCTCTAGTTGCATAGACGACAGACATGGGCGCAGGGCCATCCACCTATGCTGATCTAGGACCATCATCTTTTTCAAAGAGCACTTAGTCTCAGGATTGGATATCTCTACGAGACTTCGCCGGACATTGGGTCGGAGATGATGAGCGCTCGAGGACATATGATGCCTCTCGATTCTTGCGATAAATGCATTGCGCTACTATACTCCTGGTAGTGTTGCGATAGCATATAGACGTCATAATCGACGATAGCCTACTGGCAAATTTCTGTTCATGCATCTAAACATTTTTGATGAGTGAAAATTGTATGAGAGGAACAATTGTTTTGTAGCTATTGAGTTATAGTAAAAATTTTACAGCTATTTATTTCACTTTTTCTCCAGAGCATATGATTCTCCTCTATTTTATTGCGAATGGTTATTTATTTCAGCACTTAGTTGTGTCTTTGTTTAGAATGCAATCTTTACTTGGATGTACATTTGGTATTGATTGAATACTTCGATTTTCATTGTAAAAATTATAACTTCTTTTTTTTAAAAAGAATCTACAGTAGACAAGTCGCTAACTTATCAGGCAACTAGCCAAACTAACGCCAGTCGCGATAAGTTAGTGACTGGCTTCTTACCATGAAACCAATCGTTAACTAATCGGGCGACTGGCTAAGTTTGGCCAGTCGCCCGATAAGTAGGCGACTGGCCACGCCACCTCGGCGATGAGGTGGCCGACCAGTCGCCTACTTATCGGGCGACTGTACCTAAAGTTAAATTTTTTTTTACCGATGTTTAATCAGTTAATTATTAATTAAATCATACTTAATTTAAAATTTTGTTCACTACCAAAAGATTAAAACAAATGAAGAACAATTAAGATGTCATTGAGCCAAGGATAATAAGATTTTATAGATAGTATTATTATCTGAATACTATTATCTAAATCAGATTGTTGTCTAGTAAGCATTCTACCAAACAGACCGTTAAGATTTTCCATATATTTTACTTATATTTGTCTTTAGGACAGCGAAGGAGATAGTTCTGTTGCTGCAGTAGAAGATTTATATGTTGAATAAACATCTTTGTCTTTTCTCTGTCTCCACTTACAGTCGATAACATATATTACTGTTAAGGCTTGGGTCTCTCTCAACCACCAAAGCTTGCTCATTAAGGTGAGGCTTTTTCTTGCCTTATAAACAAAACAATTTTCTCTTCCACTACTAATGTAGGGCTAAATCTCAATAATCTACCCCTTCACACATCAGGCCATGGAACCTGTTCATCCATGCCCAAAACTGAGGAGATCAGCCTTTCATGTTCCTAGTATTCTTTTGGAGTAAAGAAAGAGAGTGCAAGGAAGCATTTAGAACTTTAAGAGATCTATTATTTGGGTGTTTCCATCTAATAAAATATGCAAATGATGTAGGAATGAGCCATAAATCAATTGTCCTTATTTGCAGTCCTGAGAGAAGACCCAAGTTGATATCATAGAAGTGTAATGCAATCGTATAAGTTCAGATCCATATTATCGTTTTTTTTTCTTATCAGGTCAAAAAGGCCAAACCTTAGAAGTGTAATGGACAAAATGTAATATGAAGATTCTTTATTGGTTCTTTCTATGCTTCCATTAAATGCCTTGTCATAAAAAATGTCTCCATATTGAATATTCTTGACATAAAACCAAGTTGATTCTTTTGCATTAAAGTAACTTCTTATCTGTTTCATTATTCTCTCCTATAACTTTGTTATATGACATGTAAGTTTGATACTACCTTTATGAACAACTCCTTTATATTTGAACGCTGGTATCAAATTGCTTCTTTTTTTTTATCATTTTCCATTTCCTTAATATTCAAAGTTTCATTGAAGAAATTTTTTAATCAAATGGCTGCAATATCTTATATAACCCTACAAATCTCAATAAGTATCTCATTCAGATCTAAACTATCTAAACTTTTATTTATACATTTTTTTAAAGTTATCCTCACTTCACTTATTTAGACCAGTCTATAAGATATTTTATTATTCTATTTCTTCTGCTTTCTAAAAATCTTTTTCTTGGCCTTCATTTAATTCTTTATAAAATTTGCATTCTTGTCTTTCTTTGATAACTTCATATTTATTAAGATCTTATTATCTTCACTCTAATGCATTTAGTTTTTCCAATGCTATAGATATCTTATTCTCAAGGGAAACTATGCGACGCCTAAACCCATTTAACCATTATTTTAGACTCTTCAATAACTTATGCACCCCACATATGTTAATTACTTTATCTTCACGATCAACAAGGACCATTTGTGTATGAAGAGTTCTACACTCAAGCAGCATTGCTTACTCTTTATTAGGAAATAAGAGGCTAGGAGTCTAGACTAAATCCATGTTTAGATTTTGGAAGTTTAATATGACATGGATTTAGTCTTTATACTTTTTCCCGAACATACTCATTTCGCATTTTATACTCTTAGAGATAAAATGCAAAAATGTTCGAGAAAAAAATTAGAAACTCGATGTATAAGATTAGATAGAGTCGCCTTAGATGGTTTGGTCACATAAAACGTCGGCAGTCCAATGACCCGGTTAGGAGAGTAGATGCATTAGATTTGCCTTATGTTAAGAAAAGTAGAGGTAGACCTAAAAAGACATGATTAAGATGTATAAAAAATAGTAAACTTGAATTAAATGAGAATTTGACACCTAATAGAACACAATGGAGATGAAGGATTCATGTAGCCGACCCCACTTAATGGGATAAAAGCTTGTTATTTTTGTTGTTGTTGTGGAAAAGTCTATTCTATAATAGACCTTGCAAAACAAGGGTGATGTGCAAGGGAGTGTAAGAGATGGACAATGGAGCAATGAGGTAAATTTAATGAGAAAGTTTTAGAGATTGAGAATAGTAAACCAAGATCTTATTTTTGCAGCAATTTATAAAAACTAAGTTAGAAATACCATCAAATGTATTTTATTCATATGAATGATGTCCAAGAAACCTCCATAAATATGAACAAGAAATGTTGGGACAATTTATTAAAAATGATGCAGTGTTCAGCCAGAATTGCATCAAAGTTTCAATTTGAAAAAAAAGGTAAAATTTTTGCAACACTAGTTGTTGTTTCGAAAATAGATAAATTTTTTATAAGCCATAATTTGTTTGAATGTAATTAGAAATCAAACACTGTATTTAAACCATCACAAAAAAAATTATAAATTTCTAAAATTTAATGATTTCAATTGCACACTTCAAGCAATCAAAAGAAGCCTAAAAGGAAATATCTTTAGTTGTTGAAGTAACTATAGATTTTTATCTTCAAATTTTGAGAATCTCAATGATGTTCATGTTAATATTGCTTGAGTGAGTTAATCCACAATTAAAGTGCCCAATCTTCAAATGGATGTGATACTAATGTAGCACTATTGCGTGACATGTTACATAATTTTTTCATGACCCAAGGGAATTGAAATATGGATGAATAAAATCATGATGTTGTGAAACAAAAGAAATATTATTTTCCTTTTGCAGTTCTTTTTCATTTTAATTACATTTTTCTCATTCAATTGTTTTTATTTTGTCTAGCGTGTAATAGATGATACTGGTAATTGTTCTTAATAATAAAGCAAATTATTCGTATTGGTGTTATTTATGTTTTTTCAGATATTTCAAAATAGTATAGAATAAAAAAATTCTTATATGATGGTCACATTTGAAAATATAGTAAATAAAGCTATTTCTGAGTTTAAACTTTATTTGTATTGATATTAAAAAAGTACTATTTGTCCCTTTCTCCCTATATATAGGATGTTAATAATGTGCTTGTTAATCTATGACTCCTGTCTTTGATTTGTATTGCCTTTTTTTTTAAAAAACTCATTGTTTTCATGCAAAACATTAAAAATAGCAATTTTTGCAAGTAGTATTTTCTTTTACTTTAAAGAATTTGTTTGGTTCTGCATTTGGAATCAGAAAAGAAATCTGATTAAAAAGAATTGATGTAAAGGATTACTTTATAGTTATTTGGTTGACTTTATAAATTCATGACTTCATTTTTTGTTTGGTTAATGAAATGTAATGTAAATTAAAATTGAGCGCGTCAGCGGTGGGGGTGCGATGTCGACGGCGGCGGGCTGATGAGCGGAGAAGCGGCGGCGACAGTGAGCGCTGCGGCGGAGTGGCGGCTGGCCAGCGGCGGCCGGCCAAGCCTACCGCATCTAATTGCCTGTATATTTGGGTCGCTGATTTGGGCCAATTCAAATCTACATTCGGTGTATTTGAAATCTGCTGGAATTTCTCTTTGGAACCAAACGCGAAATATTCAAAATGTGGAATGCATGCATTAAAATCTGTACTAACAACTAAACAATTTGTATCTTTCTAAAATAAGAAGTTAAGGACTTGATAGCACTCACCGAGAATGTTTGACAGATTGTTATAAGTTTATTTGAGTTGTAGTAGTTTATATTGGCTAGTTCGATCCAAAACTAAATTGGTTAAAATCAATACCGAAAAGGAAAATAATAGATAAATGTGTGACGGCTTATAATTGAGCACAGTTGCATGCAATTATTTCATCTTGTAGAGTATTAATATAAGGAAAATCATTTAGGAAAGAAATACACATGATTTTGTACAAATTAATTTTTTGTCTTTCAGCATTTGACTTCGCTATCTATAATTACTATTTTTCCAGTTTTTTTTTTTTATTTAATTTGCTAGTTTGTTTAAATATCTTGTGGCAAAGGTTAACACAACCAGCTCTATCATGCTAAAACTAGATTTGTGATAATTTCGCCATTATTTATTTACACTGTGCTGATTGATAGTTCTGCTTAACTTGTGATACTGATCATCAGCTTAATTGCTTTCTAGAGTATCTTCTAATGCAATTCAGCATCACAGGGACCAGAAATTAGAACTGGTTTTTTGAAAGATGGGAAACCTGTTCTCTTGAAGAGGGCCAACAGATTATCATCACCACTGATTACAGCATAAAGGGTGATGAAAGAATGATATCAATGAGTTATAAAAAATTATCCATGGACATGAAACCAGGTGGTGTCATATTGTGCGCCGATGGCACAATCACCTTCACTGTGCTATCTTGTGATGAAGAGCAGGGTTTAGTCCATTGCCGTTGTGAAAATTCAGCCGCCCTCAGCGAGAGGAAGAATGTCAATCTCCCTGGTGTCATTGTAGACCTTCCTACTCTCACTGAAAAAGACAAAGAAGATATCATGTTGTGGGGCGTTCCAAACAGAATCGACATTATTGCACTCTCCTTCGTTCGCAATTGATCTGACCTTGTCGAAGTCAGGGAGCTTCTTGGAGATCATACAAAACAGATCATGCTAATGTCCAAGGTCTGTTAATTAATGTGGGTTCTTATTAACTGCCCAAATCATTCTAATGGCTTCATAGATGATGCATACTGTGCTTCTTGCAGGTTGAGAACCAGGAAGGTGTGGCTAAGTTTGATGACATTCTCAGGAATACAGATGCTTTCATGGTGGCACGCGGCGATCTCGGCATGGAGATTCCCATCGAGAAGATATTCTATGCGCAGAAGGTCATGATATTCAAGTGCAACGTTCAAGGAAAGCCAGTCGTTACCGCTACACAAATGTTGGAGTCCATGATCAAGTCCCCTCGCCCGACTCGAGCCGAAGCTACTGATGTGGCTAATGCTGTTCTTGATGGCACTGACTGTGTGATGCTCAGTGGAGAGACAGCAGCTGGGGCTTATCCGGCACTGGCGGTTCGAACAATGGCTAAAATTTGTTTGGAAGCTGAGTCTCATCTGGACTGTGAATCTGTCTTCAAAGTGAAAATGGCTGGAGCTCCAGTTCCTATGAGCCCTATAGAGAGCCTTGCTTCGTCCGCCGTTCAAACCGCCAATTCAGCGAAAGCATCTCTCATTCTGGTGCTTACGCGCAGCGGAAGCACGGCAAAGCTGGTAGCGAAGTATCGCCCGGCGATGCCAATCTTATCAGTAGTGGTTCCAGAATTGAAAACTGATCTTTTTGATTGGTCCTGTAGAGATGATGCTCCTGCTAGGCATAGTCTTATATACAGAGGATTGATACCAATGCTAAGCACAGCAACAGCTAAGGCCTCGACTTCTGAGGCCACTGATAAAGCCGTTGAACTCGCCCTTGAGCATGCGAAAGGTATGGGACTTTGCTCACCTGGAGAGTCTGTTGTGGCCTTGCATCGACTCGGAGCTGCCTCTATGATTAAGCTTCTTACTGTGAAGTGATCACATAGAAGGTTTTTTGGTTTACCAACATTTTGTGAGATCCATTTTTGAATTCACACTTTCATTTTTCATGGATGTTTTTTATTTGGGATATTTACATACATAGCACACAATTCTTTTGCATATTTAATATTTCAAGTTTAATTTTTACAAATATTGCACTTTTTTATATATATGAAAAGTTGTATTTCACTCTAAAAAATTAACGATAGTGATATTTTTAATGTAATATTAATGATTTAGGTGTTATTTATGTAAATATTAATGTTTAGATGTTAGATGTGTACTATGTATGTAATGATATATATATATATATATATATATATATATATATATATATATATAGATAGATAGATAGATAGATATAATACTTATTTTTATGGGATAGTTATACACATATTACTTCAAATTTAAGTATTTGTAGAATTAATATCCATATTTTTTTTAAATTACAAAACTCAAATATTTACTTGTGATACAATTAAATCATTAGAAATTTGATAAATGCAAAGAAAATGAGAGAGGGTTTTGTTATGAATTGAGTAAGAATTTAAAAAATAAATGTAAAAATTGCTACTTTTTTAAATACTAATGTTTTGAGTGATACTCATAATGAATATACCTTTTCCCAGGAAGTTTCCAAAAGTTGTTATTATTTATGAGCTTCTTTGGTGAGGGTTGCCATAGGTCATCCAATATCAAAAGATAAAAATCGATCATGCGAAAGATATATCTTTGAAATCAGCACAAACTATATGCAGAGGAGTACTTATCATTGTCTGAATGATCCAACCCAAGAAGTGTGCATACATGAGAAAGCAAAATTGCCAAAAGCTCAGATGAAGACATCAGGCTATCACATCCAACCCAACTAATGAGGCTCAAAGTGTTTCTAGTTTTAAACCTTCGCTTGAATCCCTCTCATTACCAAATAGAGAAGTGAGGAGAAGCTAGTAATATGATGATCATGTCTTTTATTATTCCTTTCAAGGCAAACAAAGTAAACCAAACAGCTTAAAGAAAGAGGCATAACATCTTTTTTTCAATTTAGACAAGCGGGGCATGCCTTTAACAAAAGATAAAACCTACAACAGTGTTGGCCTAAGAAGAAAGTGAGATGACTAGGAAATAACCTCCACTAACATATTGTAAGTGTCAGGGTATTGGAAGGAAAAAAAAAATTTGATTTTTGGTTTTAGCTTTAGAAAAACAGAAATGGCAGAATTTAGGAATCCAAGTATTTCAATCTAATACCATTTCAGTTTTTTTAACGCATCTGAAAATCGGAATTTCTGATTTTGATACTCGTTTGAATAGTGTGCATTTTGAAACTGCGTTTTAGCTCCATCTCGCTGAAAGCTCCGTTTTTAACTTTTAGCAAAACAAATAGTTTTTAGAAATCTAGAACTTTTAGAATCCAGAAAAAACTTGGCCAAACTAAGAAACACATGCTGCTTTTAGCTTTCCCAAACAAGATAAGATCATCTTCATATGATGGGCGACATACTAATTACTAGAATAAATGTCTTCAAATGGAGAAATAAACATCTTCGAAGCAAACTTAGATTTATTTAACAAAGTGCTTAGAAAAGCCTTTTAAGTCTATGAAGAATGAATTGTCTATTAACAGAATCGAGACTTTTTAATATCTAACTTAGCGCAAAACACCTTATCAGTCAAGAGTGAGCAAAATTATTAAGAATGTCATTAGCCAAAATGATATTATTCTGTGGAGATCTTATCATGGATAAACACAGCTTAATTAAGATGAATAATAAGAAGGATACCATTCTTAATCCTGTTAATTAGCCATGATTTTAGTAATGATTTTGTAGAAAATATTGCACAAAGAGATTCGTCTAAAATCAAAAATTTGTTGGTATGAGAATATTTATGAATAAAGTTAATTCTTGAGAATTTAACTAACCATGAGAGGCTACGAACAGAAAAGAAATGTTTGATGGATCTACAAAGAGAGTCTCCAATAGTGTCCCAAGTGTAAATAATGAACTCATACGTAAAGCCATCCGGCATAGGTGCTGAATTTTCAGGGGTCGAAAAAACTAATTTTTATTTTTATTTTTATTTTAGTTTGTTTATATTTTGATTTGAAGTGAAACACATTTGATGGTGATGATTATTTTTGAAAACATTCCAAATATCTACAAATTATTTTTAATATTTTTGAAAATTAATGTGATTTATTGTGATTTATTTTCAAAATAAAATATTAAATTTTTAAAAATTTTACTAAACAAATATATTTTAAAAAATAACATAAAAATATAAAATATAAAATAAAATTAATCTCGAAGGCCCTTATCTATTGTATCAAAGAACTATAGCATAGAAACAAGAGCAGTGGTGAAGCCATAAATTTACAAAACTAAAATAACTTTTTGTATCATATTGCATGATCTACTACATTAGCAGTTTAAGTTAATTTTTATTTCAAGAGCAAACAATTAGGCAATAATTTGAATGGAGTTGGAGTTCTTGAGTTTGCATCACTGCAGTTATGTTTATTTTTTTAAAAATGAGGATAGCAATATCCAAAATGAAAATAAATATTAGCACATATTTTGTATAGATTTGTTGTTTTTAATTCATATTTGTGAGCATGAAATGATCTTTTTTTTAATGTAGAAGTCAGTCTGCAACATATGCTACCATTTCATTGAAGCACAAATCTTGATGTCGAAAGCAATCTGATTCTGAATCAAAACTAACCGAGATCAAGCGCTTATTATCAATCAACTCTTAAACATGGAGTGTTTATAGTCAAATCGAGCATTTTGACGAGCCAGATCTAACAAGCCCAATATCTCATAATTCCGACTTCATTTGGGCATTCAAATACACAAAATACATCATATGATCAAAGGAATCATTTTGAGCCAATGGAAGAGTTGGTTGATTTTGCATGTATTCTGACGCCACTCCTCCAATAAATAGCCTCATTTTCATATGAGAGAGGAAGCAAGAGGAGGAGAGAGCTCAAGCTTGAAAATCCTCAAGCATAATCGTCGTTGCCACTCGATGGGCGCCGACTACCTCGTTGGTTAACCAACGCTTGCGCGCATCCGGTCATCACTGCGCGATCACCGCCGCCACTAATCCGCCATCACCGCCATCGACCATCGCCATCTCCGGTCACCGCCATCGTGCTGGTCATCTCGCCAACTATCGACGCCGCCGCCATCCGTGACTACTCTGCCGTTGCCGCTGACCACCCGTCCGGCCGTAACCACCGCTACGCCGCCACCGCCGGCTATTCCGCTGATGACCACCACCGACATCATCGTTCGGCCATTCACCGCTATTCACCATCATCTACCACTAGGCATAACTCAACGTCGTATTATTATTTTCTGATTTTGGGATTCCCATTGTGAGCCCTTCTAATATACAATTCTGTAATCCCGTTATCGGGAAAATTTTGTACTCTGAAACAAATACATAGTGGAATATTTCTACTAGGCTAGGCCCCATGATTTTTCCCTCTTTTTGAGGTTTTTCACGTAAAAGTGGAGTTTTTTGTTCTCTTTAAATACGTCTTTGGATTTCACAACAAGGCGAAACTTTCACTCTAAGTCGGTTTTCTAGCATGTAACAGTTTGACGCCGTCTATGGGAAACTGATTCTCATTATTTCATCTTGTATCGCGACCAAGTTTTCCAACAAGATCAAAACCACCATCGAGGTGGAGCATTTCAAGCATTTAAGGAGCGCAAGTGAAAAATGAAGATTCATCAAACTTCGTTCTTTCAGATTTTGTCGAAAACTGGGGGGCAACTCTTAATCTTAAAAAATTATCCAAATCAATATTCTGGATATCTAATTGATTATCAGTTAGAGAAGCAAGTCAGCAATACCAATGAAAAAGACCAAGGTTAAGGAGCAACTTTAGCTACAACCATAAGCGGATGTTTTGATTCGACCTCTTCCATACAGGTTAACGTCATCAAGTAATACTTTGACAAACAACCTCGATAATAAAAATCCTCCGGATTCAATTCAATCTCTTTCCATGTTAACGCCATCGAGCAAAGACTCTGACAAACAACCTCGGATATATCAAAACTTCGCACTTAGTCCATGCAGGTTAACGTCATCGAGCAAAGACTCTGACAAACAACCTCGGATAGGTCAAAAATCCTCAGCGGATTCAATTCAACATCTTCCATACAGGTTAACGTCATCGAACAAAGACTCTGACAAATAACCTAGGATAGGTCAAAAGGTCCTTGGTGGACTGCCCACGACCTCTTCCATACAGGTTAATGTCATCGAGTCACACTCTGACAGACAACCTCTGATATGTCAAAAATCCTCAACGACTTCAATTCAACCTCTTCCATACAGGTTAATGTCATTGAGTCATACTTTGACAAACAACCTCGGATAGGTCAAAAATCCTCAACGGATTCAATTCGACCTCTTCCATACAGGTTAACGTCATCGAGTCACACTCTGACAAACAACCTCGGATATGTCAAAAATCCTCAGCAGGTTCAATTCAACCTCTTCCATACAGGTTAACATCATCGAGTTATACTCTAACAAACAATCTCGGATAGGTCAAAAATCTTCAGCGGATTCAATTCAACCTCTTTCATACAGGTTAACGTCATCGATTCACACTCTGACAAACAACTTCGGATAGGTCAAAAATCCTCAACGGATTCAATTCGACCTCTTCCATACAGGTTAACGTCATCAAGTCACACTCTGACAAACAACCTCGGATATGTCAAAAATTCTCAGCGGATTCAATTCAACCTCTTCCATACATGTTAACGTCATCGAGTAACATTATGACAAACAACCTCGAATAGGTCAAAAATTCTCAACGGATTCAATTTGACCTCTTCCATACAAGTTAATGTCATCGAGTCACACTCTGACAAACAACTTCGGATAGATCAAAGATCCTTGTCAACTGCCAACCACCGTTATTGGTCACCACCTCCGACCACCATCGCCAATCACCGCCGCCGATCACCGTCGCCGGTCACCGTCGCCGACCATTTCCAACAATCTCCGCTGGTCACCACCATCGTCGCCAATCATCCCACTGACTAGACGCCGGCTATCTCGCAACTACGACGCCGTCGCGACGCTGCCACCACATCGGCCGCTACTACCATCGCCACCGCGCCACCATATTGGAAATTTCGCTGATCACTTGCCGGTTATCTCGCTGACTACTAACGTTGGGTCATGCAATTACCGTATTCGCTGCCACCATTTTCGCCAACTACCATCGCCGGACCGCTGACAATCTTTGGTCACCATCCATTGCTGGTTATCCCACCCCGATTAAGCGGCCATCGCTGACCACCCGGGCCGCTAACCACCGCTTACCGGCTACCATCGCTGCATCGCCACCGGCTACCATCGCCGGCCATCCGTTTATGCGTTGCCATCTTATCCTCACGACCATCATTACCGCTGACCGATGCCGGCCATTATCACATCGCCGAACCCCGTCCGCATCTCCACCGATGATCGCTCAACCCGCCGGTCCGAGTATTGCCTCTTCGAGAAAATCAGACACGACATATGTGCCGCGGGCTTTGATCGTCTCCGAACCCGGTTGGTCCGACGAGTACAGTTGACTCCTCTTTTGAGGGAAAACTGTAGACACGATGTATGTACCGCAGGCCTTAATCACCTCCGAACTTTTTTTGGCGATGCTTGATGCCTCTTTCGAGAGAAAGCTACCAGATATACCGTGGGCCTTGATTGCCTCAAACCGGCCCGGTCCGAGGCGACTCTTTTGAGGGAAAACCGAACCGACGTATGTATCGCGGGCTTTGTCTCCAATGACCTCCTTAAGAAGAGGGACACTCCAAAGATATGAGGGTGTGCCTTCTTCTATGGAGATTTTTATAGACCCCCTGTAGGGGAAAAAAGGTCAAAAATCTCTAAAAACTACCCAAAATCGTTTAAAACTGCTCAAAACGAAGAGAACAGCAGGCACCGCGGGATTTGGGCGCCTTGGCGGGTTCGCCTCGCTTCCGCTTCAGCTCACTGTCACACCCGCGACTCGCGGCGCTCACCACCGCCCATGTTCTACGTTCCATGACCCACACGATCCTGCCCGGACCCGCCCGACTCGAAGCTCGCCGATGAAACCGACTGGATTTTTCGGCCTACGACCCACCGACTCGCGTGATTCAATCGACAACCGAGATCATGATTATCAATTGACTCTAAACATGGAGTGTTTATACAATCGAGTGTCTTGACGATGGAGCAATAATCCCAAGATCTCATAATTTCGACTTTATTTGAGCATTCAAATACACAAAATACATCATATGATCAAAGGAATTATTTTGAGCGTCGGTGGAGAGGCCGATATTTTTCATGTATTTACAGACGCTCCTATAATCTATAAATACCCCTCATTCTTCATATGAGTATGAGGGAAGCAAGAGAAGGAGAGAGCTCAAAGCTTGAAAATCCTCTAAGCATAATCGCATTACCACTGGCAGCCGGCCACTACCACTGCGGTTATTAATCACGCCACCGGCCACGCCAGAATCGGCGGTATCACCGCTGGCCGATTATCATCGCTGATCATCGCCGGTCGACCATCGTCATCTCCGGCCGGGAGGTCCGCCACCGCCATCGGCCACGGACGCTAGCCGCTTACCGCTAACCATTGCGCTTCTTACGCCGGCTCACTCCCCAACGTACCAACTACCGCTGCTGCCAGCTACACGGCTAACTGCCACTGGTTTACCTGCCATCGCTCGCTGATCCCGGCTGCTTCACCATCATCTACTACCACTAAATCAAGCACCTCGAACGCATCAGATAAGCTCGTTGTTGATTCTGATTCTCTACTGTCACTCTTCTATTTACTGTAATCAGGTCTAAAAAATTTTGTACTCAAACAGTACATAGTGGAATATTTCTATTGTACAGATTTTTCCCTTTTCGAGGTTTACATAAAAATCGAGTTTTCGTTTCACTCTTTAAATACCTGTGTGTGTGTGTGCTGGATTTCACAATAAGGCTAAGGCGTAAACTTTCACTCTATCGCAACTGGTTTTCTAGCATGCAACAATAATATTATTTTTACTATAATATTAAAAATTCAAGTGATATTTATGTAAATATACACGTTTAAGTATTAGATATGTGAATAGATAAGAATTATATTCTATGCATGTAAACGCCTCTAATATATATGTATATATATAATCAGATAATTACATACATGTGAATATAATGGCTAGAATGTTAATGCTTATATGTGGACAGCTCCTTAGATGAGTGATCAAGAGTTAATGATTGGATATATAGGGTCTCAAGTCTTCAGAATGAATTGCCAACTTGTTTAGGGATGTCAAAAAAGTTTGTGTTCGGCTCGTTAAGTAGTAATGTTCGGCTTATTAGTTAACTAAGCGAACCGAATACGAACAAATATTTCAAGCTCGATTTATAAATGAGCTGAACATAAACAATCATTTGTTGATGTGTTCGCCGATTTAAATTTGCAAAAAAAAATTATTATTATTATTATTATTATATATATATATATATATATATATATATATATATATATATATATATATATATATATATATATATATATATATATATATTAGTCAAGCATGACTTAATAGTTAACTTTTCTTATGCAAAAAATTAGTCCAGGTTCGAATCTTCTTTCTTATAGATTTTTCGGATTATTGCATTTCGAGCCATTTTGAGCTAATAAGAGTCATTTAGAATAATTTGAGCCGAACACGAACAAAGCAATTTTCAAACGAGATGAACATGGACAAAGCAATTTTCAAATGAGCCGAACACGAGTAAGGATTCTGCTCGCTCAAACTCGGCTCGTTTATACCCCTAAACTTGATGAAATTGTCAACGTCGAGGATGCGTGAGCAAGTTGCTCCACTTGATTGGATGAGTAATTCTTAAGTCAAGGTGAGTGACCCCTCTAGCCAAGGAGAGTGATCCCTTGGGCAAAGGTGAGTGACTCTAGTGAGTCCGTTGTAGTGCATGGCGAGGGTATCTTACTCTTCGACACATTTGGCTTTAGATACAAAAGAAAATTTTTTGTTGTTGTTTTGGTAAAGTTTTTAAAAAATTGTAATAAAAATAGCATAATATTCACCTCGTGGCCTAATATAACAAATTGGATATGCAATTGAAGGAGGTATTTGCTAGCTTGTATGCTCCTATTCTAATTATTATTGAGTATTTGATTCTATGAAATACTTTTATTCAACGTTAGGAAGCTGCTCAGTCATGCAAGAGAATTAAGCTAGAAAACTTATGAGAAAATATGAGAAAATTATATATCATTAAAAATACAATCATAAATAATTTTTAGGTAGAAAACAACTGAATCGAACATCAATCCATAAAAATAAAAAAAATAAAAATATTTAATGTTAACAGATTCAACCTATGATTGAACCACAATGAAATAAATTTTTAGTAATTTAATGATATCCGCTTAAATTTAGAAAGAAAGTCACATGAAAATTTTATATTCAATGAAGGGATAAAAGTCACAAATCTTAGTTTTCCAAACTCAAATAGAAATGGAGCTTTATGCACTGGGTTCCACCATTTGAAATTATGTATTTATAATAAGTATATATTTTGTTGATAAAATTAAGCATATAAATTAAAAATCTAATTCTAATTTTCAAAATTTGCATTTTTTTTCCTTTTGATAAAGGCCTGAATTAGATACCAATGAAATGATGACAACATACATAACATGCATTCTTCCATTGTTCCACATTACTTGTCCAAACTCTTACCACTGCCTTCTCATGAGGATCTTTTGGTAACATATTGAGCATCTTATCCTTCAATGTCTCATCTATGTACTCAATGGTGTTCATCAATGGTATGATGGAGGAATAATTCGTGTGATATTTGTAGGTGTGGTCAATCATATTCAAGTATATAGTTGTACAAATGTTCGAGTGTATGGTTGTATGTATAATTATGTTCTTCAACATAACTGGCTCTCAGCAAATATTAGAAATAGCTCATCGTACATAATGATTTTCTCACCCAATAATAGATTTTTTATTTTCACAATTAAAAATAGATTTCTAATATTTTTAAAAATAAGAAATTGAAAAGTAAATAACAAAATTAAGGATATATATAACATTGCCATTGTCAGGTCCTAAGTGCTGAATGAGAAAAGTGGATGGTTGCGTTAGGTAGTCGACAACTAGCATAAAACTTAATAGAAAAACCATGACAAGAATCCTTTAATCCATTGTGTTACTAGGGCATTCCTTGGAAGTGGAGCGTTGTATGGCCGAAATACAATGAAAAATATGCAAGGGCCATTTATCGATGTCTTAGTGCAGTTTTAAATAAGCAAGGGTTCCAATATTATAGACAAATGTGGGTAAATAAATTAATCTATGAAATTAAAATTAGGATAAGAACTTAGAATATAAGTACTCTTACAAATAAATTCATAAAATTAATAGATATCATGGTTCATGGAAAGATAAATATATTATGTATTCAAGAAATTAAAAGGGTTGGAGAGAAGGCTAGGGAGATTTATAATTTAGGTTTTAAAATTTGATAATCCGGTAAGATAAAAATGGTGTAAGTGTGTTTGTAGATAAGAGTTTGAAGAATAATGTTGTGGATATTATTAGGATTGAAGATAAAATTATAGCTTCAAAGATTACTCTTGATGCTAAAATTATTAATGTTATAAGTGTTTATGCTCCTCAAATATGTTTGGATATATGCTCAATAAAAAAATTTTAGAATGACCTAGAAGGATTAATACAAAGTATGCCACTTGAAGAAAGAATGTTTATTGAAGGTGATTTAAATGGGCATGTTGGTAGAGTGGTAGAAGATTTTAAAAGCATTTATGGTAGCTATGGATTTGGAGCGACTAGTAAAGAAGGTAGAACCAAATTAGATTTTTCTTTAGCTTTGTGGGCTCCAAAAATTTGTCATCGACCTCTCGACAATTTTTTTTTATTGAATATTGATTGAAGAGAGTATGAATTGAAGTGTCGGTGTAATTTTTAGAAGGTAGATGAAATAGTAGATAAGACACTACCCAGAGATTTCATCCTCATTTGATGAGGACTTTAGATCTAGTTTCAGGTTTCTTATAGGCGCAAGCCCCTATAGTTAATTACCTCTCTCAATAAGTGAGAGAGAACTTCCGATTAAGACTAGTCATTAGATCGCAAAATGTGTTGCGTATAGTAACAACATGTAGAGTTTTAGAATTTAAGATATTAAATTCTTCATTTTAGCTTAAACCGAATGGTTGGGGGGAATGATGATGAGCCCAATCTAGATCCCATGGTTACGTCATCCGGGCGTGCTTCCTAGTCTACTTGGTGGGAGGTAGTCGACTTGACTGGAAGGCCTCATCATAACACATGAGTTACGTCAAGAATCCTTGTAGACGGGGTGGTGTTTGAGACATTATTAAGTCTACCCACAGCTGTTGCTCTATCAAGTATATTATGATTCACAACTTAAAGGCGAGCCATTTGGGAGTATATCTGCTATGGTGATCGTAATATGATGGGTGACAAACCACACCCGATTAGGACTCGGTCATGCTTTCATCTGTGGAGCCTACTAGCGCGATTAGAGGACACGAGACATTATCCTTACTTGTGTGAGATTGATTGAGAGTGAACATAGTAGAACACTTGATTTGACATTGGCTCATTTGTGAGCTAGAGTTTTCTTAATTTGTCACCCCCGATAAACAGTTGCAGAAGGTGGATAGATTGACTTTAGTTTAAGTTTTTTTAGTGATAGAGTTTCATTTGAGCAGTTTCAGATTGATATTTGAAAATTGATTAATTATAATATATTTAAGAACTTTAGATACTGTTAACTCTACTTAGCTGCTAACAGAGGATTAGATTTACTATCACTTAATAGAATCAGTTTCTCAGATATTTCACTAATTTGAAACTATTATTATAGGTTTTTATGTTTTGTTAACCCGGACCGAGTCCTAAGACTAAACCAGGAAGCACCCGGGCAACATCCTCAGACACGTGAATTTAAGCATTCAACATAATGTCAGGGCCCATGCGGGTGTATTTAAGGCTTCATGTAGTGTTTATTTCTTAATTATGAGATTGATTTCAGATTTTTTATTTAATTCCAACTTAGCCTGCGCAGCCTTTTTAGACATTAAAATTTACACTTGAAATCTCTATGTCTGAGCACATACAAGTGTTTATAGCTTAGATAATTTCACCTAATTAGTGATTTTGTTGATTTTGAAAATCATAATTAGAATAAAATTCCTTAATTTTTGATTGAAGGAAGCCATATTATTTTTATAGAATTGGATTTAGTATCACCTTCTGTCTGCTTGTAGAAAGGGTTGTAGATTCGGTGGCGAAGAAGGCATTTTGATTTAGATTGTAGTTTAACACATTACTTGCACTTAGTTTATTTGTTGAGTTTTCGTAATTCTCCCAACTTGATTATGTTCAATTTACATCAATTTTGATAGGTTATGCCAATTTCACTATTTATGACTTTAGCCCTACTCATGCTTATTAACTAGCATAATAATCACCTCCACATTCGTATAAGAGTTATTAAACCTAATTTGGATTCATCCTTAGATTTTAAGTTTATTGCAAGTTTGTTATCAGTTTGACATTAGTTCCCCCTCAATTCCAATTAAAGCTTGCTTAATTTTGAGAAATTTACAAGAAAAGGGAACTCACTTAACCGCTTCAATTTAATTCATAGAGAATTACAATTAGAGTTTGCGAGTTTAATATTAGCCTCCCCCAAAATTTATGAGTTTAATATTAGCTTCTCCCAAATTTTACGTGCATTTTAAATGAATATTCTATTCTTTTCAAAATTTGCTTTAAAGGTTTGCCCCTTTTATGTTTGATGCTTTTAGTTTAAAATTAGTTGTTGATTTTCCTACTTAGCATTCTTAATTCAGCTCATTTCACTCTCCCCTATTTTTTCTAAGTCAAGAAACAACAATTTGGCCTCGGCGTCATCCCATGTAGGGGGCATCGGGTGTTTTGGCTTACTTCTTCTAGGCGTGGCAGTGGTGTCTTCGCATCGGGTTTCATCTCTTCTTTCTTGAAACGAGGCCTTTAAACCTGAAAGAGACAAATACAATATATATTCATTCCTCACTTTTTTTTCTAAGTTTAGAATTTAGATAAAATTTGGCCTCGGCATTATCCAGTGTAGGAGGTCGAGTGTTTTGGCTTACTCGGACATGGAACGGTAATTTCTTGTGACACCGTAATTTTTTATCTCGTCGCACCTCTTGAGCAGGGCTTGACCTAAAGAAGACAAATCTGACATATATTCATTCCCCTTTCCTTTTTTTAGAAATTAGAAAAATTTGGCGACATTTAGTGGGAGAGACATCTAAGTGTTCTTTTCGGTGTGCCTCTTGGGTGAGTATCTTGCGACATAACTTATTTTTTCATCTATCGCCTCTGCAGAGGCTTTTGAAATAAACATAAATCATATATACATATATTACATTCTGGTCTCGTATTCTCATTTTTGGCTCTGAATGACAAAATAAGGTTGGGTATCTGATTGAGAATGTAAAATGAAGTCGAAAAATCGAAAGAAGAATTATCTTGATGATGTTCTTCTCGATTCTGATTGAAAGCGAAGTGGGAAGTCTAAAGCAAAATATGATCTCATAAATCGAAGAAGAATTTGTCTCTTGATGTTTATTTTTTGACAAGTGGCGGAAGGAAGGATGAGGGGCGAAATGAAAGAAGAATTCACCTCTTGTGATATTTTTCCGATTCTGATGAAGCAAAAGCGGATTCTAAGGGGTCTGCGAAAAAAAGAAATTCTCTTGATGATAACTTATTGTATTTGGATGGAGGGCTGGTGGGATGCAGCAGATATGCCTGAATGGGCTGGAAGGAAGAAGGCTTGCTGGGCTGGAGGAGCAGGCCGGCTAGTGGGCTTGAGGAGCAGGCCATGCAGTTTTGAATTGGCTTGGCCGACGAGCGAGGTTTTGTGGGAGTCACGGAGAGGGCAGTAGCATGGAAGGGCTGGAATTGGGTATTGCAGGCTGCCTGGACTTACGGCTGTGGGTTTTGGATCGAAGGCGGGCCAGTGGGAATCGGTTCTGCACTGGCGCGGCGGGATGCCAAGGCGAGACGACGAGGTTCCGCGGAACGGGTCGGCGGTGGAAGAGAAGAGCGGCCGACGACGGGATTGAAGACGCCCGTCGCGGGACAGCGCGGGTCGGGTTACCGGTGCGCCGGTGGTGGGCTGGAGGAGTGGAGCGCGCGGTTTTGCAGTAGCGGGCTGGGCCGGTGCGGCGGGTACGGCGTGGGTCAGATCGTGGATTGGCTGGTCGCACGGGATGCTGCCGACGGTGAAGGCGGGTTAGGTTGCAAAAACGCGGGATCAAACCTACCGGAGGACGCCGAGAGGTCAGGAGCGGGAAGGCTGGTGTCAAAAAAATGAGAGTGGGTGGGCCGGCAGGTGGGCCGGGGAATTAGCTGGCAGGATTAAACAGAACAGCAAAATTGAGAGCCGGCAGAGAGAATTACCTTGCATTTTTCTTTGTTTTCGATGAGAGGGGGGGTGAGTAACGTCGGAGAAAATGATGGGAGAAAGTGGGGGAGGGGGGTTTTCAATTTTGTTTTTTTATTTTTTTTTGACAATTTTTTTTTTCAAAAAATTGAAAATATGAGGAATGATTGAGCATGGGGTAATTTTTTAAAAAAAATTTATTAAATAATTTGAATTTTGCATGGTAAATACAATATATATATATATATATATATATATATATATATATATATATATATATATAAATAATTATTATTAACATGATAGTACGGCAGTTTACGATCAGCCGTTTGGTTTGTGAATTGAGTCCATTTGATCAAAATGCTCTTTTGATCACTCGATTTTTGTGACTTCATTCTGAATTGAGTAAACTTGATGATAGATTTTGAAGCAATTGCATGAATTTTATGAGCGAGATCGTTTGATCCCTCTTTCATGACCTCGATATCATAGACTCATTGATGACGAGCTCTTGATCGGTTGATCTTTATAGTCATAATATTATATCCAAATTGCAATGTTTTGAATGATGAAGAAGTCATTCGTCGATGGAGGTCATTTGATTGATTTTGGTGGCGACAGTACATTTTTCGATTTGTTGTCCAAATCATTCATTTCATGAACTCATCTAAATTGAGCACGAACAATCTTGTTTGATAGATTTTGATATTTTAAAGCTAACAGTGTGATCAATTTCATGAATAGATATCGTTTGGTCATTCCTTCCACTTTCGATATGTGACGACATATTGATAGCTTAATCATGTTGATTGATTTAGGTTTTGCAATATTTATGTTTTGACCAATTTTGATATTTTGAATGTGATGGTGATGTCTGTTCATCAATTGGAGATTATTTCGATCATTTTCAGGGATGTCCAGTGCATTTTGAGCCTCAATTTGCGCACTATCACTCCGAAGTCCATCGAATTTGACTTGTGGGCTTACCTTGATTTATGACACATATGTGGAGGTCAACAAATTCCCCCCAACAAATGTGATTCACACATGGAGCGAGTCACATTTGTTGAAAATTGGTTTTTAGAAGCTTGGATCATTTTAGCTTTGCAGCTTACAAAGCTTTTGCGTTATCATTAGTATCTTGCCGACATGCTAAATGATGATGACAATTTGTCGAGAATACTTATTGATAAGAGTTCTTACACCATATACTATCTGCTTTAATGGCTTTGTTGAAGCTCTCTTTCTTTTATGTCCTTGCGGATTTGAGCCTCCTCTGACCTTGGCTTCATGCTTGATTGGGTTTGATGGAGGAATTAGTCTGCTTGTTTTGATGAAAGACTCCGCTAGGGAATCGATTTATCCATGCTTGATCAGATTTGAAATTCCTTATGTCCTAGCTTCGAGCTTAACGGACTTGATGAAGGACTGACTTGATTTGTCCTTATTGACTTGTCAGAAAGTGTATGTACTCCATGAATCCTGTGCTTGCTGCTTTGACAAATTCGTTGAAAGATACACACAGATGATCCAGCCTTTTGGCTTATATATGGTCAATGTTTGAGTTATTAGTCTAGCAACGCGTGCTTTAACAAACTGAATAACCAAAAATTCCTTTAGTTCAGCCATCGGCTTTGTTTAAACTATGGAATTGCTTCCTCAGTTCTGTGCTTTCTTCTTTGACAAACTTGAAGAGGAGATAGACTTTGATCTGTGCTTTGTGCTTGATCATATCATTTGAGAATATATTAAGATATCACCCTACAGACAATATATAGATTGATTTGAGGAAGCCCTGAATTGATAATTTTCTCAGATTGTCTTGATCTATCAATCAAGTAGAAAGATCTTTTTAATCTGGTAACTTGTAATCCGATCTGGTTTGAGATTGAACAATTATCATCATTGAGCCAGTAGGGGCTCTTTCACTACGCCTTTTCTTATTGAGTGAGGCGTCTAACTTCTCATATTTGAGCTTGTTGAGTTTGACCTTTAGAACCCACTCGAGTCTTCGACTTAAGCTGTAGTGGGTTTGCGATTTTGTCATCAGACTGACAAACGGGAGCTCTTTCATTGCAGTCTTTTCTTGCGGCTTGTTGAGTGAGGAGAGCATTAGCAACTCGGCCATTTGTGGGCTTGTTGAGTCTGACCTTTAGAACCCATCTGTGTCTTAGACTTTAGGATGTAGAGGTTGATATTTCTCCAACTCAGTTGATTGAAGTTTCCGAAATCAGGAGTTCTTCTGACTTGATCTCCAAAATTTGGAAAATCTAGGAGATAAAGTTCTTGACATTTAGGGTTATCTTTTCATGCGTAGAAATTGATTTTTTTTGTTTCTACAAGAACATGCAACTTAACAATGATAATTATAGATATATTCAGGTATTTTGGCATAACACTCGATGTCAACCTGAATCAAAATATATTTGAGGATCTCATCTTACGGCACGATGTCAACTCAAATTGACTTAATATAAACTAAAAAATATCCCCTGTCTTGCTGGGGGATTTCTAAAGTACATTTAGGAGAATTTTCAAGATGAAAATATACAAATACAACCATATTTGAATTGATGTACTCTAAAGAAGATTTTAATATACAACATTGATTTCATCTGTATATAAAAATTTAAAAATGCCCACTATGTAATAGGAGAATTTTCAAGGAAAAGTTCTTCATTTGGAGTATGTTTATTTAGGGATCTCGGCATGAAGCACGATGTCAACCTAAATAGATATACTAAAAAAAATGCTCCCTGTCTTGCAAGAGGATTTCTATTGTATCTCGAGAATGTGGTTGTCAATTATAGTACTTTTTCAAGTATCGACTATTAATTGGTGGCATTAGTTTTTCACCCTTTAAGTCGATGAGTTGGTATGCCCCTCCTTGATATACTTTTTCAATGATAAAAGGGTCTTCCCAGTTAGCCTCAAATTTGCCACCAAATTTTTGATTAGGAATAATTACCTTCTCATCACGAGGACCAATTCTCCTTTTCAGAATATTCGAGGCCACACCGTATGGTCAAAAAAGCCTTGGACATCTTTGCTTGATAGACTTCTATATTTTGATGAGCTTGCAATCTAACTTCTTCAAGCACGTCAAGTTTCTCCATTCTCAGACGAGCATTTTGATCTTTGATTAGAGTATTGGACTCGAAGTGAAGGCAACTCAACTTTGAGCAGAAGAACGCTTTAGCTCCAAATACTAATGAATAGGGAGTGGCTTTAGTTGACATCTTGTAGGTAGTTTGATACGCCCATAGAGCCTCTATTAGCTTGGTATGCTATTCTCTATTCTTTTTAGTGAGAATCTTCTTGAGCAGGTTGACTAATATCTTGTTGAAGGCCCCCGCCAAATCATTTGCTCTTAGATTAAATATTGAAGAGTATCGCCAATCAATTTTGTGTCGATTGACGAATCTATAAATCTTTGCACTTTTAAAAGCTGTGCCATTATTAAAAATTATTCAGTGTGGCACTCCAAATCTATAAACTATATTATGAGTGAAGAAGTTAATCACTCGGTCAGCAATAACTTCTTTAAATGGGACAGCTTCAGCCAACTTAAAGAAATAATCAGTCGCTGCTATGATGAAGCGATGTCCAACTGATGACGATGGATAAATTGGTCCAATTACATATGTATCCCAACATTCGAATGTCCAGGATGCTATTGTTGGGTGTAATGGATTTGGATATTGATGGATGAGATTTCCATGTACTTGACACTCATGACACTTCTTAGCGTGATTAATATAGTCTCTCACCATAGATGGCCAATAATAGCCCATCCTTTTGATCTTTACGCCATCTTGGGACTGGCCGATGCATAAAGTCCTTCATGAACTTCAACCATCACTTTGTTAGCTTCATCTACACCTAGGCATCATAGCCACATTTATTTACAGGATCTATGATATAAAGTATTATTGATGAAAGTATAGCGTAGCATTCTCTTTTCAATTTGAGCTGCCAGTGATTATTACTTGGTAATTTTCCTTCTTTAAAGTAGTCGATGATGGCTTGCCTCCAATCACGTGACTCTTCTATAACAAAGGCTTCACACTGCTTTTCTGAGGCAATGTCATTCTTAGCTCTTCTTGGTACAACTTCTTGTTGATTTTGACGAGTAGGAGGAGCAACCTGAGTCGCATCCTGCTTTGGCGAATTTGGTAACCCATCTACCTGTGGGGATTGATACTTTACTCTCTCTAAGACTCATCGAGTAAATATGCCGATCATGTCATAATCACCATTCATACTTGCTATTTCCTTAGCTAGTTTTTTTAAGCAGTAAGCTTTGCTATTCTCGGATCAAGAGACTTGAGTTAGTGTGATATTTTGGCTCGCTCAAGAACTTGTGATAGAAAGCTAACTCGAGCTTGTTGATTCTATAGATGCTAAGTACTTGACTTATAATAAGCTGAGAATCGCCAAAAATATGTAAGTTCTGAATGCCTATGAAAATAGCTTCTTCAAGACCTGCCACTAATGCTTCATATTCAGCTTCATTATTTGTTCTTGGCTTGATCAATCCATATGATCGTCTTATTATCCTTCATTCTGGTGTTATGAAAATGATGTCAATTACTGCTCTTGCTCTTGGGAAATTTAGATATTGGACTTCCATCAAAATTGCATCTCCCAAATTTGTGATTTTTCTTTTTTCATGAATGAGCATAATTTGCTCATTAGGAAAATTATCATTAAGAGAAGAGTTTGCAGGGATAGATGTGCAGCAAGAAAATCTGTTGTCCCTTCACTGCTTTCTGTAGAACATATGTGATATTGAATTGTAAAAGTAATACTACCCATCTTGCCAAATGACCTGTCAATGTTAGTCTTGTCATCAGGTACTTCATCGGATCGATCCTTGAGATGAGGGTAATCTTGTGAGATAACATATAGTGATGAAACTTTTGAATTGCAAGATCAATAGTGCTTCTCTATCGAGAGTATTTCATTTTGCTCCAATCGACCTCGATATAATAAAACATTCTCCTTTGCTTTTTTTGTGTTATGCCAATAATTCTCCAGAGACTCTTCTAATGCTGTGTATAGAATGAGGGCTTCCAGTGGCTGAGGATTGGTGGATTTAACTAGTAAATTTTAATGCTATTGAAGGTTTCTTAGCACTCCTTATCCCAGTTGAATGGAACATCCTTCTTCATTAACCTTGCAAATGGTTGACAACGTCCTGATAAGTTTGATATAAATCAATGGATGAATGCAAGTTGTGCTGTAAAGAATGGAGCTGACGTAAACTCTTTGGTGGAGGCATCTTCACGATTGCCTTGATTTTAGCAGGATCAATTTCAATACCTCTGTGACATACAATGTACCCCAAAAATTTTTCAGAGGATACCCAAAATGCACATTTTAAGGATTCATCTTGAGATCATATTTTTTGATTCTCTCCAGTACAATTCTCAAGTCTTTGAAGTGGTTTTCACAGTTTAAGCTCTTTACTACCAAATCGTCGACATAATATTCCACCTTTTGAGGAATCAACTCATTAAAATATGGCTCTCTTTGGTATGTAGCTCCATTTTTGCCAAAGAGCATGGCATGTAGCATATATGTCAATGAGTTGAATGATATTTTCATCTTCAGGTGTCATTTTGATTTGGTTGTATCCTGACGATCAATTCATGAATGAGAATATGTCATAGTTGGAGGTGTTATCCATCAATAGTTTTGATATTGGAAGCGGAAAGTCATCTTTTGGGCACGCCTTATTTAAGTCCCGAAAATCAATGCAGAGATGGATTTGGCCGTTCTTTTTCTCGACTGGGATAATGTTGGCTATCCAATCTACATACTTTTTCTCTTAGATGAAGCCTGCTTCGATTGACTTTTTAGTTTCTGCAATTACCTGTTCTTCAATCTCCAATCTCATTCACCTAGGAGCTTGCTTAACGGGCGTTGCATCTAGTTTAATAGCTAGTTTATGAATTACTATCAGGGGATAAGCTTGGCATTTCAGAATATGTCTAGCAAAGCAATCCCTTAATTCACATTGTAACATTTTTAGCTCTTCAACTTTCTCATCAGGAAGAAGGGCAGTGATGAAAGTTGGATGGGGATCATCCTCAGCTCCTAGGTTAACTTCTTTTAGTTCATCCATAGTAACTATTTGTTCATCATCTTCAAGTTCTTTAGGTGTGGGCTTGGCTTCTACTTATTCATCATTTTTTAAGAAGAATTTTATAGGAATCATCTTCTTCATCACTAAGACTCTCGATATCAGCTTCTATTATGTTATAACAGGCTCTATCTTGATGAGATTTGCGGATGAACCCAAGACTTTTAGTGGTAAACTTATCACTTCTTCACGATGCTTGAAGATTTCTTTGGCTCCACATCTTGTTAAAGATTTGAGTCTTATGTTTAATAGTTTTAATATGAATTTCAAGCTTATGCATCATTCTTCGCAACTTCTATGGATAGTATATTGGTATTCTTGTTGGCACTACCTCATCATAATTTGCATGTTGAGCAGGCTGTTTAAAATCTTGAGGCTGAGACTCTTCAGATTTATAAAATAGAGTTCTTGTTCCATCACTCTCACTTAATGGCGGCACATAGAATGTTATCAATCCTTCAATATTATGAACCTCCAGTGGACTGATTTCTTTGAAGCACTGCTGAGAGATGGGTACAATTTTGAGTGAGTCATCGACCTAAGTGAGCTATCCTTGATGCTACAACTCTATTTCTATATGTAGATTCAAAATCATAGTCTGAATCAGAATCACTTATTTCATACTCTGCTTTTCTTGAAAGCTTATAAGTTCTCATAGGTTCGACAGACATATCTTCTTCTTCTTCCATGTCACTTCCCAAATAAGGAACTGATTTTCCTGCTTAGGTGTAGAATCAAGTGCTTTAGGGAGAGTCGACATTGCCTTCTTTCGTCCTCCTTGCTTTTGCTCTTTCACTTTATGAATTGCCTTTTAGTTCCTAAAGTGGATGCTACTGCTTCAAGAGGTTATGTTAGCTTAGGCTCTTTAAGGATGAAATATTTTGCATCTTCATAGATCTTTACTTCATTGAAAGAGAATGATTGTAGGTTACCAAGAATTCTAAATTCTTCTCCATATTTCAGATACTTCATACATTGATGCATAGTTGATGGGACCATGCCATACTCATGCAGCCATGACCGGACCAAGAGAGCTTTAAAAGATGTATCGACATCGATTACATAAAACTTGGCTTTTGTATATAAATCCTTGAACTTGAGAGCATGAGAATAAAAGAACACAAAGTTTTCTGTCCTTTTTGATTGAAGCCATGAACTATCAACTTATCTCTCCCAAGATATTGGATATCTAGCGATAATCCTCTTAATACCTTTAAACTCATAAGATTGATAGAAGAACCTGCATCAATCAATATTCGACTGATCAAAATGTCATCACTCTTTGCAGTAACATAAAGAGAATGACTGTGATCCACTGTTCCTAACATAAGGTCTTCCTCAAAAAATATGATTACTAGGAGATCTTGAGTTTGCAATGCTTCGGTCATGCATTTCTCAGCAAAGTAAGCTTCATAACTGTCCAGATTTTTGAGAGCATGTATCAAAGTTTTGAAGAGATCTTTTAACATCAAGAGAGCCTCGTACATACTTAATTGGGCAGGGATCTTTCTCAGGTGTGATATAATATTATAATCTATCTTCTCGCTCGATTTAGGCTTTATTCTAGGATTTTTGGGAATGATATCTTTGTTGACTTCAATTTGTTTGCCTTTGTCTTTATTTGCATATCCCTTCTTCAATGAAGGTTGTAAGACTTTATCACTTCTCAACTTGAATTAATCTTTTTCAATTCTTAGAGGTAGTTTCTTCAAGTTCTCTTCTTCTTGTCGGAAGATTGGCCAAAAGGGCTAGACTCATTTTCAACATCATTGATGATATGAGATGACTCTTCTCCAGGAAAACACAGATCTTCATCTAAACTATTATTGTCTTATTGAGTCATTAAACAAAATTTATACATTAGCTCCTCAGGCTCTTCTTGCTTTTCTGATAAAAATTTTGACGGGTTGGTCGAGTTTGTTTGACTACCCTTATCATTTTAGTAATGTTGAAGAATATCGACATCACACGATGATTACATGTCTCTCTTGGACAAGATTCACCATTATCTTCTTATCGATTGACAATGAAGTTTAGGCATGAAGTCGCAAGCTAAAATGGTTTGTCTTCTTGATGATACTCCTTTAGATTGTTAATGATCTTTTGAGTTGTAGTTCTCTTCTTGATCTTCTTTTTCTTAGCCAACTTCTTTAATTTATGAGGCTTGCGTTTAGTAGTGCTTTCATGTATGAAGCCTTATCGAGACGAGATGCCCAAATACTTGGTTTAGGCATCTCTCTTAAGTCCAATATAGGTTCAAGTGGTGATTTTCACTTAATACTAGGGGCATCTTTTAGCTGCTTCAATATCTTCATGATCTTTTTGGAGACTACTGTTTGTCATTCTTCAGTCTGAGCTGATTTCTCCTTATGTTTCTCTTTGCTGGATGATATAGAAGAGGACATAATCATCCTTGTAGACTCTCTTTTTGGGTTGATTAGAACACCATCAGATAGTGTGAATTCACATCATCAATATTTCCTTTCTAACCAATCTTTGAAGACATAATAATCTTCAATAGAGTGATCATTAGATAGGGGATAGTTTGGATTATTGACTTGATCGCTTCTTGAGCCTTTTGATTTTAGTAGCAGCTTTGCTTGGCAAAACAATTTAGCCACACTGTCTCTTCTAAATGAATATTCTTTGTTCACCTTTTCCTTAAGAAATGGCCACATTCTCTCATCATCTCTTGTTGCTTATTTTGGATGCTCCCCACCACTTGAAAAAGTTTGAGGTTTGTCATTATCTCCTAATATTAATTTTGGCTATGGATTAGAATAAACAGGCTTTTTGCCCTTATCATCATTGTACACTGGCTGCTTTTCTTTATTCATGTTGTATATCACCCACTTTTCTCCATTTGAGCTATAAGAAGTGGCATGAATTTCGTTTCTTCTTAAGTATGAAGGTTTGTTTATCTTTGCTTTATATGCATAGATTTCAAACTTATGGTCATTCAACTTTTCTAATTTAGCCACCCTATCGAACAAGTCCTGGAATGTTGCAATTGACACCATGCATAGAAATGGTGCCATTTTATCATTCATATTGTCCATTAGCAATTGGATTGCATGTTCTTTTTCCAATTGTTGCTCTTCAACTTACTTATGACTTTTTGTCTTGACTCATCTTTTTTGCAAGGTTATTATGATTTTCTCGGTTGCACTAGCAAACCTCTTCATAAATATAGTCTCTAATTCAAAATATAATTAAATCATTTAATTAAAATTCCATTCAAAAGCGGTTGAAGTCGCTAATGAAAAAAAAGTGTGTACCTCCCTGTTTTACAAGTAGCTTTAAATTGGGTTAGATGTTGCTTTGGATTACCAAGCCCATTGAAAGTATTAAATTTTAGAAGTAACCTTTTGAACACTTGTCATATTGAGGTGGGTGACCCCACTCACTTTGACTCAGGAGCTTTATCTTTTCATTAATTATTATTTCTAGTAGCAACTATTTGTTCTTTGCTAGCATTTTGAATTTTGAGGGTAGTTCTTCCTCACTTCATGCATGTACTTTTTTTAGAACCATATGGTGGTATAGAAGTTGTATTATTAGTATTGATTAGCACAAAATAGGTGTTGCACTAATATGTCTTCTTCTACAACATCTCCATCATGATGTTCATTTGTACCATCATATCATTTTTGGTACTAAGTGCAATCTCCTAGTCTTTAACCTCCATTTAATCATTTCTCTTTACTCTCTTAGTGCCATGGCATCAATCTGATCTTCTTCTTCTTCTTCTTCTATTTTATTTCTTGCTCCTTGCTTTCATTTTTAGGGGAAGAACTTGACTATCCTTCTTGTGTGTATTTGCGAGATAGATTTATTGGGGTATCGATGGCGATTATAAAAGAATGTACCGTGACATCAGGTTCAACCATATAGACAGCTTCGACACCCATGATCTCTGTCTCATTCTGATCTTCTCCATCTTCATCTTCAGCAAAGATTGAAGATCCATCCTCTATTTACTTTTGTGAAGAATCTTCTTCATATATGTCGAATTTAGGTTTAGGTTTCCTGAGTTCGCGTTGCTGGTGGTGGTGCTGAGCAAGGAGTTCATCTATATCTCTGGCCATATAGACAACTTCTACTTCCATAGAATCCTCTTCATTATTTTCTTCTGCAATTTTGACATTTTAGTGGATCTGGTTCAATGTATAAACAAATACTTCTTCTATTAAAGTACCACGATCAATGTCAACTTTCTCTTGTAGGGGTGATCTGATCGACGATGGGATCCCCTAGAGGATTCTCCAAGGTGTCGACCATCATATCTTTCATTAGTAATATCCCTTCTTTTGGGTATCCACTTCTGATGAGTTAATTTTGAGACAGATTTTTGAGTACATGTATCAGATATCACACCTCTTCTATTACTTAAAGTTTCATTACGGGGCCTTGGCCTTCATATTTGCTTATCCTTTCGCTGGGGCCTTTCGATAGTGGATTCTTGGATACGAGGTCCAAGTGCCACGCTTAGATACTCACCATGCAAAGCGTACTGGGCTCACTGGCCAGTTATTAGAAGAGATGGTAACTTTCTTGGTGGCACTTCAGTATTTTCCATCACCACAAGCCTCTGAAATCTTCATTTCATTAGTCCTCTATCCTTGGCTACTTTGAGAACTTTATGTATCCTGACAGATAGTGTTTCAAGCTGTCTCCTCTATGGTGGTGGATCTTGACGTGGTTGGTTCTTCTAGAAAGATTGCATTACTTCACCAGTAGAGATATTCCTCTTTACCCACTTTATATTGTCAAAGTTATTGTGTGTAGGAATACTCATTTTCGGCGACATTATCGCTTGTTCACTAGGTCGTTCAAAGGAGATCTGCTGAGCCCTTAGCTCAATGTTTCTCCTTCTCTGTCTTATGGTTAATTTGCTTCTTAATGAGGAAGCTTCATGATCATGCTTTTCGGGTACAAAAGGTTCAGTTGGCTCAGTAGTTGTACCATGAGAAATTAAAGACACAGTTTTCCCTTTGATGATTCTTTTCGTCACGGGAGCTTTAGATTGACCTAGCCTTTTGAAAACTAAAGTTCTCTGTCGGGAGAACTCCTTGACAGTTGGTATTTGGCGGTTGGCTATGGTAGGGAGAACTTGAAACTTTCCAGATGGCTCATGAATGTACCACCAGGGTGGTACTTCGAGTTGCTATGATAATGGCGGAAATTCAAGCTAATTGAATGAATGGTAGACATCTGTTGATGACGTGTTGGCACTGAGATGTTACATGACTAGTTGAACGATGAAAGGAGTGCTTTGTAGATCCATTTCTACAAAAGTGAAAGATGGGGATTAGTAATTAGCAATTAGTATTTCACCCCATACTTTCAAGATCTGAGGTATAGAACAAAGTAATGGTGTAATAAAGATATACTCTAAATGATTCATTCTAGAGTCTATTGAATTTATTACACACATTTAAATCACCATTTTATTATTTTGAATTTTTAAAGATTTTATTGCTACAATAGCACATATATGACTAGCCAAAGATGGAAAGAGAATCCTGTCCCCAGCGGAGTCGCCAGAAATTTATGATCTCCAAAAATTTGACCCCAACCTCTCGATAATTTTTTTATTGAATATTGATTGAAGAGAGTATGATTTGAAGTATTGGTATAATTTTTAGAAGGTAGATGAAATAGTTGATAAGACACTACCCAGAGATTTCATCCTCATTTGGTGAGGACTTTAGATCTGATTCCAAGTTTCCTATAGGCCCAAGCCTCTATAGTTAATTACCCCTCTTAATAAGTGAGAGAGAACTTGCTAGTTATTATATTGCAAAATGCATAGCGTATAGTAGCAACATGTAGAGTTTTAGAATTTAAGATATGAAATTCTTCATTTTAGTATAACTAGATGGTTGGGGGAATGGTGACGTGTCAGATCTAGATCCCATGGTTCTGTCATCCAACACAATCATGGTCCCTAGTCTACTTAGTCGGAGGAGGTAATCGACCCAACCTGACAGTAGGATTCTCATCAGCAAAACATGGGTTACGTCGTCCAAGAAATCCTTGTAAACCTGGGGTGGTGTTTGTCAGGGCAAGTCACACTTATAGTATTCCTATCAAGTATACCCTTTGATTCACAACTCAAAGGGCAGTGCCATTGGGAAACATACATGTTATGATCGTGATCGTAATATAATGGAGCCAAACTGGCCAAATCACCCGATCATAAGACTTTGGTAATTACTGGTTCATCTGTGGAGTCTATTGGCCAAGCCATGCAGTCAGAGGACACATGCCATGTCCTTACTGGTGTGAGATTGATTGAAAGTGAACATTGTAGAACACTTAATTTGACATTGGCTCCTTTGTGAGCTAGTTTTCTTAATTTATCACCCCCGATAAACAGTTTCGGAAGGTGGATAGATTGAGTTTGGTTTAAGTTTTTTAGTGATAGAGTTTCATTTGAGCAGTTTCAAATTGATATTTGAAAATTGATTAACTAGAATATGTTTAAGAGCCTTAGATCCTATCAACTCTGCTTAGCTGCTAATAGAGGATTATATCTACTGTCACCGGAAAGAATCAATTTCTTAGATATTTCACTCATTTGAAACTGTTATTATAGGTTTTAGGTTTTTGCGAGACCATCTAAGACTAAATCGGAAGCAACCCTGCAACATCCTCACTTGAATTTAAGCATTGACATGTCGCCCATGGGGTGTATTTAAGGTTTTATGTAGTGTTTATTTCTTAATTATAAGATTAATTTTAGATTTTCATTTAATTCTAACTTGACCTTTTCAAACATTAAAATTTGCACTTGAAATTCTATGAACACATGTAGTGTTTATAGCTTAGATAATTTCACCTAATTAGTGATTTAGTTGATTTTAAAAATCATAATTAGAATAAAATTCTTTAATTTTTTATTGAAAGAAGCCCTATGATTTTTATAGAATTGGATTTAGTATCGCCTTCTATCTGCTTGTAGAAAGGGTTGCAGATTTGGCGATGAAGAAAATATTTTCATTTTGATTGTAGTTTAATACATTACTTGTACTTAGTTTACTTGTTGAGTTTTCGTAATTCTTCCAACTTGATTATGTTCAATTTTGATAGGTTATGTCGATTTCGCTGTTTGTGGCTTTAGCCCTACTCATGCTTATTAGCTAGCATAGTAATCGCCTCCACATTCGTATATGAGTTATTAAACTCAAATTGAATTCATCCTTAGATTTTAAGTTTATTGCAAGTTTATTATGAGTTTGGCATTAGTTCTCCCTCAATTCCAATTAAAGCTTGCTTAATTTTGAGGAATTTATAAGAAAAGGGAACTCACTTTACCACTTCAATTTAAGCCATAGAGAATTTTAGATTTTGTGAGTTTAATATTAGCCTTCCTCAAAGTTTGTTAATTAATAAAATTTCGTGCATTTTAAATGAATGTTCTATTCTTTTCAAAATTTGCTTTAAAGGATCCCCCTTTTTTGTTTGACATTTTTAGTTTAAAATTTGTTGTCAATTTCTCTACTTAGTTTTCTTAAATCAGCTCATTTCACTCTCCCCTTTTTTTCTAAGTCAAAAGATTTGACACAATTTTGGCAGCCTCCCGATGTCATCCTCATGTAGGGGCGCATCTGGATTACTTGGGCCTCTTAGCATATGAGTGATGTCTTGCGACACCACAGCTGATTTTTCATCTTGTCGCACCCTCTTGAGCACAATGAGGCCTTTAAAGCTGAATGAAGACAAATGCAACACATATTCATTCCCCCCTTTTTTTTCTAAGTTTAGAATTTAGCCAAAATTTCGGTAGCCTCTAGATCATCCAGGTGTCAGGTATTTTGCTCTCTGCAGCCCTCTCTTGTATGACGGTGTCTTGACACCACCAATTTTTCATCTTGTCGAGCCCTCTTGAGCCGAGCCCTTGAAAGAAGACAATGCATATATTCATTCCCCTTCCCCTCTTTTTTTTCTAAGTCTAAGATAAAATTTATTTATAGGGGCGACATCTAACAAGTGTTGACCGCTCTTGAGCGTGTGAGCATATACACCCTATTTTTCCACTTCATTTATTGAGCACAACGAGGCCTTCAAACCTGCAAATAAGCACAAGCATGTACATATTTTTACATTCACAGATCCCAAATGTTCTGACTCATTTTTGGTGTGCTGTAATACTTGGAAAGGGAATAAGGTTGGGTATGCGGAATGTAAGGAAGGAGTCGATCTAAAATCAAAGAAGTTCTTCGATGTTCTTCCCATTGCGGCGAAGCAAAGGTGGGAAGAAAGCGACAAAAAAAAAAAAAAAATTCACCTCTTGATGTTCTTCCCGATTACGATGAATGGCGGAAGGGTTATGAGCGATCAAATGAAGAAGAATTCTCTTGTGATGTTCCGATTTCGAGTGAAAGGATCCTAAAACGAGGGTGCGATATGTGAAATTGAAAGAAGAATTCTCGATGATGTCTACGAAAACCAAAAATTTGGATGGGTTGCAGGCTGGTGGGACGCGCGCAGTAGGCTAGATTACACAAAATGGGCTGGAAGGAAGAAGGCTTGCTGGGCTGGAGGAGCAGGCCGACTAGTGGACTGGAGGAGGAGGCTGTGCGGTTTTGAATGGGCTTGGCAGGCGGGTGAGGTTTTGCAGGAGTCACAGAGAGGGCGGCAGCGTGGAAGGGATGGAATTGTGTTTTGTGGGCTGCCTGGACTTGCGGTTGAGAGTTTTGGACCAAAGGATGGCCGACAGGAATCGGTTCTCCACGGGCACGGTAGGATGCCAAGGCGGGCCAGCGGTGAGGTTCCGCGGAATGGGTCAGTGACGAAAGAGAAGAGCGGCTGAAGGCGGGATGGAAGACGCGCGTTGCGGGACAGTGTGGGTTGGGTTACGGGTGCGATGTCAGCGGGCGGGAGGAGTGGAGCTCACAGTTTTATGGCAACGAACTAGGCCGATGCGGCGGGTACGACGCAGGTCGGATTGCAGATTGGCGAGTCACGCGGGATGTTGTCAGCGGTGAAGGCGGGTCGGGTTGCGGAAACATGGGATTGAGCCTGATGGCCGGAGGACGTGCGGGAGCGGGTCAGAGCGGGCCGGGCCGAGGTCAGAAACCGGAAGTTGGAGCAGGTCACCGCCGAAAGGTGGGCCGGGGAATTGGAGCCGGCAGGATTGGCCAGAACAGGGAAATTGAGAGCCAGGAGAGAGAATTACCTTGCATTTTTCTTTGTTTCCCATGAGAGGGAGAATCAGTTGAGGAGAGAGGAGAGTAACGTGGGAGAGAATGAGGAGAGAAAGTGGGGAGGGGGGGGGGGGGGGGGGGGGGGGTTTTGACAATTTTTTCTGAAAACTGAAAATAGGGGAACGGTTGAGCATGGGGTAATTTAGGCATTTGTTTTACAAAAATTAATTTAAACGACTTTATTTTGAATTTTGCACCGGTAAATACACATAATATATATATATATATATATATATATATATCAATTAGAGAATTACATTATTCAATGAATTGAGAATTCATTTCAAGGACGGAGCTTGGAAATAATCAATACCAAATTGAGTCCATTTCAGCTCAAAATGCACGTCGCCACTTTTGACCGCTTGATTTTTGTACAGAATCATCCAAATTGAGTACGAACAGTCTTACTTGATAGAGTTCAGCATTTCAAATCCAATAACATGATAAATTTTATGAATGAAGATCGTTTGATCCTCGTCGGTGCCTCTTGACCTCGATATGCATGCAGATGTATTGATGACTCGAGCCATAATCAGTTGAACATCAAGTCATAAAATATTTATATCCTAATAAATTTCAATGTTCTAAATGCATAAGCTGTTTCATCGATCGGTCATTTGAGTTGATTTTGACGACCGCTGCATTTCGCTTATTTATGACCGCCACTTCAAATCATTCGATATTTGTAAAGACTCATCTGAATTGAGCACAGATAGTATCATTTGATAGATTTTAATATTTTGAAGCTAATAGTTGATCAATTTTAGGAAAAGAGGTCGTTTGGCCATCATCATAGCTTTCCAACTCTAATATGCGTGTCGACACATTGATAGCTCGAGCGCTTAATTGATTGATCATTAGATTTTGCAATCTTTATATTTTAACCAATTTTGACATTCTGAATGTGATAGAAAAGTCCGTTCATCGATCGGAGCTCATTTCAATCATTTTGAGAGGTGTCACGTGCATTTTGAGCCTCAATTTACGCACTGTCACCTCCAAAGTATGTCGAATTTGACTTGTGGGCTTGTCTTGATTTATGACTCATATGTGAAGGTCAACAAGCTTATGATTTTATAATTGCTAATAATTTATTTAAAAGAAGATATGAGCATATTATTACTAATAAAAATGGACATAATAAAACATAAATCGATTATTTTTTATAAGAAAAATATATCGTTTAAATTGTAAAGATTATAAGGTCATTTCACGTGAATGTTTAAGTACCCAACATTGACTATTAGTTTTGGATTTTAAGATGAAGGGTTGGAATATGATAAATAAATTAAAATATTATTCTAGGATTAGATGGTGATGCTTAAATACTAATAATAAAAATAAATTTAAGAGTAAACTACAAGATCTTATGATTTTGGATGCTCATGAGAAAGGTAATATTTTGTAAAAAAATATAGTAAGTGAGATTAAATGAATTGGAAAAAAAATGTGCTTGGAGAATCAAATGAAAAACTCTTTTTAATAAAAATAATTGGTCTTGGAGTCAAAATATGCAAGAAAAGATCAAAACTAAGAAACTTTATTATAAAAATTGGTTTAATTGTAAAAGTTTGGAGAATTAAGAAAAAAATATAAAGTGACTTGTAGGGATTCTAAGAAAGTAATATGTGATGGAAAGAATTTAGCTTTTATTTATTTATATAATAAATTGATACTAAAGTGGGTGAAAGATACATGTATAAATTAGGCAAACAAAGAGATAAAAATTTAACTCAAGTAAAATGCATTAAGAATGAAAATCATAAAGTTATCTTCTTAGAAGAGGATATTAAATATAAGTAGATCAAACATTTTGATAAACTTTTCAATGATGGTTGTGAGAGCATAATTGACTTTAGTGACCTTAGTGTCCTAAATGAAAATAAAGAAGATTATTTTTATCAACATATTAATAAAATTGATGTTGAAGAGGCTTTAAAGAAAATGAAGTGTGGAAAAACAACATTACCTAATGATGGTCCAAAAGAAGTGTGAAAATGCTTAGGAGATCAAGAGATTTATTGATTTACTAATATTATTTTAAAGACTAAAAAGTTGTCTGATGAGTGGAGAAAGAGTTTGTTGATTCCTATTTTAAAAATAAAGGTGATGTACAAAAGTGGAATTAAGTTAACATAACATACATTAAAATTATGGGAGAGAGTAATTGAATATAGGTTATGATACGATATAAAAATTTCTCAAAATCAGTTTGGTTTCATGTTGAGTAGGTCTACTATGGTTGGTATACATTTGTTGAGAGGTTTGATGGAGAGAAGTATAGAGAGATGAAGGAAGATCTACATATGATATTTGTTGATTTAAATAAAGCATATAATTAAGTTCCTAGAGAAGTACTTTGAAGAATTCTAGAAAAGAAAAGAGTTAATATTATTTATATTCATGTAATTAAGGATATGTATACTAGAGCTGTTATTTATTTATTTATATAATAAATTGATACTAAAGTGGGTGAAAGATGCATGTATAAGTTAGGCAAGCAAAGAGATAAGGGAAGTAAAAATTTAACTAAAGTAAAACGCATTAAGAATGAAAATCATAAAGTTATCTTCTTAGAAGAGGATATTAAATATAAGTAGATCAAATATTTTGATAAACTTTTCAATGATGGTTGTGAGAGCATAATTGACTTTAGTGACCTTAGTGTCCTAAATGAAAATAAAGAGGTTTATTTTTATCAACATATTAGTAAAATTGATGTTGAAGAGGCTTTAAAAAAAATGAAGTGTGAAAAAGCAACATAACCTAGTGATGTTCCAAAAGATGTGTGAAAATGCTTAGGAGATCAAGAGATTTATTAATTTACTAATATTATTAATATTATTTTAAAGACTAAAAAGTTGTCTGATGAGTGGAGAAAGAGTTTGTTGATTCCTATTTTAAAAATAAAGGTGATGTACAATAGTGGAATTAAGTTAACATGACATACATTAAAATTATGGGAGAGAGTAATTGAACATAGGTTACGACACGATACAAAAATTTCTCAAAATCAGTTTGGTTTCATGTCGAGTTGGTCTACTATGGTTGGTATACATTTGTTGAGAGGTTTGATGGAGAGAAGTATAGAGAGATGAAGGAAGATTTACATATGATATTTGTTGATTTAAATAAAGCATATAATTAAGTTTCTGGAGAAGTACTTTGAAGAATTCTAGAAAAGAAAAGAGTTAGTATTGTTTATATTCATGTAATTAAGGATATGTATACTAGAGCTGTTATTTATGTTCAAATAGAAGGAGGATTGATCAAGTATTTTTCCTATTTTAGTTGGATTATATCAAAGATTAACTTCAAGCCCGTATCCTTTTGCTTTAGTTATGGATGTTCTTACTAGACATTTACAGAAGGATGTACCTTGGTGTATGCTTTTTGCTAATGATATTCTTCTTATTGATAAGACTAGAGAGGGAGTCAAAAGAAGTTTGAGTTATGGAGGTTAACCTTAGAATATGAAGGCTTTTGTTCAAGTAGATCTAAAATCGAATATATGAAGTATAATTTTAGTTGTAAAAGATCTAGAGGTGGGGATGTGACATTAGGTGATCAAGTGATTAAGAAGAGTTAATGTTTTAAATATCTCAGGTTGATTGTTAAAAATGATGGTGATACATATGGGGATGTCATTAGCAGAATTCAAGTTGGATGGTTAAAGAGGAGGAATGCATCTAGCTTGTTGTGTAATAGAAAAGCACCAATTAGACTTAAGGGAAAATTTTATAAGATGGTAGTAAGACCTATAATGATTTATGGAGTAGAATGTTGGCTTATAAAATGGACGCATAAAATTAAGTTAAGTGTTGCCAAGATGAGGATGCTCAGGTGGGTGAATGGCTTTACACTTAGGAATAAGGTACAAAATGTATATATACGTGAAAAGATTGGAGTAGCTCTAGTGCAAAAAAGATTTGAGAGAGTCACCTCTTAGATGGTTTGGTCACATTAAACATTGTCCATATGATGACCTAGTTAGAAGAGTAGATATATTAGATCCTATGTTATGAAAGGTAAAGGTAGACCTAAGAAGACTTGGCTAGGTAGTATAAAATATGATCTTATTTATTAGAATTAAATCAAAATTTGACACTTAATAAGACACAATGGAGACTAAGGATGCATGTAGCCGACCCCACATAGTGGGATAAAAGCTTATTTTTGTTATTGTTGTTGTTGTTGTGTGTGTGTGTTTGTGTGCCCTTTTTCTTATTTTTTTATCATTTTAGATTTTTGGGACACCTACAAACTATTATTTAATATTTAATGTTTATTTTTTGCACCTTTAAACTTTGATGATGCCTTTAAGGCTAAAGTTTGAGTAAAACTAAGATTTGTGCAAAATTTTGGAAGAAGTTTTGCTCAAATGGTACAATATTGATGCTTAAAGCTTAAATATGCATGAAATTATAATTGATAAAGAAAATTTTAATTAACTACTCTAAAGGGTGCTCTTTATTAATATATAGAAAATAGTTGAGCCTTGGAAATCCTAAACTTCAAATTTAGCACAAAAGAGGGAAAATCATAATGTTCACATCATTGTCATCAAAATTAGCCCATCCTTAAAGCAAAATTACGAATCTCAAGCAGTCAAAATTGAGTAAATATCTCTTAAAATTAACTAAAAAAATCAAGTAAACTTTGTTGCTAACAAATTTTTAATTAACCATCTCAAAGTGATGATTCAAATTACAACAAAAATATTAAATTTCATGCATAATTGGTTGTTGCATTGCTCAAATTAAATCAAACTAACATAACTTAAGCTACTCTTCTAATGGGGCCCATCTCATTTTCCTCATGAAAGAGGTACAGAACTAGCCTGCAGTTTATGAGGTGGTGATTATTGATCTAGATAATCAACCACCTCTTAAAACAACTTCACCATAAGCAATCTCATTGTGCACTCAAATTTTGACTTCATGCCTTAGATTACATTTACTTTTTTTGTTTACATATAAACCTTTTTTAATTCTTGTGACCTTGGGACTAATTCTTGAACTATTTGTGGACCAGATTGTTCTTAAAAGGATGAATTTTTCACTTGAAAAGTAATAACATGCCATCACTATTTTTTGGCAACTTAAATATAATTTTAGTAAGCTCTTAATATTATTAAGAATCAAAGATATTGAATTTCTATTAAAAGGATGAACATTTTGATATTAAGGTCACTGTTTATTTTTAATATTCTTTAATGATGATAAAATTTATGTTTATACTTTCTCAACATTATCTTGAGCATACTGACCTTGAAATTTTTGTTTATCAACTCCATCGAATTTATGGCATCAAGCACTTGAACTAATACCCTTCACCTATCGATTAGAGACTTCACAAGTGGCTACTGGTTATTGTTAGACCCCCATCATCAATCCTTGATCGGTTGCTTGGCTTGACCATACCATATGATGATCTTTTGAAGTAGCATGAAAGTGGGATCATCTGACCACTTTTTTGAATTAAGGTAAGATCAATTTAAATCATATAATTCAAGCACTAATTTGGTTGATTATAATGAAAGGTTTAAATTTTCATCCTTAAATTCATAAATTGAACACATTTTTAAATTTTAAGAATTAAATTGTGTGCATAAATAATTTTGGACAATAAAAATTATAGAATGCCATCATTATCTCAAAAGTCAACCTATTATCTCTATTTTTAAGTTCAACTAAACTCCCTCTTCCTTATTTCAAAAAAAAATTGATTGATAAACTATGGAGAAGGAGATTTTACTATTCAAGTGTGAAAGTTTAATTGTAGTTTCAATAATCATGTTTAAGGATTACAAAATTCTCCATAAGAAGAAGACCATCTAATTTAACTTAGCTGCATTGCCAATAAGAAAATAATACTTATATCAATTCAATACACTTTTTAAAAAGATTTCTAAGAGCATAATAATATTTTCTAATGCATGTATTTAAAAATATTCAAAAGGAGATAGGGGGACAATGACAAGTCCATGAATCTAATAAATAATTTATATTTGATTCATGCATGCTTCATGACTTAATGGCTCTTCATATATATTTTTTTTCCTTTGGAATAATAGCTCTTGAATTTTCAAGTGCCATTTTATCTCTTCGCAAAAAAGGCTTTAATTTTCATGAATAGCTTTAAGAAGATGCCATTTTTCCTTTCTTATGAGGGTCATGACATGATGTCTACATAATTTTCTTCATGTGTTGATTAAGTTGAAAGGTAGACTCTTGATGAGGTGGCATAATAAGATGACAAGTTGACTTGACTTTAACTTGTAAAATAAAAACTTATCTCACATGATATACATATTTAGTCATTATTACATCACATAATAATGTATAAATATCCCCTCAATAATTTTTATAATAAAAGAATAATTTTTAAATGCATCAATATTCAATCAATGTGCTATATTATGATGTCCATCACTTCTAATTGGTTAATATCACATAGAAACTGACATCCTTAAACTCTTATTACCACCATCATGGGAGACATCCATCAAAGTCATTTATTTTACATTATATTCATACTTTCGTTTATTTTAGGATTATGATAATTCTTTATAATATTAAACTATAAGTAGTCTACCATTTCAATTGAGCCAAACTTAGGATTTTTTTTCATTATTAGTTACCCACTATACATCTCTTGTGTATTGCTTACAACTCATTTAATTATGTAATAAATCTATGTACAATTCAAAAATATTTAGCCCCCTCTATTGTTATGAATATTCCAATATTCGATGCTAAAAAAATCAACAGCTATTTATTAGTTTTTTAGATATTTCAATTAATTTTTATGTTACACACATCAAGAGTATTTATATCACTGTGTTTTACAATTTTATTATGAATTATATCAAAATAGTAACATAATCATGGGCGAATCTAAGGAGGGGCCCGTGGGGTAACTAAAGCCTCGTGTTCTTGGGATGTCCGAACTATATACTTATTAACATTCAAATACATGCAAAACTACATATGAATTAAGAAAAAGAAAGCTTTACCTCACATGTCTAAGCTATAAGCACATACATTTAACATCATAACACTCATTAATATTCTTTTGTAAACTTTTGCAAAATACATTTGGATTTAGTAGTGATAATAGCCACACATAAATTAAATTAAATCAACACATGCAAGCTTTACATAAAAGAAAATCATTTGATTTAACTTAACTTTGAAAAGAAGAATGTATGATTTCAAATGATATACAACATTTAACATGATTGGAAAGGAATAAATAAATATAACAATATGATTTCATTCAATTAAAATAATTTCTAAGGACAATCATATCAAATAAAGTTATTTAAGATAAACTAAAGCTTCTTTAATGTCATTTTTAATCTCATATTTTTATTTGATTTAAGAAAGTGAGAAGAGATTTTTTGATCCTAACCTATTCTCATGTTTGTTAATTAAATTGATTTAATGAAATAAGATTAAGTTGAGTTTATGGATTAATTAGGTTGTAATATGCATTAAATATATTAATTAACCTTTACCTATGTTACCTTAATTTAATTAACCAAATAATTATGAGCCAACATGATATGCACATGAATAAAAAATAAATTTGCAATGATCTTAAGATATAAAAGGGGTTAATACAATTGGCTCATGATTAATTATTAATTAAGTTAAGAAACTTAATTAAGTACTCTTATAATTCCCCCACACATGTGGGTTAACTGTAATTTTCTTAGAATTTTCTTATGTTGTTGAACACTTAAGGGTCTACCCAAGGCTTCATTAATTGAGATTCCATGTGATTATAATTTCAATTTGATTAATTAAGAAGTTTGATTAATTGATTAAGCCTTGATTAATTTAATTAATGAAATAAACTTAAGAAGATAAATTAGAAAGGAGGCCTTAATCTTATCCTATGGGTTCATTCACTATTAAGAAACAATTAACCACTTAATTAATTAATTTATTATTGTTCATGGGATTAGTTAATTATTAATTAATTTAAAAGAGTAATTAGAGATTAATTAATTAATTTTTCGAATTAATTAAGAAATAAATCCTAATAAAATCATGGGAGGTAGAGGTCATCCCATTGAATGAACACACAAAGTTTGGGGTTAATTACTTAAGTAATTAAAGAGTAATTAAGTTAATTGATTTTGTAATAAAATATTAATTAAGCACTAATTACTATTCAAAATTTATTAAGAATATTTTTAATGAATTCTCCTCAGAATTACCTTCAAAATGAATATTTATTTGCATTTTAATGATTTTTTCTATGATTTGTTAGAATTTTTTAAAATTTCAGCCGATTTAAATAATTTTTCATAGTTTTTATAAAGTCTATTAATTTATTCTACTAAAATAGACTATTTGAGCTTCAAAATTGAATATCTCCCAATCCAAAAATTCTTTTGACTTGAAATTGTTATGGTAGGTTATTATGACTTCAATTTTAATTCCTAAAAATTTTAGATCAATTTGACATGTATTTTTTGGTTTAATTAGTGAAATTTAATTTTTACTAAAATCTAAATTAAGCTCATAATACTCAGTAAATATTAGGGATTTTGAGTTTGTTAGATTCCTCTTGAAAAGATGAATTCAATGAGCCTTTATTTGAAAATTTTTATTAAGTATTTTATTTTTTATGAATTTTTGAAATTTCAGATGATTTTAATAAATTTTTAAATTGAAAAAACCTTAATTTACTACCTAACCGAGTCAGCACCGTGCGACACTAACAAGACCATGTGGTTCCATGCATCGCCACGATGCGGCGGTTCCATGTCGGTGTTGCATGGCGTAGCTAGATTGGTAGCCGACCGTCTCGATCACGATCGATGGTCAGATCAAATTATGCGATCCAGAGGGCCAAAATTGATGGGATTTCTTCTAATTGCAGCCATCCGCCTTTATTAAAGGGATATCGGATGGCTACTACTTTTCTTTCTTGAAAATAGATGGACCGAATGGACAAATGAATGAATCTGACACTGAGGGGATTCTAGGGCTCAATTTTCTGGCGATTCTCGTCAAAAAAACTCCTATTTTTTTGCATTAGAATCATGTAAAATGAAAAATGCAAGGGTTTTCTAATGGAGATTCCTAAAATTGAGCAAACATCATCATAAACAAGAGATCCTACGATCAGATAAAGGATTTCAAAATTACCTTACCAGGGATGAATTTCAGTGGCTGTGTTGATCCGAGCACACTTGTGGATGTGAGATGAAGCCTTGGGATGAATCTAGACCTTTGCCTCCCCTTGGAATGTTGTATCCACCATCAGCCTCCACTTTCTTGACAGAATCGGCTCGATTTTGGTGTTTTTCTAGCCCAAAGAAAGTGGGGGAATGGGCTTCTCTCCCTCATTAGAATCCGTAAAGCTTCTCTATTGTAGAAAATGAATGTATATAATGCCTCCTTTTCTTTGTACTTAATGGTGGCTGAAAATCACCACTCATGGTGATTTTTGGTTCATAGTGGGTGTCCTATGGCTTATGGTGGTTGGGAATGGTAGGGAATCATCCTAGGTGGCTTGGCTTGGTTGGCCAAGGCTTGGGAGGTGGCTACCAAGAGGGATTAGTGGGTGTCCTATAGGTTTCAAATGCTCCAATGGGGATGTGTGGTGAATTCACCTCCCCATGAGTCATGCACAGCCCAACCACCTCTTGGGTCAGGTTGGACAATGTCCTAGATGCCTAGGCGGACCATTGGGAGGGTGCCAAGTGGCCAAGGAATTGAAATGACCACTTACATAGGTGATTTGTCTCATGTGATACTCTTGATCCAAGGGTAGAGTGGTTATTTGGAATTAGATTTGATTTGGGTGGGTTTAAAATGAGTCAAAAGTGAGTTGGGTTAAATTTCATGTCATTTGAAGTTTATTAGGTTAGGTTTGGCTCAATTTGACCCATCAAATTGGGTCAAAATAGGTTAAGTTGACTAATTGATCAAATTATTTTAAACTAATGGTCGGGCCAAGTTCATATGACAATTTGGACTGTGTTGGTGTCATTAGTTTGGTTCAATTTGGTCTAGGTTTGGTTAGGTTCATTTGAGTTCATTTTGGTCAGGTGGGTCAAGTTGACCAATTTGATCCAATTGACAAAATTGGCTTGGGTCATACTTGGCTTGGGTTTGGTTGATCATTTGGAATGTGTCATGAGCTTTGGTTGAGTTCAATTTGGATTTGAATGGGCTTTAGGTTGGCTTGACCCTTTAGGTCAAGTTGGGTTCAATAGGTCATTTGAGTCTAGTGAGTCAATTGAGCTTAGTTGGCTTGATTTTGATTTGAGTTTATATATATATATATATATATATATATATATATATATATATATATATATATATATATATATATATATATATATATATATATATATATATATTTGGGATTGATATATAAATCCAATTACAATTGGTTTGAATTCAAATGGGTTTTGGTTCATTTAAAAAGTTCAAGTCAAATGGGCTAGGTTGGGCTTGACTTGAGTTGATTTTAACTTGGCTTGATGATTATAAATTTTATTTATATTCGGAATGGTGATTGATGGAATGATTGATTTGTGAGGAAATCAATTGAATTTGGATTGATTTATATGGGATTTTTGCTAAGTTCATGAAATTGATTTAAAGGACTTAAGAAGGGTTTTAATTTAATTTGATTTAGTTTAATTTAGTTTTGATCATTTGAATATATATATTTGATTTATATTTAGGAAGATAATTGAATATATAAATTGATTATGATAAAATAAATTGATTTAGGCTTAATTTAGATGGAGTTTCAGCTAAGTTCATGAAATTGATTCAAAGGACTTAGGAAAGATTTCAAGTTTGGATTTGATCATGGGCTTCAATCATTTGGCTTGGGATTTGAATTTAGATTTAGATTTGGATTTGAACATGAGTTTGATTGTAGGTTTGATAGGGTGAATCTGGATTGGATTTGGGTTATGGGGTAGGAGAGTTATCCTAATCCTTAAGGCATAACTTAATCCTATGATTAACCCTTCTAAGTCTCTAGATTTAGGATAAGTGTTCACCTAATAACTAGAAGTGTCTTTTGACTAAGGATGTCTTAGTGTCTAGAAGCCTCCTAAGTCTAATATGAAGAGATTAAGAACTCACTCCAAAAGTGAGGTCAACAAAAGGACCCCCAATATGTGTGGTGTAACTGACAAGGCACACTGAATGTATTGGCGTTGGTCGAGATGATCAATAATATCCAAAAAATTGCAAGCGCTAATAGAAATGATCTATATGTAAACCCAAGAGGGTATATAGAATCACGATCTTAGTGCAATGTAGCTCTCTTTATGCCAAGGGCATAAGAGAGCCATAAAGAATCTGTTGGGGATTGAGTACATAAACCTTCCGCTAGGGAAGCAGATTCAAACTATTCATTGGGGATATGGATTTGAGTTTGATTGTGAATATGATTTATGGGAAGGGGATCCACTAGGGATAAGAATCTATAACCCATTGGAAATTAAAATCGAATTAACTCCAATTTATTTTTTCTTAATGATGTGGAAGCATATCTACTAGGGATATGGGCTCGAATCTACTATGGATTGGAAATATGAACCTTCCAGTAGGGAAGCAGGTTCAGGCTATTCGCTGGGGATAAGAGTTTGATTGGATTTCTTTAATTTGTTTGATTAGACTCCACTAGGGAGTGTTGACCTCACTTTTGGAGTGAGCTCTCAACTTCTTTATCTTAGATTTAGGACTCTTATAGACACTGAGGACTCTTTAGTCTTAAAACACTTCTAGTTATCAGGTGAACATTTAACCTAAGCCTAGACACTTAGATGATTTAGCCATAGGAATAGGGTATGCCTTAGAATTTAAGAAGACTTGCCTATCCTATAGCATTGAACCCGATCCTTGGTTCCTTCTTTCAAATCAAACCTCAAATTCAAATTCAAATCTCAAATATAAATCATAAATCAATTCTAAATCAAATGATTGAATTTAAATTCTAAAATCTTTCCTAAGCCCTTTGATTTCATCTTATGGACTTAGACTTAACCAAATCCAAATCAATCCAAACCTAAGTGATTTTATCATGAATCATTTATATCTTCATTTATATTTCAAAATATAAATGAAATATAAATTCAAATAGCCAAAACTAAATCACAATTATCAAATTAAATCCAAGTTAACCCAAATCAAATCCAAGTTAGCCCCTTTTCACTTAAAATTTCCATATGAACCAAAATACATATGGATCTAAATCACTTGCAATTAGATTTATATTCACATCTCAAACCCATTTATCAATATAACTAAACTTGAATCAAGCCATGATCAAGCCAATTAACCCATTTAGGTCCACTTGACACAAAGTGACCTAAAAGACCTTTTTAAGCCAAGTTCTAATTCAACCAAAATTGGATTGAACTAAGCCCATCCAAACACTATGACATGATAAAAAATCATCCTAGGTTAATTAATTGTCTTAAATTGGGTCAAACCAAATCCAACCTAGCTTTTGACCAAGTCAATATTTAGCCCAAATGAAACCCAAACTAGCCAAAATCTATCATAGGCCAAATTAATTAAAACCATTGATTCAAACCCATTCATAATCAATGATTGAACATAACCAAACCCTCAATTGAGCCAAACTAAGCCTAATTAGCCATTTGATCCAAGTTTACCCAAATTGGCCTAAAAAGCCAAAAATAGGTCAAATCACAATCCAACTCAAATTTATTGCAACCAATGGCTCAAGCTAATTCCAAATCACTTATTAAACTTGGCCAAAGCCATGATTGAGCCCAATTTAACCAATTGGTTAACTTGACCTAACTTAACTCAAGTTAACCTAAAGGGTCAAATTAGCCAAAATCCAAATTAATTCCAAATTAAACCAAACCAAAGCTTAAAATCATTTTCAATTAGCCAATTGAACTTGAATCAACACCTAACCTAACCCAATTTGGTAAAATTGGTCAAATTGACCCATTTAACCTATATGAACCTAAATGAGCCATATTCAAATCCAAAAGTAACAAACCAATGACACACCCAACCTCCCAATTGACCAACTTGACCCAATTTTGACCTAAATTTAAATCAAGCCAAATAAAATCAAATAAACTCCAAATCATTTGAAATTTGGGCTAACCCATTTTTGACCCATTTCAAATCTATCCAAACCAAACCCATAGCCAAATGACCATTTTACCTTTAGGTTTAGGGCATCCCATGAGATAAAACACATGCTTATTGGGTCATTTTTCTCCCCCTAGCCACTTAGCACCTATTCATAGCTCCACCTAGGCACCTTGGACTATGGTTGACCTGACCCAAAAATGATTGGGTCGACCATGATCCATGTGGAGGTGAAATCACCTCCCCCTCCCCATTGGAGCTTTCCAAACCACCAAGGACATGCACTTCCTCCATTGGTAGCCATCTCCGAACCCTCACCCAACCAAATAGAGCCACATAATGCACCCAAGGTCCTCCATTAACCTCTGATGTGGCCAATTGATCAAGAAAAATCTAAATCAGCCATGACCATCTGATCCAAAGAATAAGGGGGTAAACCCCCGCATTCTCAATCAAACTCACACAATCACACACTCACATTCGATTCAACCCTAGTAGCAAAGGAGAGAGTTCCCAGAGTGATTTCCAAGTTTTCCCAAGCTCCCCAAAATCCCCATTCTTGGTTTTACGTAAAATAAAAATAAGGGAGGCCACCTTCGATTCCCATTTGCTCAAATCTCCACCAAAGTATAATTAACTTTGCACACACCTTCCTTGGAGCCAAACAAGCGAGAATGAATCCTTTCCTAAGCTTCTTGATGGCCGAAGGGCTGAGTTCGATCAAGCACGACCACCAACATCTAGTGCTTTGGTCTTTCGAGGAAACTACACCAAATCAAGGCTTGTGCGGCTCAACAGAGCTTCATTTCTACCAAACAAAGCTTCCTCAATCATTGGAACTACTAGTCATAAGCTTTAGTGAGGTATGCCATTAAAATCGATCCTTGAATGAAAATATCTTGGTCTTTTGTGAAAAAAAATTTCATGTCACATGTTTTCCATCGTAGGATTTGATTGTTGTGCTTCCCCGAAGGTTTGGGATCATTTTCATCTCCATCCAAGCTCGGGTGAGCTTGAATCGTGTGATGATCAATGGACGACAGCCATTGTTTGATGCTTGAGAGGAGATAGATCATGGACTGTCCATCCCGTGTAATCAGGATGGACAGTCCTGATCAGATCACGCTTAGAGCCTCTGATTAATCCCTCAAAACCACGGGTTTAATCATGGCTATCTGATCTTAGATCGGATGTTCCATGGAGTTACATCATGCACCGCCATCCGAGTCAACACTTGGATGTGATAACTTAAATAGCGAATCCCATCATGCCATGTGAAAAGCGTGCCACGTCAGCCGCCATGTCGCCCAATGAGATTAAGGCTCTAAATAAGGTTAATTAATTAAGCAAATGAATAGTAAATTAATCAATCAATTAAGTTTATTAACCTCTATTAATGATGATAATGTCTAGGGAAATGGATTGGGACTCCCTCTTCCAATCTTTTCTTTAAGTCTTCTCTAATCCCTCTTAAATAATTAATTAATTAATACTCCTTAATTAATTAATCAACAAGATTAATCAAAATCCAAATCATACATGAACCTTAATTAACTAATTGAAAGGAATTAAGGATTGAGACTTAGGCTCTCTTCTTTGTCACTTTATCTAAGCCCATCTTATTTTGGTTAGTTAAGGTTAATTAAGGTTTAATTAGCTAATTAATGAACTTAATTAATTCATTTGAATCTATTTCTCTAATTTAATCTTGGGTAGCTCTTTGCGTGTTGAATAACCCAAAGAGAGAGATAATAAAATTATGGTTAGCTTACTTTTGTGAGAAAATCATAAAAGTAAATAAGTGATATCTCTTAAACTTAATTAACTGGTAATCATGAGTTAATTACATTAGGCTCCTTTCATTTCTTAGGAGCATTACAAACTTACTTTTCATGTGGTTGCATATCATATTGTCTCATTATTAATTAATTAATTAACTTAAGGTGATGTAAGCAAGGGTTAATTAATTAGCTTAATTCATACCCTAACCTAATTAAACCATAAAATCAACCTAATTATTTTATACTTGAATCAAAATTAATTCACACATAGGGAATGGGATTAGGACTAACAAACCTCTTTCACTTTCCTTAACTCAAATCAAGTATAAAAATGAAAGTGTCGTTAAAGAACTTTGATTCATTTTAAACAATCTTATTTAATATGATTATCTTTAGGAGTTAATTAGAATGAATGAGATCATGTGCTTATGTTCCTTTATTTCATTCCAATCATATAAAATCTTGCTTGTCATGTGTAATCATGCATTCATTTATTTTAAAATTAACTAAATGAAATGGTTTCTTTTATGCCAAATTGCATGTGTTGATTTAAATTAAATAGGTGTGTCTATTATCACTATTAAATCAAATATAATTTTTAAAAGCCTATAAATTAATTATTATAAATGAAGTGATGTTAATTATAAATATCTATAAGTTTGCATGTGATAATAATATAAGGTATGCAATATGAAGCCTATTTCCTTATCTTACATGGATTCACATAGGATTTACAAATGTATAGTTCATTTGAAAAGAACATAACATTCGCCTAAATCTACTCCTATTCATCTCCATGTTAAGACTTAGGAAGAATTTCATATCACATATGTAAATCATATAATGAAATCAAATATGACTTCTTACATGACTTCTTATTCTTATGGTTCTTTTTCTACATTCACATGTATCTGAGAAAAGTGGTATATTAGTCTGGACACCCCGAGGCTGCGAGGCATTAAGCAACCCTAAGCAGGTCTTTACTTTATGCCCATGATATAGAATAATGACACCATACTCACTTAAAACTGTTATACATATGTATGCATGATGTGGCTAGTGAATAAGAATCATAAATTAAATAAATAAAATATAACTTTTGCATAGGTTTTTCTTATCCTTGTAGTCATTTGTACATCTATATGTATCTAAGAAAGTGGTATATTAGTCTGGACACCCCGGGGCTGTGAGTCTTTAAGTAGCCCTAAGTAGGTCATGTACCTTACACCTTTAGTGCAAAATAATGGTGACGTACTCACTTAAGACTTTTATACATATGAATGTGTATCTAGCTAATGGATGAAAAATCACTCTTTTCTATTAAAAAGGCATGCATTCATAGTTAAATCAAATGAAACATTTAAATTCCAAACACAGTTCTTTGCATTCATCATTCAAGTATGCTAAAAATATAAATTGCATGTATAGGTATGCTTTAGATTTACTCATATGAATGATATACATGATGGAAGGAAATGAATGAATATGTGTTATATGATAGTAATCCATTCTAATTAATCATAAGATATCTTTCTTAATGAATAAGGTCATTTAGAGTGAACCTATACTTAGGATTAATTAAGACATATGATAAGCCATTTACTAAAGGAAATTGATTAATTAACTTGCTTTAGAAGTGACTTAAGGTAAGGATGAAAGAGGTTGCCTCTCTTCCTTCTCTTTATAACACTTAGTTGCTAAGTGTAGGCTATATGCAACAAAAGAAAACACTAAGTAAAATCTTTAAATCAATTAAATCACATAAAGAGAAATCAATGCTTTATAAATTAAATCCCTCACACTTAGTAAATTACAACTCTAAAGCCTAGTTAGGACATACCACACAAGCTTTAATGCACCCACATTAGACTAAGTCACCATTTCTAGCTTTATGTTAGGACGGTATATGGTTTGATGTATGTTTATTTTATGATGTATTATTGTAGACTGGATGTTAGGGTGTATGTGCGTAGTTTGGATGTTAGGCTGGTATTAGCCTAATTATACTTTCTATAGGGGGTTGTGCTTAAAAGGTTGTTAAATACAAAAAATATAAATTCTTTTGTTATGCAGGTCGCTTATCCCCTAAGTATAACCCAAATTAGGACAAGTGGGCTTGGTTACCCATGTGTAGGGTGCTAAGTCTAAATTATTTATATAACTGCTTGGGTTGTATGAAATATTTAGCTAACATTTATTTTGTAGGTTTAGCTAGATTTACTTTCCTTCTTTTAATGTAATTTTGCATTACGATTAGGATGAATATTATAGGAGATTATGATGAACATTGGTTATAAGACTAAGTCTTAACTATGTGATGCCTTAGGAGCAAGCACATCAAAATCAATCCAAAAGGAAGAAAGAAATGGAGCAAATAAAATGGAGAAATGGAAGATGAAGAAATGAAGGAGGAAGAATGAAGAATGAAGACCCCCATAACATTCATCATTTATAATTGTAATTATTCTCTTATAATTCGGGTTATACAAGGGTAGAGCTCGGTTACCCACATTCATTTTCAAGTTATATGGTGGTACCCGACCGCATCAGCCTTTTATTCTTTTGCAATAGCTTTATAAAATTATTTGATATTTTGTTTAGCTTGTGCATTAGAAATGGCATGCCTCTTCTGAGTTTCTTTATGAGTGATGATTGTTCGTATGGCCTAGATGTGATTAGGATCTTAAGATAAAAATAAATTTTCTATCCCATTAATAATTCATAACTAGACTTTTAAGATAATTCATAATCTCATATAAAAGCTTAGGTATTAAATCAAGATAATAAGAATATTTAGCAACCCCTTAGCTGAATGTTGTATGTTTAACACACGCATATCATCTTATTTCACTCGTGTTAAGAGAGGGCTTTCATCTTTGCCAGATAGAATGTGCTTAACCATTGAGAGCCTATGATGGAAGAACACCTCTTTCCCTTTTGATTTGGCCCATAATCAACTTCTCATGCATTTAGGAATACAGAATCCCATAGCCTGTGTCAAAATAAAGAGTCCCAAATTAAATCAAATTTGATAAAAATTTGCATTAGATTTAAGTCATTATTCATACCCCTCAAGCTCTAGTCTCTTAGAGAGTGGGTTTCTGGACTTAGTTTCTTTTATAAATAATAATAGCCTAACTATCTTGCAAAAGCATATGACTTACCTACATGGATTTAAAGCGTAGGAGGAGTTAGCTGGCTGCCACTCTAGGCAGTAATAAGTCCAGTAGTTGGGTGGTTTACTCTCTCTTGTGGAGGCAAACCATATACCCACTTTCTCCTTAGATTTAGGTCATTCTTTGGCCCTCGCCAAAGCTCTTGAGATTTAGGATCTGAGGTTGTTGTTTTCTTTTGTGGGCTACAAGCATAAATCCTCACCTCTTAGGTATTTTCACAATCTTCTATTGTGGAATTATAAGTTCTATATTTATATTAAAATTTCAACTCAAATAAATCTCCTCATTTTCAAATATATAATGCCCAACCATAGGATATATTAGAGTGCTCACTAGGTTTCCTAGTATCATGAGCACTCCCTACTCATCTCATTTAGTTTTGATAATAACTCTTTCCTTTTGATCCATCCCACTTAATTTTCTAAAATATAATAAATTTATTGATAGTCATATATTTGAATTCTTTATAGATAATAATTGCCTACTTTAATCAATAGTATTCTTAAAGGATTCACTTTTCTTAAGATGTAATTAATTATAGAGGCTTGCCTCCATAGGGAACTTAATGAACCCAGTTTAAATAAATCATGCTTTACTTTTTTATGTAAAGTAGGAGAAAAATCTCTGGTATATTCGAAGACCCATCATGCCTTAGGAGTCCTTATTAGGTGATTAGGTCCATTGTAGGGTATTGACTTCTATCTTTCAAGATACTACACTAATCTTCAATGTAGTACCCGATCACCTTAATAAGTACATCCTCAGATCTACATGAGATTCCCTCACATATACAAACATAATGAATCCGAAAATAAACACCACAGGGAGGTTGGTTTAATTTGTTATGGCTCCACTAGGGATGATGGTATAATTGAGGGCATATCTACTGAGGATATAAGCCTGGTTGAATTGATTAGATTTAGGTTTTGATTTAGGCTCCACTATAAAGACTAATTTAATTTGCACCTGCTAGGGAGAAGTTTGGTTTGTTCGATATGTTTAATTTGACTCCACTAGGGAGGTTGGTTTTGAATTTGGTTTGTTATGGACCCCATCGGTGTGCCATGGACCGCAGTAAGAAGGAGCCATAGAGGCTTTGGCCTGTCTTAGATTTATAAGTCCAAAGGGGTAGTTCACCTGCCATAGGGTAGGACTATTTGACCTAAGGGTTTCCTTTTGGTGTGCAATAATTATGCTAGGGAGAAAGTGTAGTAGACTTACATCTTTCAAAGCTGGGAAAAGCCACTACGGTGATCTGTTGGATGTGAAACAAATTGAATCTAACCTAAAGCAACTACTGAGAGAGTGCCACTAGGGATCTTACCTCAACTTAAGAGCAGTCAAAATTAATTTCATTTTAATTTGACTTGATTTAATATGATTTAATTTAATTTTATTTGATTTAATTTGGTTTATTATGTAGTGGACCCTATCAGTGTGCTATGGATTGCACTGAGAAGGGGCTATGTCAGCCTTGGCCAATCTCAGATTTACTGATCAAAAGGGGGGATAGTCTACGAGCCACAAGGTAGGACTATCAGTCTTAAGGGGTTCCTTTCGGTGTGCAACAGCTGTGCTAAAAAGAAAGCATAACAAACTTACATATTCCAAAGCGAGGAACAACCATTAGGGTGACATGTTGATGACACAACAAATCAAATCGGACCTAAGGTGACTACTGAGTGAATGCCGCTAGGGACTTATGTCAGCTCAAGAGTAGTCATAATTAATTTCATTTTGATTTGATGGACCCTGTCGATGTGCGATGGATTGCATTGAGAAGGGGCTATGTCGGCCTTGGCCTATCTCAGATTTACCAATCCAAATGGTTAGTCTACCGGCCATAAGGTAGGATTATTCGACCTAAGGGGTGTCTTTCGACATGCAACGACTGTGCTAGAGAGAAAGCATAGCAGATTTACATCTTCCTAAGTAAGAACCAGCCACTGGGGTGACCAATTGATGTACAACAGATTGAACCTGACCTAAGGCTGCCCATCGTTATGTAACAGTCGTGCTGGAAAGAATGCATTGCAGACTTACATCTTCTAAAGCAAGATGATCATCAGAGTAACCTTTTGGTGGCACAACAAGTTGAACCTGACCTAAGGGTGACTCTTGAGAGAGTGCCACTAGGGACTATCTCAACTCAAGAGTAGTCAAGCGATTCCTATAGGGAGTTTTGCTGACACTGCCCTAAAGATAGGATGCCTGCTTGGAAAAGGTACCGCTGGGGTGTCCTCTTAATCCACAAGCAAATATATATGTTTTATTTATTTATTATATATTTTCATGGACCCTGTTGGTGTGTGAGAGACCACACTGAGAAGGGGTTATGTTAACCTTGATCTATCTTAAATTATTGGTCCAAAGGAGAATCTGTGCATCTGCAGAATAGAATCTCCAACCACAGGGGTGGTTACTAGGATAGGGGAACTATACAATCTAGTAGTAACCTGGGTAGTGTCTAAATGGGGTCGTAAAGGATGTGATCCAAATAGAGTTCCTATAGGGGAGGTGCCACTAGGGGCATAATCCTAGACCCTATAAATAAGAAAGCCTATAGGTATTCGGTGGTCAACTTAAGGAGAAGGTGTAGCAGTCTTACATTTGCCAAGATTAGTGTATCCATCTGGTGGGTCACTGTTAGCATAGCGAACAGGCCCATGGGTGTGTGATGATCAGTCTAGGAAGAATACATGTAGACTTACATCTCCCTAAAGTTGAACTGCCTGCTAGGATAGTATGTCATCGGCTCGATAGGTGCTATCTGACCTAGGTCTTCCCGTTAGCATGCAATGGTTATATTTAAGAAGAAAGCATAGTAGACTTACATCTTTTAAAGAAGGTATCAACCACTAGGGTGACTTGGTGATGGCACAGTAGATTAGCCTGACCTAAGGGTGACTACTAAGTAGTGAGTCCCAAAGAGGGACAAGACCCAGACTTGAAGTAGTCAAGAGGAAAGGACTGTTGGGGGACTTACCCTAATCCTTCACTCGACCAAGTCAGTTCATGATGGCTAGTTTAAGAAGAAGGTGTAGCAGATTTACACCTTCTTAAATGAAGCCAACTTGACGGCTACGACCGCATAAGCCTACCATGAGAAAGTGCTATAATAGATAAATCAGGAAAGAAAGCATAGTCGAGTTACATCTTCCTGAATGAAGGACCACTAGGGTGATGCGCTAGTAGGGAAACACCTCAGCCCAACCTAGAGCAACTAATGAGTGAGTGCCATAGGGGGCAGTGGGCTCTAAAAACTTGCCACTGACCTCTCACATTGAAGAGAGTATGATTTATGCATTGGTGAAATTTTCAGTAGGTAGATGGAATAGTAGATAAGAAACTACCCAGAGATTTTGCCATCATTTTATGAGGACTTTAAATTTGGTTCGAGGTTTCCTATAGGCACAAGCACCTATAGTTAATTACCCCTCCCAATGTTGAGAGAGAACTTTTGATTAAGGCTAGTCATTAGATCACTGAATGCCTGATCTAGATCCCATGGTTTCGTCATCCGGGGCTATCATGGTCTCTAGTATACTTAGTTAGAGGAGGTAGTCAACCCAACCTGACCGAAGGATTCTTATCAGCAACACATGGGTTACGTCATCCAATAAATCCATATAGACCTGGGGTAGTGTTTGTCTAAGGAGATAAGCTTAAGTCTACTTTACCTGATAAAGGGCTTTTTGCCCTATCAGGTGTACCCTATGATTCACATCTCAAGCTACAGAGCCATTGGGGAGCATACGGGCTATAGTCGTGATCATAATATAATGGTGTCATTTGGCAGTAACCACCTGATCAGAGGACTCTGGTCGTAACTGCATCATATGTGGAGCCTACTGGACAAACCACACAGATAGAGGACACGAGCCATGTCCTTACTTGCATGAGATTGATTAACAGTGAATATAGAGATACATTTGATTTAACATTGGCTCCTTTGTGAGCTAAAGTTTTCCTGATTTATCACCTTTAACAAACATTTACAAAAGGTGGATTGGATTTTAGCTTTAAGTTTTTAGAGATTAAATTTTATTTAAGTATTTTTAGATTAAAATTTAATTTGATTTAAATTGATTTGAAATTAGATTCACATTTTGATGTAAGTATCCCCTATGATTGAAATCTCCATTCAACATAGTCATCATCAGGGTTTATGAATTTGCTTGATCATTTAATTTATTATTTTAGATCCCGTCAACTCTATTAATTTAATAATAAAGGATCAGACCTACTATTATATAATATAATTAGCTTCTTAGATATTTTAATAGATTCAATTCTTAAAATAATTATACTTTTAGGTTTTGTTAATCGAGACACGGAAGAATAAATCAGAATCAACTAGAAAGATCCTCACCGAGTTTAAGCATTCATAGTGTCGTACGCGGGTGTTTAGTAATTTAGGTAATTTTTATTTCTAAAATTTGAGATTAATTTCATATTTTCATTTAATTCTAACTTAGTATACGCAGCCTTTCAGACATTAAAATTTGCACTTTAAATTTTCATATCCGAGCACATGCAGGTGTTTATAGCTTAGACAATTTCATCTAATCAACAAAATCATTGATTTTGAAAATCATAATTAGAATAAGAATTTTCTAATTTTGGATTGAAGGAAGCTCCTTCATTCATGCAGAATTTAATTTAATGATGCCTTCTTTCTTCAATCTGAATTTTCTTTTAGCCTGGCAAGAGGTGAGGGGAAATGTTGAGCATCGACAATGAGTAGGGAAGAGCCATTTATTCTAACATCAAGAAACAGTAGTTAAATAGAACTCTGGAGAAGATTTGTAAGTATGAAATAGAGGAGGAGATAGAGAAATAAATGAATCGAATTGCTATCCAACTAGGAATTTTGGCCAATTACTAGTACAAGAGGCATCTCTCCTCCAAACCTTCAAGCTCTTCTAACCACAACTTGGTATTCTGTTCTATTATGAACTTGCTACCCACAGGTATCCTAAATGATGGGAGTTGGACTTCTAATGTAGACCCATACACACACTAAGAAAAATGAGTAGACTCAGTAGGAGTGCGAGAGAAAATTTGACCTAAGTCCTTTGATTCTCTCTCATAGACTTAGCCTAAATCAAATCTAAATCAATTCAAATTCAAGGAATTTTCTCACAACCCATTTATATTCTCATTTATATTCACATATATAAATGAAATATAAATTCAAATCAATCAAACTAAATCCAAAATTCAAATCCAAATAAAAAATCTTTCATAAATTAAGCTCATGTTCACCCTTTTGAACTTGAAATTATCAAATGAATCAAAACCCATTTGACTTCAAACCACTTACAAGTGGATTTATATTTCAATCATAAGTCCATATATTAGTTCAATCAAATTCCAATCAAGCTTTAACCAAGCCATTTGACCTACTTAAGCTCACTTGGTCCAAAGTGACCTAAAGTACCCTTATGAGCCAAATTCTAATCCTAACCAAATTGGATTGAACTAAGCCTATCTAAGACTCACATTGTGAGTAACAATCATCATAAGATGATCAATTACTCAAATTGGGTCAAACCAAGTCAAACCTAAGGGCTGACCAAGTCAACACTTAGCTAAAATAAAACCCAACATAGCTAATATCTACCATAGGCCAAATTGATTGAAAATATTGATCAAAACTCATTCATGGCCAATGTTTGAACTTGACCAAGTCAACATTTGAGTCTAACCTAGCCCAATTTGCCACTAATCCAAGTTGACCCAACTTGGCCTAAATAGTCAAAATGTGTTAAAACTTGAACTAAGTCAAATTGATTGAAACAAATGGATCAAGTTCATTCCAAAATGATTATTGAAGTTGACCAAAGCCTCAATTGGCCAACTAGACCTAATCTAGCCCAATTGACCATGAACCCAACTTGACCTTAAAGGTCAAATTGAGCCAAACTCAAATATAAACCAAATTGATTGGAAATAAGGATACCAATCCATTTCATATGACCAACCAAACATAAACCAACCCATGACCTAACACAAATAGGTCAAATGGGTCAATTTGGTCAACTTGACCCATTTGACCTAAATGAACTCAATTGAACCAAAACCAAATATAAACCAAATTGAGTCAAACCAAAGCCACCAAAATATTTCAAATGGTCATATGAACTTGACCCAACCCTTGGTTTGACCTAATTTGACCAATTGGTCAACTTGACCCAAGTTGACCCATTTTGATCTAAATGGTTCAACATGAGCCAAATCATATCAAATCAACTTCAAATTCATTGAAACTTGGCCCAACTCATTTTTCAATCATACCAAACATATTCAAATTAAAACCCAAGCAAAAATGATCATTTTACCCTTAGGCCATAGGGTAAATTTTGGCCAAATTTACTTAAAATTTGGTCAAATTCTCTTCATGACCACTTGGCACCCTCTTAGTGGACCAAGTGGACACTAGTGAATATGGTACACCTAACCCAATGGGTTTGGATTAGCCCAACCCAACCTAAAGGCTAAAACTGACCACTTGCATGAAATTGAGCACATGGAATCCCTCCTCCACTTGAATTAAGCACATGGGAGCACCACTCCACTCCTCTGGTCAAACTGAATGCAAGGACACTCCTAACAGCTTAACAAACCCACTCAAGGTGGTCAATTAGATCAAAATGGCAAGATCCTTCTTGACTGTCCGATCGCTCTAGGGGGAGATATCCTTCTCGGCCATGAGCAAAGGAAGCTAGAGAAGCCATTTAGAAGTCTCCCCAAGTTCTCTCAAGTGATTTGAACTTCTCCATTTTTGAATTTTCTAAAATTGAAAATAGGGGAGCTCAAGCTAAATTCAATCTCACTCCACACTCAATACCAAGCCAATTCACTTTGTAAGTTCCATTAGGGAACTCAATCGAGTTCACCCAAACCTTTTCCTAAGATCCAAAAGCAAGGGACGTACCACTTCGATCAAAGCCATAAGGAGTTGAAGGTGGACTTGGCCTATAGAAGGATCTACCCAATTTTAACACCTCAAAACTTCAGCAAAGCTTCTCTCCACTAGACGAAGCTTCTCCAAGGGAATCAAGCGCTAGTGATAGCCTCCAGTGAGGTAAGCCATTAAACCGAGCTTAGATTAGATGTGGTGTGGTCATTTGTGAAAGGAATTTCTACTTCATGAAAGTCTAGCAGTTGGATGTGATCTCCCTTGCATGGTGATGGTATGGGTTGAATTCTATTTCAATCTGAGCTCAATCGAGCTCGGATCTTCCCTTAGAAGATGGACAGTGGCCATCTCCCACAGGGAAGAACAAAGAAGAATCATGGGCCATCCATCCGCACATTTTGGATGGACGACCATGATTAAAACACGTGGATCCATCATTTAATCCTTTAAAACTACAAATTTAACCTCAGGCATTCGATCTTTGATCGAACGAATAGGGGGAAAGCACATAGTGACATCGTTGATGCGGCGCTATGATGTGACAAGTTAAATAGCCTCTCCCATCGTGCCACGTGGAAAGCGCACGTAGCATCAGCCTCCACATGGTGCCAATGGGATTAGCTTTATAATTAAGAGATTAATTATTTAATTAAGGAAGGAAACTTCAAATATTCATATCTAAGTGTAGAAAAATAAAAAATATGAAATAAAATACATATGAAAGATAATTGAATGTAGAATATTATAAAATTGATTTTGATGAATTTTGAATAGTGTTATTTTCTAAATTTAGGTTTTATTGGGAATTAAATTAAGCTAATTACCCTATGATTATTCCATTAATCAATCTCAAACTTCTCATGTGTATTTAGTGGGATGACTTCTGCCTCCCCTAATTTTATTGGGGTTTATTAATGGTTTTATTAGGGTAATTATTGGATTTATTCCTAATTGCTCTCTTAATATAATTAAGCCTAATTAAGTGTGTAATTAGTGGATTAATCTTTTTATTGAGTTAATTAAGGTTTGTTTAAATGAATAGGAGGTTTATGGAATAGTTTTGAGATATTTTTTAAAGCTATTTCTTAAACCCCTTCTTTCTTCCTTAATACAAATTCAATTAAGGATTAACCCACTAATTACCTACCAAATTAATTTGATAAAATTCTAAAACCTTTTAAAACTTAACTAATCCATCTTGGGTAGATGCTTAGGTGTTCAATAACCTAAGTACATTAAGGAAATCAAAATCCAACTCCATGTGTGAGAGGGGTTATGAAAGTACTTAACTTAAACCCCTCAGTTTAATTTATCATTAATCATGTGCTAAATGCATTGGGCCCTTTTCTTCTTAGGTGCATTGCTGATTTAAATTCCTTGTGTGGTTCTATTTCATATTATTGGCTCATAATTATTTGATTAAGTATGCTAAGGTGGTGTAGGTGAGGGGTAATTAATACACTTAATTTATACCTTAACCTAATCAAAATATAAAAATCATCTAATCATCTAAAGATTAAACTAAAATTCCATACACATGGTGGAAATGGGTTAGGACCAGGAAACATTCTTTCACATTTCCCAAATCAAACATAAAGCAAATTCAAAACAAAAATCACATTAAACAAACTTTGATTCACTTTGACCTTTCTTATTTCATAGGATTGTCTTTAGGAATTAATTAGGGTGAATGAACTTACATTACTTTCACTCCTTTATTTCTATCCTAGCATGCTAAATGTGTATGTCATATGAAATTTATGCATTCATACTTTTTTAAAATCAAATTGAAAATGAAATATTTTCTTTATGCCAAATTGCATGTTTTGGCTAAAGTAAAAAATGAATGGCTATTATCACTACTAAATCCAAAACTATTTTCAAAATCTATAAATCAAACACCTAAAACTGAAAGTGTGTTACTGATAATTATTTATAAGCTTGGATGTAGATATAAATATGAAGATGTGCATAATGTTGCTTCCCTTCTCTTTTCTTTTAACATAGTTTTGAATAGGATTTGGCAAAGTGTATAGTTCATTTGAAAAGAACAAAACACTTTCCTAACCCCATTCCTATTCATTCCTATGCTACTACTTAAGAGGGACATCCATACTTGTACATATAAATTGCATAAGCAAAACACACAAACAAATACAAACTTTTTGCATCTTTCTTTTTTCATTCATTTCTTTTGTACATGTGTTTATATTTAAGGAAAGTAGTATATTAGTCTAGACAATCCCGGGGTTGTGAGGATTTAAGTAGCCCTAAATAGGTCTTGTACCTTACGCCCCTGGTGCTAATAATGGCGTCGTACTCACTTATGCCTTTTATACATACACATGTGCATATGAATAAAGGATAAAAGAATAACCCTTATCTACTTAATGAAAATCATGCATCCGCATTCCAATTTTCTTAAGTAACATTTCTTAGCATTCATCATAAAGTGTGCTAAACATTTCCTTTTGTATGTATATGTATGCTTAGGATTCATCCATATGCATGTTATATATGTTGGGAAAGAGATGAAGTGATGTGTGCTTTGTAATATTAGTTCACTTTATTTAATCTTAAAATGCCTTTCTTTAGAATAGGTTTGTTTAGGGAAAAACTAAACTTAGGATTAATTAAAACACATAGCAAAACATTCACTAAACAAAATCAAATATGAATCTTCTTTAAAAATTACTTACGGTGGGGAAGGAAAGAGAAGTTCTCTTCTCTTTTCTCTCTCTTTACAACTTAATAATTAATTATAAGATTCACTTAAAACAAATCAAAATACAAAATAAAATTAACCCAAATCAACTAAACACTTAAATAAAACCACCTATCTAAGTTGAACATCTTCACACTCAGGAAATTTAAGCCTTAAAGCCATAGCTAAGCATACTACACAAACCTTTTAAAGCACACACATTAGACTAAGTCACCATTTCTAGCTTTAGGTTAGGGTGGTGCATGGCGCGATGTTTGCTTTTTTTTTGTAATGAATTATTTCTAGTCTAGATGTTAGGGTGAATTTGCATAGAATGAATGGTAAAGTGATCTTAGTCTAACCATTATCTCTTGCAGGGGATTATGCTTGTAATAAAAATTTAAACATTTTTGCTGTGCAGGTGCTTATATGCCTAAGCATAATCCAATAGGTCAGGTGAACTTAGTTACCTATGTGTGGGGTGCTAAGTCCAATATACATGCTTGGGATTTATATGGTTTGTTTATCTAATCTCTATTTTGCAGGTGTTTGTTAGATTTACTTTTCCTTTTCATATATCTTTGCAATTAGGATTTTGGAATAAATGTTATGGGGGATTAGGATGAGCATTGGTCATAAGATTACATCTTATGTACCATGTGAAGCCTTTGGAGCAACCATCTTCCAACCATCCAAAAGATGGAACTAAAAGAAGAAAGAAGAAGGAAGAAAGAAGAAAAAAAGAAATAAAGGCCCCCCATAACATGAATTTCCTTACTTGATTGTAAATTAATTTATTTGTAATCCGGGTTGTATAAGGGTAGAGTTCGGCTACCCAATTTTTTTTCGGGTTTGTGCGGTGGTGCCCAACCACAAATGTCCTTTTATTCTTTTGTGTTAGCTTTATAAAATGTTTAATGTTTTGTTTAGCTTCTGCATTAAGATGACATATTTTCCTAGTTTCTTCCTTGCGTGATGTATGGCCTGGATGACGATTAGGCTCTTAGGGAAAAATAAATCTTCTACCAAATTAAATAACTCAAAATTAAAAATAAATAACTCGTAACCTCACCTAAAGCTTAGGCTAAAAATCAAGATAAAAGAATTAGCAATCCATTAGCTGGATAAGTATTTCTTTTCTAATATCACGCATAAAAACATATTATTTCACTCTTGATTGGAGGGATTCCACTTTTGCCAAAGAACTTGGCTTGACCTTTGAGGGCCATGGTGGAAAGACACCTCCCCTTCTTGTTGATTTTAGTCCATAATCTTATTTCTCATGCATTAGGCATATGAATTTTATAAGCCTGAGTCAAATGATTATCCAAAAATGAAAGTAAAATGCAATATGTTTTGCATTAGATCTAGGTCATTTTTCATGCCCTTACATGATCTAGTATCTTAGGGAGTTAATTTAAGAACTTAATCTCTTTCTAAAATGAATAACAACCTAGCTATCTTGCATAAAGCATATGACTTGCCTACATGAATTTAAAATCATAGGAGGAGTTAGTTACACCACCCCAGTTTGTAAGTCCAAATGTGTGGTTTGTCCTCTCTTGCAGAGGCAAACCAAATACCCATTTTTGCCTTAGATTTAGGTCGTGCTTTTGGCCCTCACCAAAGCTCCCTAGATTTAGGTTCTGAGGTTGCTTCTCCTTTCTATGGGCCATATGCATAAATCCTCACCTCTTAGGCATTTCTACAATCTTGTATTATGAAATTATAAGCCTTAAACTTCTAATAAAAATTTAACTCAAATAAATAATTCAATTTCAAAAATGTAAAGCCCAACCATAAGATAGTTTGGGATGTTCACTAAGCTTCCTAGTATCCTAAACATCCCCCACTCATCTTCATTTGGCTTTGATAGGAACTCCCTCCTCTTGATCGATCCCACTTGATTTGCTAAAAATAAACTAATCGATTGATTGTCCTACCTATTGAAATCTTTGGAGACAATGATCATTTATCTTAATCGAGAGTATTCCTAAGGAATCTCATTCCTTAGGATGTAATTAAATATTGGGGCTTGCCTCCATAGGAAACTTAATGAACCTGATTTAAATAAACCATACTTTGCTTTTCCATGTAAAGTAGGGGTAGAATATCTGGTACATATGTAGACCCATTGTCCATAGGAGTCCTTATTGATGTGATTAGGTCCATTGTAGGGTGGTGACTTCTATCTTTTGAGATAGTACACCTCTCCTTAATGTCATACCCGATCACCCAAATAAAAATATCTGCAGATCTACGTGGTGTCCAAATGCATAAGAGTATATTTTTATCTTCATTTTATTCCACATAGATTGAAGATGGAAGTATACTCTTAGAAAGTTTTAAATTCTTCACCACATTCTAGTAAAAGGTGCCATCGATGAGAGCATAGGAAAGGGACTCTCTATTTCCTATGATGTGCTAGTGACTTCTCTTGAGATAGTTTGCCTCTATTTAGGCAATCTATGAATGGTTTCCTCCAATCTGACTCATCATCCTTTTTGGCAATGATAACCTCCCCTTCAAGAGAGTACTTTTCCATGAATTCAATATTAATAAGGGATAAGAATTATTTATTTTGGACCCTTATTGATATGGACTCATCTTCTGGACATCCCAACTCTTTGGCAAGTTTGGCTAAAGCATCTACTATGATATTTTTTTTTGAGGAATCTTGTAAATGGTAACCTCTAGGATTTGGGCCAACAACTCCATAGTGTACTTGTGGTAATGTTGGTGCTTAGGCTTTAGAATTTTGTAGGACCCAATGATTTGATTGATGACTATATGAGAATCTATAAAGATGTTAATGTTATGGATGCTTAGCATAACTACTAACTCCAAATCGAGAATCAAAGCCTCATACTCGACTTTGTTGCTAGTGCTAGGGGTATAGAGATGGCATGAGAATCTCATCGCTTTGTGGTCTGGAGTTAGAAGAACTATTCTTACCCCTGCCTTTCTTGAAAGGGTATATTGTAGTTCTTCTCTTTTGAGAGGAAGCTGCATCATCAAAGTACATCTCCTAGAGACAAATGCTAGTGTCCCCTAAGTTCATGATTTGTTCATAGAGGAGGTCATCACTAAGTTGAGATTCACCAGGAAGTGGGTGTGCTACTATGAAATCTGCTAGTGCATATCCTTTCATCGCACGAAGCTCTCAACCAAACTGGTTTTATTAGAGGTAGATCTATTTATCATAATATTTTACTAGCCCAAGAATTAATTCATGATCTTGTAGGGTTTGGCTTCTAGTGGCTGTTCGGCCATCTTAGGGAGTCATGGGTGGCAGGGAGGAGGTGAGTTGGCTTGGCTTGGTTGGTTGGTAGAAGGTGTGGAGGTGGCTACCAAGAAGGAATCATTAGTGTCCTATGGGTTTCAGGTAGCTAAATAAAATGTCTTCAAGATACTTTCCCTTAACTATTAGAGATTTGAATACCCTAAACCCTAATCCTAAATCACATTATAATACCATATATTATAGTATAATGTAACATAATATGTTTGAGATGTAGTGATATTATGTTACATTATACTATAATATATGGTATTATAATGTGATTTAGGGTTAGGGTTTAGGGTATTCAAATCTCTAATAGTTAAGGGAAAGTATCTTGAAGACCTTTTATTTAGCTACCATAACTATGTTATAGGTCATTCTTTATATCTACTCATAAGTGTAAGCATTATCAATCTAAAATCATGGACCAACATGCCAACCGTCTGGATAGCGTCACCCACATCATGAGATATTGCAGTGGATTGATCCTAAAGATCAAGTTCACCTTATGACAAAGCATATAATGCTGTAGCTTTTGGGATGCAAAGCTTAAAGCAAGGCAATTCTTCTCAATAGGTGGGTAGTTTGCTTCAATAGAGATTAGATGACGATTGAGATATTAAAGAGCATTATCTTTCCCTTCGTTGTTGGCTTGGGCCAATAAAGCACCAAGGGATTCATCTAATGCAGTAGTGTAAAGGATGAGAGGCTTGCCCGGGATAGAGGCTATTAGAACTAGCGACATCATCAAGTAGTGCTTGATGTATTCAAAGCATGCTGACACTTGTCATCCCACTTAAACTTGTCATCCTTTTTGACAAGTGTTGAAAATGGTTGGAAACTTCTTGAAAGATTGGATATAAAGCATCTTAGATATTCCAACTGCCCTTAAAATGATCTAAGCTGAGTTAAATTTTCAAGGGGTGCCATTTCTTATATTGCTTTGATCTTCTTTAGATTGATCTCGATTCCACAATGCCGGACAACAAACCCAAGGAATTTTTTTGAAGTTTCTCCAAATGCATACTTCAGGGGATTCATTTTGAGGTTAAATTATCTTGACCATTCAAAAACTACTGTCAAGTCAAAAAGATGATATTCCTTTTCCTTACTTTTGACTAAGAGATCATCGACATAGCACTCGACTTGATGATGAATGAGTTCATTGAAGATTCGAGTCATGGCCTACTGGTAGGTAGCACTAGCATTTTTAAGGCCAAAAGGCATAACCTTATAGCAATAAATTCTGAACAAGCTTCAAAAAGTAGTGTTCTTCTCATCTTTAGGGGCCATCTTTATTTGGTTGTACCAATATGAGCCATCCATGAAGGAGAAGACTGCGTGAGATGAGGCAATATACACCATCAGTTCTGGTATTGGTAGTGAAAATTTGTCTTTTGGACATGCCTTATTTAAGTCCCTAAAATCGATGCATGTGTGAATTTGGCTATTCTTCTTCTTAATTAGGATGACATTGGCCAACTAGGTATGATATTTTTCTTCCCCGATGAAGTTAACATCAATCAGTTTCTTGACTTCAGAAATGACATGATGTTTAATGTGTAATTGCATGCATCTAAGAGTTTACTTAATATGGTTAGCACTAGGCTCTATGCAAAGTAGTCCTTAAACTCTATGCAAAGTATCTTATGGTTGTGGACTGCTGTGTTAAGAGATAAATAGGGCATCTCTTTATAACTCTATGCAAAGTAGTCCTTAAACTCAATTAATAGCCTAACCTAGTCATTGGTTTCAATATCATTCAACAAATAACTGATGTTTGTTGGACGTGGATTGTCTTTAATTCCTAAGTTGATTTCTTTGAGCTCGTCGATGGTTGACCTGATTTCCTCTTTGAACTCTGGTGGTGCATCTTTGACTTCAAAATTATATGGACCATCTGAAGTTTCTAAGCATACCTCCTCATATGAGTTAATGTGAGTTGAAAAGAACCTATCAGTTTCCAAATGATTGGTGATGACTAAGAAATAATCGCCATCATCAACTGGATCCACTATACCAAATCATAGTTCTGGTCTTGATTGAGAATGTCTGCATTTGTTGTCCCATAACCTCTTGAAGTAATATGACCTATGTTTAGACCAAGCATGTGGAATCAATCCTTTCTTTGCTAAATTTAGGACACATGATTATATGAATCATCCTCAAGTTCTACATTAACTTCTTGACTTAATGATGATGCTTCCATAAAGAACATCTCAATCTTCACATCTATGGATGACTTAGGGTCTTCCTTAACTACCAAACCCTCAACTTTCTATGAGAAAAGTATGGTTAGAGCTAAGGTTCCCAACTGATGCCTAACTATTTCACATATAGACTTGGATACATTCATGCTTTTCTTTGGAGCCTAGTCTTCATCATTATCTGGCTCAAGTGTTACCTCCAATGGAATCTGCTGCTGAGAAGAGCTGGCTGGTGTGCTAAACATATAAGACTCATCCTCTAAACTAGATTCTAAGTCTATATGGATAACAAGTGTACTCTTGGTAGCTAGGAAATATCTCCTATTGGGTGGCCAATAAGGAGGTTTACTGCCCCTAGGACTGCCTTTAAACTAGCCTCTTCCTCTGCCTGGTGGAGGTCGGGTCATCCTACCCGTGTGTTCAAATGGAGTAATGAGCTGTGGGTGGAATCTAATGTTGGTCCCCACTTCCTCCTCCAAGTCTATTTCTCGCTCCCTTTTACTTTCTTTTTCATTTTTCTGTATTCATTTTTACTTTTCTTTTCCTTTTTATTCCTCTTTTCTTTTATTTTTGAACTTTGGCCAAGTTCACGAGAATAGACTTGTTGATTTTGAGGGTAGTAAGCCGCATCTTTATATATGCCGACCTCGTGAAACTGTAAATGGCTTGAGATCTCCTTTAACATAGTAGGCAACCTGACCTCTCACAAATTTCATACACTAATGTAGAAAGGATAGAACTGTGTTGTTTTCATGTATCCACAGTCTCCCAAGCAAAGCATTGAAGGTTGTATCTGAGTCTATAATATAAAATTTAGCTTCAGTCTTTCAATCATCTATCTCCAAAGGCAACACTATGGAACCTAAGGCCCTTTCACCTTGTTCATTGAATCCTCTCAACATCATCCTTTCTTTTCAGAGTTTGGAGATGTTGATCCTTAAGTAGGAAAGGATTCTTAGGCTCATAATATTGAATGATGCACCTGAATCAACCAACACCCTGGATAGCCTGAATCTGCCCATATCGACAATGATGTAGAGGGGACGGTTATGCTTGGTCATCCCTAGAAGCAAGTCTTCATCACTGAATGTAACACCTAAGATGTTCTTTGAATGGCATGCCTCCTCTTCAGTAGTGGTCAACTGAGCTAAGCATATCTCAGGATCAAGTAAGGCCTTGATTAGAGATTCTCTCATCTCTTTGGATAAGACAAGGGCGTCATATATGCTTAACTTAGCTGACAACTTTCTAAGGTGAGCTAGGACATTGTAATCAACTCTGGCTTGGTCCTCCACACAAGCATATTCATAGGTGGAACATCCTGTGGAGGGGCTATCTGCTCATTGGAACTAATGAATTGCTTACCCTTATCTTATCTTAAGGTGCTACCCTAGGATGTAGAACTTTGCCACTACGCATGTTAACTTCAATGACTTCATGTGATAGGTTAGTGGAAAGTTATACCTACTAATTTGGCATACATATAGTTTCTCCTATGGGACCCTCAGAGTCGGTTGACTCCAAGTCAATCTCAATGGTTAAAACTGATTGATTCAGAAAAGGAAAATTGAATTCTAAATCATAAAAGAAAGGATCAAAATTATTTGTGCTATTATTGTTAGTTAGACTTGCAGAGCTTTTAATTGAAATGAGATCATCAATACTATCAAAAGTAGAGAAGATATAAGTGGAATCTACTTTCTTCATTGATTTCTTTCTATGTGGAGGTATATGATGTAAATCAAGTAAAATAAGCAGAGCGAGGGGTTTAATGCCCTCATCCATATATAAAACATTTCTGCTAATAGAATAAGAGCTGGATGTAGTAGTAGTAGCTGTAATGGTGGAAGGAATGATGGACTGGGACATTGGTTGCGCTACTTAGCTATCCAGGATAAGTGTGGACTACTGCTGCTACTGCTGAGCTCCCACCCTCCTCAAGTTATCTTCGGTAACTTGCAAGCCTTCCTTGATGTTGGAGGTTTGAGCACCCTCAGGAACCTGAAAGAAAAGTTTCTTGATCATAGAAATGATCTTTTTAGAGGTTTGGGATAAGGAGATATCCCAACCTTCTTTTATCTTAAGAGGATCACATGTATCCCCAAGGATACTCTAATAGAGCTAGATGTTTGTTCTAATAAGTAATCCTTAGGGATGATTATGGCACCAGACATGTAGCTGTGCTCAAGTCAGTCCTTGAAAGTGATACAATCTTTTAAGACATGTTCTAACATGCAGTGGTAAGGGCAAAAGTTAGGATCATCACTCTTTCCCACTTCCTCTAGCCTTTTAGGCTCCAGTAGCTACAAATCATGTTTATTTATGAGATTTTTAAAGATTTTCCTGACTACCTCCCTCTTGAATGAATAGGATTTGTTTAATTTGTCCAGAAGAATGGGTGGATAATAGCTACCTGATAGTGGGTATAAGTACCACTGCTGTGTATACTATTATGAAGGCGGCTGTGGCGACCACTATGGTAGCTATGATGGCCAGTATGATTATCGAGGAGGTGAAAAAGGTGGTGACAAAGAAGACTACTGAGCTCATGGTCTCTCAAACTAAACTCTGGCTGGCTGCTTTGCCCTTGTCTACTAACATAACTGTCCCTGGCCTCTTCTCAAATACTTTATGTAGCTTGGACTTGAATGATTGGTCTTAGAAAGGCAACTATTTGGCCTCCTCTTGTAGGCTAGGATTAATTTCTTACAGATTTTTATTGTGAAGTGCTTGAGCATGAAAGCAATCGGGCCCTGGATATTATTGAGAAGAATTTTGATGGCATGTTATTCGGATAGCTGTGGTACGTATTTCATACTCAGGTTATGCCACCTAAGAATGTAATCAATAAGGACCTTATTGGGATTTTGTTTGGCTACAATGAGGTCGCCCACAGTTACCCTTTACTGGGCTCCAGTAAATCTCTTAATAAAGAGCTATCCAACTTAGCAAAAGCCTTCACTGAATTGTTGGACAGTTCGACATACCAATCGAATGCAACTGCTGGCAGACTGTTAATAAATAAGTGAAAGAGAAATGTGTTATTGCCATCGGTGCTGCAATAGCCAGCTCTGAAATGTGTCATATGCTAACGTGGGTTCCCACTACCATCAAATATCTTGAAGGAAGGTGACACGAACCCCTTGGGATACTGGACTGCATCAAACTCATCTGGGTAAGCCTTACCCTTTAGAATGGATGAACTACCTCGGGCTTGTGCCAACGCTTCCCTCACTTGCTGCTCCACCATTTATTTAATGTCCTTTTTGTGCATGGAGGTACTATCTATGACCTTCTTATGCAAGCTACCACTGTCCTGATCTATAGGAGAAGTACTCTTGGGAGGTTCCAAGATGTACAAAAGCTCAGGTCGCTCGGCCTCCATAGGGCTGGGTTGTGAAGCTGGAGTTTGATTTTGAAGTGCTAAAACTACCGTTAACAAATCTTTAACCCTCATTTCCATTATATTGATCTGATAGTCCTTCTACCTGAGCTATTGACGAAGATGTTAGGTCGAGTGAGAGGTGTCTCCTTCCTCGATCACGGCACCTTCCTAACTCTGATGGTCTCTATGGAGGGATCCCCGGGTATCGACCATATAGACTTTTGCTAAGTCCTCAAATAGATCATCCTCATTGGAATTGAAGGCTACCCTACCCTCTTCCTCATCTGAATGATCGCTCATAAGAAGTTATTTCTTCTAAGAAAAGTAGTCTTCTAGGATGTCATCTAAAGAACGATCTCCTACTCTGCCGGGCAGGACCTACATAAAGACCCGCTGATGGTTGACTATAGGACTGTGCTCATTTGAATCTATACACCTAACACTGCCTACTAATGGGATACTCTTGCTATGAGGATCAACTACCATGGGGACTGTACCGGTGTCCACTCCTTCCTCTACTACTACTGATGGTTGTTGTGGTGGCACAACCACAACACTTTTTGGTCACCACTCTCTCTTAACCATGACTGAGATGGGAGGTCGAATGAGAGAGCTTGACCTCAGCTCAGCTGGTGGGATAGATAAAGTGGGTTCCTTAAGCCATAACCGGATCACAAATGGGGATTCCCTCTCCCTGGATGTAGACTTTTGGACCTTGGTAGGAACTTTGGAAGGAGGGGCTTGGACGGGTGATGGTGGATGAGGAACGGAGTGGTGTGGCTGTGAACGAGGAGTAGAGCAGTATGGTTGTGGAGACCCTGATTGCCCTCCTGCCGAAACCCCCTCCTGAGGTTGGTGCTGCCTGTCAATACTATATTATTTGTGTGATCGACATGGGTAGCCCGCCGATCCAAAAAATTAATAAGGGCAGAGGCCGCTGACTGACTGGTGTACCTCCTCCTCTCCTTCTTGTCCACTTAAGCAGATACTCGAGCCTCGGTGACTCTCTCCCTACAGATCTGATCTCTAATGCTCCTAGGGATCATTATCTTAAATTGATTAATGCACCAGTATTTGAGCATCTGTAGGCTCTGCCAACCTAGCAAAGAACTATCCTAAGACTGGCATAGGACTTCCTCAGCTCTCTAGTCGGTACCTCAAAATGTGCTGGTGATAGAGGCAATGCGGTGATCCTCCTTTAATCCTCCTCTCCATCCAAGGCTAAGAGGGGGTGGAACCTGCTATCACTCAAGAGTGGAGAGGTCTCATGGGGAGAACCCACCTCAATGATGTGGGAGACAACATTAATGTCCCTGGCTGCTCACTTATTATGCAGCTTGATCTTCCTGTTCTTGTTATGACATTGAGTGCGGGTGAGCAAGGCGAAGCAAGAGATGGAACCTACCTTAAAGGTGGGGGAAACTAACTTAGAAGCCAAGATAACCTCCCCCCTTCAAAGTGGGGAAACTAGTGAGGAGGTGCTAGCTCACACCGGGGCTACAGTAGAGACAACAAAAGACTGTACTGGCCAGGGAACTACTAACACTGACACTGCTGGAGCTGGCATAGAAGGAACTGGAACTGATAATTCTACAAGGACCTCGACAGTCTTCTTCTTTAGAGAGAAAAACTTAGACTCAGACTACAGGCCTATGCTTTAGTTGATTTCCCCAGTCATCAGGCCACTAGGGCTGATAAGATCGACAACATAGTATTGACGGGTAAAACCAGTCATAGGGGAAAGACCTAACAAGGGTGGAGCCATTGTCATCTCCACCTCAATGATCCACTCCTCACCTGCCATCACCAGTTCATGTCCCTCCATCCACCGTTCCCACACAGGTCATGAAGGTAGCTTCTGGGGAGAAGAAAGCCCCTTTGGTGATCTAGCTACGGCCAAAAGATCCCGCTCCATCTACTCCACCAACTGAGGTGAGGGTGAGTTCCCCAACTCGACCTCCTACTTCAATCTTGGTGAAGGAGTGGCGACCCTACATTATCATGGTAGCACCACCACCACCACCACTATCAGAGCAAGTGATAGCGTTAGTAGAAAAGGGGGAGGGAGACAGTTCTGTAGTTCCCATGGTAGTGGACATCCCTAGAGATATCACTCCACTGATGGTGGGCAGCCATGAGCATATATCTTCTAGCAAGCATAGTCCTCCTAGAGATGGCACTCCAGTGGCAGGCAGTGTTAGATGTATTTCTGTCAGTGGCCATAGTCCTACTATCGGTTGAGTCTTTGTTCTAATGTAGCCTGGCAAATTAGAAGATCATTCATTGGATGAGATTATAGTAGCCTACTTTGCCAAAAAGAGGGAACTCTTAGGTAGTGATCACATATATTTAGAGAATGAGAGGGTAACATTTGGTCCTGATGAGGATGACCTTCTTGAGGATTCAGTCAAAGTCCACATGGTCGACACTAGGAGCTCCCTCTATAGAGATCAACATAGTTATGAAGGTATTGTAGTTGAAGAGGTTGACGCCATCCATTCGACTCAGCACCTCCTCCACCAACTTAAGCAAAGAGATGATCATATTGAGAAGATGGGGAAGAAAATTGAGGAGTTGATGGTAGTAGTTTTAGCATTGCAGAATTCAACTCCGGTTTCACAGCCTTCTACCATAGTAGCTGACAGAGCAGAGTTGGCACATACCTCAGATCATCCTAGGTGCATTCCTATAGAGGAAGATAGTGGCAGCTTGCATAAGAAGGTGGTGGATAGCACCCCTATGCATGAGAAAGCTACAAAGCACATGGTGGAGCAATAAATGAAGGAAGAGATGGCATAAGCTCGAGGTGGCTCATCTGTTCCAAAGGGTAGACCATACCCAGAGGAATTTGATGTTGTCTAGTATCCTAAGGGTTGTGTGCCCCCTTTTTTCAAATTATTTGATGGCACTGAGAACCCTCGTCAACACATTGAACATTTCAGAGCTGGCTGTTGCAACACCGGAGGTAGTGTCACCCTTCTTTTTAGATTGTTTGTTAGCAGTTTGATGGGTGTTGTATTTACCTGGTATGTCGAATTACCCAACAGTTCAGTAAAGACAATTGCTGAGTTGGAGTACCTCTTCATCAAGAGGTTTGCTGGAGCTCATCAAAGGGTTACTCTAGGTGATCTTGTTGTAGCCACACAAGTCCCCAATGAGTCCCTTAATGATTACATTCTCAGGTGGTAAAACCTAAGTATGAAATTTGAACCATGGCTGTCTGAATAATAGCCATAGAGATTCTCCTGAAGAACATCCATGGCCCAGTTACTTTCATGCTCAATGGTTTTACTATCAAAACCTTGAAGAAATTAATCAACAAGGAGGCTAGTCAATAAGAAGAGGCCAAACAATTTCCTTTCTAGGACTAGTCAGCCAAGCCCAGACCTCAGATGGTATTTGAGAAGAAACTAGGGGTAGTCACAACAGTTGATAGGGGAAACAACCAATTAGGGTTCAGTCAGATAGGCCTCAAGCTCAACAGCCTTTTTTACCACCTCCTCTACCACCACCTGGGCTATCATATCGGCCACCTTAGTTGCCACAACGACCACCATCATTGCCTTCTCATCAGCATCATCAGCAATAATATTCCTACCCACCACTATGTAGCTATTGCTTACCTACTCTTTCTAATAAATTGAATAAACCTTATTCATTCAAGAGGGAGGCAGTCAGGAAGATCTTTAAGAATCTCTTAAAAAAGCCTAATTTCCAGTTACCAGAGCCTAGGAGCCCAGAGGATCCAAACTATTGCCCCTACCACCGCATGTTAGGCCATGTCTTAGAAGATTGCATTACCTTTAAGGACTAGCTTAAGCATAGCTACAAGTTGAGTGCCATTTTCATTCTTAAGGAATACCTATTAGAACAACCTTCTAATTCTGTCAGAGTAATTCTTGGGGATACATGCGATCTTCTTAAGATAGAGGAAGGTTGGGATATCTCCTTATCCCAAACCTCCAAGAAAATCATTTTTAAGATCAGGAAACTACCCTTGTATGTGCTTGAAGCAGCTCAAATCTCTAACTCTATGAAAGGTTTGCAAGTTACTATGAAAAACTTACGGGAGGTAGAAGCCCAGCAGCAATAGCGACAACATCCACTTGCCTGGGATAGCATAGTAGCGCAACCACTGATCGATTCCAACTCCTCCTTTCCTCCTGACTACTTCAAGTCTGGGTCCAGTCCTCCTTTATGACTCCCTACTTGGAAGTCACCCTTAGGTCGGGTTGATTTGTTGCGCCTTCAATGGGTCACCCCAGCAGTTGGTCCCTACTTTGGAAGATGTAAGTCTATTACGCTTTCTTCTTAAGTATAATCGTTGCACACCGATGGGTAGCCCTAGGTCAAATAACACCTGTCTAGCCTTGATAGACTATCCCAGCAATTAGTTCTACTTTAGGGAGATGTAAGTTTACACGCCTTCTTTCTAGATTGATTGTCGCACACTTAAGGGCACCTTAAGTTGGTTGGTGTTTGATATGCTAATAATGACCCACCCGGTGGATACACAACTCTTGGCAGATGTAAGACTGCTATGATTTCTCCTAGAGTTTGGCCACCGTATACCTATAGGCATTCTTTTATAGGGTTCTGGATAATGCCCCTAGCAGTACCTCCGCTATGGGCACTCTATTTGGATCACGTTCTTAGCGACCCCATCTAGACACTACCCTGGTTTCTCTTGGATTGGACAATCCCCCTTTCATAGTAGCCATTCCTATGGTTGGAGAATTTGTCTCATGGATATGCAAATTCTCCCTTGGTCCAATAAGTCTGAGATAGGACTAGGCTAATATAAGCTCCTTCTTAGTTTGGTCCCTCGCACACCAATAGGGTCTACGCAAATATAATAACAAAAAAATAATTTTTCTCTTGTGGATTAGGAGGAAAACTCCCAGTGGTACCTCTTTCCAAGCAGGCATCCTATCTTTAGGGTGGTGTCAGCAAAATTCCCTATAGGAATTGCCTGACTATATTTGAGCTGAAATAAGTCCCTAAGTTAGCACTCTCTCAGTAGTCGCCCTTAAGTCGGATTCGACTTGTAGTGCCACCAACAGGTCACCCTGATAGTCGTCCTTGCTTTAAAAGATATAAGTCTATCATGCATTCTTTCTAGCACGATCGTTGCACATCGTGAGCGACGCAGTCAGTTGATTTGTTGTGCTATTACGTATTGCTCACCTGATTCCTTGTTTAGGAAGTTGTAAGTCTACAAGCTTTTTTCCTAACTTAACCATTGCACACTGAAAGACACCCCTTAGGTTGGTTAGCTTTACCCTGTAGCTAGTAGACTATCCCTTTGAATTTGTAAATCTAAGATAGGTCTATGCTAATATTAGCTCCTTCTTAGTAGATCCATCGTACACCGACAGGGTCCATCTAAAATTAAATTAATTCTGACTATTCTTGGGTCGATATGAGTCCACAGCAGCATTCGCTCAAATAATCGCCTTAGATCGGGTTTGATTTGTTGTGCTATTAACCGATCACCCCAGTGGTTTCTTGTTTATGAAGTTGTAAGTCTACAAGCTTTCTTCCTAACTTGACCAGTGTAGACCGAAAAGCATCCCTTAGGTTGGTCAGTCCTACCTGATGGATCCTTCTTCCTCCCTTAGTGGATCCCTTCTTCTTCTTTTATTCCCTTAGCATGACTTGAGTTGCATTGCACTAAGATCTTGATTCCTTCTACATCTTGGGTTTAGGAGTAGATCATTTCTATTAGTGTTTGTGATCCTTCAGACGTTGTTGATCATCTCGATCAACACCAATACATACAGTGTGCCTTGTTAGACACACCACACCTATTGGGTTCCTTTGTTGACCTCACTTTTAGAGTGAGCTCTCAACTTCCTTATCATAGATCTACGACTCTTATAGGCACTAAGAGTTCTTTAATCTTAAGACACTTCTCGTGATTAGGTGAACACTTAACATAACCCTAGAGACTTAGAAGAGTTAGCCATAGGAATAGGTTGTGCCTCAGAGATTTAGGAGGGCTTGCCTACCCTATAGCCCTAACCAAATCCTTGCTTCCTTCTTCCAAATCAAATCTCAAATTCAAATCCAAATTCCAAAATCAAATCCAACTATGAAATGATTGAAACTCATGATTAAATTCAAACTCCAAATCCCTTCCTAAGACCTTTGATTTTATCTTATGGACTTAGCCTTAACCAAATTCAAATCAACCCCAATCTAATTGATTTTCTCAATTATCAAATTAAATCTCCAATCAAATTCCAAATCATAAATCAAATCCAACTATCAAATGATTGAAACCCAAATCAATCAAATTCTCTATTTTAGCCCTTTTAGCCAAATTCTTGAACTTGGCTAAATGATACCCAAACCAATTCAAAATTCATAGATTTATTCAGGATTTAATCATTCTTATAATCATTGACCTTAATATGAACATAAACCACCATTATCAAACCATATCCAAGCTAAACCAAATCAAACCCAAGTTAGCACTTTTGACTTGAATTTATCACATGAACCAAAACCTATTTGGCTCTAAACCACTTGCAGTTGGATTTATATTTCAATCCTAGGCTCATGTGTGAGTTCAACTAAACTTGAATCAAGCCATGATCAAGCCAATTAACCCATTTAGGCTCACTTGACCCAAAGTGGCCTAAAGGAACCTTTTTGTGCCAAGTTCTAATCCAACCCAAATTGGATTGAACTAAGCTCATCCAAACCTCACAACATAACTAACAATCACCATAGGGTGATCAATTGCCTTAAATTGGGTCAAACCAACTCACACCTAGCCTTTGACCAAGTCAACATTTAGCCCAAATGAAACCCAAACTAGCCAAAATTCATCATATGCAAAATTGATTAAAACCATTAATTCAAACCCACTCAAAATCAGTGATTGAACATGACCAAACCCTCACTTGAGCCAAACCAAGCCTAATTGGTCATTTAACCCAAGTTGACCCAGATTGGCCTACAAAGCCAAAATGGGTCAAATAATGATTTGATCCAAATTGATTGCAACCAATGGCTGAAGTTCATTCCAAATCATTTATTGAACTTGACCAAAGTCATAATTGAGCCCATGTTGACCAATTTATCAACTTGACCCAACCTAACCTAAATTGACCTAAAGGATCAAATTAGCCAAAATCCAAATTAAATCCAAATTAAACCAAACCAAAGCATGCAATCATTTTAAATTAACTAATTGAACTTGACTCAATACCTAACCCAACCCAAATTGGTCAACTTGACCCATTTGACCTATATGAACCCAAATGAGCCATAATCAAATCCAAAGTAAATTGAATCAAACTAATGACACCAATACACTCCAATTGGTCATGTGAACTTGACCCAACCTTTGGTTTGACCCAATTTGACCAATTGGTCAACTTAACCCAACCTAACCCAATTTGACCTAAATAGGTCAAATCAAGCTAAATCAAATCAAATAAACTTTGAACCCCTTAAAATTTGGGCTAACCCACTTTTGACCTATTTCAAATCTGCCCAAATCAAACCCATGGACAAATGACCACTTTGCTTTTTGGGTTTAGGGCATCCCATGAGATAAGACACATGCACATTAGGTCATTTTCTACCCTTAGGCACTTGACACTCATTCATAGGTCCACTTAGGAACCTAGGACCATGGCTGACCTAACTCAAAGGTGGTTGGGTCGGCCATGACTTATGGGGAGGTGAAATCACCTCCCCATTCCCATTAGAACACTTGGAAAGCCATAGGATACCCACTACTCCCATGGCAGCCACTCTCACACCCTTCTTCACTCGAAGGAAGCCAGCTAACTTGATTCTTTGCCCAAATCGAGCTCCCCATGGTGACCATTTGATTAAAAAGCTAAAACATCCATTATCATCTGATCCAAGGAATGAGTGGGGATACCCCCCTCGTTCTCACTCAAACTTAAGGAGCCACATTTGATTCAACCCTAGCAGCTAGAGAGCTCCATCCCATAGCTTCCTCTTACATTTCTTGAGCTCCCTGAATCCTCCACTCTTAGTTTTACAGAAAATCAAAATAGGGCAGGTCACTTACGATTGCCATTTGCTCAAACCTCCACCAAAGTACATTTAACTTTGAACACACCTTCCTTGGAGCTAGACGAGCGAGAAGGAATCATTTTCCATTGCCCTCAATCTTTGAAACTAGGAGTTCTACCAAGATTGATCACCTACGCCTCAAGGATTGATCTTCTGAGCAAACTACACCAAAGCTTGTGCATCTCAACAGGGATTCATTTCTACCAAATGAAGCAACTTAATCATTTAAACCGCTGGTCATAAGCTCCGATGAGGTATGTCATTACAACGAATCCTTGAATAAAAATAGGTTGGTCTTTTGTGAAAGAAAGTTTTATGTCATTCGATTTCCACTGTTAGATTTGCTTGTTATGCTTCCCCAAAGTTGTGGGATTATTCTCCATCCAGCTCGAGCTGCGATCGAGTGACAATCGATGGATCGCATCCATTCACCGCCGAAGGAGATAAATCATGAACCATCCATTCCGCGTGATCAGAATAGACGGTCTTGATTTGAACATGAGTAGAACCTCTGATTAATCCTTTGAAACTATGCGTTTAATAGTGGTCATCCGATCTTAGATTGACGATTCACAGTTGTCGTCCACGCCATCCAAGCCAAAACTTAAATAACCCCATCAAGCCACGGAAAGCATGAAGCCAAGTGGCCCAATGGGATTAAAGCTTTAATTAAGGTTAATTAATCTATTTTTAAGCCTAAAACTTCTAAAAAATTATAACTAATCCTAGAAAAATCCAAAAAATACAACATGGGCTCATTTTAAAGATATTTTAGAGTAGAATCTAGGAAAATTAGTACTAATTGATTTTGAATATTGATTTTATCTTAATTAATATTTAATTAGAAATCTAATTAGCTTAATTATAACTTAATTAATTACCCAATTGATCTCCAATTTTCTGTGGATGTTTGGGGAGATAACCTCTGCCTCCCCCATTTTTTTAGCATTTTATTGATTGCTTAATTAGTGAAATCAATTCATTAAACCTTAATCACTTTCTTAATTAATTAATGCTAATTAGTGGATGAATAATTATTTAATTAATTATTTAAGCCTAATTACCTCTGTTGGAATGTGGTTGGGACAACTTTCCTAATTCATTTCTTAAGTTGCTTTCACTTTTTGGAATTTAATTAGTTAGTGATAAATAAGGTAATTAATTGCTTGATTAATTAATTAATCTCCAAGATAAAAATCAGAGCCTAATTGAGTGTTTGAAGTGACTTAGGGGTTAAGGATTGAGGCCTTGTCATTAATCCCTTTCCCTAAATTAATTTCATCATTCTTATTAAAAAATAAAAAAAAAATTCAATCAATTAGTTAACAAACTTGATTAACTCAATCTAAAATTCACTTCATGCTTAAGCAACCTTTAATTAATCATGGGTAGCTCTTTGGGTGTTCAATAACCCAAAGTGGGAGATAAGGAAATTATGGTTAGCTCACATGTGTGAGAAAACCATAAAAGTAGTTAAGTGAGGTCCCTTTAGCCTAATTAACAATTAATCATGAGCTAATTACATTAGGCACCTTTCATTTCTTAGGAGAATTCCAAATTTACTTTTCATGTGGTTGCATATCATATTGGCTCATTATTAATTTAGTTAATTAATTTAAGGTAATGTAGGCAAGGGTTAATTAATTGGCTTAAGTCGTACCCTAACCTAATTAAACCATAAAATAAACTTAATTACTTCTTCATTAAACCAAATTAACTCACACATGGGGAACATGATTAAGATTATCAAACCTCTTTCATTTCCTAAATCAAATCAAACTCAAAATTAAAAATGCCATTAAAGAACTTTGGTTTATTTTAAATAACCTTATTTAGTATGATTTTCCTTAGGAATTAATTAGAATGAATGAGATCATGTTCTTATGTTCCTTTATTTCATTTTAATAATGTTAAATGTTGCTTGTCATATGTAATCATGCATTAATTTTTTTAAAATTAATTAAATAAAATGATTACTTTTATGTCAAATTGTATGTGTTGATTTAAATGAAAAATAGGTATGGCTATTATTATTATTATTAAATTAAAAGTTATCTTCAAAAGCCTACAAATAAATTATAATATATGGAGTGATTTTAATTACAAATATCTATAAGTTTGCATGTGTTGATGATATAAGATATGCAATATGAAGCTCTCTTTCCTTATCTTATATGGATTTGCATGGGATTTATAAATGTATAGTTCATTTGAAAAGAACACAATATTTGTCTAAATCTACTCCTATGCATCTCCATGCTATAACTTAGGAGGAATTTCATATCATATAGGGAAATCATATAATCAAATCAAATATGACTTCTTGCATTACTTCCTGTTCTTGTCATTATTTTTGTACATTCACATGTATCTATGAAAAGTGATATATTAGTCTGGACACCCCGGGGCTGTGAGGCTTTAAGTAGCCCTAAGTAGGCCTTGTACCTTACACCCCTGGTGTAGAACAATGGCATCGTACTCACTTAGAACTCATATACATATGTATGTATGATATGACCAATGAATAAGAATCACATACAACTTTTGCATGGGTTTTCCAATCCTTATAGTTGCTTATACATCTATATGTATCTAAGAAAGTGGTATATAAGTCTAGACACCTCGGGGATGTGAGGCTTTAAGTAGCCCTAAGTAGGTCTTGTACCTTATACCCCTGGTGTAGAATAATGGTGACGTACTCACTTAAAACTTTTATACATGTGAATGTGTACCTATATAATGGATGAAAAATCCCTCTTTTCTATTAAAAATACATGCATTCATAATTCAATCAAATGAAATATTTAAATTCCAAACACACTTCTTTGCACTCATCATTTAAGTGTGCTAAGACATACATTATATATGTATGTTTTTAGATTTAATCATATGCATGATATACATGATGGAAAGAAATGAATAAGCATGTGTTATGTGATAGTAATTCCTTCTAATTAATCTTAATATGTCTTTCTTATTAAATAAGATCATTCAGAGTGAACCTAAACTTAGGATTGATTAAAACATATAATAAGCCATACACTAAAGGAAATTGATTAATTGACTTGCTTTAGAAGTGACTTAAGGTAGGGATGAAAGAGAGATTCCCTCTCTTTCTTCTCTTTATAACATTTAGTTATTAAGTGTAGGCCATATGAAACAAAAGAAAACACTAAGTAAAATTTTCAAATTAATTAAATCACTTAAATAGTAATCAACCCTTTACAAATTAAATCCCTCACACTTAACAAATTACAACTCTAAAGCCTAGTTAGGACATACCACATAAGTTCTAATGCACACACATTAGACTAAGTCACCACTCCTGGCTTTATATTTGGGTGGTGTATGGTTTGATGTATGCTTATTTTATGATGTATTATAGAATGTTAGATGATGTATGCGGATATAGTATATTAATTATGCTATCTACAGGGGGTTGTGCATAAGAGGCCATTGTAATAAAAATATAAATACTTTTTGTTGTGTAGGTTGTTTATGCCTCTAAGCATAACCCAAGCTAGGATAGGTGGGCTTGGTTACCCATGTGCGGGGTACTAAGCCCAAATTTTTCATCTAATTGCTTGGGTTGTATGGTGTGTTTAGCCAATATTTGTTTTGCAAGTGTAGCTAGATTTACTTTTCTTCTTTTAATGTAATTTTATATTAGGAGTATGATAAGTGTTATGGGGGATTAGGATAAGTGTTATAGGGAATTAGGATGAGCATTGGTTATAAGACCAAGTCTTATGTACCATGTGATGCCTTTGGAGCAAGCACATCCAAATCAAACCAAAAGGAAGAGAGAAATGGAGCAAATCAAATGAATAAATGAAAGATGAAGAAACAAAGAATGAAGAATGAAGACCCCCATAGCATTCATCATTTGTAATTGTAATTATTCTCTTATAATCTAGGTTGTATAAGGGTAGAGCTCGGCAACCCACATTTCTTTTCAAGTTGTATAGCGGTACCCTACTGCATCAGCCTTTTATACTTTTGTGATAGCTTTATAAAATTATTTGATATTTTGTTTAGCTTGTGCATTAGAAAAAGCATTCCTTTTCATAGTTTTTTATGATCGGTGATTGTTTTATGGCCTGGATGCGATTAGGCTCCTAGGATAAAAATTAATTTTTCTACCTAAACTAACAACTTATAACTAAACCTTTAAAATAACTCATAACCTCAAATAAAAGCCTAGACATTAGATCAAGATAATGAATATTTAGCAACCCCTTAACTAGATATTGTATGTTTAATATCATGCATAATCATCTTATTTCACTCTTGTTAAGAAAGGGCTTCTATCTTTGCTAGATAGTAAGGGCTTAACCTTTGAGAGCCTATGATGGAAGAGCACCTCTTTCCTTTTTAATTTGGCCGATAACCAACTTCTCATGCATTTAGGCATACAAAATCCAATAGCCTATGTCAAAATAAAGAGTCCCAAATTAAATGAAATTTGATAAAAATTTGCATTAGATTTAAGTCATTATTCATACCCTTCATACTCTAGTCTCTTAGGGAGTGAGTTTATGGACTTAGTTTCTTTTCTAAATAATAATAACCTAGCCATCTTGCAAAAGCATATGACTTGCCTACATGGATTTAAAGTGTAGGAAGAGCTAGCTGGCTACCACTCCATGCAATAATAAGTCTAGCAGTCAGGTGGTTTATTCTCTCTTATGGAGGTAAACCATATACCTACTTTTTCCTTAAATTTAGGTTGTGCTTTGGCCCTCGCCAAAGCTCCATAAATTTAGGATATGAGGTTGCAGTTTCCTGTGGGCTACAAGCATAAATCATCACCTCTTAGGTATTCCACAATCTTGTATTGTGAAATTATAAGTCCTAGATTTCTAATAAAATTTTAACTCAAATAAATAAATCTCCTCAATTTCAAATATATAAAGCCCAACCATAGGATAAATTGGAGTGCTCACTAGGCTTTCTAGTATTATGAGCACTCCTTACTCATCTCCTTTGGTTTCAATAATAACTCTTCCCTTTTGATCCATCCCACTTGATTTTCTAAAAGACAACCAATTTATTGATAGTCCTATCTTTGAATTCTTTGGAGATAATAATCGCCTACTTAAATCGAGAGTATTCTTAAGGGATTCATTTTTCTTAAGATGTCATTAACTATGGGAGACCTATAGGGAACTTTAAAACCCAGTCTAAATAAACTCTAATTTATTCATCCATGTAAACTAGGGGGAAAATCACTGATTTATTAGAGACCCATCATATCTTAGGAGTCCTTATAAGGTGATCAAGTCCATTATAAGGTAGTGACTTCATTTTGAGATAGTACACTATTCCTCAATGTTATACCCGATCACCTCAATAAGTACGCCCTCAGATCTGTGTGGTGTCCCCTCCCTCCCCCCATATAAATGAATCAAAAATAAACACCATAGATTTTTCTGGTGACTCCGCTGGGGATGATTCCTCTCTCCATCTCTAATAGATGATTGTTGTCTCCAAGCATTGATAGTGGACTTGCATTTTATGTGAATCTGAGACTATCTTTCCTTATGTTAGCACTTAGCTTATTTCATTCTTAATCAAAGTTAGCCAACATCCTTTAAGTTTTAGGACCTCACTCCATGTAGATCTTGAAACCCCTATTGGGCGCCCTAATAGTTAAAAAAACAAAATTTGTCAATGAAGGGAGAGATAATAAAAATCTAGGACTTCCTTGCCACTAGCTTGGTGAGGCAAGGTTCATCATAAATTTAAGAAAATAAACTCTTTTACAAAATGACACTTTCCAAAAGCACTTTTTTTTTTGAAATAGCCACCTTCATTCAACATACTCAAATTTGTTGAATGAAGATTCTATTTTCAAATCATAACATAAAATTAAAACTCCACTCAACATATTTCACATATGCTAGAGTGGAAGTTTCTCTCTTTTCAAAATCAAGAAATTATATACATGGCATCAAAACATATCATTGAAATCTATTTAACTTACTTAAAATTTGTTAAATAAATTTCACCTCTATTTTGGAATCTTATTTGACATGCCATATTTGTCGAACAAAGAATTCCCCTCTCTTTCAAAGAGAGAGAGAGAGAGAGAGAGAGAGAGAGATGAAGAGCACATCAAATACATTTGATTCCCACTTAACAAATCAGAGTTGTTAAGTGAGAATCTTATTTTCATGTTATATTTGATTACACTTAACATATCAAAGTTGTTTAGTGAGAATCTCACTTTCATATACATTTGATTCCCACTTAACATATTAAAATTATTAAGTGAGAATTTCATTTCCATGATACATCTGACTTTCACTTAACATATAAAATTTGATAAGTGAGAGTCTTATTTTCATAAATTCATATTTGATTTCACTTAACATATCAATTTTGTTAAGTGAGAATCTCATTTTCAGGACATATTTGATTCCCCACTTAACTCACCAAATTTGTTAAGTGAGGGCCTCATTTTTATGTCACATTTGACCTCCACTTAACATATCAAATTTTTTAAGTGGGAGTCCCATTTTTAAAACATATATCAATCACATTTGACTTTCGCTTAACATACCAAATTTGTTAAGTGAGAGTCTCATTTTCAATACACATTTGATTCCTACTTAACATACCAAATTTGTTAAGTAAGAACCTCTTTTTTCAAATCACATCACATTTGGGCTTTCACTTAACATGCCAAATTTGTTAAGTGAGAGTCACATTTTCAAAGAAAAGAAAAATATAAATCACATCACATTTAGGCTTTCACTTAACATATCAAATTTGAGTGAGAGTCCCATTTTCAAAGAAAAGTAAAACATATATCAATCACATTTAGACTTTCACTTAACATACCAAATTTGTTAAGTGAGAGTCCCATTTTCAAAGAAAAGCAAAACATATATCAATCACATTTGGTTTTCATTTTACATACAAAATTTGTTAAGTGAAAGTCCCATTTTCAAACATAAATCAAACACATGTGGCTTCTATTTGACATATCAAATTTGTTAAGTAAGAAGCCCCATTTTCAAATCAACATTTCACTCATCAAAAGCAAAAGGTATTTCACAAAAAAAAATTTGAGCACACAATCACAACCTCTTCTTAGCATACTCAAATTTTCTAAGTAGAGGTTCTTTCAAGTCATCAATATTTTCAAACAAGGTACACAAAATACAAATATCTTCAAGAAAATCTCTCATCAAATTTATGAACCCCACCCAACCTACTTAAATTGGTTGGGTATGAGTTTTAAAATTAAAATCAAATGGCAAAGACTCTTTTCAATTTCAAAATCTCTCCAATGAACCCCACTTAACATATTTGAATTGTTGAGTGTGGGTTCAAAACTCTAAATATATATTACTCTCTTTAAATGAAAATTAAATAAGAATTCTGACTCAAATTATATTTCAACACATGCAGAGATAAAGTGCATGCTAGTCAATATAGCTGGTTTTTGAAGTCAGTACACATGGCTTCACAAAAGTCATTTTTACTTTCCCCTTCGGAATGAATTTCGCCTTGGATCGGGCCAACCTCCCCAAGACTGACTCCACCCACCTAGTTTTCTTTGACCGAGGATTTGAGGGAGCACATGTTACCTGTGAGGGGGTGACCCTCACTACTATCAGTCAGGATGAGATAGCTCGGCAGAAGCTAGTCATCCGTATTGACATGCTCTCTTATTATCGGTACCCTCCATTGAAGAGGAAGGCTATAGTTGTTCCCATGCCCTACTCTCTGATAGTTTCAGCACTTGCCCATCCAATTATCTCTACCATTGCTCTAGTGAGAACTACTACCTCCTCATTGGTCACCCCAAAGGGGAAGAATATCTTAGCCTCTAAGATAGTCTCCTCCACTTTTGAGGTAGGTACTAGTTCCCACTCTGCCTTGTTCACTCATACTCAGCACCGCAATAAAAATTGAAAGATTAAGCAGGAGCATGAGCAAGTAGCCAAACAGCTTGAGGCTGTATACCATGTAGCCGAGGAGGGTTCTGCCCGAGAGGTATATCCACTTCTGACCAGCAACAAGTTCCACCCCCTCTCGGCCTCAGACGGACAAAGAAGATTACCAAAGGATTGCTACTTCTTCTTCACGATCAGCATACTATGAGACACCAGATAGGGAGCATAGGGGGCCCTATGCTAGACTTAGGATTGTCCTACGTCAGGTCGATAGAGGATACGGATGCTCAGAGTCTGATGCCTTGTTTGATTTGCATCCCTTCGACTATTAGGGGTCAAATCCATAGAGAGAGAGAGAGAGTTGTGGAGGTTCAAGCATCTGTTCAGACAGATAAGAGAGAGAAACAAAGGTATGCCAGCAGTTGGTAGCCTCTGCTCTGATGGATTTTCCTAATGGTCCCCCCATCAAGGTCGATCATTCAGATAGAATTGTTCTTACTGGCGCTACTCATCGCAGATAGAGATCTCCCATTGAGGGGAAATTAGTGTTACCTTCACACCACTCCCCTCATCATCCACCATCACCCCTATAGCTCATACCATCCATCACTCCCGCCAAGATTCAGAAGCCCCCATCCGGGGAGAGACCTTCCCCTATGGTGATCTAGCTACAGCCCAGGGATCCTTCTCCCTCCATCCCACTTATTGAGGTGAGATCAAGCTCCTTTACTTGGCCCTCTACCTCACCTATGGTTCAGGAGGAGTGGTGACTTAGTAGCATCATGGTCACACCACTACCACCACCATCAGAGCAAGTGGTAGCGACAATTACAGAGGGGGAAGGGGATATTTTTACAATTTCCATGGTAGTAGATCTCTCCAGGGACACCACTCCACCGATGAGCAGTCATAAGCATATCTCTTCTAGAGAGCGGGACCCTCCTAGAGTTACGACTCCAGTGGTAGGCAGTGTTAGATGTATCTCCATCAGTGAGCATAGTCCCTCTACTGGTTAGTAGCGCGTGTTTATACCGGCACAATTAAACCGCTCCTTAGATGACATTTTAACACAGTACTTTATCAAAAAAAGGAACTCTTAGGCAGTGATCATACAGATTCAGAGAATAAGAGGGTAGCCTTTGATCATAATGAGGATGACCTTCTTGAAGATTCGATCAAGGTCCATATGGTCGATACGAAGAGCTCCCTCCATAGAGATCAGTATAGTTAGGAAGGTGTTGTAGTTGAAGAAGATGATGACATCCATTCAACCCAACACCTCCGTAAGCAGCTTAAACAGAAGGATGATTAGATAAATTTGATGGAGAAGAGGATGGAAGACTTGTTAGCAGCCCTCCACGCACTTCAAAATTAGGCCTCAGTCTCACAGCTTATATTGATAGAGATAGATCATCTTGAGTCAGCACATGTCCTAGATCAGTCCAAGAGCACTTCTCCAGTAGATCAGAATAGAGGTAGCTTACATAAGAAGGTGGTGGACAACACCTCCATGCATGAGAAATACATTAAAAGCATCGTGGAACAGCAGGCGAGGGATGCATTGGCGCTAGCCTGAGATGGTTCATCCATTCCAAAGGGTAGACCCTACCCAAAGGAATTTGATGTTGTCCAATATCCTAAGGATTTTGTGTCTCCTTCCTTCAAAATCTTTGATAGTAGTGGGAACCCTCTCAAGCACATTGCGCACTTTAGGGCCAGTTATTGAAATGCCAGATGTAGTGATGCCCTACTTTTTTGATTGTTCATTAACAGTCTAGAGGGTGTTGCATTTGATTGGTATGTTAAACTACCCAACAGTTCAGTAAAGACATTTGTTGAGTTGGAGCACCTCTTCATTAAGAGGTTTGTTGGAGCTCAGCAAAGGGTTACTATAGGCAACCTCATTGTGACCAAGTAAAATCCAAATGAGTCCTTTATTGGTTACATTCTCAAGATGCGAACCATAGCTATCTAAATAGCACTCCATTGAGATTCTCTTGAAGAATATCCATAGCCCAGTTTCTTTCATACTTAAGGGATTTACAATCAAAACCTTCTAGAAGCTAATCAACAAGGTGGCTAATCTACAAGAGGAAGTCAGACAGTTGCCTTTTCATGACCAGTCAACCAAGCTCAAGCCTCAGAAGGCATTTGAGAAGAAGCCAAGGGCAGTCACAGTAGTTGATAAGGGGAAGTAGCCAGCTAGGGTCAAGTTAGATAGGCCTCAAGCTCAGTAGTCTCCTCTACCACCTCCTTTACCACCCGTTATACCAACCAATTGCCACAACACCACCCCTCATGAGCATCATCGGTGATTATTCACCCATCACCAAGTAGCTATCATTTACCTACTCTTATTGATAACTTGAATAAACTTTATTCATTCAAGAGGGAGATAATCAAGAAATCTTTAAGAATCTCTTAAAGAAGCCTGATTTCAAGTTACCAGAACCTAAGAGGCCAGAGAAAGTGGGCAAGAGTCACGATCCAAACTATTTCCATTACTATCGCTTGGTAAGACATGTCTTAGAAGATTGCTTTACCTTTAAGGATTGGCTTGAGTGTAGCTACAAGTTGGGTGCCATTATCATCTCTAAAGAATACCTACTAGAATAACCCTATAATTTTATTAGGGTAATCCTTGGGGATACATGTTATCTTCTTAAGATAGAAGAAGGTTGGGATATCTCCCTATTCTAAACCTCCAAGAAAATAATTTCTAAGATTAGAAAGTTACCTTTGCAGGTGCCTGAGGTAGCTCAAACCTCCAACTCTAAGGAAAGTTTGCAAGTTGCTAAAGATAACTTGAAAGAGGTAGAATCCCAGTAGCAGTAGTGATAGCCTCCATTTGCCCAAAATAGCATAGTAGCACAACCACTGACTGAGTTCAACACTCCTTCCATAATTGGAGCTACAATTCCTCCTGCCAGCTCTTATTCTAGCAGCCGTATTGTATCAGTAGAGGGGGTATCAAATCCCTCATTCTGCTTACTTTGCTTGATTTATACTTTGTATCTCCATCCAAATCTAAGAAATCAATGAAGCAAGCTGATTCTGATTACATCTGTGTCACTTATGATGATCTTACTCAGTTTATTCCTTTAGATAGCTCTCTAAGTATAATTAATAATAATAACTCTAGTTTTGATCATTCCTCTTCTGATTTAGAAATGGATTTTCCATTCTTGAATCATTTGGGTTCACCCATTGAGATTGATTTGGAGTCATCTAACTTTGATGATCCCATAGGAGAAGTTGTAGGTGAACCTGATGAGCAAGTAGAACTTTCTACTAAACCAGCTCATAAAGTCACTGAAGTCAACCTCCACAGTTGCAAAGTTCTACCTCCTACGATAGCACCTCAGGATAATGGTAAATAAGTTATTGGTTCTGGTGATCAATAAGCCCCTCCACAGGATGCTCCACCTTGGATATGCTTGTGGAGGACCAACCTAGAGTTGACTGTAATGTCCTCGCTCACCTAAGAAAGTTGTTAGCTAAGCTAAGCATATATGATGCCATCGTCTTATCCAAAGAGATGAGGGAGTCGCTGATCAAAGCCCTTCTTGATCTTGAAATATACTTAGCTTAACTAACTACTATTGGAGAGGAGGCATGTTATTCAAGAGAAGCCAGTGGAGTTACATTCACCGATGAAGACCTTCTTTTGGGGACAATAGAGCACAACTGTCCCCTCTACATCATAATGGACATGGGCAGATTCAGACTCTCCAGGATGCTAGTTGATCTAGGTGAATCAGTGAATATTATGACATCTCCAAACTTTGAGGAGGTCAGATGATATTGAGATGATTCAATGAACAAGGCGAGAGGGATTTAGGCTCTATAGTGTTATCGTTGGAGATAGATGACTGGAAAATAGAAGCCAAGTTCTACATAATCGATTCAGATACATCTTTGATTACTTTGTTCGATAGGCCTTGCATAGATGGGAATAATATGGTTTCATCTTTTTACATCAATACATCAAATTTCAAAGAGGCATAATCGAGTATTGTGTCAAAGGAGACTTGAAGCCATTCTCAGTTAGAGAGGTTGAGATATATGAGGACATAGCCTACTATCTTCCTCCAAATCAAAAAGTCTATTCTTGTGAACTTGGTGAAAGTTCAAAAATAAAAGAAAAAGAAGAACAAGAAAAAGAAAAAGAAAATAAAAAAGGAAAAGAAAATGAAAATACAAGTGAGTGAGAAGCAAACATCGAGGAAGAAGTAGAGCCAGATATTTGATTCTACACATGGTTCATTCCTCTATAGGAACACATGGGTAGGATGACTCAACCCCCACCAGGTAGAGGCAGAGGTAGATCTAAAGATAGTTCTAGAGGTGGAAGACCTCCTCCCTATTAGCCATCCAATAGAAGCTATATTATGACTCACAAGAGTTCCCCCACTATCCACATATTCAGAGGATGAGTCTCATGTGGTTAGCATGCCGACCAACCCCTCTTAGCGGGTCCCTTTAGAGGTGACATTTGAGCTAGACAATGATGAAGACTAGGCCTCCAAGCAAAGCATGAATGTATCTAAATCACTATTATGTAGAACAGTAAGGCAACAGTTAGGAACCTTAGCTATAACTTCACTTTCTTCCCAGAAAGTTAAAGGTTTAGTAGTTAACGAGGCCCCCAAGTCATCCATAGATGACAAGCTAAAGAGATATTTGTTGGGAGCATCATTCTCAAGTCAAGAAGCTGATGTAGAACTTGAGGATAATTCATAAAATGATTTAATATAATTGTCTTTTGATTGGTACTCGCCTTGTGTTCTTAACTTAGTAAAAAAAAGATTAACCCCACATACTTGGTTTAAACACAGGTCAGATTACTTTGAAAGGTTATGGGACAACCAAATTAGATATTATTAATCAAGACCAGGACTAGGATTCAGCATAGTGGGTCCAATCAACAATGACAACCATTGCCTAGTCATCACCACTCGTTTGGAGTCTGATAGGTTCTTCTCAAATCATGTTAACTCTTATGAGGAGGTATGTTTAAAAACTTTAGATGACCCAAATGATCTTGAAGTCAAAGAGGCACATCCAGAGTTTGATGAAGAAATCAAATCAACCATTGATGAACTCAAATAAATCTACTTGGGAACCAAAGATAATCCACATCTGACATACATTAGTTCCTTGTTGAATGAAGAAGAAACCAATGACTTAGTTAGGCTATCCACTGAGTTTAAGGACTGCTTTGCATAGAGTTATGAAGAAATGCTTGGTTTATCTCCTGACAAAGCAGTCCATAAACTAGCAATAGAGCATAATGCTAACCCTATCAAGCAAGCTTCTAGATGCATACGATTAAACATTGAACAACAGGTCACTTCTGAAATCAAGAAACTGATCGATGCTAGCTTTATCAGGGAAGAAAAATATCCTACTCGGTTGGCCAGTGTCATCTCAGTTAAGAAAAATAATGGCCAAATTTGCATATGCGTTGATTTTAGAAATCTAAATAAGGCATGTCCTAAGGATGAATTTCCACTTCCTATACTAAAAATAATGGTGGACATTGCCTCATCTCATGCAATATTCTCCTTTATGGATGGGTCATATGGCTATAACCAAATCAAGATGACCCCCGAAGATGAAAGAAACACTACTTTTTGAACCCTGATCGGAATCTACTATTATAAGATCATGCCTTTATGCCTTAAAAATGTCGGTGCCACATACTAGTGGGCCATGACTTGGATCTTCAATGAACTCATTCATCATCAAGTTGAATGCTATGTTGATGATCTAGTAGTTAAAAGTAAAGAAAAGGAAGACCATCACTTCGACTTGAGAGTAGTTTCTGAATGGTTAAGACAATTTAACCTCAAAATGAATCCCCTGAAAGTGCATTCGGAGTAGCTTTAGGGAAATTCCTTGGGTTTGTTGTTCGACACAGGAGAATAGAGATCGATCCATAGAAGATCAAGGCTAACTTAAAAATACCACCCCCTAAATGTCTAACTCAACTCAGATCATTTCAAGGGTGGTTGACATATCTAAGATGCTTCATTTCCAACCTATCAGGAAGATCCCAACCATTCTCACCACTTGTCAAAAAGGATGCCAAGTTCAAGTGGGATGACAAGTTCTAGCATGCTTTTGAAGACATCAAGCACTACCTAATGATGCCACTAGTTCTAACAGCCCCTATCTTGGGCAAGCCATTGATACTCTACATCACTACATTAGATGACTTCCTTGGTGCTTTGTTGGCTCAAACTAATGACAAAGGGAAAGAAAATACTATCTACTACCACAGTCACTGTCTAATTCCTGCTGAAGTAAACAACCCACCATCTGAGAAGCACTACCTAGCTTTAATATTTGCACCACTGGCAGATGTATTTCAATGGTGCAGCTTCCTTTCAAAAAGGAGAAGAACTACTATCTACTCTTCATGGGAAGGCAGGGGCAGAAATAGTTCTCTTAACTCTAGACCGTGATGTGATGAGATTTTCATAACATCTGTCCAATCCATGCACCAATAATGAAGCTAAATATGAGGCTCAGATTGTCAGTCTGGAGTTAGTCATTATACTATGCATCTAGAGCATCAACATCTTTGTGGATTCTCATCTCATCATCAACCAAATCGTAGGGTCCTATAAAGTTCTAAAGCCTAAGCTCCATCATTACCATAAGTATACTATGGAGTTGTTGGCCCATATCTCAGAGGTTACCATCTAAAAGATTCCTCGAGGAGAGAACGCAATAGAAGATGCATTAGATAATCTAGCCAAAGAGTTGGCATATCTAGAAGATAAGTCTATTCCAATAAGGGTCCAAAATAGACAAGTCTTATCTCTTGTTGACACTGAACTCATCGAGAGACTCTCTCTTGAAGGGGAGGTTGCTGTTGCCAAAAAGGATGAGGAGTCAGATTGGAGGAAACCATTCATAGATTATCTAAATATAGGAAAACTACCATAAGAGAAGTCACTAGCACATCAGGTGAAGCAGAGAGCTCTTTCCTATGCTCTCGTAGGCGGCACCTTGTATCAGCAGTCATTCAATCATATGTGATTATGTTATCTAGACAAACATGAATCCCGTAAGATTATGATCGAGGTACACCCAGGTTTATTTACTGTGCATCTATCCGATCTAAAGATGAAATCCAAGATCAAGAGACTAAGATACTACTAGCCTTCAATGATCATAGACTGCATGGATGTAGCTAGGAGATGCCATCAATGTCAAGTGCATGGTGTGGTCTTACACCAACCACCTAACATTCTACACCCTACATTGGCCACATGGCCATTCAAGTGTTGGGGAACTGACTTAGTGGGTCCGATTGATCCTCCTTCCAAGGGTCACCAGTTCATTCTAGTTGCCACAGACTACTTTTCCAAGTGGGCTGTGGAAATCCCACTCAGAGAGGTCACAGCTCAGCATGTGCTCCAATTTTTTAGAAACCATATCGTATATAGGTTCAGGGTGCCTCGATGAATTCTATCTAATAATGATACTGCATTCAATAGCACGAAAATCAATAGTTTTTCCCAGAGACACATCATAGATTGGAAATATTCTACCATCTATTATCTGAGGGCAAACTGTCTAGCATAAGCGTTCAATAAAACTCTCATCCAAATACTGAAGAATACACTCGATGATAACAAGTGACAGTAGCATGAGTAGTTAGTTGAAGCCTTGTAGGCTTGCCGCACCACATACATTAACCCAACTCAATCTATCTCATTCTCCTTAGTTTATGAGTCCGAAGCCATTCTACCATTAGAAGTCCAACTCCCATCATTAAGGATAGTTGTGGGTAGTAAAATCACTACAGTGCAGAATGCCAAGCTACGATTAGAAGAGCTTGAAGGTTTGGAGGAGAGATGCCTCCAGGCATGCCAGATCCTCCAGTTGTACAAAGCCAAAATAATTCAAGCACATAACATGTTGGTCTATCATAGAGCTTTTCAAGTAGGAGAGCTTGTTTTAGTTCTAAGAAGACTAATTTTTGCTCATCAAAAGATGGAAGATAAGTTTGAAACCACTTGGGAAAGCCCTTTTTCCATAGAGAAGGCCTACCAAGGAGAATCTTATCAGCTTATAAACTATAAAGGAGAGCGTCTGATGCTTCCAATCAACTAGCTCTACTTAAAAAAAAATACTATCCATAAATCTTATTTTAAAATAATCATCAATAAATCTTTTTTCATATCTGATTCCATCTATTATGTGTTAGAAATATATTTCACTTGTGAATCCGCCACGACATGTATAGGGTGGGTGTAAGAGAACTCGAGCGACATCCTATCCCTCCACAACATAAACACAAACTACAAATGATCCTTCAGTGCTATTAGATTAAGAGTAAGAGAACCCAAGAGGCATCCTATTTTGACTAGTACGACTAAGTTAGGTGTAAGAGAACCCAAGCGACATCCTTTCTTGGTGGAGTCATAATTGCCCCTGTGGCACCATTTCATCCATTTCTATGTGTTTAGGGTAGGTGTAAGAGAACCCAAGCGGTATCCTATTCCTTCTTTTATAATACAAACGAATATAAATCTTTTTTCTCGAGCTATTTTGATATGAGGGTAAGCCCTCTGTGGCACTCACTCATTAGCTTCTCTAAGTCGAGTTGATATGCTACCTTGTTAGTGTGTCACCCCAGTGGCAGATGTGAGTCCCCACACTTTCTTTCTAACTTGACCAATGCAAACTAATGAGCGCCTTGTCAATTTGGTAGGCCTTACTGCATAGTCAGTAAGCAACCCCATGTTGACTTTGTTTAAGAGGATGTACGCCTACACGCTTTCTTCTTGGACTAGCCATCATGCACTGACTAGGTCAAGTATATTCGAGGTTTAGGGTAGGTCCCCCAATGACTCCTTTCCTCTTGACTACTTCAAGCTTGGGTCTAGTCCTTACACAGGACTCCTCGTATAGTAGTCACCCTAAGTCGGATATCCAATGTCGAAGATAGACTATCCTGGTGATCAGTTCTGCTTTAGAGAGATGTAAGTCTACTTGCCTTTTTATCTAGACTGATTGTCGTAAATCGACGGGCACTTTAAGTTAGTTGGTTATCGCCATCCTGATGATAACTCACTTGGCAGATACACCACTCTTGGCAGATGTGAGTCCCCGCACTTTCTCTGGAATAGAGGAAAGAAATGACACCACATAGAGTTTAGGAATATTTTATTTAGATGAACAAATGTGGCATTAAGGAATAAGCATATTATCTCGAAAGATAAACATGCTGTCATATAATGGATTTGATCATTTCAATAAAAGACTCCTAAGGCTAGTGGTTCTTTCGTGTACCAAAGTATTTTCTCCTGAACTACATGGAAAAGTAGAACATGGTCTATTTTTTTCCTAGGATCATGGTTCCATATAAAGGCAAGCCTCTATAGTTAATTACATCTTAAGAAGGGTCTCTTCCTAAGAATACTCTCGATTAAAGAAACAAGTGGTTATTCTTAAAGACTACTAAGGTAGCTTTCAAAGGAATGATTTTTGGAAATTCAATTGAGAGAGGTCCAAATTAGAGAGAGTTATTTTTAAGAGTCAAATGGAAAAGAGTAGGAAATTTCTATTGATACAGGGATGCCCAATAGATATTTCATCTATCCTATGATTGGGCTTCAAATTTGGGATTTAATTTTAGATTTCAAGTTATCATTTTCTTTGAAATCTAGGGTTTAGATTCTAGTAGCACAAAACTACATAAATACTTAGGGTTGAAGACTTATTCCTAAAAGGATGCTTCAGAACCTAGTCTACAGGTGCTTCTGACATTTATCAGATGCATGACCTAGTTCTATCCTTGGGAATTATTTATCATTCTCCTCACTTGAGGGAACTAACCTATCCCTGACTCTTCTGGACTTACAACCTGCCTGGAGAAGGCTGTCAACTAACACCACCGAAGCGCATTTTAAAACCATGAGGCTAAGTCATATGAATGCAAGATGGTTGGGAAATTGTAGTTTTAGGAAAGAAATTTATGAACCTAGACTTACTCCCTAATCCCTAAAATTAAGTAAGGTATGAAGATGTTAACTAATGAATATTTTTTGACTTTTATAATTTTTGACTCAGGATTCATTTAGGTCGTATGAATACAATTTATACTTGATGCATATAATTAGAAAATGATTATGGGAAAATTAGAATAGAAGAAGGTGTACTTCCAACATATGCTCTCAAAGGTCAACCCCAGGTTCTCAGGCAAGGATGGAAGTCCTTCATTAATCAAGAGTGAAATAAAATGATTTATACATGATATTAAAACATCTAGCTAAGGGGTTGCAATATATATATTTTATCTTGCTTTAATAGCCTAGGCTTTTATATGAAGATTATGAGTTGTATTTATTTTTATATTTTAATTGATTTAGTTGGGTAGAAAATTTAGTTTATTCTATGAGCCTATGTCCAGGCATATATCACAGCACAAACATAGCGCATAAAGAAACCTAAGAAAAGCAAGATGTTTCTATTGTGCAGCCAAAATAAATCAAGCCAAATTAAAGTATATAAGAAAAAGGCCAATGCAGTTGGGTACTACTATACATCCTGAAAGAAAGAAAAATGGGCAGCTAAGTTCTACCCTTATACAACCCGGCCTAGAACTACAAGTTTAAATCTATGGGTTTTCTTTCCAGGAAAGTCTCCTTCTTCAGGGACATCCATCGAGCTCCATAGGGGCCCACCGCACCATCTCCTGGTTGGGTCACTCCTGCTAATCCTAGATCTCATAGATCCTAACCTAATTATAAGCTCAAATTTACATTTAATATTCCAAAAATAAATCCTAAGCTCTGCAAAATATATGTTAGGAAATACACACAACACACAAAGTAGTTTATATTTCACAAATATACGGGCTCAGCATTAGTTGTTTGCCAAGCCCACCTATCTTATGGACTATGTTAAGAGATTTTCAACACCTGCAAGCAAACAACAATTTATGATTTATTTATTATGGCGATCCCTTTAACACAGTCCCCTATAAAAAATAATGTTAAATCTAGAAAGAATTCCCTAACATCTAGTCTAACGAACAAACAAGCATAGACATCCAGTTTAAAGCAATACACCACACAAACATGTGAAGCACAACACAACATATCACAGGAGATTAAAAGAAAATCACAAAATGATCTAACATAGATCTAGAGTCCATGACCTAAGTAATCTAGTGTGTGTAGAACTGGGGTTTTTGTGGCAATGCTTTGCTAAGCCTTTAAGTTCAAGTTTTAATTTGAAGTTTGAATTTGTTTAATTTTTATCATTGGGTGGTTTCAATTCAAATAATTTAGTGATTTATTCCCATTTTTGTGTTTATTTTAATTGGTTAAAGTTGTATAGGTTTTCAAGAATGAAAAATGGAATGATTCCATTTTTGGATGGAGCTCTTTCCATTCAACATCCTAAATCCTAATGAAATTTCCAAAAGTCTAATTAAAATCCTTAAGTATTTTAATTAATCCTTTTGATTTAATTTATGTTATTTCATTTGTTTGAATTACTTTATTTGATTAAATTTTATTTATTCTATTTTATTTTGAATTAAGTTATATGGATTTCATTTGATTCAACTTATGTTAATTTAAAGAGTTTTATTTTATTCACTTTAACTTAAGTTATTTAAAATTATAGATTTGTACGCTTAAGGTTTAAATTTATTAATATGAATTATTACCTTAGGTTTGTTCATAGATTATTCTTAACCTAAAATACTTAGGTTAATTACTTAATCTGATTTGATTAACCTAGGTTTTAGGTTCATTATTTAAAGTCATTAATGATGAGTGGTTTCATTAAATTTTATTGATTCAAAGGTTAAGGTTTAAGTTAAGTGATAATTTTATTAATCTAAGGTTTTATTTCATTAACCTAAGATTGAATTTGATCACTTTAATTGACTAAGGATATTTAGAGAAGTTTCTTAATAGTTTTCTAATGTTTGATAGAGATTAGTTTGAATTACCACTTTATTTAATATGTTAATTAATTTAATTAACCTAATATTTGATTCACATTGACCTAGGGATTTTGAAATTTGAAAACTCCTAATACAGAGATCATTTGGACTTTAAATATTTTTGACAAGTAGGGTTACATGCCAATTTTATATCCCTAAAGCTTCAACTTGAATAGAGATGTAATTAGGGTGTAATTAAGGTTTTAATTTTTTTTCATTAAAATCTAAATTAAGCCTAATTTATTAAGATTCATTAAAAGATTTTATTTTTCACTTCTTCTTCACTAAAATTCCTTTCCAATGAGGGTTTATTCATAATTTTTGGTTAACTGGTTGATTTATTATGATTTAATTAAATTTAGGTCATTTAATTGAATTATTTAATTCTTTTAATTTCCTAATTAGGTTAATTAGTGATCTATTAGGTTCTTATAGGTTTGATTAGGTTTAATTAGTATTCTTATATTCATTAATATTTATTATGTTGATTTAAGGTTATTAGATTAAAGTTTTCTAATTATTTCATTAAATGGTAATTAATTTAATTAGTTTGGAAGTTAAACACATGAAATTACAATTTCCCTTGAATTCAAATAATTAAATCCCCAAAAATTTTCCTAAGGTATGTTTTAAGCTTAATTTCATTTCCCTAAAGTTTAAAATTAACTAGATTATTAATTTGAGAGTAATTAGGGTTTAATGTTTTTCAATTAAACCTAACTTAAGGAAAAATTACCCAATAAGATTGGGAATTTTAATTTCTATGGATTCCTCTCATCAAGACGGATCCATAGAACTTTTAATTATAATTTTCTGATTTTTCTTTGATTTTATATGATTTTTTAAAGTTTTCAGGAGTTTCTTTAATTAATTAAACCATTAAACAACTAATCCCCGATTTTAAGTGAGGGGTGGGGGGTGTTCCACGCATAAGTTAAAATGTGAGATTGCTTACGGAACATCTAATCAAAGATCGGATGATCTAGACTGATCCCACGGTCCCTAAAGGATGAAATCAACCTGTCCGCCTAAATCTGGGCCATCCGATCCTAAGAGAAGGATCGGACGGTCGGGATTAAATCCTGGAGCTCGCTGGTGAGAGATGGACACAGTCTGTGATTTCTTTCCAATCGCTGGTGATCGTCAGCAAATCAAGCCCTAATTTCAATCCCAAAATGACCAGGGATCGAATTAGGGTCAATCCATACGGTTGGATCCATTTGAGGATCCAACTTTCTTCACAAAGCTCCAAAATCAACGGCATAGAGGGAGGGAGAAAATGCATACCCAGATTTTGGTGATCGCCGGTGGTGAGACTGATCCTGTTAGCTTCCCCTTGACCCAACAAATGTGTGCATGAAGTTTGGTGGCTCGCCTCCCATGGGTTATTCCCTAGACCAACACACACTCAGTTTGAGGTGGCGTTGATCATTTTATGGCTTATCGGCAGTGAGGAGGTCGGGTAGGATTTTGTTTTGGATCGTCACAAGCTCTAGAACGTGTTGGTAGCTTCAATTTGAGGTGGAACTCCCTATCTTGGATTTCACCATTGGAGGGGCTTTCGGCCTTCGTCCATTCGCCGGCATGCCAGCGGTGGAGGGGTCGGGTCATGATCAGGATCTTCTTCCCTAGCCTTGGTGAAGCTTTTAGAATGAAAATGGGGAAGGAATAGGCCTCCCCTCCCCACTTTCCATTATTGGTCGAGAGCTCCATAAGAAAGAATTTTGGTGGCCAAACTCCGGCCATCGGCGGTGGCAAGGCCAGTCAAGGTCTGAGATCAACTCCCCTTTCCCTTGTGAATACATTGGAATGTTCATAGCACAAGTAGGGAACTTCTTTGATTGATTTCCACCCTTTGGGGAAAGCTTCTTCTCCTTTTCCTCTTTTTTTTCTTCTTCCCTTGTTTGGCTATGATTAAGGCAAACTCTTGGAGGTTTGCCTTTTTCTTAATTGCCATCATTGTCTTCACTTGAAGGCAACCATCATTTAAGAGGTGGCTTTCATCTTGGAGTGGATGAGGTGGGAAGAAGGGAGTTTGCATGGGAAGAGTTGGAAGAAGGAAATTAGCATTTCTCTTCTTATTTTTTTATTTCCCATTTTCTAATTCCTCTTTTTCTTTTATTTTGCTTTTATTGTTTCCATGCAATATGGCATTATCATCCTATTTTGGATTAAAGTATGATATGCCCAAATTAATCTCAAAATAGATTTGAGATTAGATTTAATTCCATTTGAATTGTCTTAGGGAATTTGAATCCAACCAAATGCTTTGATGCAAAGTATTTGGATTTAATTTTACCCTTTGAATTTGTTTAGTTTATTTTTTTAAACCATAATGCAATTGATGATCAATTGCATTATGATTTTATTAAACCATTTAATTTGAATTGATTTTAAATTTAATTTCATTTTAACTCATTTAGCATAAATGGGTTAGGTATGATTTCAAATGAGTTCAAATGATCAATTTGATTCAAATGGAATGAGTTTGGATCCTTTCATTCATTTTAATATAGTTTTAATTTGATTTATTTGAATTAATCCAAACTAAAAATTTTGGATTGATTCTACCTATATCAAATAGTTTAGAATAAACTCATAAAGGTTTTCTAGGACACTAGGTGAGGTGTCCTAAGCATTAAGAAAAATCCTATTTGAGATTAGGATCTCCTAATTGGCAAATTAACCTCATCCAAAAATGAGGTCAACACTTTTTCTCTAGACTGATTTTCACAAACTAATGGGCACCTTAAGTTGGTTGGTTATCACCATGCTGATGACAACCTAGCCAGTGGATACACCACTCTTGGCAGATGTGAGTCCCCGCGCTTTCTCCTTGAGTTGGCCACCGAATACCTACAAGCTTTCTCTTACAAAGTTTTGGATAATGCCCCTAGTGACACCTCCTCTATGGTCACTCTACTTGGATCACACCCTTAGCGACTCTATTTATATACTACCCCAGTTACTCTTGGATTGGGCAGTTCCTCTTTCCTAATAGCTACCCCTGTGATTGTAGGATTTGCCTTGCGAATATGCATATTCTCCCTTGGTGCGAGATAGAGGCGATATAAGCTCCTTCTTGGTGTCTGAAAAAAGGTCCATGATAACATAAAATAAATAAAACTTATCTTCACTTGTGGATTAAGAATTCAAGCCCCCAGTGGCCCCTTTCCCAAGTAGGTATCCTATCTTTAGGGTAGTGTCAGCAAAACTCCCTATAGGAATTGCCTGACTACTTTGAGTTGAAATAAATCCCTGAGTCAAAACTCTCTCAATAGTCGCCCTTAGGTCCGGTTCAACTTGTTGTGCCATCAACGAGTCACCCCGGCGGTCATCTTTGCTTTAAAAGATATAAGTCCATTACACATTCTTTCCAGCACGACTGTTGCACACTAATGGGCAGCCTTAGGTTAGGTTTGATTTGTTGCACAAGCAATTGATTTCCCCTGTGGTTCCTTATGTTGGAGGATGCAAGTCTACGTACTTTCTTCCTAACTTGACCATTGTACACTGAAAGGCACCCCATAGGTTGGTTAGCTCGCGCCTGGTAGACTATACCTTTGGATTTGTAAATCTAAGATAGGTCAAGGCTAATATTAGCCCCTTCTTAGTGGATCCATCGTATACTGATGAGATCCATCAAATTAAAATAAATGCAATTCAATCAAATGATATTATCTTGACTACTTCCGAGCTGATATAAGTCCCCCAACAGTATTCACTTAGTAGTCCCCTTAAGTCGGGTTTGATTTGTTGCATCCAACAGATCACCCCAACAGTTATCCCTTATTTTTGGAGATATAAGTCTGCTATGCTTTCTCCCTAGCATAATTATTGTACACCAAAAGGCAATCCCTTAGGTCAGATAGCTCTATCATGTGGCTGGTGGACTACTTTTTTGGATTAGTAAATCTGAGATTGGCCAAGGCTGGCATGACCCATTCTTAGTGTGGTCCATTGTAAACTAACAGGATCCATCTCAACATGTAAACTAAAAATAAATAATAACTAACTTCTCCCCAGCGAGACATCAGTCATCCCAACCTCCCCAGTGGAGTCAATTAAATCCAATTCAAACTTGCATTCCCCAGCGAGTACACCCTCAAAAGAAATCTCATCAAATCCTTATCCCTAGTGGATAACCTGAACTTGCTTCCCTAGTGGAAAGTTCATGCATCTATCCCTGATAGGTTATACATTCTAATCCCCAGCAGATACTCTACTCAACTCATATCTTGCATTCAAATCCAAACCCCTTATCCCTAGTGGATAACCTGAACCTGCTTCTCTTGTGGAAGGTTCACATGATTGATCCCTTAGTGGAACCCTTCTTCCTCCTTTATGCCCTTGGCATGAGTGGAGTTGCATTGCACTAAGATCTTGATTCCTTCTACATATCGGGTTTAGGAGTAGATCATTTCTATTAGTGTTTATGATCCTTCAAACGTTGTTGATCATCTCGATCAACACCAATATGTATAGTGTGCCTTGTCAGTCACACCACACCTATTGGGTGCCTTTTGTTGACCTCACTTTTAGAATGAGCTCTCAACTTTCTTATCATAGATATAAGAATCTTATAGACACTAAGAGTTCCTTAGTCTTAAGACACTTCTAGTGATTAGGTGAACACTTAATCTAACCCTAGAGACTTTGAAGAGTTAGCCATAGGGATAGGTTGTGCCTCATGGATTTAGGATGACTTGCATACCCTATAGCCTAAACCAAATTCTTGCTTCCTTTTTCCAAATCAAATCTCAAATTGAAATCTAAATTCCAAAATCAAATCCAACTATCAAATGATTGAAACCCATGATTAAATTCAAAATCCAAATCCCTTCCTAAGCCCTTTGATTTTATCTTATAGACTTAGCCTTAACCAAATTCAAATCAACCCCAATCCAATTGATTTTCTCAATTATCAAATTCAATCTCCAATCAAATTCCAAATCAAAATCAAATCTAACTACCAAATGATTGAAACCCAAATCAAATCAAATTCCTAATTTTATCCCTTTTAGCCAAATTCTTGAACTTGGCTAAATGATACGGAAACCAATTCAAAACTCATGGATTTCTTCAGTATTCAATAATTCCTACAATCATTGACCTAAATATAAATATAAACCACCATTATCAAACCAATTCCAAGCTGGACCTTTTGACTTGAAATTATCATATAAACCAAAATTCATTTGGCTCCAAACCACTTGCAATTGGATTTATCTTTCAATCCTAGGCTCACGTGTGAGTTCAACTAAACTTAAATCAAGCCATGATCAAGCCAATTAACCCATTTAGGCTCACTTAACCTAAACTGGCCTAAAGGAACCTTTTTGAGCTAACTTCTAATCCAACCAAATTAGATCGAACTAAACCCATCCAAACCTCACAACATAACCAACAATCACCCTAGGGTGATCAATTGCCTTAAATTAAGTCAAACCAAGTCAAACATAGCCATTGACCAAGTCAACATTTAGCCCAAATAAAACCCAAACTAGTAAAAATTTATCATATGCCAAATTGATTAAAACCATTAATTCAAACCCACTCATAATCAATGATTGAACATGACCAAACCCTCACTTGAGCCAAACCAAGTCTAACTGGCCATTTGACCCAAGTTGACCCAAATATGCCTAAAAAGCCAAAAATGGGTCAAATCATGATTTGATCCAAATTGATTACAACCAATGGCTCTAGTTCATTTCAAATCACTTATTGAACTTGATCAAAGCCATAATTGAGCCTAAGTTGACCAATTAGTAAACTTGAACCAACCTAGCCCTAATTGACCTAAAGGATCAAATTAGATAAAATCTAAATTAAATCCAAATTAAACCAAACCAAAGCCTACAATCATTTTCAATTAACCAATTGAACTTGACTCAACACCTAACCCAACCCAATTTGGTCAAATTGTTTAACTTGACCCATTTGACCTATATGAATCCAAATGAGCTATAATCAAATCAACAGCAAATTGAACCAAACCAATGACATCAATACACTTCAATTGGTCATGTGAACTTGACCCAATCCTTGGTTTGACTTAATTTGACCAATTGATCAACTTGACCTAACCTAACCCAATTTGACCTAATTAGGTCAAATCAAGCCCAATCAAATCAAATAAACTCCAAACCACTTGAAATTTGGGCTAACCCACTTTTAACCCATTTCAAATATGTCCAAATCAAACTCATAGCCAAATGACCACTTTTTCCTTGAGTTTAGGGCATCCCATGAGATAAGACACATTCACATTGGGTCATTTTCTCCCTTTAGCCACTTAGCACCCATTCATAGGTCCACTTAGGTACCTAGGACCATGGCCGACCTGACCTAAAGGTGGTTGTGTCGGTCATGACTCATGAGGAGGTGAAATCACATTCCCATTCACATTAGAACACTTGGAAAGCCATAGGATGCCCATTACTCCCATGGAAGCCACTCTCACACCCTCCTCCACTCAAAGGAAGATAGCTAACATGAATCTATGTCCAAGACGAGCTCCCCATGGTGACCATTAAATCAAAAAGCCAAAACAACCATTATCGTTTGATCCAAGGAATGAGGGGATATCCCCCCCCCCCTCATTCTCACTCAAACTCAAGGAGCCACATTCAATTCATTCGTAGTAGCAAGAGAACTCCATCCCAAAGCTTCCTTCTATGTTTCCTGAGCTCCTCAAATCCTCCACTCTCGATTTTACAAAAAACTGAAACAAGGGAGGTCACTTATGATTGCCATTTGCTCAAACCTCCACTAAAAGTACAATTGACTTTGCACACACTTTCCTTAGAGCTAGATGAGCGACAATGAATTATTTCCCATCGATCGACTGCCAAAAGTAGGAGTTCGACTAAGACTGATCACCTACGCCTTATGGATTAGTCTTTCGAGCAAACTACACCAAATCAAAGCTCATGCAGCTCAACAGGGCTTCATTTTTAACAAATGAAGCGCCCTCAATCATTGGAACACCCAGTCATAAGCTTTAGTGAGGTATGCCATTAAAATCGATCCTTGAATAAAAATAAGTTGGTCTTTTATGAAAATAAGTTCTCTATCATCCAATTTCCACCATTAGATTTGCTTGTTATACTTCTTCGAAGGTGTGAGATAAATTTCATCTCCATTCAAGCTCGGATCGAGCAATAATTGATGGACGGTAGCCATCGTTTGTCGCACGGAAGAAGATAGATCATAGACTGTTCATTCCATATGATCGAAATGGATGATCCTGATCTGATCACTCATAGAACCTCTGATTAATCCTTTGAAACCACACATTTAATCATGGTCATCCGATCTTAGATCGGATGACCCACAGAGTTATCATGCCATCATTCTAGTTAGCCATCGAATGTGACAACTTAAATAGCCACTCCCGTCATGCCATATGTAAAGCATGTTGTGTCAGTTGCCACATGGCCCGATGAGATTAAGGCTTTAATTAAGGTTAATTAATTTATTTTTAAGCCTAAAACTTCTAAAAATCATAACTAATCCTAAAAAAAATTAAAAAAATACAAAATTGATCTCATTTTAAAGATATTTCAAAGTAGAATCTAGGAAAATTATTATTAATTGATTTTAAATAGTGATTTTGACTTAATTAAGGTTTAAGTAGAAATCTAATTAGCTTAATTATTCTTTAATTAATCACTCAATTGATCTCCAACTTTCTATGGATGTTTGGGGATGACCCTCTCCCATTTTTCTGGGATTTTATTGATTGCTTAATTTGGTAAATCAATTGATTAAACCTTAATCACTTTCCTAATTTAATTAATGATAAATATTGAATGAATAGTGGTTTAATTAATTATTTAAGCTTAATTATCTCTATTGAACAGTAAGGGAGCTTAATGAATGTGGTTGGGATACCATTCCTAATTTATCTCCCAAGTTTCCTTCACTATTTAGAATTTAATTAGTTAATGATTAATAAGGTAATTAATTGATTAATTAATTAATTAATCTCCAAGATAAAAAATAGAGTTTAATTGAGTGTTTGAAGTGACTTAGGGGTTAAGGATTGAGGCCTTGTCACTGATCCCTTTCCCTAAATTAATTTCATCATTCTGATTAAAATATAATCAAAGAATTCAATCAATTAATTAACAAACTTGATTAACTCAATCTAAAACTCCATACCTAAGCAACCTTAAATTAATCTTGGCTAGCTCTTTGGGTGTTCAATAATCCAAAGTGAGAGATAATGAAATTATGGTAAGCTCACATGTGTGAGAAAACCATAAAAGTAGTTAAGCGATGTCCCTTAAGCCTAATTAACTATTAATCATCAGCCAATTGCATTAGGCCTCTTTCATTTTTTAGAAGCATTGCAAATTTACTTTTCATGTGGTTGCATATCATATTGGCTCATTATCAATTTAGTTAATTAATTTAAGGTGATGTAGATAAGGGTTAATTAATTGACTTAATTCTTACCCTAACCTAAATAAAAAATAAAATCAACTTAATTATTTCTTCATTAAGCCAAATTAACTCTCACATGAGGAACGAGATTATGATTAGGAAACCTCTTTCATTTCCTAAATCAAATCAAACTCAAAATTAAAAATGTCATTAACGAACTTTGGTTTATTTTAAATAGCCTTATTTAGTATGATTTTCCTTAGGAATTAATTGGAATGAATGAGATCATGTGCTTATGTTCCTTTATTTTTTATTCAATCATGTTAAATGTTGCTTGCCATATGTAATCATGCATTCATTTCTTTTAAAATAACTAAATAAAATGATTTCTTTTATGTCAAGCTGCATGTGTTGATTTAAATAAAAAATAGGTGTGGCTATTATTATTATTAAATCAAAAGTTATCTTCAAAAGCCTACAAATCAATTATAAAATATCTATAAGTTTGCTTGTACTGATAATATAAGATATGTTATATGAAGCTCCCTTTCCTTATCTTATATGGATTTGCATGGGATTTATAAATGTATAGTTCATTTGAAAAGATCAAAACATTTATCTAAATCTACTTCTATGCATCTCCACTCTAAAACTTTGGAGGAATTTCATATCACATATGTAAATCATATAATCAAATCAAATATGACTTCTTGCATGACTTCTCATTCTTCTGATTCTTTTTGTACATTCACATGTATCTGAGAAAAATAGTATATTAGTCTCAACTTCCCAGGACTGCGAGACATTAAAAGCTATAAGTAGGTCTTGTACCTTATGCCCCTGGTGTGTAGAACAATGGCATCGTACTCACTTAAAACTCTTATACATATGTATGTATGATATGGCCAATGAATAAGAATCATAAATCGAATAATTCAATATAACTTTTGCATGGGTTTTCCTATCCTTATAGTTGCTTATACATCTATATGTATCTAAAAAAAAGTGGTATATTAGTCTGGACACCCCGAGGCTACGAGCCTTTAAGTAACCCTAAGCAGATTTTGTACCTTAAGCCCCTGATGTAGAACAATGGCGACGTACTAACTTAAAACTTTTATACATGTGAATGTGTACCTAACTAATGGATGAAAAACTCCTCTTTTTCTATTAAAAATACATGCATTCAGAATTCAATCAAATGAAATATTTAAATTCCAAACACACTTCTTTCCATTCATCATTTAAGTGTGCTAAGACATACATTATATGTATAAGTATGCTTAGGATTTAATCATATGCATGATGTACATTATGGAAAGCAATGAATAAACATGTGTTATGTGATAATAATTTATTCTAATTAATCTTAAGATTTCTTTCTTATTGAATAAGGTCATTTAGAGAGAACTTAAACTTAAGATTGATTAAAACATATAATAAGCCATTCACCGAAGGAAATTGATTAATTAACTTGCTTTAGAGTGACTTAAGGTAGAGATGAAAGACAGATTCACTCTCTTTCTTCTCTTTATAACACTTAGTTGTTAAGTGTAGGCCATATGAAACAAAAGAAAATACTAAGTAAAATCTTCAAATTAATTAAATAACTTAATGAGAAATCAACCCTTTATAAATTAAATCATTCACACTTAGCAAATTACAACTCTAAAGCCTCATTAGAACATACCACATAAGCTCTAATGCACACACATTAGACTAAGTCACCACTCCTAGCTTTATATTAGGGTGGTGTATGGTTTGATGTATGCTTATTTTGTGATATATTATTGTAGACTGGATGTTAGGATGTATGTGTGTAGTCTGAAAGTTAGGCAGATATTAGCCTAGTTAAGCTTTTTGTAGGGGGTTGTGCTTAAGGGGTCATTGCAATAAAAATATAAATGCTTTTTACTGTGCAAGTTCCTTATGCCCCTAAGCATAACCCAAGTTAGGACAAGTGGGCTTGGTTACTCATGTGTGGGGTACTAAGCCTAAACTTTTCATATAACTGCTTAGTTTGTATGACATGTTTAGCCAACATTTGTTTTATAGGTGTACCTAGATTTACTTTTCTTCTTTTAATGTGATTTTGCATTAGGATTAGGATAAGTGTTATAGGGGATTAGGATGAGCATTAGCTATAAGAATAAGTCTTATGTACCATGTGATGCCTTTGGAGCAAGCACATCCAAATCAAGCCAAAAGGAAGAAAGAAAGGGAGCAAATTAAATGAAGAAATGAAAGATGAAGAAACGAAGAATGAAGAATGAGGAATGGAGACCCCCATAACATTCATCTTTTGTAATTTTAGTTATTCTCTTGTAATCCAAGTGTATAAAGGTAGAGCTCAGCTACCTACATTTCTTTTCGGGTTGAACGGTGGTACCCGACTGCATCAGCCTTTTATTCTTTTGTGATAGCTTTATAAAATTATTTGATGTTTTGTTTAGCTTATGCATTAGAAAAAGCATGACTTTTCATAGTTTGTTTATGATTGGTGATTTTTGTATGGTCTGGATGCGATTATGCTCCTAGGATAAAAATTATTATTTTTACCCAAACTAACAACTCATAACTAAACCTCAAAAATAACTCATAACCTCGTATAAAAGCCTAGGCATTAAATCAAGATAATAAAATTTTTAGCAACCCCTTAGCTAGATGTTGTATGTTTAATATCATGATAATCATCTTATTTCACTCTTATTAAGAGATTGCTTTCATCTTTTCCAGATAGTAAGGGCTCGTTGACCTCACTTTTAGAGTGAGCTTTCAACTTCCCTATCTTAGACATAAGACTCCTCTAGACATTAAGTATTCCTTAGTCTTAAGACACTTCTAGTGATTAGCTGAACACTTAACCTAACCCTAGAGACCTAGAGACTTAGAAGAGTTAGCCATAAGAATGGGTTATGCCTTGGCGGAGGGGAGTTATTAGGAAAACTTCTTTGCCCTTTAGCTTGAACCAAATCCTTACTTCCTTCTTTCAAGTCAACTTTAAATTCCATCAAACCTCGAATCCAAATCAACTTCCTTAATTTAAACTAACTTTAAATCCATACCATTCTCAACTTAATTGATTTTCTCAAATTCAAATCAATTCCAAAATCCAAATCATGAATCAATTCCAAATGATTGAAATCCATGATCAATCCTAAATCCTAAATCTTTCCTAAGCCTTTGATTTCATCTTATGGACTTAGCTCAAATCAAACCCAAATCACTCCAAATTCAAAAGATTTTCTCATAATCCATTTATATCCTCATTATTATTCATAAATATAAATGAAATATAAATTCAAATAATCAAACCAAATTCAAAACTCAAGCCCAAGTCTAACCAAAAGCTAACCTATACCCTTTCAAGTCAAATTCTTGAACTTAGCCAAATCATGCTCGAATCAACCCAAACCCTTGGGTTTTCTCTTTAAACAATCAATCCTTCAATAACAATCCAAATATAAACACAAACTTCAATCATCAAACCAAAATCAAACTAACCCAAATCAAACCCATGTTCACCCTTTTGACTTGAAATTGTCAAATGAATCAAAACTCATTTGACTCCAAATCACTTGCAAATGGATTTATATTTCAAACATAAGTCCATATGTGAGTTCAACCAAACTTAAATCAAACTTTGATCAAGCCAATTGACTCACTTAGGTTCACTTGACACAAAGTGACCTAAAGTACCTTTTGAGCTTAATTCTAATCCAACCCAAATTGGATTGAACTAAGCCCATCTAAGCCTCACATTGTGAGCAACAATCATCATGGGATGATCAATCACTCAAATTGGGTCAAACAAAGTCAAACCTTGCCATTGACCAAGTCAACACTTAGCCCAAATGAAACCCAAACTAGCCAAAATCGACCATAGGCCAAATTGATTAAAACCATTGATCTAAACTAGTTCATGATCCATGACGGAACATGATCAAGCCATCATTTAAGCCAAACCTAGCCTAATTGGCCACTTGACCTAAGTTTACCTAAAAATTCAAAATATGTCAAATCTTGATCTAAGCCAAATTGATTGTAACCAATGGGTCAAATTTATTCTAAACACTTATTGAACTTGACCAAAACCTCAATTGGCCAACTAGACCCAACCTAGCCCAATTGACCATGAACCCAACTTGACCTAAAAAGTCAAATCAACTTGAAATCAAACCAACCAAAATTGATTGAAACCAAAGCTTGCAATACATTTCAAATGATCAACCAAGCCTAAACCAACCCATGACCTAACCTAATTGGGTCAAATAAGTTAAATTGGTCAACTTGACCCATTTGACCTAAGTGAACTCAAATGAACCAAAACTAAATATAAATCAAATTGAATCAAACCAATGATATCAAAATACTTTAAATGGTCATATGAACTTGACCTAACCCTTTGTTTGACCCAATTTGACCAAATGGTCAACTTGACCCAAGTTGACCCATTTTGATGGGTCAACTTCAGCCAAATCATATTAAATAAACTCCAAATTCTTTGAAAATTAGCACAACCCATTTTTCAATCATATCAAATCCGTCCAAATCAAAATCAAAGCCAAATGACCATTTTACCCTTGGTTCAAAGGGTAACCTATGGCCAAATCCACTTAGAATTTCGTCAATTCTTTTTCATGGCTACTTGGCATCCTCCTAATGGACCATATGGACACCAAGGGAGGTGGTCCACAAGAGCCAATGGGTTTGGGTCAGCCAAACTCAACCCAAGGCCAAAATTGACCCATCTAATAGAAATTCTCCACTTAGATCCCCCCCATACACTCATTTAACACATGTGCACCTCCTTCCCTCCACTCCTCTGCCAAAACTGAAGCACATGGGATCCCTAACTGCTTAAATAACCCATTCAATCAGAGCCATTGATCAAAAATGAAAGAGCAAGCTTCGACCATCCGATCCAAGTAGGGGGAGATATATTCCCCCTCATTTCCACTCAAACCAACTTTCTTGCATTCAATTGAGCTGAGAGGATCAAAGTTAAGCATCCACAAACTTCCCAAGGTTAATTCCAAGCTCCCTAAACTTCTCCTTCTCAATTTTTCTTAAGCCAAAAATAGGGGAGGTCTAAGGGAATTCCATTTCACTCAATTCTCCATCAAACCTCAATTGCTTTTGCAAGCACCATCAAGGCATATAATCGAGATCACCTAAAGCATTTTCCAAGTCTCCAAGCCACAAGAAGGGGGATCTAGACCAAAGCCGCAAGCCATTGGAGGGAGCTTTGGTCAATTTAGAAATTTACTTCAAATTGAACCTTGAAACTTTCAACAGAGCTTTGTCTCCACTAGATGAAGCTACCTCCTCTATTGGAAGCACTGGTGATACCCTTTGGCTAGGTATGACTCAAAATTGAGCTTAAGTTGAAAATTGCTTGGTCTTTTGTGAAGGGAATTGTAATCCCATTAAAATTCAACCGTTGGATGTTCTTCCCTATGCTTCTAGATGGTGTGGGTTGAATCTAAGCCTAATTCAAGCTCAAGTGAGCTTGGATCAAGCCATGCAAGATGGCCGGCCTCTGTCTCCCGCAGGCAAAGGCAGAGATGAATCATGGGTCGTCCATCCTGCGTGTTTTAAATGGACAACCCTGATTAAAACACACTAGATCTCTTGTTTAATCTTTTATAACCGTGGGTTTAATCCTGACCGTCTGATCCTTAATCGGACGGCCCAAGGGATAGAGCGTCGCGCTACCAACTAACGTGGCATGCGATGTGACAACTTAAATAACCAAACCTATCGCACAATGTGGAAAGCACGTGTCGCATTAGTAGCCCACATGGCACTGATGAGATTTGTTATATAATTAGGTTATTTAATTATCTATTAATCATAAAAACTTCTTAAATTCATAACTAAATATAGAAAAATCAAAAAAAATGCAAACTCAAGTTCATTTTAGAGATAATTAAGAGGGCAATCCAATAAAATTATTTCTAATTGATTTTGAATAGTGAATTTTTAATTAGGGTTTTATTAAAAATCTAATAACCTTAATTACTCCCTAATGACTTCATTAATTAATTCCAAACTTCTTGGGTATTTTCAGTGAGATGACTTCTGCCTCCCTTAATTTTTTTGGGATTTATTAATGAATTAATTAGGGAAATTAATTAATGAACCTTTAATCACCCACTTAATGAAATTAAGAGTAATTAAGCATGTGAATAGTGATTTAATCCCTTAATTAATATAATTAAACATTGTTTAAGTGAAGAGGAGGTTTATGGAATGGGTTTGGGATATTTTCCCTAAGTTATTCCCTAAACCCCCCCTCCCCCCTTCTTCCTTAATCCAAACCTAATTATAGATTAATCCAATAATAATCTACTTAATTAATCTAATCAGATTTTCAAAACTAATCTGAACTTAATCATCTTTTCTTTGGGCAGATCCTTAGGTGTCATAAGCCTAAAGAAAGCTTAGGGAAATCATATCCAATGCACATGTGTGGGATGGTTATGAAAGTACTTAATTAAACCCATTTGCTTAATTAATAAATAATTGTGAACCAATTGTATTAGGCCCCTTTCTTTCTTAGGTGCATTGCTGATTTAAATTCCATGTGGATGTATATAATATGATGGCTCATAATTATTTAGTTAATTATGTTAAAGTGGTATAGGTAAGGGGTAATTAATGGTCCTAATTCACACCTTAACCTAAACAAAACATAAAATCAATCTAATTGTTCTAAAATTAAACTAAACTAACTCACACATGGGGGAAATGGGTTAGGACCAGCATACTCTTTTAACATTTCCTAAGTCAAATCAAATTCAAAATTAAAAATCTCTTTAAAGAATTTTGATTCACTTTGAATAACCTTATCTGATAAGGATTATCATTAGGAATTAATTAGGGTGAATGAAGTCATATGCTTACATCACTTTATTTCTTTCCAAACATGCTAAATATTGTGTGTCATATGAAACCATGCATTCATACCTTTTGAAAAATCAAATTAAATAAAATGTTTCCTTTATGTCAAATTGCATGTTTTGGCTAAAGTTAAGAATATGAGTGGCTATTATCACTATTAAATCAAAAACTATTTTTAAAACTTATAGATCAAAGATTACAAATGAAGATATGCTACTTATAAATACTTATAAGCTTGCATGTGATTATAACATAAGATGTGTATTTTGTGTGACTTTCTTCTCGTCTATTAACATGGACTTGTATAGGATTTGCAAAGTGTATAGTTCATTTAAAAAGAACATAGCACTTGCTTAAATATATTATTATGCATTTCCATGTTATGACTTAAGAAGGATTTTCGCATTTACACATATAAATTGCACAACCAAATCAAATAAAAAAATCTTATGCGTGACTCTTCTTTTATCTGTTTCTTTTTTGTACATGCATATGTATTTAAGAACAGTGTCATATTAGTTTGGACATCCCTGGGTTGCAAGGCTTTAAGTAGCCCCAAGTAGGTCTTGTACCTTACACCCCTGGTGTAGAAAATAATGACGTCGTACTCACTTATGTCTTTCATACATGTAAATGTGCATTTGATTAGCGGATAAAAGAGTTCCTCCCTTCTACTTAATAAAAAACATGCATTCATGAAACATCCAAATTTTCTTAAACAATATCTCTTAGCATCATCATTAAGATGTGCTAAGATTTTCATTGCATGTATAGCTATGCTTAGGATCAGTCATATGCATGGTATACATGGTGGAAAGAAATAAAGGGTTGTGTGTTATGTGATAGTAATTCACCTTAATTAATCCTAAGATGTCTTTCTTACTGAATAGGTTTATTTAGTGCAAATTTGAACTTAGGGTTAATTAAAACACATAATAAAACATTCATAAAAAATCACTAATGAATTCACCTTAGAAATTACTTAAGGTAGGGATGATAGAGGAGTTCTCTTCTCTTTTCTTCTCTTTACAATACTTAGTAACTAAGTGTAGGTTCATTCAAACGAAATCAAATCATCTAATAAAATTGAAAAATTATCTAAACCACTTAAAATGAAACCATCTTTCTAAGTTGAATCTCTCACACTTAGAAAATTCTAACCCTAAAGCCTAGCTAGGACATGCCATACAAACCTTAAATGGCTCACACATTAGGCTAAGTCACCGTTTCTAGCTCTATGTTAGGACGATGCATGGTTTGATGTCTATTTTATTTTATGATGCAAAGTTTTAGACTGGATGTTAGGGTGTATGTGCGTAGACTGAATGATAGGGCGATCTTAACCTAATCATGTCTTCTAGAGGGGATTGTGCCTAAGGGGCACTGTAATAAAAATATAAATGTTTTTGCTGTGCATGTTGCTTATACCCCTAAGCATAATCCAAATTAGGATAGGTGGACTTAGTTACCAATGTGTGGGGTGCTAAGTCCAAATTATTCATATATATGCTTGGGTTGTGCAGTATGTTTAGCTAATCTCTACTTTACAGATTTAGTTAGATTTACTTTTCCCATTTTCATATTATTTTGAAATTAAGATTTGGAATGAATGTTATGGGGGATTAGGATGAACATTGATCATAAGACCAAGTCTTATGCACCATGTGAAGCCTTGGAGAAAACTACATCCCAACCAACCAAAAGGAAGAAATGTAAGAAAGAAAGGAATGAAGAAATGATGAAAGAAGAATAAAGAATGAAGATCCCCATAAAATGAATTCATTTTAATTATAATTATTCAAATGTAATCTGGGTTGTATAAGGGTATATCTCGGCTACCCACATTTCTTTTTCGAGTTTGTGTGGTGGAACCAGACCACAAAGGCCTTTTATTCTTTTGCACTAGCTTTATAAAATTGTTTGATGTTTGTTTAGCTTGTGCATTAAGATGGCATGATTTTCCTAGTTTCTTCACTGATTGATGAATGGCCTGGATGCGATTAGGCTCTTAGGGAAAAATAAATTTTCTATCCAATTAATCAACTCAAAATTAAAATTAAATAACTCATAACCTCATGTAAAGCATGGGACATAAATCAAGATAATAAAAGATTTAGCAACCCCTTAGCTTGATATTGACTGTCTCACATCATGCATAAAAATCATCTTCCTTCACTCTTCCTATTGGAGGGCTTCCATCTTAGCTAGAGAATATAGCTTGACCTTTGAGAGCCATGGTTGAAACACACCTCCTTACTAATTTTGGCCTATAACCAATTTCTTATACATTAGGCATATGAATTCCATAGCCCGTGTCAAATAAATTATCCAAAAATCAAAATAAAACTTAACAAAATTTGCATTAGATTTAAGTAATTATTACATGATCTAGTCTCTGAGATTAAGGACTTAGTCTTCTTTCTAAATAAATAACAAAAAGCTTGCATATGACTTGCCTACATGTATTTAAAACCATAGGAGGATTTAGTTGGCAGCCACCCCCAGGCGGTTGTAAGTCAGATGGTTTACTTTTTCTTATGGAGATAAACCATATACCCATTTTCACCTTAGATTTAGGTTGTGCCTTGGCCCTCACCAAAGTTCCCTAGATTTAGGATATAAGGTTGTCTTTCCCTTTGGGGTTGTGAGCATAAATCCTCACCTCTTATGTATTTTTACAATCTTGTGTTGATGGATTATAACCCTAAATTTCTAATAAGAATTCAACTCAAATATAGAATTCTCCTCAATTTCAAAAATATAAAGCCCAACCATAGGATAGTTTGGCATGCTCACTAGGCTTCCTAGTATCATGAGCATCCCCTACTCATCTACTTTTGGTTTCGATAATAACTCCCTCCTCTTTATCAAATCTCACTTGATTTTCTAAAAATAACCAATTAATTGATAGTCCTATCTTTGAAATCTTTGGAGATAATGATTATTTATCTTAATCAAGAGTATTCTTCAGAAATCTCATTCCTTAAGATGCAATTAACTATGGGGGCTTGCTTCCATAAGGAACTTAACGAAACTAATTTAAAATAAATCCTACTTTACTCTTTCATGTAAGTAGGGGAAGAATCTCTGGTATATTCGAAGACCCATTATCCTTAGGAGTCCTCATTAGGTGATTAGGTCCATTATAAGATAGTGACTTCTATCTCTCATGGTAGTACACTATTCCTTAATGTCGTACCTGACCACTCTAATGAGTACATCTGCGGATCTATGTGGTGCCCAACTAGTGTATTTTATTTTCATTTTTACTCAAGCATGAAAATAAAAACCACGACAAGGCTTAACCTTTAAGAGTCTATGATGGAAGAACACCTCTTTCCCATTTGATTTGGCCCATAACCAATTTCTCATGCATTTAGGCATACAAAATCTTATAGCCTGTGTCAAAACAAAGAGTCCCAAATTAAATGAAATTTGATAAAAATTTGCATTATATTTAAGTCATTATTCATACCCCTCGTGCTCTAGTCACTTAGGGAGTGGATTTAAGGATTTAGTTTCTTTTCTAAATAATAACAACCTAGCCATCTTGCAAAAGTATATGACTTTCCTACATGGATTTAAAGCATAGGAGGAGTTAGCTGGCTACCACTCTAGGAGGTGATAAGTCCAGTAGTTGGATGGTTTACTCTCTCTTATGGAGGTAAACCATACACGCACTTTTGCCTTAGATTTAGGTCATATTTTGGCCCTCGCTAAAGCTCCCTAGATTTAAGATCTGAGGTTGCTTTTTCCTATGAGCTATAAGAATAAATCCTCACCTCTTAGAAAATTCCACAATCTTGTATTGTGGAATTACAAGTCATAGATTTCTAATAAAATTTTGACTCAAATAAATAAATCTCCTCAATTTAAAATATATAAAGCCCAACCATATGATAGATTGGAGTGCTCACTAGGCTTCCTAGTATCATGAGCACTCCCTACTCATCTCCTTTGGTTTTCGATAATAACTCTTCCCTTTTGATCCATCCCACTTGATTTTCTAAAACACAACCAATTTATTGATAGTCCTATATTTGAATTCTTTGGAGACAACAATCGGCTACATTAATTGAGAGTATTCTTAAGGGATTCATTTTCCTTAAGATGTAATTAACTAGGGGCTTGCCCTTATATGGAACTATAGAATTCAATCTAAATAATCCCTACTTTATTCATCCATGTAAAGTAGGAAAAAATTCTCTGGTATATTCGAAGACTTATCAAATCTTAGGAGTACTTATTAGATGATCAGGTCTATTGTAGGGTTGTGACTTCTATCTTTTGAGATAGTACAATATTCCTTAATATCATACTCGATCACCTCAATAAGTACATCCTCAGATCTACATGGTGTCCGCCCTCCCCCCCATACAAATGAATTGAAAATAAACACCACATATGCCATTGGCATAAGTTGAGCTGCATTACACTAAGATCTTGATTATGTCTACACCTCAAATTTAGGGATAGATTAGTTTTGCTAGCCCTTGCAATCCTTTGAACATTCTTAATCATCTTGATCAACGCCAATACGTGCAGTGTGCCTTATCAGTTACACCACACATATTGAGAGTCCTTTTATTGACCTCACTTTTAGAGTGAGTTCTCAACTTCTTCATCATAGATCTAGGACTCTTGTTGACATAAGAGCTCCATAGTCTTATGAAATTTCTAGTGATTAGGTGAATACTTAACCTAAGCCTAGAGACTTAGAAGGGTTATCCATAAGAATAGGTTATGTGTTAAGGACTTAGGAAGACTTTCCTACCCTATGTCCTAAACCCAACCCATACTTCCTTCCTCAAACCAAACCTCAAATTCAAATATCAATTCAAACTCCAAATCTTAAATCAATTCCAAACTCATAATGATTGAAACCCATGATCAAATCTAAATGTCAAAACCCTTCCTAAGCCCATTGATTTTATCCTATGGACTAAGCCTTAACCAAATCCAAATCAACCCAAACTCAATTGATTTCTTTATAAATCAATCATTCTTTCATTTACATTTACAAATATAAATGAAGCCCCACCCTCTAATGACCAAAACAAAATCAAACCAAATAGATTCCCAACTTAAGCCCTTTTGACCTATATCTCTCAACTTGGTCAAATTTGCTTCCAAATCATTCCAAACCAAAGTGATTTTCTTATGAATCATTTATATCTTTATTTATATTTCCAAATATAAATTAAATATAAATTCAAATAGCCAAAACTAAATCCAAGATCAAACTGAAAGGTTTGGGACCTTCCTGTCACGCCCTGATGTGTGTGACGGTGGATATTTTAAAACAACTTGGTTGATTTTGATCTCGTCATGCCCTGATGAGCATGATGAGGCCTTCAAACTTGCATAAAGATATATATATATATATATATATATATATATATATATATATATATATATATATATATATATATATATATATATATATATATATATATATACATATACATACATACATATACATATAATTTTCACACACTTCTCGACATTTACAATCAACAACAATAGTAAATTCGCATGTCCATATGGAACTGATTTGCAACTGAATAACCATAACATTTGCATCCGATTTTTGTTTTAGCCTAGCAAGAAGTGAGGGGAAATGTTGAGCATCTACAATGAGTAGGGAAGAGCCATTTATTCTAATGTCAAGAAATAGTGATTAAACAGAAATCTAGAGAAGATTTGTAAGTATGAAATAGAAGAGGAGATAGAGAAATAAACAAATATAATTGTTGTCCAACCAGGAGGTTTGACCTATTACTAATACAAGAGGATTTCAGATCTCAAGTTTTGCTAAAATCTAATTTCTAATTTCAAGTTTTTTGGAATCCAATTTCAGATTTCAGGTTTTAAGTTTACTTAAATCTGATTTCAGATTTCAAGTTTTACTGAAATCCATTGGATTTCTTATGGGATCAATAGGCAGGAGAAAAGGTCTTGGCCAAATGAAATGTTTAATTAGAGGAAGGTTGACTCTAAGCAAGGATAAGAAATCATTGGCCGATAGCTTGTAGGGATAAGGAATCGGGGAAGAACAATCTCTCACATGGCCTGAGCTTTAGGAGATGAGAGTGAGGGGTTCTTAGATCAAGCTGATGCCATAAAAGAGAGGGGGAGTTCAGATCGAGCATGTGTGAAGAGGCCGAGAGTGGGATAATGGGAAGGAAACTGAGAGTGTAGCTCAGTTTGTGTAGATTAGGGGAAATCATGAGGGCAACCGAGAGAGAAACTTACGATTTCTTGTGATTGAGGACAAAGCGAAAGCTGAGCAAATGGGGAAGAGAGGAATCGTGAAGTGGAACCAAATGAGGGCTTCAGTTGAAGGAACAGTAGGAGAACAGAGAGATCGAGAGTTGCTCGTGTGGGGAAACCTTGTGGTTCCTTGCGGGATGGGGTGAATAAATGAGAGAAAAGGGTTTTTGTACAACTCCTTAAGGTTTTCAGAGAAACTGAATGAGAGTGGGGGAAACGGTTGAGAGCATCACACAAAGAGGAGGCGGGAGAGATTCTTCTTTCAGAGGGAAAAATTGATGGTCTACAAGGCATTATCCCACATCAAAGTAGTCTAATACAAAAGATGTGTATTTATTTGTGTTTTGTGTGAAGTTTGTGTTTGTGTTGTGTTGATGAAGGATTGGATGCCGCTTAGGTTCTCTTACACCTACCCTAAGCACATCATGGGGGATTCGTGAACAAAGATATTTCCATATGAAGAGAATATATAATTTAAAAGGGAACTTTATTGATGATGATTATTTTCAAACATAATTTTATGGATAATATTTTTTAAAGTAAATCCCGTTGATTGGTCGGGTGCTCTCCTTTATTGTTAATCAGTTGATACGAACTTGTCATTCAGCTCCATTGTGACCTTGCTACCCATAGCAATCCTAAATGATGGTAGTTGGACTTCTAATGGCAAAATAGCTTCGGACCCATACACTAAGGAAAAATGAGTAGACTGAGTTGGAGGTCTATATGTGGTGTGGTATGCCCATAAGGCTTCAACTAACAGCTCGTGCCACTGTCATTTGTTATCTTCGAGTGTTTTCTTTAGTATCTGGATGAGAGTTTTGTTGAAGGCTTTTGCTAAGCCATTTTCCATTGGGTAGTAGATGGTAGAGTATTTCTAATATATGTTGTGTTTTTGAGAAAAAGTTATTGATCTTGGTGCTCTTGAATGTTATACCATTTTTTGGATATAATTCATCGAGGCACCCCAAACCTATATACGATAAGGTTTCTAAAAAATTGGAACACATGCTGAATTGTGACCTCTCTATGTGGAATCGCCTCTGCCCACTTGGAAAAGTAGTCGGAAGAAGCTAGGATGAACTGATGGACTTGGAAGAAGAAGAAGGGTCAATCAGACCCACTATGACAGTACCCCAACACTCGAATGGCCATGAGGATAATGTTGGGTATAGAATGTTGGGTGGTTGATGTAAGACCACACTGTGTACCTCACATTGTTGGCATCGCCTAGCTACATGCATGCGACATGTAATCATTGACGACCAATAGTATCCTAGTCATTTAATCTTAACTTTCATCTTTAGACCGGATTGATGCACTCCACATAATCCTAAGTGTATCTCTATCATGATCTTATGGGCTTCATGTTTGTCTAAACAACATAACCACATATGATTGAAAGACCGTCGGTATAAGGTGTCATTGACGAGATCATAGGAAAGGGCTCTCTATTTCATTTGATGTGCTAGTGACTTCTCTTGAGATAGCTTACCTCTATTTCGATAATCTATGAATGGTTGCGTCTAATCTAACTCATCATCATTTTTAGCAATGACAACCTCCCCTTCAAGAGAGTACTTTTTAATGAGTTAAATATCTATAAGGGATAAGACTTGTTTATTTTGGATTCTTACTGATATGGACTCATCTTCCAGACATGCCAACTCTTTGGCAAGTTTGACTAAAGCATCTACTATGATGTTTTCTCCTCTAGGAATCTTGTAAATTGTAACCTCTAGGATTTGGGCAAATAACTTCATAGTGTACTTATAGTAATGATGGAGCTTAGGCTTTTGAACTTTATAGGACCCAACGATTTGATTTATGACTATCTAAGAATCTCCAAAGATGTTGATGCTTTGGATGCTTAGCATAACTGCTAACTATAGACCGATAATCAAAGCCTCATTCTTGGCTTTGTTGTTAGTGCAAGGGTTGGAGAGATGGCATGAGAATCTCATCACATCGTGGTCTTGAGTTACAAGAATTATTCTTACCCCTACCTTTCCTGAAAGAGTAGATTGTGGTTCTTCTCTTCTTTGAGAGGAAGCTACATCATCAAAGTACATCTCCCAGTGACAAATGCTAGTGTTCACTAAGTTCATGATTTGTTTATCGGGGAAGTCATCACTAAGCGGAGAGTCAGCAAAAAGTGGGTGTGCTGCTAAGAAATCTGCTAGTGCTTGTCCTTTCACTGCACAGAGAGGTACAAAAGTAATATCAAATGATGACAAAATTATGTACCAATGTGCCAACCGTCCAAGAAGTTTCGACCATGTCATGAGATATTGTAGTGGATTGATCCTAGAGATCAAGTTCACCATATGAGAAAGCATATAATGTTGTAGCTTTTGGGATGCAAAGATTAAAGCTAGGCAATGCTTCTTAGTGGGTGAGTAGTTTGCTTCAGCAGGGATTAGATGACGACCGAGATAGTAAAGAGTGTTCTCTTTCCCTTAGTCATTGCCTTAGGCCAACAAAGCACCAAAGGATTCATCTAATACATTAGTGTAGAGGATGAGCTGTTTGCCTGAGATAGAGGTTGCTAGAATTAACAGCATCATCAAATAGTGCTTCATGTCTTCAAAGGCATGCTGACACTTGTCATCCCACTTAAACTTGTCATCCTTTTTGATAAGTGCTGAAAATGGCTAGCACCTTCTTGATAGGTTTGATATAAAGCATCTTAGATATGCCAACTACCCTTGAAATGATCTGAGTTGAGTTAAACTTTTAGGGGGTACCATTTCTTATATCACTTTGATCTTCTTCGGATTGATCTCAATTCCATGATGTCGGACAACAAACCCAAAAATTTTCCTAAAGCTGCTCTGAATGCACACTTCAAGGGTTTACTTTGAGGTTAAATTATCTTAACTATTTAAAAACTACTCTCAAGTTAAAAAGATGGTATTCCATTTCTTTACTTTTGACTATGAGATCATAGTCATAGCACTCGACTTGATGATGAATGAGTTCATCAAAGATTTGAGTCATGGCCTGCTGGTAGGTAGTACTAGCATTTTTAAGGCCAAAAGGCATGACCTTATAGCAATAAATTTTGATCGAGTTTTGAAAAGTAGTGTTCTTCTCATCTTCAGGGGTCATCTTTATTTGGTTGCATCCAGATGATCCATCCATGAAGGAGAAGACTGTGTGAGATGAGAAAATATCCACCATTAATTCTGGTATCAGTAGTGGACATTCATCTTTTGGACATGCCTTATTTAAGTCCCTAAAATTGATGCATGTGTGAATTTGGCCATTCTTATGCTTAATTGGGATGACACTGGCCAACTAGGGAGGGTATTTTTTTCTCTGATGAAGCCAGCATCGATCAGTTTCTTGACTTAAGAAATAACATGTTATTTAATTTCTAATAACAAGCATCTAGGAGCTTGCTTGATATATTTAGCACTAGGTTCTATTGATAGTTTATGGACTGCTACATTAGAAGATAAACAGGGCATCTCTTCATAACTCCATGTGAAGTAGTCCTTAAACTCAATCAATAGCCTAACCAAGTCATTGGTTTCTGTATCATTCAACAAAAAATTGATGTATGTTGGACGTGGATTATCTTCAATTCCTAAGTTAATTTCTTTGAGCTCGTCGATGGTTGACCTGATTTCCTCTTTGAACTCTAGTGGCACATCTTTGACTTCAAAATAATCTAGCCAAACTATCAAATTCCAAATGATTGGTGATGATTAAGTAATAATCGTCATCATCGACTAGACCCACTATACAAAATCCTAGTCTTTGTCTTAATTGAGAATGTATGTATTTTTTGCCCCATAACCTCTTGAAGTAATATGACCAATGTTTAGACCAAGCATGTGGAATCAATCCTTTCTTTGCTAAAATTAGGACACACTATGAGTACCAATCAAAAGGTAATTCTATTAAATCTTTATATGAATCATTCTCAAGTTCTACATCAACTTCTTAACTTGAGGATGATGCTCCCAAAAAGAACCTCTCAGTCTTCACATCTGTGGATGACTTAGGGGCTTCCTTAACTACCAAACCCTCAACTTTCTATAAGGAAAGTATGGTTAGAGCTAATGTTCCTAACTGATGCCTAACTATTTCACATATAGACCTGAATACATTCATGCTTTACTTTGGAGCCTGGTCTTCATCATTATTTGGCTCAAGTGTTACCTCCAATGGAATCTACTGATGAGAAGAGCTAGCTGGTGTGCTAACCATATAAAAATCATCTTCTAAACTAGATTCTCGGTCTATGTGGATAGTTGGTGTACTCCTGGTAGCTGGAAAATATCTCCTATTGAGTGGCCAATAATGAGCATTACTACCCCTAAGACTACCTCTGAACTGGCCTCTTCCTCTACCTGGTGGAGATTGGTTCATCCTACCCATGTGTTCAAATGGAGTAACAAACTATTGGTGGAATCTAATGTCAGGCTCCACTTCATCCTCAAAAGTCTATTTCTCGCTCCCTTTTACTTTGTTTTTCATTTTTTTTCATCTTTTTTTTATTTTTCTCTTTCTTTTTCTTTCTCTTTTCTTTTATTTTTGAACTTTGGTCAAGTTCACAAGAATTGACTTGTTAATTTTGGGGGAGGTAGTAAGCCGCATCTTCATTTATATCGACTTTGTGAACTGTAAATGGCTTGAGATCTCCTTTGACACAATAGTCGATCCCACCTCTCACAAATTTCATACACTAATGTAGAGAGGACAGAACTGTGTTATTTTTATGTATCCACGATCTCCCAGGAAAAGCATTGAAGGATGTATCTGAGTCTTCAATATGAAATTTAGCTTCAGTCTTCCAATCATCCATCTCCAAAGGCAATACTATGGAACCTGAGGCCCTTTCAACTTGTTCATTGAATTCTCTCAACATCACCCTTTATTTTTGGAGTTTGGAGATGTTGATCCTCAAGTAGGCAAGGGTTCTTAGGCTCATAATATTGATTGATGCACTTGGATCAATCAACACTCTAGATAACATGAATCTTCCCATATCCACTATGATGTAGAGGGGACGGTTGTGCTCGATCGTCCCTAAAAGCATGTCTTTATCATTGAATGTAACTCCTAAGATGTCCTTCAAATGGCATGCCTCATCTTCAGTAATAATCAGCTAAGCTAAGCATATCTTAAGATCAAGTAGGGTCTTGATTAGAGATTTCCTCATCTCTTTGGATAAGACAAGGGTATCATATATGCTTAATTTAGCTGGAAACTTTCTAAGGTAAGCTAGGATATTGTAATAAACTATGTCTTGGTCCTCCACAAGCATGCCCATAGGTGGAACATCCTATGGAGGGCTATCTGCTCACTAGAACTAATAAATTGCTTACCCTTATCTTAAGGTGCTACCCTAGGAGGTCAAACTTTGCAACTATGTATGTTAACTTCAGTGACTTCATATGGCAAGTTAGTGGAAAGTTATACCTACTCATCAGGCATACCTACAGTTTCTCCTATGGGACCCTCAGAGGCGGTTGACTCCAAGTCAATCTCAATGGGTGAATCCGATTAATTCAAAAAAGGAAAAATCTGATTATGAATTATAAAAGAAAGGATCATAATTATTTGTGTTATTATTGTTATTTATTTGAGAGAGAGGTTTTAGAATCTACTTTCTTTGTTGATTTCTTTCTAAGTGGTGGTACATGATAGAAATCAAGTAAAATAAGTGGAGCGATGGGTTTAATGCCCTCGTCCACATATACAATATTTCTGCTAATATAAGAAGGGCTGGATGAAGTGGTAGTAGCTATAATGGTGGAAGGAATGGTGGACTAGAATGGTGGTTGCACTACTCGGTTATCCTGGACAAGTGTGGACTATTGCTGCTACTGCTGAGCTCCCACCCTCCCCGAGTTATCTTTGGAAACTTGCAAACCTTCCTTGATGTTAGAGGTTTGAGCTACCTCGGGCACCTGCAAGAAAAGTTTCTTGATCTTAGAAATGATCTTTTTAGAGGTTTGGGATAAGGAGATATCCCAACCTTCTTTTGTCTTAAGAGAATCACATGTATCCCCAAGGATTACTCTAATAGAGCTAGATGGTTGTTCTAATAAGTAATCCTTAGGGATGATTATGGCACCCGACTTGTACCTGCACTCAAGCTAGTCCTTGAAAGTGATGCAATCTTCTAAGACGTGGTCGAACATACTGTGGTAGGGGTAAAAGTTAGGATCATCACTCTTGGCCACTTCCTCCCACCTCTTAGGCTCAAGTAGCTAGAAATTAAGATTTTTTATGAGATTTTTAAAGATTTTCTTGACTACCTCCCTCTTGAATGAATAGGGCTTGTTTAATTTGTCCAGAAGAGTTGGTGGATAATAGCTACCTAGCGGTGGGTATGAGTACCACTGCTATGCATACTATTGTGGCGGCGGTTGTGGCGACCACTATAGTAGCTATGGTGGCCAGTATGAAGGCCATGGAGGTAGAAGAGGAGGTGACAAAGGAGGTTGTTGAGCTTGTGGTCTCTCAAACTGAACACTGGTTGGCTGCTTCCCCCTTGCCTACTGACATAATTATCCCTAGCCTCTTCTCAAATACTTTCTAGGGCTTGGACTTGAATGATTGGTCTTAAAAAGGAAACTATTTGGTCTCCTCTTGTAGGCTAGCCGCCTTGTTGATTAATTTTTCAAAGATTTTGATTATGAAGCCTAGAGCATGAAAGCAACCAGACCATAGATATTCTTGGGAAGAATTTTGATGGCATGTTTTTTGGATAGCTATGGTTCGCATTTCATACTCAAGTTACACCACCTGAGAATGTAATCAACAAGGGACTTATTGGGATTTTGTTTGGCTATAATGAAGTTGCCCACAATTACCTTTTATTGGGCTCCAGCAAATCTCTTGATAAAGAGCTACTCCAACTCAGCAAAAGTCTTCACCAAATCATTGAGCAGTTCAACGTACCAATCGAATGCAACCCCTGACAAACTGCTAACAAAGAAGCAAAAGAGAAGTGCATCATTGCCATCGACGTTGCAATAGCCAGCTCTAAAATATGTCATATGCTGATGCGGGTTCCCACTGCCATCAAAGATCTTGAACCAAGGTGACATGAACCCTTTGGGATACTGGACTGTGTCAAACTCATCCAGGTAAGGCTTACCCTTTGGAATGGATGAACTACCCCGAGCTTATGCCAATGCTTCCCTCACTTGCTATTCCACTATTTGCTTGATGTTCTTTTTATGCACGGAGGTACTATCTATGACCTTTTTATGCAAGCTACCACTATCCTGATCCACTAGATAAGTACTCTTGGGAAGTTCCAAGATGTGCAAAAGCTCAGGCCGCTCGGCCTTCATAGGACTGGGTATGCTGGAGTTTGGTTTTGAAGTGTTAAAACTACTGCTAACAAATCTTTAACCTTCCTTTTCATTCTATTAATCTGGTCATCTTTCTTCCTGAGCTGCTAAAGGAGGTGTTGGGTCAAGTGAGAGCTGTCTCCTACCTCGATCACGACACCTTCCTGACTCTGATGGTCTGTATGGAGGGATCCCCAAGTATCGACCATATGGACTTTTGTTGAGTCCTCAAACATATCATCCTCATCGAGGTCAAAGGCTACCCTACCCTCTTCCTCATCTGAATGATCACTCCCAAGAAGTTGTTTCTTCTCAGCAAAGTAGTCTTCTAGGATGTCGTCTAAAGACGGTCTCCTACTCTGCCGGGGGTCCAGCACAAAGACCCACTAATGGCTAACTACAGGACTGTGCTCATCTAAATTTATACACTTGACACTGCCTACTGATGGGATACTCTTGCTATGAGGATCAACTACCATGGGGGCTACACCAGTATCCCCTCATTCCTCAGCTACAATTGATGGTTGTGGTGGTGGCGTGACCACAACACTTTTGGGTCGCCACTCTCTCTTTACCATGACTGAGATGGAGGTCGAATGGGAGAGCTTCACCTCACCTCAGCTTGTGGGATAGATGAAGTGGGATCTTTAAGCCATAGCCGAATCACCAATGGGGATGTCCTCTCCCTGGATGTAGACTTATGGACCTTGGTAGGAACTATGGAAGGAGGGGCTTAGATGGGTGATGGTGGACGAGGAACGGAGCAGTGTGGTTGTGAACGTGGAGTGGAGTGGTGTGGCTATGGAGACACTGACTACCCTCTTGCCAGAACCATCCACCTAAGGCTGGTGGTTCCTGTCAATACTATATTGTCTATGTAATCGACACGGGTAGCCCACCGATCCGGAAAATCAATAAGGGCGGAGGCAACCGACTGACTAACGTACCTCCTCCTCTCCTTCTTGCCTGCTTGGGTTGATACTCGAGCCTCGATGACTCTCTCTGTATGGATCTAATCTCTGATGCTCTTAGAGATCACTGACCTCAAATCGAATAATAAACCGGACTCTGAGCGTCCGTAGGCTCTGCCAACCTAGCGAAGAACTATCCTAAGACCAACATAGGGCTTCCACCACTCTCTAGCTAGTACCTAAAAATATGCTAGTGGTAGAGGCAATGCGATGATCCTCTTGTAATCCTCCTCTCCATCCGAGGCTAAGAGGGGATGAAACCTGCTACCACTCAAGAGCGAAGAGGTCTCATGAGGAGAACCCTCCTCAGCGATGTGGGAGGCAACATCGATCTCCCTGGCTACTCGTTCATGGTGTGGCTTGATCTTCCTATTCTTGTTGCAACACAGAGTGTGGGTGAGCAGGCCAGAGCCAGAGCTAGAACCTACCTCAAAGGTAGGGGAAACTATCTCAGAAACCAAGATAGCCTTTCATTTTAAAGTGGGGGAAACTAGTGAGGAGGTGCTAGCTCGCACCAGGGCTATAGTAGAGACAACAATAGACTGCACTGGCATGGGAACTACTGACACTGACACTGCTGGAGCTTGCACAAAAGGAACTAAAACTAATGCTACTATAGGGACCTCGACAGTCTTCCTCTTTAGAGAGAAAAACTAAGACTCAGACTGCAGATCAAAGTGAATGAGTAGCTTTTGTCCAGCCACCTCCTCCGTGCTAATAGTTATGAGGGCTGACCCCTTAGAAGTAACTCTGATGGCATCGAAGCCACAACCAAATTGAATCAGGTGAGTGGTGTTCATGGTGCATATGGTCCAAACCAAGGCCAGATCCACACGTGAGAGGAAGAAGAAGAAGAATTTGTTGGAAGCCATAGTAACTGTACTGGAGATGGAGAAAGAACTGACTGTGTTGATACCTCTGTATTTTTTGAATCATAATTGAGTCAGACCCTCTCTTTTATATTTGTCTTCAAATATTAATCTTCTAATACTTATTTGGAATTTTGAACCCACACTTAACAAATTTAAGTATGCTAAGTGGGGTTTATTGGAGAGATTTTACAATGTGAAGAGAGACTTCACCATAGAATTTGATTTCGATTTGGAACCCATATCCAATAAATTTGGGTATGTTGAATGGGGTTCGTTTGTTTAGAGAGACTTTGGAGATGAATTTGTTTTATTTTATCCTTTATTTTAAAATTTTATTTTGGAATATTCACTTAGCAAATTTGGGTATGCTAAGTGAAATTCAAGTTCATGTTTGAAAATATTTGGAAGCACTTTTATATGTTTGCGATGATGGGTGTCATGTATTTAATTTGTTTTAAAAATGGGGTCCTTACTTAGCAAATTTAGGTATGCTAAGTAAGGCCTAAATGTGTTTGATGTATTTTGATTTGATTGAAAAATGAGACATTTATTTAAAAAATTTTAGGTATGTTAAGGAAGGATCAAGTGTGTTTGATGAGTTTGTTTTATTTTGTTTTAAAAGAGGGGAACTTCTACTTAAAAATGGTGTATGTTAAATAGAGTCTAATTTGTTTTCAATTTTAAAAAATGGACCTCTCATTTAACAAATTTGTGTATGTCAAATGGAGTTCAAGTGTGTTTGATTTGTTTGTGATTTTGAAAAATGGAACTCCACTTAGCAAATGTGGGTATGTTAAGTAGAGTCCAATTTGTTTTGATTTTTGAAAAAGGGAATTTTCATTTGACAAATTTGGGAATGTCAAATGGAATTCAAATGTGTTTTGATTTTATTTTATTTATTTATTATTTTATTATTATTATTATTTATTTATTTTATTTTTTTGAAAAGGGGAGTTCCACTTAATAAATTTAGGTATGTTAAATGGAATTCAATTATATTTATTGATTTTCAAAATTGGGATTCTTGTGTGTGATATTGCTTTTGAAAAGGGAAACTCCAACTTAGCACATGCGGAATGTGCAAAATGGAATTTCAATTTTATGTCATGATTTCATTTGAAAATTGGATCTTCATCCAACAAAACTAGGTATGTTGAAATAGAGATAGCTATTTTCAAAAATGTGATTTTGAAAAAGGGATTTTACAATTATTTGATTATGATTTTGAAAAGAACCTCCATGTAATAATTGTAGACATTGTTAAATGGGGTTTGGTTATCTTTAAATATTTTTGAAATTTTTATGCAAATATTTTGTCATGTGTATTTTAATTAATTTCAAATGTACTTTTTGAAAATAATATTTTTGCAAAGGATTTATTATGGGATGAACCTTTCCTCACCAAGAGGATGGTAAAGAGGTTCTAAAAATTTTTAGCCATCTCCTTTAGTTTAGTTAATTTATTTTTACCTATTGGGGGAACCCAATAGGGGCTTTAAGGCCTACACGGAGCGAGGCCCTAAAACCTAAAGGATGTTCACTAGCTTTGCTTAAGGATGAAATAAGCTAAGTGCCAATGTAAAGAAAGATAGTCTTGAGCATATATAAAATATAAGTCCATTATCGATGCTTGGAGACAATAATGTCTACCAGAGATGGAGAGAGGAACCATCCCCAGTGGAGTTGCCAGAAAAATCTATGGTGTTTATTTTTGGATGTATGGGATACCACGCAAATCTTAGGGGGTACTTATCGAAGTGATCATGTACAACATTAAGGAATGGTGCACTATCTCAAAAAATAAAAATCATCATCCTATAATAGACCTAATCTTCTAATAAGGACACCTAAGGCATGATGGGTCTTTGAATATACCAGGCATTTTCCCCCTACTTTACATAGAAAAGTAAAGCAAGGTTTATTTTAAGGTGGGTTCATTAAGTTCCTGTTAACCTCACTTTTGGAGTGAGTTCTCAACTTCCTCATCATAGATCTAGGACTCTTATAGATAGTAAGAGCTCCTTAGTCTTAAGGTACTTCTAGTGATTAAGGGAATACTTAACTTAAGCCTAGATACTTAAAAGAGTTACCTACTAGAATAGGTTATGCCTTAGGGACTTAGGAAGACTTGCCTACCCTATAGGCTAAACCCAATCCATACTTTACTTCTCAAACCAAACCTCAAATTCAAACCAAACCAAAACCAATTTCCAAGACTCATAATCAATCTCATGATCAAACTCAAATTCATAACCCTTTCTAAGCCCTTTGATTTCATCTTATGGCCTTAGCCTTAACCAAATCCAAATCAATCCCAATTCATTTGATTTTTTTAAATATCAATTCAATCTTTCAATCAAACCTCAAATCCTAATTCAAATCTAACTTCAAATGATTCAATCCCATGATCAAATCCAAACTCAACCAAATTTTCTTCTAAGCCCTTTTGACCTACATCCATGAGCTTGGTCAAATTTGCTTCAAAATCTCTCCAAACTTAAGTGATTTTCTCATGAATCATTTATATCTTCATTTATATTCCCAAATATAAATGAAATATAAATTCAAATAGCCAAAACCAAATCCAAAATCAAACCAAAATCTAATTTATACCCTTTAAGACAATTCTTTGAACTAGGTCAAATCCTATCCAAATCAAATCAAAATCAATGGATTTTCTCTTGAATCAATCATTCCTTCAATCATCTATTCAAATATAAATAAAATCTATAATCATCAAGCCAAATCAAAATGTAACTCAAGTCAAATCCAACCTATCCCATTTGACTTGAAATATTCAAATGAACCAAAACTCATTTGAACCAAAAATAATAACAATTGAATTTATATGTCAATCTCAAATCCATATATAAACTCAACTAAATCAAACTCAACTCAAAATCAAGCTGACTAGACCCAATTGGCTACCTTGACCCAAAGTGGTCAATTTAACCTACATGAACCAAAATCTAATTCAATTCAAATCAAAGTAAAATAAGCTAATCCAAACTTCATGTCATGATTGTTGATCATCCTAAGTTAAGCAATTATCATGAACTGGGTCAAATCAAGTCAACTTAGCCCGTTAACCAAGTCAACCCTTTAACCTATATGAACCCAAACTAGCTAAATTGTAACCTAAATTGAATTGTTTGCAACCAATGGCTTAAGTTCATTCCAAATTGATTATTGAACTTGACCAAAGCCTTAATTGAGCCCAATTTGACCAATTGGTCAACTTAACCCAACTTAGTCCAAATTAACCTTAAGGGTCAAATCAACCTAAAACCTAATCAAATCCAAATTGAACTTAACCAAAGCCTACAATATATTCTAAATGATTAATCAAACCTAAATCAAGCCATGATTCAAGCCAATTTAGTCAATTGGGTCAAATTAGTCAACTTAGCCCAAATTGACCTAAAGGATCAAATTGGCCAAAATTCAAATTAAATCTAAATTAAACCAAATTGATTGAAACCAATTGAACCAATATACTTCGAATGATTGTTTGAACTTGACCCAACTCTTAGTTTTACCAAATTTGATAAATTGATCAACCTAACTCATTTTGACCCAATTTGGGCCAAATGGGTCAAATTGACCCAAATAAACCAAATGAACTCCAAATGACATGAAATTTGGTCCAACTAACGTTTGACACATTTCAAATCTATTCAAATTAAATTTAATATCAAATGACCACTTTGCCATTAGGTCAAAGGCATCCCATGAAAAAAGTCACTTACCCAAATTATCATTTCTCTTCCTTGACCACTTGGTACTCACCCGTTGCTCCACATAGGCACCAAGGACACTGACCAACCTGACCCAAGAGGTTGTTGGGCATCCATGACTCATGGAGAGGTGAATTCACCTTACCTCTCTCATTGCAACACTTGGAATGAAAGACATTCACCTCCCCATGCTAGGACACCCACTTGTCCTCCATGGCAGCCACTTCTCATGCCTTAGCCAACCAAAATGAGCCACCTAAGATGATTCCTCTCTATTTTCACCCACCCCATGCCAAGGACACCCATTTTTGGAGCCTAAAATTACAAAATGAGATGATTTTTTCCACATTTGAAACCAAAAAAATAGAGGCAAAATAACTCATCTTATTCCCCTCATTTCCATCCCCTAGAGCTCCGAAACTAACCTGCAATCATTCCCACTTGATTTTTGAGAAAAAGCAAACAAAATCAAGTGGATTCTGGCAAGGAAGTGGTGACACTTGGAGATACATCATTCTAAAGTGAAGGTGAAGATCTAGGCTCACTCCAAGGCTTTTTCCCCCACTCAAGAGCGTGCTCGGGTCATCACCACTGCCAAAAATCATCCCCAATGAGGTAATTTTTCAAGAACCGTAGCCGGCCTTAAGAGGTTTTTCATTGTGACATTTTCTTGCATGATTTTTAAATGTTTTCTTAAAAAACCCACTCATTTTTTAATATATTTCATCCCAATACAAATATATAAGTCTTATGGTGTGAATTGATGCAAAAAAGAGTCCATTTGGATGAAATTTCACTTAGATTTTGCAAAAATTTATTTCGGATAACTATTCGGCCAGCCGAAATGCACAACAATCATTTGATCCCGTGATTTGCAAGATCGTATGGCTCATATCACATGCGATCTGAGCCTTTCCACTCTTCAAATCACGAGGATCAGATTTGAACCGTCCGAACCATGATTGGATGGTCCAATCTTTTCCGCGCATCCCTTTCAATATTCTGACCCGTTCATCTAACGCGACACTGCGCCAGCTAATTGTGCGGCACCGTGTGGCACCGCTCGCCACGTAGCACCACACATTCAATTGCATAGTGCCACATCAATGCCGCGCAGGCACTGACTATGTTGAGTAGAAAATTAGGGATTTTCTGATTTTTAAAATTATTTAAATCACTTAAAACTTCAAAAATTCAAAGAAAATAAAATACATAATGGAAAATTGCAAAAAAAGACTCATTGGGTTCATCGTTTGGAGAGGAATCCAACAAACCTAAAAATCCCATATTTTACTGGATATTTTGGGCCTAATTTGAGTTTTAGTAAAAATCAAATTTTATTAATTAAACCAAACATACATATCACATTAAGTTAAAATTTATAGGATTAAAATTAAAGTCTAAGTACACCTACCATACAAATTTCAAGTCAAAAGGATTTCTGGATTGGAAGATATTGCATTTTGAAATTCAAATAGTGAAAATAAATTAATAGACTTTATAAAAATCATTTAAATCTATTGAAACTTTGAAAAATCATAACAAATAATAGAAAATTCATAAAAAATACAAATAAATACTCATTTTAAAGGTATTTTAGAGAGAAATCCATTAAAATTATTTTTTATTAAATTTAAATAGTAATTAATGCTTAATTTAGGTTTAACAAAAAAATTAATTAGCTTAATTACTCCCTATTTACCAAGTAATTAATGCCAAATTTTTTGAGGTTGACTAATGGGATGATTCCTGCCTCCCATAATTTTTTTGGGATTTATTACTTGATTAATTAGGAAAATTGCTTAATTAATTAAGTGATTAATTAACATGCTAAATAACAAGAAAACCATTAATTTATCTTGTTAATCATTGTAGAATAGTGAATGGACACAAGGAATGAGATTGGGACCTCTTTCCCATTTTTTTCTCTAAGTTCATTTCACTTGACTTGAAACTAATTAATTTGGGACTAATTAATGGTTTAATTCATTAATTAAAAATGGCATAATTATCAAATTAAAATCATAACCACTTTAGAACTCATCTAAATAAGTTTCTTGGGTAGATCTTTAGGTGTTTAATAACCTAAATCTATTTAAGAAAATTATGGCTAACCTACATGTGTGGGGAAGCCATAAGAGTGCTTAATTAAGTTCTTTAATCTAATTAACCTCTAATTGTGAGCCAATTGCATTAGGCCTGTTATTTCTTAGGGTCATTGCTGATTTAAATTCCAATTCATGTGCATATCATGTTGGCTCATAATTAATTGGTTAATTACTTTAAGGTATTAATTAATTGATTTAATTCATATCATAACTTAATTAATCTATATAATCAACCTAAAATAAATCAAAAATGATTGAATCTCCTCTCTTCTCAAAATCAAATCAAACATCCAAAAATAACTTAATAAGAAGCTTTGGTTTATTTTAAATAAGCTTATTTAATGTAATTGTCCTTAGGAATTAGTTGGGTTGAATGAAACTACATACTTGTGTTTCTTTATTTCTCTCCAATCATATTAAAATGTTGCATGCCACTTTATTCATGCATTCACTTCTTTTAAAAGTTAATTAAAAATAAATGATTTCCTTTAGGTCAAGTTGCATGTGTTGGTTTAAGTTAAAAATATGTGTGGTTATTAGCACTATTAAATCTCAAATGTATTTTCAAAATCTTATTAATGGATAATAATAACACATGTTGTGACATTAGCTATACATACATAGATGGTACATGTGAATATAAGCTTAGTGTATGAAGTGAAGTTTCTTTCTTTCACTCATATGTTGATTTGCATAAATACGAATGTTAGTGGGTATATTAGTCTGGACATTCCAGGGACGCATATCTTTAAGTAGCCCCAAGGAGGTCTCTACCTCACTCCCCTGGTGTAAAATAATAGCGACGTATCTATTTGATTTCATTCTTATGTATTTTGACATTTAAATTTGGATAGAGCTTTAATTCGTTCACATAAATAAATCAATTAAATTAAATACAATTTTTGCATGATTCCCATTCTTATAGTTGTTTATACATCCACATGTATTTAAGAATAGCGAGTATATCTAGTCTAGATATTCCAGGGATGCACGACTTTAAGTAGCCCCAAGGAGGTTCCCACCTCACTCCCCTTGTGCAAAATAAAGGTGAAGTACTTGCTTAGAACTTTCATACATTTGAATGTGTATTTAGCCAATGAATAAGAATCCTTCTTTTTTTATGAAACTCATTTATGCATTATGAGATATGTTTAGGACTTAATTATATGCATGTTATATATGAAGGAAAGAAATAAATGGATATGTATCATGTGATAGTAGTTCATTCCAATTAATCTTAAGATGCCTTTCTTATTGAATGAGATTGCTTAAAATGAACCTAAACTTAGGATTATTTAAAATATGTAATAAGCCATTAATTAAAAAGAATTGATTAATTAATATGCCTTATATGTGGCTTAAGGTAGGAATAAAAGAGAGTGATCCTCTCTTTTCTTCTCTTTATAACACTTAATTGTTAAGTGTAAGCCAAATGAAATAAAAGAAAACATTAAGTAAAACTTACAAATCAATTAAAGCACTTGAAGTGAAATCACCCTTTAAATTGAATCTTTCTACACTTAGAAAATCTTAACTCTAAAGCCTAGTTAGGACATACCACCAAGCCTTAACACGCACATTAGAATTAAGTCACGACTTCTATCTTTATGTTAGGGCGGTGCATAGTTTGTTGTATGTTTTGTTTTGTGATGTATTATTTTATATTAGATGTTAGGGTGTATGTTTCATAGACTGGATGTTAGGCCGCTATTAGCCTAATCATATTTTTTACAGGGGATTATGCTTAAGGGGTTGTTGAAAAATAAATATAAATGCTCTCCTTGCAGGTTGCTTAAGCCCCTAAGTATAATTCAAGTTTGGACAGGTGGGCTTGGTTACCCTTGTGCAGAGTGCTAAGTCTAAATTATAAATATAATTGCTTGGGTCAAATGTATGTTTAGCTAACCTCTATTTTGAAGGTGTAGTTAGATTTACTCTTTCCATTTAAATGTAATTTTGTAATTAGGAATTATGATTAGTGTTATGGGATATTAGGATGAGCAGTGGCTAGAGGCTTTGTCTTAAGAGGCCATGTGATGCCTTTGATGCAAACACATCCAAATCAAGTTAAAGGAGGAAAGAAGTGAAGAATGAAGAAAGAAGATGAAGACCCCCATAGCATATATTCATTCTTAATTGTACTTATTCTTTTATAATCTAGGTTGTATAAGGGTAGAGCTCGACTACCCATTTTTCTTTTTGGGTTGTACGATGAAACCCGACCGCACCAGCCTTTTATTCTTTGGTGGTAGCTATAAATGTTTGGTGTTATGTTTAGCTTTTGCATTAGAAATGACATGTCTTTCATAGTTTCTTTATGATTGGTGTTTGTTGAATGGCCTAGTTGTGATTAGGCTCATAGGGAAAAATAAATTTTTTACCCCAACTACAACTCATAACCAAATTTTATAAATAAATCATAACCTCACATAAAGCGTAGGTATTAAATCAAGATAATTAAAAGATTTTAGCAACCCCTTAACTAGATGTTGTATGCTTAATATCATGCATATTATCTTGAATCACTCTTGTAAAATGAGGACCTCCGTTCTTCCACATATGGGAATCGCTTGACCTGTGAGAGCAACTATTACTGATGGAGCTTCACCCTCTTCTCTCATGATTTGACCCATAACTCATTTCAACATGCATTTAGGCATATAAAAATCCCAAAGCCTTTGTCAAAATGAATTGTCAAAAATAAATAAAAATTGAAAAGATTTGTATTAGACTAAGTCAATGTTCATACCACTCATGTTCTAGTCTCTTTAGGGAGTGAGTTTAAGGACTTTAGTCTCTTTCTAAATAATAATAACCTAACTATCTTGCAAAAATATATGACTTGACCATATGATTTAAAAGCGTAAGAGGAGTTAGCTGGCTGCCACTCTAGGCAGTTATAAGTCCAACAGTCGGGTGGTTTATCCTCTTTTATGGAGGTAAATCATATACCCATTTTTCCTTAGATTTAGGATGTGCTTTGGCCCTCACTAAAGCTCCCTAAATTTAGGATCTGAGGTTATTATTTCCTTCAGACTACAAGCCTAAATCCTCACCTCATAAGAATTTCCATAACTTTGTATTGTGGGATTATAAGCCCTAGCATTCTAATAAAATTTCAATTCAAATATATAATTCTCCTCAATTTCAAACATATAAAGCCCAACCACAAGATAGATTAGAGTGCTCACTAGATTTTCTAGCATCATCAGCACTCCCTACTTATCTCCCTTTTGGCTTCAATAATAAGTCTCTCCTTTTTGATCTATCGTGATTGATTTTTTAACAAAGCTAATTTATTGATAGTTTTATCATTGAAATCTTTGGAGATAATAATTTTCTACTTTAATTGAGAGTATTCCTAAGGAACTCACCTTTCTTAGGATAATTAATTATGGGGGCTTGCCCCTATAGGAAACTTTAGAACCCGGTTTAAATAAATCCTACTTTATTCATCCATGCAAAGTAGGGAAAAAATCTCTGGTATATTCGAAGACCCACCATGCCTTAGGAGTCCTTATTTGGTGATTAGGTTCATTATAGGGTGGTGATTTCTATATTTCAAAATAGTGCACCATTCCTTAATGTCGTACCCAATCACCTCAATAAGTACACCCTCAGATCTGCGTGATGTCCCCCATACACATATTTAAAATTAAACACCATAATTCTTTATGGAGATAAGCATCCATAGTTAATTACATCCTAAGGAATGGGAGTTCTTTAAGATTACTCTCAATTAAGGTGGACAATTAGGGTCCTCCAAAGATTTCAAAATTAAGACTATTAAAGGATTGGTTACGTTTAGAAAATCAAATGGGATAGTTCAAATGGAGAGACTTATTTTGGAATCCAAAGGAGATGAGTAGGGAATGCTCATGATACTATGAAGCCTAGTGAGCATTCTAATCTATCCTATAATTGGGCTTTACATATTTGAAGTTGAAGAGATTTTTTTTTGTTTGAGTTGAAATTTTGTTAGATTACTAGGGCATATAATCCATCAGTACGAGGTTGTTGAAATGCCTAAAAGGTGAGGATTTATGCTAGTAGCATGAAGGAAACAACAACCTCGAATCCTAGATCTAGGGAGCTTTGGCATAAACCAAAGCATGACCTAAGTCTAAGCAAAGATGGGGCTAAGATTTACCTCCACAAGAAAGGATAAACCACCCACTGCTAGGCTTAGAACCACCTGGAGTGATGTTGACCTCACTTTTGGAGTGAGTTCTCAACTTCCTCATCATAGATCTAGAACTCTTGTAGACACTAAGAGCTCCTTAGTCTTAAGACACTTCTAGTGATTATGTGAATACTTAACTTAAGCCTAGAGACTTAGAAGGGTTAGCCATATGAATAGGTTATGCCTTAGGGACTTAGGAAGACTTGTCTACCCTATGGTCTAAACCCAACCCATTATTCCTTCCTCAAACCAAATCTCAAATTCAAATATCAATTCAAACTCCAAATCATAAATCAATTCTAAACTCCAAATGATTGAAACCCATGATCAAATCCAAATGCCAAAACCCTTCTTAAGCCTATTGATTTTATCTTATGGACTTAGCCTTAATAAAATCCAAATCAACACAAACTCAATTTATTTCATTATAAATCAATCATTCCTTTATTTATATTCATAAATATAAATGAAGCCCCACCCTCCAATGATAAAAAAATAAATCAAACCAAATTAATTCCCTACTTAATCCCTTTTGACCTACATCCCTCAACTTGGTCAAATTTACTTCCAAATCACTCCAAACCCTAGTGATATTCTCATGAATCATTTATATCTTCATTTATATTCTCAAATATAAATGAAATATAAATTCAAATAGCCATAACTAAATCCAAGATCAAACCAAAATCTAATTTATACCCTTTAAGCCAATTCCTTGCACTTGGTCAAATCTTAACCAAATTAAATCAAAACCCATGAATTTCTTCATGATTCAACCATTCCTTCAATCATTGTTCCAAATATAAACATAAACTACAATTATCAAACCAAATCCAAGCTAACCCAAATCAAATCCAAGTTAGCCCTTTTGACTTGAAATTATCATATGAATAAGATCCATATGGATCCAAACCATTTGTAATTGGATTTAAATTTCCATCTCAAACCCATTTATCAATATAACTAAACTTGAATCAAGCCATGATCAAACCAATTAACCCATTTAGGCCCACTTGACCCAAAGTGACCTAAAAGACCTTCTTGAGCAAAGTTCTAATCCAACCCAAATTGGATTGAAATGAACCCATACAAACCTGATATCATGATTAACAATCATCCTAGGTTAATCAATTTTCTTAAATTGGGTCAAACCAAGTCAACCTAGCTCGTTGACCAAGTCAACCTTTAGCCCAAATGAAACCTAAACTAGCCACAACATACCATATGCCAAATTGACTAAAATCTTTGATTCAAACTAATTCATAATCAATTATTGAACATGACCAAACTCTCAATTGAGTCAAACCAAGTCTAATTGGCCATTTGACCCAAGTTGACCCAAATTGGCCTAAAAAGCCAAAATAGGTCAAATCACAATCCAACCCAAATTGATTGCAACTAACAGTTCAAGTTAATTCCAAATTGATTATTGAACTTGACCAAAGCCATTACTGAGCCCATTTTGACCAATTGGTCAACCTAACCTAACCTAGCCCAAATTTACCTAAAGGGTCAAATTAGAAAAACTCTAAATTAATTCCAAATTAAACCAAACTAATGCTTACAATCATTTTTAATTAGCCAATTGAACTTGATTCGATACCTAACTCAAAAAAATTTGGTCAAATTTGTCAAATTGGTCAACTTGACTCATTTGGCCTATATGATCCCAAATGAGCCATAATCAAATCCAAAGCAAATTGAATCAAACCAATGACACCAATACACTCCAATTGGTTATGTGAACTTGACCCGATCCTTAGTTTGACCAAATTTGACCAATTGGTCAACTTGACCCAACCTAACCCAATTTGACCTAAATAGGTCAAATCAAGCCAAATCAAACAAGATAAACACCAAACCACTTGAAAATTAGGCTAACCCACTTTTGATCCATCCCAAATCTATCCAAATCAAATCCATAGCCAAATGATCACTTTCCCTTGGGTCTAGAGCATCCTAGGAGATAAGACACATGCATATTTGGTCATTTCCTCCCCTTGGCCACTTGACACCCATTCATAGGTCCACTTAGGCACCAAGGACCATGGTTGACCTAACCCAAAGGTGGTTGGGTCGGCCATGACTCATGGGGAGGTGAAATCACCTCCCTATTCCCATTGGAGCATTTCAAACCACCAAGGACACTCACTACTCCCATGGTAGCCACCTCCTACCCTTTCTCCACTCATGTGAGGCCAAATGGAATGATTCCCTGCCCAAAATGAGCTCCCATCTTGGCCATTGATCCACCAAGCCGAAACCATCCCCACCATCTAAACTAAGTAAGGAGGGGGTATACCCCCCTCATTCTCACTCAAACTAATACACTCACATTCGATTCAACCCTAGCAGCCAAGGAACGAGATCACAAAGCCTCCCCTTGCATTTCTCAAGCTCCCCAAATTCACCACTCTCAGTTTTACATAAAACTAAAATAGGGGAGAAAACCAGTGATTCCCATTTCCTCATTTTATAACCAAAGTACAATTAATTTTTCACACACCATCCTCGATCCTAGACGAGCCAAAATGAATCATTTCTCAAGCTTCCCGACGTTCGAAGGGTGGATTTCAATCAAGATCGATTGTGTACGTGTCGTAGTTGATCTTCCGAGCAAACTACACCAAATCAAAGCTCATGCGACTCAACATGGCTTCATTTCTACCAAACAAAGCTTCCTTAATCGCTGGAACCAACGGTCACAAGCCCCGATGAGGTATGCCAATAAAAATAATCATTAGTTCAAAATAGGATGGTCCTTTGTGATGGAAACTTGTCTCATGCAATTTCCACCATTATATATGCTTGTTATGCTTCCCCGAAGGTGTGGGATAAATTTCATCTCTATTTGAGCTCGGGTGAGCTTAGATCGAGCGACAATCGACGGACAGTATCTGTCGCTCATCACTCAGGAGGAGACAGATTATGGGCCATCCATTTCATGTGATCTTAGATGTTTAATCATAGAACCCCTCTTTTCACATGTTTAATTATGGTTGTCTGATCTTAGATCGAACAGTCCACGCAGAAAGCCCATTCCACCACCGTCCACGTCAGCTTTCGATGTGACAACATAAATAACTAATACCATTGCACCACATGAAAAGCGCATCGTGTCAGCCACCACATGGTGCCGATGGGATTAGGGAGGTTAATTAGGTTAATTAATCTATTTTTTAATGTTAAAACTTCTAAAAATCATAACTAATCCTAAAAAAAATCTAAAAATACAAACTTTGGCTCATTTTAAAGATATCTCATAGTAGAATCTAGGAAAATTATTATTAATTAATTTTGAATAGAAAATTTTGGCTTAATTAAGGTTTAATTAAAAATTAAATTAGCTTAATTACTCCTTAATTAATCACCCAATTAATCTCAAAATTTATGTGGATGTTTAAGGGGATGACCTCTGCCTCCCCTATTTTTCTAAGATTTTATTGGTTGTTTAATTAGGAAAATTAATTGATTAAGCTTTAATCACTCTCTTAATTTAATTAGTGGTAATTAGTGAATGAATAGTGACTAAATTAATTATTTAAGCCTAATTACCTCTGCTGAACAGCAAGGAAGCTTAGGGAATGTGATCAGGATATTTTTCTTAGTTCATTTCCTAAGTTTTCTTTACTTTTTGGAATCAAATTAATTAATGATTAATGAAGTAATTAATTAATCTTCAAGATAAAATCAGAACTTAAGTGATCAAATATGAGGCTTAGGGATAGAGATTAATACCTCTTTCTTGATCTCTTTCCTTAAGTTATTTTTATTTCATTAAATGAACATGCTTAATGCTTAACCAAAATGGATTAATGAGCTGGATTAAATCAATCCAAAATCCACCTGACATCTAATCACCTTTAATCAATATTGAGTAGCTATTTGGGTGTTAAATAACCTAAAGAGAGAGCTAATAAAATTATGGTTAGCTCATATGTGTGAGAAAACTATAAAAGTAGTTAAGTGAGCTCCTTAAGCATAATTAACTATTAATCATGAGCCAATTACATTAGACCCCTTTCATTTCTTAGGAGCATTGCTAATTTACTTTTCATGTGGTTGCTCATCATATTGGCTCATTATAAATTAGTTAAACTTAAGGTGATGAAGGTATGGGTTAATTAATTGACTTAATTTAAATCTTAACCTAATTAAGACATAAAAATCAACCTAAATATTCTTCATTAAACCAAATTAACTCACACATGGGGGATGGGATTAGGATTAGAAAACCTTTCTCATATTTCTTAAATCAAATCAAATATAAAAATGAAATAACATTAAAGAACTTTGGTTTGTTTTAAATAATCTTATTTAGTTTGATTGTCCTTAGGACTTAGTTGATTTGAATGAAATCACATGCTTATGTTATTTTATTTCCTTCTGATCATGCTAAATGTTATATGTCATATAATTCATGCATCCAACTCTTTTATAATTAATTAAATAAAAATGATTTATTTTATATCAAATTATATGTGTTGACTTAAATTAAATATATGTGTGGCTAGTATCATTATTAAATCTCTAATATATTTTCAAAAGGTTATTAATGAATGAACATACATATGTATTATAAATTTAGTTATATATACATAAGAAATGCAAGTGAATATAAATTTAGTGTATGAAATAAATTATCTTCCTTACATTCATGAGTTGATTTTTATAAGTAAGAATGTTAGTGGTATATTAGTCTAGACATCCCAAGGATGCACAGCTTTTAGTAACCCCAAGGAGGTTCCTACTTCATTCCCTTAGTGCAGAACAATGATGACGTACCTACTTGATTTCATTCTAATGCATTTAGATTTTAGAATTTAGATAGAGCTTTAATTCATTTACACAAAATAAATCAATCAAATCAAAATTAAAATTTTTACATGGCTTTATAGATAGCGGTATATTAGTCTGAACATTCTAGGGATGCATGGCTTTAAGTAGCCCCAAGGAAGTTCCTACTTCGTTCCCGTAGTGTAAAACAATGGCGACGTACTTGCTAAAAACATTTATACATGTGGATGTGTACTTAGCTAATGAATGAAAACCCCTTTTTTATTAAAAAGACATGCATTCATATCTTGTTTAATTTGTTGAGTTGATTATTCATGTGATTTAAGTCTCTTTCCTTATGCTTTTGCATAGGAATTTAGATAGAGCTTTAAATTAATATGACAAAATCATTCAACCAAATGGGATATTGATTTCAAATACACTTACTCACATTCATCATTTAAGTATGCTAAGATATAAATTGTATGTATAGCTATGCTTAAGATTTAATCATATGTATGATATACACAATGGAGGGAAATGAATAAACATGTGTCATGTGATAGTAATTCATTCCAACCAATCATAAGATGTCTTTCTTATTAAATGAGTTTATTTAAAGTAAACCTAAACTTGGGATTAATTAAAACATGTAATAAATCATTCACTAAAAGGAATTGGTTAATTAATTTGCTTTATGTGTGACTTAAGGTAGTGATAAAAGAGAGTGATCCTCTCTTTCTTTCTCTTCATAACATTAGTTATTAAGTGTAGGTCAAATAAAATAAAATAAAACATTAAGTAAAATTTACAAATTGATTAAACCATTTAAAGTGAAACCACCCTTTTATAATTAAATATTCTTAATACTTAGAGAATAATAAGTCTAAAGTCTAGCTAGGACATACAACACAAGCCTTAACACATACACATTATACTAAGTCACCACATCTAGGTTTATGTTTGGGCGGTGCATGATTTAATGTATGCTTATTTTGTGATATACTGTTGTAGATTGGATGTTAGGGTGTATGCCTTATAGATAGGATGTTAAGCTATGATTAGTCTAATTATATTTTTTGCAGGAGATTATCCTTAAAGGATGCTTAAAATAAATAAAAATGCTCTCTTTTGTAGGTTGCTTAACCCATAAGCATAATCTACATTAGGATAGGTGGACTTAGTTACCCATGTGCTGGGTGTTAAGTCCAAATTATTCATATAATTTCTTGGGTTGAATGGTGTGTTCTTTTCAAATGGAATATACACTTTGCCAAATCATTTTCAAAGCTATGCTAAAAGAAAAGAGAAGGAAAACCACACTATGCACATCTTTATATTTCTACTCACATTCAAGCTTCATAAATAATCATAAGTAGCATACCTTTTAGTTTTAATAATTGAATCATAAGTTTTGAAAATAATTTTAGATTTAATAGTGATAATAGCCATTCATATTCTTACTTTAGCCAAAACATGCAATTTGACATAAAGGAAACATTTTATTTTTTATTTGATTTCCAAAAAGCATGAATGCATGATTTTCATATGGCATACCTATTTAGCATATTATGAAAGAAATAAAGTGATGAAAGCAAGTAAATTCATTCACCCTAATTAATTCCTAAAGATAATTCTATGAATAAGATTATTTAAAGTAAATCAAATTTATTTTTAAAGAGAATTTGAATTTTGTTTGAGTTTAATTTTAATTTGAGAAATGTGGGATGAGTTTGCTAGTCCTAACTCATTCCCCCATGTGTGAGTTATTTAAGTTCAATTTTTAGGTGATTAGATCAATTTTATACCTTGGTTAGGTTAAGTGTGAATTAAGTGTGTTAATTATCCCTTACTTACACTACTTTAACATATTTAATCACATAATTATGAGCCAATGATATGACATAAAACCACACAAGGAATTTAAATCAGCAATGCACCTAGGAAAGAAAGGGCCTAATGCAATTGGCACACAATTAGTCATTAATTAAATTAAAAGGTTTAATTTAAGTACTTTCATAACCCTTCCCACACATGTGGCTTAGATTTTGCTTTCTTTAGGCCACTTGGGTTATTGAGCACCCAAGCATATACCCAAGATGAATTAGTTAAGTTCTAGATTGTTTTGATTTTAAAAGTTGATTAATTAAGTCATTTTATTAAGTGATTGAATTATTTAATTAATTTTGCACCTTAATTAGATTTTAATATAAAAGGAATAAACTTAGGGAAAAAGATATGGGAAAGAACCCTTAATCTCATTCCCTAAGTCCACTCACTATTCTAAGGTAATTATAAAAATTAATTAGTGAATTTATCACTATTTAAAAAGTTAATTAATCATTTAATGGATTAAGAGAGTAATTATGAATGAGCCAAGCAATTAACCTATTTAAGCCATTAATAAATTCCAAAAAAGTCATGGGAGGTAGAAGTCATCCCATTAATCATCTAGGAAGTTTGGAATTAATTAGTGGAATGATTAGGGAGTAATTAGTGTAATTACATTCCCAATAAAATCCTAATTCAAAAAATATCACTATTCAAAATCAAGTGAAATTAATTTTAGAATATTTCTCTTTGAATTACTTTTCCAATGCTTTTTATTTTGTATTTTTTATTTTTTTATTAATTAGTTATGAATATTTAAATTTTCCATGATTAAGTAATTAATCCTTTAATTATATGGCTAATCCCGTCAGTGCCACGTGGAGGCTGACACGGTGCACACTTTCCACGTGGAATGACGGGATAGGCCACTTAAGTTGTCACATTGTAGCACCACATCAGCGATAGTGCTACGCACTTTCTCCCCATCTGTCCAATCTAAGATCGGACTACTGAGATCAAGCCCGCGGTTCTTAAGGGGTTAATCCATGGATCCTACGTGTCTTGATCATGGCCGTCCATCCAAAATGCACAGATGGGAGGCCCATGATTCGTCACTAATCTTCCCTGCATGAGAGGACATTTGTCCAACCTTTAGGGCAATATCTAAGCTCGATTGAGCTCAAATTGAACCCAAATTCAACCCACACCATCATCATGTAAGGGAGATTACATCTAACGATCAAATTCTCATGAGGCAAAATTTTCTTTAACAAAAGACCACACAATGGATAATTTAATCTTGGTTTGAGGGCATACTTCATTGGAGGCTATCACCGACACTCGAGTTCGATGAGGTAGCTTTGTCTAGCAGAGATGAAGCCCTGTTGAAAGTGTTAGGCCTTGGGGTTGAGTAGATCTCTCTATGGACCAAGCTCACCTTCAATTTATTGCGGCCTTGATTGAAGTACCACCTCCCTTGCCTAGAGAACTTGGGAAAAGAGTTTAGGAAAGTACCATTGAGTCCTCTGATGAAGCTTGCAAGAGGAATTAGCTTAGTTTTGTGTGTTGAGTGAGTTGGTAGAGTGAGGGAGCTCCCCTATTTTTAGTCTAAAAAATCGAGAAATGGGGAACTTGAAAATGCTTAGGAAATCTTGGGGGAGCTTGGAATCACTTTCCCTGAGTTCCCATGCTTCAATCGAATAGGAGAGAACTCAGTTGAAATGAAATTAGGGAGAGTATATCTCCTCCTTGAAGGATTGGATGATCGCAAGCTCCTTTATTGTTTTGATCCAATTGACCTTATTCAATGGGTTGGTTAGGTTATTTTGAGGGGAATGGTATTCGGTTTTGGCTAGAGAAGGCAGTGGAGGAGTTTTCCATGTGCAAAATAAGGTGGAGGAAGGAATCTCATGTGCTCATTTCCATGGGGGTGGTCAATTTTTACATTGGGTAGGGTTTGGCTGACCCAAACCCAATGGGTCATGTGCACCATGTCTATTAGTGACCATTTGGTCCATTAATAGGATTCCAAGTGTCCATGAAATGGAATTGACCAAATTCCAAGTGGTTTTGATTTTAGGTTATCCTATGGCCTAGGGGTAAAATGGTCATTTGACCTTGATTTCAGTTTGAATATGTTTTGTATGATTGCAAATGGGTTAGGCCAAGTTTCATTAAATTTGGAGTTGGTTTGATATGATTTGGCTCATGTTGACTCATTTAGGTCAAAATGGATCAACTTGGGTCAAGCTGACCAATTAGTCAAATTGGGTTAAACTAAGGGTTAGGTCAAGTTCATATGACCATTTGAAATATTTTAGAAACTTTGGTTTGGTTCAATTTGGTTTAGATTTGGTTTTAATTCATTTGATTTCATTTAGGTCAAATGGGTCAAGTTGACCAATTTGACCCAGGTCATGGGTTGGGTTGTTTTGTTGATCATTTAAAATGGATTGGTATCTTTGTTTTCAATCAATTTGGTTTATATTTAGATTTGGCTTAATTTAACCTTTTAGGTCAGGTTGGGTTCAAGGTCAATTGGGCTAGGTTAGGTCTAGTTGGCCAATTGGGGCTTTGGTCAAGTTCAACAAGTGATTTGGAATGAACTTGACCCATTAGTTTTAATCAATTTGGCTTAGATCAAGTTTTGACATATTTTGACTTTTAGCCCAAGTTGGGTCAGCTTGGGTCAAGTGGCCAATTGGGCTAGGTTAGGCTCAAATGATGACTTGGTAAAGTTCAAACATTGATTAAGAATGAGTTTTGATCAATGGTTTCAATCAATTTGGCCTATGGTGGAGTTTAGCTAGTTTAAGTTTCATTTTTGGTCAAATGTTGACTTGGGCAACCCTTAAGTTTTCCTTGGATTGAACCAATTTGAGTGATTGACCATCTCGTGGTGATTGTTGGTCACAATGTGAGGCTTAGGTGGGCTTAGTTCAATCCAATTTGGTTAGGATTATAATTTAGCTCATAAGGGTACTTTAGGTCACTTTAGGTCATGTGAGCCTAAGTGGGTCAAATGGCATGGTCAAAGCTTTATTTGAGTTTGATTAAACTCACATATGGACTTATGATTGAAATATAAATCCATTTACAAGTGGTTTGAAGTCAAATGGGTTTTGATCCACTTGACAATTTTAAATTCAAAAGGGTGAACATGAGTTTGACTTGGGTTTGATTTTTGAATTTAGTTTTAGTTTGATGATTGGAGTTTGTATTTATATTTGGATTCATGATTGAAGGATTGATTGAAGGATTGATTGAATCATAAAAAAAAAAATCAATGGTTTGACTTATTTTGAATTTGATTTGGGTAAGTTCAAGAATTTGACTTGAAAGACTTAGGTTGAATTTTGATTGAATTTGGATTTCATTTTTTGAGTTTTGTTTTGGATATTTGTATTTATATTTCATTTATATTTATGAACATAAATGAGAATATAAATGGGTTATGAGAAAATTCCTTGAATTTAAATTGATTTAGATTTCATTTAGGCAAAGCCCATGAAAGGGAATCAAAGGGACTTAGGAAAGAATTTGGAGTTTGGAATCCAATCATGGGCTTCAATCATAGGTTTCAATTATTTGGAATTGATTCATGATTTGATAAAATCCATTGAATTGGTTCAAGGTTTGAGTTAGAGTTGGAATTGATATAATTTTGGAGTTTTGTCTTGGAAGAAGGAAGTGAGGATTTAGTTCAAGCTATGGGGTAGGCAAATCTTCTAACACACCTAAGGCATGACCTATTCTTATGGCTAACTCTTCTAAGTCTCTAGGGCTAGGTTGAGTGTCCACCTAATCACTAAATGTGTCTTAAGATAAGAAATATTAAAGTCTAAGAGAAGTCCTATGTCTAAGATGGATGGGTTGAGAGCTCATTCCAAAAATGTGGTCAACAAAAGGCGCCCAATATGTGTGGTGTGACTGACAAGGTACACTGCACATATTGGTATTGACTGAAATGATCAACAACACTGAATGATCACAAGCGCTAATAGAGACGATCTAGTTATAATTCAATGTGTAGAAGGAATCCAGAGCTTAGCACAATGTGACTCTACTTATGCCAAGGACATAAGAGAGGGAAGGAGGAATCCACTAAGGATAGAGTATGTGAACCTTTCACTAGGGAAATAGGTTCAAATCATCCACAAGGGGATGAGAGGTTTGATTTGAGTCTCACTGGGAAGAAATTGATTTGATTGACTCCACTAGGGGAGAATTGATTGGATATTTTTATTAAATTTATTTTATTTTTTGTTTGACTCCACTGAGGGAGGAGGGTTGAATTTGTTTCAGATTTTTAGACTTTGGATTTTGAGATGAACCATGTTGATTTATGATGGATCGCACTGAGTAGGAGCCATGAAGGATTAAACCTAACTCAGATTTACCAATCCAAAGGGGTAGCCTACAAAATACATAGTAGGACTAGCCAACCAAAGGGATGTCTTTCGATGTGCAATGGTCAAGTTAGGAAGAAAGCACGGGGACTCACATCTCCCAAAATAAGGAACCACTAGGGTGATAGGTTGGCAAGGCAATAGATCGAACCCGATCGAGGGCTGACTATTGAGTGAATTCCACTAAGGGATTTAAATTAACTCAAAGATAGTCTAGATTAATTTCATTCTTTAATTTATTTTGATTATGATGGATCTCATTGGTTTGCGATGGATTGCACTAAGTAGGAGCCATGGAGGCCTAGACCTAACTCAGACTTACCAATCCAAAGGGAGTAGTCTACCAACCACATAGTAGGACTAACCTACCAAAGGGATGCCCTTCATTTTGCAATGGTCAATTAGGAATAAATCATGGGGACTCACATCTCCCAAAATAAGGAACCACTGGGTGATCGGTTGGCGAAGTAATAGATCAAACCCAACCTAGGGCTGACTATTAAGTGAATGTCATTGGGGGACATAAGTCAGCTCAAAGTTAGTCAAAGATTAATTTTATTCTTTTAATTTATTTTGATGGATTTTATTGGTTTGTGATAGATCACACTGAGAAGGAGCTTATATTAGCCTAGACCTATCTCAAATTTACTGATCCAAAGGGAGTAGCTTCCCGGCTGATGGGAGAACTATCCTACCAAAGGAGTGCCTTTTGGTTTGCAATGATCAATTCAAGGGAAGGAAGCTCAGGGATTCACATCTTTCACTACAAAAGACCACTGGGGTGATCGATTAGCTTGGGCAACAAATCAATCCCGACTTAGGGCTGCCCGTTGATTTACGATAGTCATGCTAGAAAGAATGCATCATAGTCTTATATATTCCAAAGCAGAATGACTGTCGGGGTAACCTGTTTGTGGCAAAATAGATTGAACCTGACCCAAGGGTGACTATAGAGTGAGTGCCAAGCCGGGGATTTAGCTCAACTCAAGTAATCAAGCAATTCCTATAGGGAGTTCTACTGACACTGCCCTAAAGATAGGATGTCTGCTTGGGAAAAGGTACCATTTGGGGGATTGAATTCCTAATCCATAAGCAAAATAATTTATTTGTTTAGTTTATTTATCATGGACCTTGTTAGTTTGTAAGGGATCAAATTGAGAAGGAGCTTATATCAGCCTAAACCTATCTCAGATTTACTTAACCAAGAGAGAATCTGTGCATCCGCTAAACAAATTCTCCAACCATAGGGGTGGCTACTAAGAAAGGGGACTCTCCAATCCAAGAGTAACCAAGGTAATATCTAAATGGGGTCACAAAAGATGTTATCCAAGTAGAATGCTCGTAGGGAGAGAGGCCACTAAGGGCTTGATCCAAAACCCTAGAGAAGATGACATGGTTAGTCAATTATCAAATAGGTATTCAGTGGCCAACTCAAGGAGAAAGCACGAGGACTCGCATCTACCAAGAGTGGTGTATCCAACGGGTGAGTTATTGTCAGCATAGTGATCATCAACCAACCTAAGGTGCCTATCGGTTTGCAACAATAAGCCTAGGAAGAAAGCTCACGGACTCACATACTCCAATAGTGAAACTGATTGCTAGGATAGTTTGTCTTTGGCAAGATAGGTGCTATCCGACCTAAGGCAACTACTGAGTGAATGCCACTAGGAGACTTACATTGACTCAAATGTAGTCAAGAGGAAAGGAGCCTCTGGGGAACTTATCCTAAACCTCAAATATACTCGACCTAGTTAAATCATGATGACTAGTTCAAGAAGAAAGCTAGGGGACTCACATCATCTTAAACAAAATCAACATGAGGTAGCTTACTAGCTGGGAAATGAAGTCTACCATACTAACAAGATGCTTGTTGGTTTACAATGTTCAAGTTAAGAAGAAAGCATGGGGACTCATATCTGCTAAACAAGTGACCACTTGGGTGACATATTAACGAAGTAGCATGTAAACCTGACCTAGAGCAGCTAATGAGTGAGTGCCATAGGGGGCTTGCTCCCACATCAAAATAGCTCAAGACAAAAGATATGTGTTTATTATTATGTTTGTGTTTGAAGGGAATAGAATTCCTCTTGGGTTCTCTCACACCTACCCTAAACATGCTTGGGGAATTTGCTGAAGTGCTGCCATAAATGACAACAAGAATTCCCACCAAGAAAGGATTTCGCTCGAGTTCTCTTACACCTAACTTAGTTTTGCTAATTGAACTATGATGCCTCTTGGGTTCTCTTACACCTATTATAATAGCATCGGATGATTGTGTTTGATTATTTTTGTGTTGCGAAAGAGGGGTAGGATGCCTCTTGGGTTCTCTTACACCTACCCTAAACACGCCATGGTAGATTCGCAAGAGAAGCAAACAATGCTTCGAAACAAAAGAAGATTTTGATGAAATGGAAGAAAATTTCTATTCTTTTGTTGCTAATTGTTTTCAAACATGATTTATAGGTAATATTTCTTCAAATAGAGCTCATTAATTGGAAGCATCAGGTGTTCCCCTTTACGATCAATGAGCTGATAAGATCATCGTTGGTAGGCCTTCTCTATGACATAGGGGCTTTCCTAAGTGGGTTCAAACTTGCCTCCAATCTTTTGATGGGCAATAATTGGTCTCCCAAGGACAAACATAAGTTCTCCTACTTAGAAAGACCTAGGCGGACCAACTTGTTGTGAGCTTGAATCATTTTGGCCTTTTACAACTCGAGGTTCTAGCACGCCCGTAGGAGACTCTCCTCCAAACCTTTGAGCTCTTTTAACCGCAACTTTGCATTCTACTCTATCTATAATGATCATGCTACCTAATGCTATCCTTAGTGGTGGGAGTTGAGCTTCTAAAGGTTGAATGGCTTCGGACCCATACACTAAGGAAAATGGGGTAGATTGAGTTGGAGTTTAGTATGTAGTGCGGTAGGCCCACAAGGCTTCAACCAACTGCTCATTCTAATGCCACTTATTATCATCAAGAGTCTTCTTTAGTATTTGGATGAGAGTTTTATTGAATGTTTCTACTAAATCATTTCCTATGGGTAGTAGATGGTGGAGTATCTCCAATCTATACTCTATCTTCTGGCGAAGCTGTTAATCTTGGTACTTTTGAATGCAGTACCATTATCAGATATAATTCATCGAGGAACCCCGAACCTCTACATGATATGATTCCTGAAAAACTAAAGCACGTTTTGAGTTAAGACCTCTCTGAGTGGGTTTGCCTCTGCCCTCTTGGAAAAGTAGTCGATGACAGCTAAGATGAACTGATGACCCTTGAAAAAAGGAGGATCGATAGGACCCACAATGTCGGTACCCCGACACTCAAATGCCCATGAAGCCAATGTAAGGTGTAAAATGTTGGGTGGTTGATGTAAGACCACCCCGTGTACATGAAACTGATGCATCTCCTAGTTATATCCATGCAGTCTGTAATCATCGAAGCCCAGTAGTATCTTAATCTCTTGATCTTCATCTTCATCTTCAGACCAGATTGATGTGCTCTGCATAGACCAGAATGTACCTCAGTTACAATGCCATAGGCTTTGTGTTTATTTAAATAATGTAACCACATTTTATCAAAGGAACGTCGATAAAGGGTGCTATCAATGAGAGCATAGGAGAGAACTCTTTGTTTCACCTGATGGGCTTGTGACTTCTCTTGAGGTAGTTTGCTGATGTTTAAATAGTCGATGAAGGGTTGAATCCAATCCAACTCATTGTCCTTATAGGCAACAACAACCTCCCCTTCAAGAGAAAGTCTCTCAATGAGCTCAGCATCAATAAGGGATAGGACTTATCTATTTTGGACCCTTATTGGAATGGACTCATCTTCCGAACATGTCAATTCTTTAGCAAGTTTGGCCAAAGCATCTGCTACTACGTTCTCTATTCGGGGAACCTTGTAGATGGTGCCTTTAGAGATTTGGGCCAACAGCTTCATGGTATACTCATGGTAATGACAAAGCTTGGGTTTGAGAACCTTGCAGAACCCGACAATCAGATTGATGACCAACTGAGAATCCCCAAAGATGTTGATGCTCTTGACACACACTGTGATAGCTAACTCCAGAAAGACAATCAAAGCCTCTTAATCAGCTTCATTATTGGTGCAGGGATTGGAAAGATAGTATGAGAATCTCATCACATCGCGGTCTAAAGTTAAAAGAATTATTCCTACCCCTGCCTTTCCTAGAAGAGTTGTCATCCTCCCCTAAGTTCATGATTTGTTCATCAAAGAGATCATCACTAAGCGGAGAATCAATAGAAAGTGGGTGTGTTGCTAAGAAATTTTCTAGTGTATGTCCTTTTACTGCACAGAGGGGTATGAATGTGATATCAAATTGCGAGAGGATTATGGACCATTGTGCTAAACATCCAAATAGCATTGGCCGTATCATGAGGTACTACAGTGGATTGGTTTTAGAAATCAAGTTCACCTTATGAGAAAGCATTTTAGGAGGCAAAGATCAAAGCTAGCAAATGTTTCTTGTTAGGTGGATAGTTCACTTCAACTGGAATCAGACGACGGTTGAGGTAGTAGAGAGCACTCTCCTTCCCTTCTTCGTTGGCTTGAGCCAACAAAGCATTGAGAGAGTCATCAAATGCAACAGTGTAGAGGATGAGTGGCCTACCTGGGATAGGGGCTACTAGAACTGGTAGCTTTACCAAATACTACTTGATATCTTCAAAGGCATGCTGACACTTATCATCCCACTTGAACTTGCCATCTTTTTTTACAAGTGTTGAGAATGGCTTGCATCTCCCCGATAGGTTGGAAATAAAGCATCGTAGATACACCAACCATCCTTGGAAAGATCTGAGTTGATTTAAACTCTCACGAGGTGGAATTTATAAGATATCTTTGATCTTTTTTGGATCTATTTCTATTCCCCAATGCTGGATAACAAACCCAAGGAATTTCCTCGAAGCTACTTTGAATGCACACTTCATGGGATTCATTTTGAGGTTATATTATCTTAACCATTTGAAAACTACTCTCAAGTCAAAGAGATGGTCTTCCTTTTCTTTGCTCTTAACTACTAGATCATCAACATAACACTCAACTTGATGATGGATGAATTCATTGAAGATTTAAGTCATGGCCTGTTGGTATGTAGCACTAGCATTTTTAAGGCCAAAAGGCATGACCCTATAATAATAAATTTTGATCGGGGTTTGAAAGGCAGTGTTTCTTTTATCCTCGGGGATCATCTTGATTTGGTTATAGCCAGATGACCCATCCATAAAGAAGAATACTGCATGAGATGAGGCGATGTCCACCATTAATTCTAGTATAGAAAGAGGAAACTCATCCTTAAGACATGCCATATTTAAATCCCTGAAATCGACGCATATGCGAATCTGGCCATTATTCTTCTTAACTAGGATGACACTGGCTAACCAGGTAGGGTATTTTTCTTCCTTGATGAAACTAGCATCGATCAGTTTCTTAACTTCATAAATGACCTATTGTTTGACTTCTAATCTCATGCATCTAGGAGCTTGCTTGATAGGGTTAACACTAAGATCTATTGCTAGTTTGTGGACTACTCATCAGGAGATAATTCAAGCATCTCTTCTTAACTCCATGCAAAGCAGTCCTTATCCTAACTAAGTCATTGGTTTCTTCTTCATTCAATAATGAACTGATGTATTATTGAATGGATCTCCTCTTCAAATTCTGGTGGTGCATCTTTGATTTGAAGATCATATGGATCATCTAAAATTTCTAAACACACATCCTCATAAGAGTTGGCTTAGTTTGAAAAGAACCTATCAGACTCCATATGATTGTTAACAACCAAACAGTAATCATTATCATCGACTGGGCCCACTATACCAAATCCTAATCTTGATCTTGATTGTGCATCCCTGCCTATGTTGTTCCATAGCTTTTCGAAGTACCACAACCTGTGCTTAGACCATGAATAATAAATCAAACCCTTCTTTACAAGATTAATAACACAAAGTGAGTACTAGTCAAAAGATAATTCCATTAATTCTTTATTTGAATTCTCCTCAATTTCTACATCAACTTTAGGACTTGAGGTGGATGATCCCAAAAAGAATCTCTTCGGCTTGATATCCTTGGAAGACTGAGGGGCTTCTTTAACTACTAAACCTTGAACTTTTTGAGATGAAAGTGAGGTTAGAGCTAAGGTTCCTAACTACTGCCTGATAGTTTTACATACATTTGATTCGAATACTTTGCTTTGTCTGGAGGCCCGAACTTCATCGTTGGCCAACTCAAGTGTCACCTCCAATGAAAATTCATTGAGAGGGGTTGGCTGGTATGCTAATCACATTAGACTCATCCTCCGAGCTGGATTCTAAGTCTCTGTTAATCGTAGGGGCACATTCTTATGAACTAGAACATAACCCCTATTCGAATCAATGATATAAAATTTGGCTTCAGTCTTCCAGTCACCTATCTCCAAAGGTAATACTATGGAACCTAAATCCCTCTCACCTTGTTCATTGAATCCTCTTAACATCATATGATCTCCTCAAAGTGTGGAGATATCAATCCTCAAATAGGCAAGAGTCTTTAGACTCATAATGTTCACTGATGCACCTAGATCAATGAGAACTCTGGCAAGTCTAAATCTATGCATGTCAATTATAATGTAGAGGGGATAATTGTGCTCCATATCTCCTAGAATAAGGTCTTCATCACTGAAAGTGATGCCCTTAGCTTCTTTGGAATAATGTGCCTCCTCTCCAATAGTAGCCGAGCTAAGCATATCTCAAGATCAAGGAGAGCCTTGATTAATGATTCCCTCATCTCTTTGGATAAGATAAGGGCATCATATATTCTTAGCTTAGATGGAAACTTTCTTAGGTGAGAGAGGACATTGTAGTCCACCTTGGGCTGATCATCCATAAGCATATCCAAGGGTGGAGCGTCCTGTGGAGAGTCTTCTTAATCCTCTGAACCAATGACTTGTTTCCCTCTATCTTGAGGTGCTACCTTACGAGGTAGATCCTTACCACTATAGAGGTTAACTTTGGTGATCTCGTGTGGCAGAGCAATGAAAGGTTCTACCTGCACGTTAGGCTCACCTATAGCTTCAACTATGAGACCCTCAGAATTGGATGATTCCAAGTCTATCTCAAGAGGCGAACCTGTAGTATTCATAGTCAAAAAATCCAACTCTGAATCAGAAAGAGGAAGATCAAAATTATTATAGTTGTTGTTTAGACTTGAAGAGTTATTAGGAATAGATTCAGACAACCCATTAGAAGTGACATAGATATAATTTAAGCTAGATTTATTATTCAATTTCTTGGATTTGATAGGAGGTACATAGTAGAAATCAAGTAATGTAAGAGGGGTGAGGGATTTGATGCTCTCATCCATCGATACAATATGTCTACTAGAAGAAGAAGAAGAGCTAGCTGAAGTAGTGGTAGTCACTGATGTGATAGCTATAATGGTGGACTGGAGCCTGGACTCGATCGGTGATTGTGTTGTTGGGCTATCCCAGGCTGGCACATGTTGTTGTTGTTGTTGCTGCTGCTGAGCTCCCCCTTTCCCTGAGTTGTCTCTAGCAACTTGCAAACCTTCCTTGATGTTGGAGGTTTAAGCTGAATCAGGCATCGATAAGGAAAGTTTTTTAATCTTCGATATAATTTTCTTAGAGGTTTTGGATAAGGAGATATCCCAACCTTATTTGGTTTTGGAAGCTATGTCCAAGGATTACCCTAATGGAACTAGATGGTTGTTTTACAATGTATTCCTTCGGGATAACTATAGCACTAATCTTGAAGCTATGCTCAAGCCAGTCCTTAAATCTAAAGCAATCTTCTAAAATATGACCTAGCATACAGTGATAACGGCAAAAGTTAGGATCATGGCTTTTGCCCACTTTCTCTGGTCTCCTAGGTTTGGGTAGCTGAGAATCAGGCTTCTTTTAGATATTCTTAAAGATCTTCCTAACTACCTCCCTCTTAAATGAATAAGGATTATTAAGTTTTTACAAAAGAGTAGGTGGACCATAGCTACCTGGCGGTAGGTATGTGTATCGCTGCTGCTGATGATGTGGCTGAGGAGGAGGCGGTGCAGACCATGGAGGCTATTGTGGTACCTGGTAGGGCTGCCTCGATGGTGGTAGAGGAGGTGGAAGTGATGGTTGTGGAGCATGTGGTCTCTCAAACTGCTCTCTGGCTAGCTGTTTCCCCTTATCTACTATTATCACTGCCCTTGGTTTCTTCTCATATACCTTCTGCAGCTTTGGCTTTGTTGGTAGATCTAGAGAAGACAACTGATTGGCTTCTCCTTGAAAGCTAGTTGCCTTGTTGATTAATTTCTCAAAAGTTTTGATGATGAAACCTTTGAGCATGAAGGCAACTAGGCCATGGATATTCTTAAGCAGAATCTCAATGGCGTGTTGTTCAGACATCTGTGATTTGCATTTTATACTCAAATTACACCATCTGAGAATGTAATTAATGAGGGACTCACTAGGATTTTTTTGAGCCATAATGAGATCACCAACAGTGACCCTTTGCTAAGCTCCAGTAAACCTCTTGATAAAGAGTTACTCCAACTCAGCAAAAGTCTTCACTGAACTATTGAAAAGTTTAGTGTACCATTCAAATGTTATACACACTAAGTTACTGATGAAGAGACGAAAGAGTAAAGCATCACTGCCACCAGCGTTGCAATAATTAGCTCTTAAATGTGCAATGTGCTACCTCGGGTTCCCTCTGCCATCAAAACTATTGAAAAAAGGAGGCGCGAGTCCTTTAGGATATTGGATTGCATCAAATTTCTCTAGGTAGGGTCTACCCTTTATAACTGATATTCCTCCTTAGGCTTGAGCCAATGCTTCTTTCACTTGCTGCTAAACCATGCTTTGATGTCTTTTTCTTATATGAAGGTATTATCCACAACCTTCTTATACATGCTGGTGCTACCTTGCTCTACTAGAGGTAAAGTCTTGGTTGGATCCAAGACATGCGCCAACTCTGGCTGACTGGTCTCAACTATAGTAGGATGGACTGCCGGTGCTTGGTTTTGAAGTGCTAAGATGGCTTCTAGTAAATCTTCAATCCTCTTCTCCATCCTATCTATTTTTTTCATTCTTCTATTTTATCTATTGAAGGAGGTTTTGGGTTGAGTAAATTGCATCTTCCTGCTTGGCCTCAACACCTTCCATAGTCTGCTGCTCTCTAAGAAGGGATCCTTTGGTATCTACCATGCAAACCCCTATTAAATCTTCCAATAAATCATTTTCATTAGGATTAAAGTTGATCTTCTCCTCATCATACCAGTTATATCCTAGAATCTCTTTCTTCTTCATGAAATAATGGGCTACTATATCATCTAGAGAACTATCTGTCTGAATTGGCACAAATCACTTTGGCTGACCGATAGTGGGATCACTATCATGTACTGTGAGGCATCGGACCTCCCCTATTACTGGAGAGTCAACCTTGTGAGGGATATACTCACTGGAAGAAATATGCTTCTGCCTATCACTGAATTTACATAGGGTGACACTTCTAGGAGGCTCTATCATCATAGGTGCAACTGAGCTATCACCTTCTCCCTCGGCAACTTCTGCCACCATCTCTATGTCCTACTGCGGTAGTGGTGGTGAAGGGATGACCACTATGCTTTGAGGTCGTCATTCCTTCTTCACCATTACTAGGGCAGAAGGTCGAGCATGAGAGCTCGGCCTTGCCATAGTATGTCGTGTAGATAGGCTGGGATCTCTTAGCCATAGCTGGATCACCAACGGGGCCCTCTTCTCCCCAGATGTGGCCTTCATGGCTTTTGGTGGAACTGGAGATGCTGGAATATGGACAGGCGATGATGGATGGGGGGTAGAGTTATGTGGTGGAGGCACCATCGACTCTCTTGGGATCGGAGCTACTCTCCTATGATGTGTAGTCCCCGTGAGTAGAATGTTGTAAGTATGATCGAAGCGGTAGCACACCGATCAGGAAAATTAATGAGTGTAGAGGCCATTGGCTGCCAACTGAACCTCCACCTCTCATGACTGGTGATATGAACTGGGGTATGGGCTTCCATGGCCCTCTCCTATTTAATATGCTTCCCTACACTGTGAGGCATAGAATATCTCAAATAAAACTAATCCCCGGACATAGATTGTATGTAGGCTCCACCTACTCAGCGTAGAATAGATCGAAGCTGGTATATGATCTCCTTCTCTCACTGACTGGTGGCTGGAATTGAATTGCTGGTGGAAGTGAAGCAAAAATCCTCCTAACATCCTCTATGTCATACTTAGAGAGAGGATGGAACTAGTTTGCTGTAACCAGTGGGGAAACCAACATGGGCAACTCCTCAATAATAGACTGTGTGGCTGCCTCCATCTCCTAGCAATGCGAGTGTGGTACCACTTTATCATGTGATTCTTATTTCTCCTTTGGGTCCTAGTAGGGAGAGCAGAGTAAGAGCTAGACCCAACCTCAAAAGCAGGGGAGACAATCCCTGGGATCGGGGGAGCCTTCCCCTTTGAGGGTGCTAGTGAGTGTGTGTTATCCCTAACTGGGACAGCATATGGAACCACGGGGCGCACAGGCACTGGCATTGACACTACTACTGTGGGAACCTCCACAGCCTTCCTCTTCATCGAGGAAATCTCAAAATTTGATGGCATGTCAACTCGAATAACCGGCTCCTTCCCGACCACTATGCTCCTACTAACAATCGTGAGGGAGGTCCCCTCGTATGTAATCCAGGCCCCCTCAAAATCTCCTCCAAAGTGGATGAGGTGGCATAGTCAAAGCAGAGAAGGCTAACCTAATCCAGTGCCAGATCCATCCCATGGGGAAAAGTGAACACATACTTGGGCACCGCCATTGAATTAAAGCTGAAGCGAAGAAAAGGCGAAGGCAATCGCAATGTTGAAAATAAACTTGAATCAGATTCTCTTGATTTATTGATATGAATTTGAATTTAGAATTTGAACCCATACTCAACATCTTGAAATTATTAAGTCAAGCTCAAATGATTTAAAATAGATTTTGAGATTTGATTGGAAAGAAGAATTTTTGGATATAGAATCCACTTTCAACAAATTTGGATATGTTAAAAATGAGTTCAAATATTTTTGAAGAGATGCTTCCATAGGTTCATATTTGAATTTTGATTTTGATTTTGAGGACCCTTTATTTAAAAAATTGGGTATGTTAAAGTAAAGGGTCAATTGATTTTGATTAGATATTTTTGGAATCTATTCACTTAGCAAATTTGGATATGCTAAGTGGGCTGTTTGAAAACAATTTCTTCTTTTTCTTTGTTTGCTTTAATTTGTGAATCATTGTGATTTTGAAAATGGAATTCTCATTTGGCAAATTTGGGTATGTTAAATGAGGAATCCAAGTGTGTTTTGTTTTTTTGAAAAAAAAAACCCTTAGCAAATTTGAGTATGCTAAGAAAATCCTAATGTGTTTCTTTTATTTTTAGTGATTTTGATTTTGAAAAATAAGATCCTTAGCAAATTTGGGTATGCTACGAAAATCTTAATTTCTTTCTTTTACTTTGGATTTTGATTTGAAAGTGGAGACTTCACTTTAGCAAATATGGTATGCTAAAAATGAGTTCTAATGTGTTTCTTTAGTTTTGTGAAATGGAGATTTCACTTAGAAAATTTGAGTATGCTAAATGAAATTCCAAAAAAGTGTTTCAAATTTTTTTTGTGTTTTTGATTTTGTTTTGAAAATGGAGACTTCACTTTAGCAAATGTGTTATGCTAAAAATCATCTTATTTCACTCTTGATTAGAGGGCTTCCACCTTTGCCAGAGAACCAGGCTGGAACTTTGAGGGTCGTGGTGGAAACTCACCTCCCAAACTTCTAGTTAATTTTGGCCAATAATCCTCTTTCTCATACCTTAATCATAAAAATCCTATTAGCCTGAGTCAAAAATGATTATCCAAAAATGAAACAAAATGAAATTTGAAATGCATTAGATTTAGGTCATTTGAAACATGTTCATTTACATGATCTAGTCTCTTTAGAGAGTGAGTTTAAGGACTTAGTCTCTTTCTAAATAAAAATAACCTAGCTATCTTGCATAAGCATAAAGACTTGCCTACATGTATTTAAAATCGTATGAGGAGTTAGTTGGCAGTCACCCCTAGGAAGTTGTAAGTCTAAGCTGTCAGGTGGTTTGTCCTCTCTCGTAGAGACAAACCAATTACCCTTTTTTTTTGCTTTAGATTTAGGTTGTGCTTCAGGCCCTCGCTGAATCTCCCTAGATTTAGGTTATGAGGTTGTTTCCCCCCTTTGTGGGCCATAAGAATAATTCCTCACTTTTTAGGCATTTCCTTAATCTTGTGTTAAGGAATCTTAAGTCCTAAATTTCTAATGAAAAATACAACTCAAACAAATTAAATCAATTTATAAAATATAAAGCCCAATTTTAGGATAGTTTGAGATGCTCGTTAGGTTTCCTAGCATCATGAGCATCTCCTACTTATTCTGATTTTGGCTTCGATAATAACTCCCTCTCTTGATCAATCTCATTTAATCTTCAAAAATATAAACCAATTGATTGATAGTCCTTCCTGCTGAATTCTTCAGAGACACCGATCATTTACCTAAATCGAGAGTTTTCCTAAGGGATCCCATCCTTTAGGATGTAATTAACTATGGGGGCTTGCCCCTATAGGGAACTTAATGAACCCAGTTTAAAATAAACTCTGCTTTACTTTTCCATCTAAAGTAGGGGAGGGATCTCTGGTAGATATGCAGACCTATCGTCCTTAGGAGTCCATATTGAGGTGATTGCTTCCATTAAAGGGTAATGACTTCTGTCTTTCGAGATAGTACAATAAACTTTGATGATGTATCCGATCACCTGAATAAGAACATCTGCGGATCTACGTAGCATCTTACTAAGATGAATTTCTATATAGGGTGTTGCCTCTATCATTTCTTACCATCATATTTGGAAGGTGACTCCCCCAATAAAGGAATTTTTCTCCACAGTCATCCCATTAATCAACCCTAGCAAGTTTGGAATTAATCAGTGGAATGATTAGGGAGTAATTAGTATAATTACATTCCCAATAAAACCCTAATACATAAAAAAATCACTATGCAAAATGAAGTGAAATTAATTTTAGAATATTCCTCTTTGAATTACCTTTCCAATGCTTTTTATTTTGTATGTTTCTAATTTTTCTACAATTAGTTATGAATATTTAAAGTTTTCATGATTATTAAGTAATTAATCCCTTAATTATATGGCTAATCCTGTCGGCACCACATGGAGGCTGATGCGGTGCACGCTTTCCATGTGGTGCAATGAGATAGGCCACTTAAGTTATCACATTGCAATGCTACGTCAGTGGCGGTGCTACGCGCTTTCTCCCTATCCATCCGATCTAAGATTGGATGGCTGAGATTAAGCTCACGATTCTTCAGGGGTTAATCCATGGATCCTATGCATCTTGATCATGGTCGTCCTTCCAAAACACATGGATGAACAGCCCATGATTCGTCACTGATCTTCCCTGTGGGAGAGGACATCAATCCATCCTTTAAGGCAAGATCTGAGCTCAATTGAACTCAGATTGAACCCAAATTCAACCTACACCATCATCATGCAAGGGAGATTACATCTAACGGTCAAATTCTTATGAGGTAAAAATTTCTTTCATAAAAGACCACACCATAGCTAATTTAAGCTCAGTTTGAAGGCATACCTCACCGGAGGCTATTACTGGTGCTCGAGTTTGATGAGGTAGCTTCATCTAGTGGAGACGAAGCTCTGATGAAAGTTTCAAGCCTTGGGGTTGAGTAGATCTCTCTATGGACCAAGTTCACATTCAATTCCTTGTGGCCTTGATTGAACTACCACCTCCCTTGCCTTGAGAACTTGGGAAAAGGTTTATGCAAGTTTGATTGAGTCCTCTAATGAAGCTTGCAAGAGGAATTTGCTTGGTTTTTTGTGTTGAATGAGTTGGAAAAGTGACGGAGCTCCCCTATTTTCAATCTAAGAAAATTGAGAAATGAGGAATTTAAAAATGCTTAGAAAACCATAGGGAGCTTGGAATCACTTCCTCTGAGTTCCTATGCCTTAATCGAATAGGGGAGAGCTCAGTTGAAATGATATTAAGGGGAGTATATCTCCCCCTTGAAGGATCAAATGGCTGCAAGCTCCTCTGCCATTTTGATTCAATTGATTCAATGGGTTGGTTAGGCTATTTTTAGGGGCATGGCATTCATTTTTGGCCAGAGAAGGTAGTGGAGGAGTTTCCCATGTGCAAAATAAGGTGGAGGAAGGAATCCCATGTGCTCAATTCCATAGGGGTGGTCAATTTTGACCTTCCCAAACCCAACGGGTCATGTGCGCCATGTTTATTAGTGACCATTTGGTCCACTAAGAGGATGTCAAGTGTCCATGAAATGGAATTGACCAAATTCCAAGTGGTTTTGATTTTAGGTTACCCTATGGCCTAGGGGTAAAATGGCCATTTCATCATGATTTCAATTTGAATATGTTTGGTATGATCGAAAAATGGGTTAGGCCAAGTTTCATTGAATTTGGAGTTGGTTTGATATGATTGGGCTCCTGTTGGACTATTTAGGTCAAAAATGGATCAACTTGGGCAAAGTTGACCAATTGATCAAATTGGGTCAAACCAAGGGTTAGGTCAAGTTCATATGACCATTTGAAATATTTCGGAAACTTTGGTTTGGTTCAATTTAGTTTAGATTAGGTTTTGGTTCATTTGATTTCATTTAGGTCAAATGGATCAAGTTGGCCAATTTGACCCATTTTACTTATTTGGGTTAGGTCATAGGTTGGTTTATGTTTGGTTAATCATTTGAAATTGATTGGTATCTTTGTTTTCAATCAATTTATTTTATATTTTTATTTGGCTCAAGTTGACCTTTTAGGTAAAGTTGGGTTATAGGTCAATTAGGCTAGGTTGGGTCTAGTTGGCCAATTGGGGCTTTGGTCAAGTTTAACAAGTGATTTGAAATGAACTTGACCCATTAGTTTTAATCAATTTGGCTTATATCAAGTTTTGACATATTTTGACTTATTAGCCCAAGTTGGGTCAACTTGGGTCAAGTGGCCAATTAGGCTAGGTTAGGCTCAAATGATGACTTGGTCAAGTTCAAAGATTGATCAAAAATAAGTTTTGACCAATGGTTTCAATCACTCTTAGCCTATGACGGATTTTGGCTAGTTTAGATTTTATTTTGATCAAATATTGACTTGGTCAACCCTTAAGTTTGACTTGATTTGATCCAATTTGAGTTATTGATCTTCTCACGATGATTGTTGCTCACAATGTGAGGCTTAGATGGGCTTAGTTCAATCTAATCTGGTTAGGATTAGAATTTGGCTCATAAGGGTACTTTAGGTCACTTTGGGTCAAGTGAGCCTAAGTGGGTTAAATGGCTTGGTCAAAGCTTGATTTAAGTTTGATTGAACTCACATATGGACTAATGATTGAAATATAAATCCATTTGCAAGTGGTTTGAAGTCAAATGGGTTTTGATCCACTTGACAATTTCAAGTTCAAAAGGGTGAACATGAGTTTGACTTGGGTTTAATTTTTGAATTTTGTTTTGGTTTGATGAATGGAGTTTGTATTTATAATTGGATTCATGATTGAAGGATTGATTGAATCATGAATAAAAAATAAGGGTTTGACTTGTTTTGAATTTGATTTGACTAAGTTCAAGAATTTGACTTGAAAGACTTAGGTTGAATTTTGATTGAATTTAGATTTGATTTTTTGAGTTTAGTTTTGGATATTTGAATTTATATTTCATTTATATTTGTGAATATAAATGACAATATAAATGGGTTATGAGAAAATTCCTTGAATTTGAATTGATTTAGATTTGATTTAGGCTAAGTCCATGAGAGGGAATCAAAGGCACTTCGGAAAGATTTTGGAGTTTCGAATCTAATCATAGGTTTCAATTATTTGGAATTGATTCATGATTTGAGAAAATCCATTGAATTGGTTCAAGGTTTGAGTTAGAGTTGGAGTTGATATAGGTTTATAGTTTTGACTTAGAAGAAGGAAGTGAGGATTTGGTTCAAGCTATAGGGTAAGCAAATCTTCTAACACCCCTAAGGCATGACCTATTCTTATGGCTAACTCTTATAAGTCTCTAGGGCTAGGTTGAGTGTCCACCTAATCACTATATGTGTCTTAAGACTAAAGAACTCTTAAAGTCTAAGAGAAGTTCTATGTCTAAGATGGAGGGGTTGAGAGCTCATTCCAAAAATGAGGTCAACAAGTATTCCTAAGGAATTCGCCTTCCTTAGGATGTAACTAACTATGGGATCTTGCCCCCATAGGGAATGTTAGAACCCAGTTTAAATAAACTTTGCTTTATTCATCCATGTAGAGTAGGGAAAAAATCTCTGATATATTCAAAGACCCATCAAGCCTTAAGAGTCCTTCTTAGGTGATTAAGTCCATCATAGGGTAGTGATTCCTATCTTTCGAGATAGTACACTATTTCTTGATGTCGTACCCGATAACCTCAATAAGTACATCCTCAAATCTGTGTGGTGTCCCCCCCTCCCATATGCACATACATATACACATGAACCAAAAAAATAAACACCACAGATTTTTCTAGCGACTCCGTTGAGGAGGGTTCCTCTCTCCATCTTTAGTAGTTAATTATCGTCTCCAAACATCGATGGTGGACTTATATTTCATATGAGTCCAAGACTATCTTTCCTTCCATTAGCACTTAGCTTATTTTATTCTTAAACAAAGCTAGCCAACATCCTTTAGATTTTAGGACCTCACTCCTTGTAGGTCCTAGAACCCCTATTGGGTTTCCTAATAGGTGAAAAATAAAATTAACTCATGGAAGGAAATGATAAAAATCTGAAACCTCCTTACCACTAGCTTGGTGAGGTAGGTTCATCTTAGTGATTAAGAAAATAAACTCTTTTTCAAAGTTCCACTTTCCAAAAGGACCTTACACAAAACTCATATAACCAGACCTTACTTAATAATCCCAATGATTGTTACGTGGAGGTTATTTTCAAAAATCAAGATCAAAATCATCTTTTCAAATGCACATTTTTTGAAAATGACCATATTCATTCAACATACTCAAAATTGTTGAATTAGGAGTCTATTTTCAAATAAGATTGTAGCATAAAATTAAAATTTCACTTAACATATTTCATATATGCTAAAGTTGGAGTTTCCATCTTTTCAAAAGCACATTTTTGAAAATGATCATATTCATTCAACATTACACAAAATTATTGAATGAGGAGTCTATTTTCAAATAAAATCATAGCATAAAATTGAAACTTCACTTAGTATATTTCACATATGTTAAAGTTGGAGTTTCCATCTTTTCAAAAGAACATTTTTTAAAATTACCATATTCATTCAACATACTCAAAATTGTTGAATGAGGAGCCTATTTTCAAATAAAATCATAGCATAAAATTAAAACTTCACTTAACATATTTCACATATGTTAGAGTTGGGGTTTCCATCTTTCCAAAAGCACATTCTTAAAAGTGACCATATTCATTCAACATATTCAAAATTGTTGAAAGATGAGTCTATCTTCAAATAAAATCATAGCATTAAATTGAAACTTCACTTAACATATTTCACATATGTTAGAATTGAAGTTTCTCTCTTTTCAAAAGCAAAGAATCACACATGAAAGCAAGACATATCATTAAACTCTATTTAATATACCCAAAATTGTTAAATAGATTTCCTTTCTTTCAAAAATAACATAAATTTGGTTTTCACTTAACATACCCCATTTGTTAAGTGAGAGTCTCATTTTCAAAATACAAATTTGGCTTTCACTTAACATACTCCATTTGTTAGGTGAAAGTCTCATTTTCAAAACATACAAATTTGGCTTTCACTTAACATACTCCATTTGTTAAGTGAGAGTCTCATTTTCGAAACATACAAATTTGGCTTTCACCTAACATACTCCATTTGTTAAGTGAGAGTCTCATTTTCAAAGCATACAAATTCGGCTTTCACTTAACGTACTCCATTTGTTAAGTGAGGGTCTCATTTTCAAAAACAAAAATTTGACTTTCAATTAACATACCCAATTTGTTAAGTGAGAGTCTCATCTTCAAAAGATACATTTGGCCTCCACTTAACATACCAAAATTGTTAAGTGAGAGTCTCATTTTCATAGCATGCATTTGGCTTTCACTTAACATACCATTTTTGTTAAGTGCGAGTCTCTTACTTAAACACAAATCAAATCACATTTGGTTCTTACTTAACATACCATATTTGTTAAGTAAGAAACCCCATTTTCAAACCACGTCAACATATTTCACACACATAATCAATCACCACAAGCAAAGATTTTTCATAAAATTTCCAAAAACATACAATCACAACCTTTCCTTAGCATACCTAGATTTGCTATGTAAAGTCTTTCACAATCAAAATTTTAAAACAAGATTTAACACAAATATCTTGAAGTATCTAAACCTTGCCCAACCTACTTAAATTGGTTGAGTATGGGTTATAAATAAAAATTAGATGGCAAAGACTCTTCTCACACTTCAAAATCTCTCCACTGAACCCCACTTAACACATTTGAATTATTGAGTGTGGGTTCAGGACTCCAAATTTCTATTACTCTTTTGAGACAAGTATTAAAGCATAAATCTGATTCAAGTTACATTTTAGCACATGTAGAGATACAGTGCTGACCAGTTAGTGCAATTTATTTATGCAGTTAGTATATATGGCCTCCCAGAAGTTCATCCTTTCCTTTCCATTTGAGATGGATTTGGCGTTGGATCAGGCCAGCCTCCCTAAGACTAAATCCACCCACTTAGTTTTCTTTGGTCGAGGATTTGATGGAGAACGCATTACCTGTGAGGGGGCAACCTTCACCACTGTCAATTGAGATGAGGTGGTTGGGCAGAAGCTAGTCATTCGCATTGACCTGCCTTTCGATACTGAGTATCCTTCCTCGAAAAGGAAGGCAGACGATGTTCCACCTTCCCACACAGTTAGCTGCTTCTACAGCTGCTCAAGTGCGTACTAGCACCTCCTCATTGGTCCCCTCTAAAGGGAAGGCTATCTTAACTTCTGAGATAGTCTCCCTTACCTTCAAGATAAGATCTAGTTCTTGCACTGCCCCCACTCAGCCGCACCCAGTGCTACAATAGGAGCCACAAGATCAAATTGGATCATAAGCATGCAACCCGAGAGATAAATGCAGCATCCCATGTTGCTTAGGAGGGATCTCCCCGTGAGACCTTTCCACTTCTTAGTGGAAGTTGGTTACACCACCTCTCGGCATCAAATGAAGAGGAAGACTACAGGAGGATAGCTGCATTGCCTCCATCGCCCGCATACTATGAGTTTTTGGCTATGGACAGGAGGAAGTCCTATGTCAGTCTACGGATGGTACTTGGCCAGGTTGGCAGAGCACACAGACACTCAGAGTCTGGAACACTGTTGGAATTGAGAATGATCATCCCAGGAGTGTTACTACGCAGATCCATAGGAATATAGCATCATAGGTCAAAGTACCAGCTCAATCAGGGAGTAAGGAGCGATGGAAGTTTGCTAAGGAGTCGACAGCCTTCACTTTAGTTCATTTCCCCAATCATCAGTCACTAAGGCCGACAAGACTGACATCATAGTATTGACGAGTACAACTAGTCGCAGGGGAAAAGCCTTGATAAGGGTGGAGCCAGTGTTGTCTCCACCACATCGATCCACTCCTCACCTGCCATCACCAGTTCAAGTCCTGCCATCCATTGTTCTCACAAAGGTCATGAAGTCAGCTTCTGGGGAGAAGAAAGCCCCTTTGGTGATCCAGCTATGACCAAAGGATCCCACACCATCTACTCCACCAACTGAGGTGAGAGAGAGTTCCCCTACTTGACCTCCTACTTCAGTCTTGGTGAAGAAAGAGTGGCAACCCCACAGCATCATGGTCACAACACCACCACCACCATAATTAGAGATTGTGATAATAGCAGTAGCAGAGGGGGAGGGAGATAGTTATGCAGTTCCCATGGCAGTGGATCCCCCCAAAGATAGCACTCCACTGATAGTGGGAAATCATGACCATATATCTTTTAGCGAGCATAGTCCTCCTAAAGATAGCACTCTAGTTACAGGCAGTGTTAGATGTATTTCTATCAATGACCACAATCCTACTATCGATCTTCAATGAGTCTTTATTTTGGTGCTACCAAGTAAGGTAGGAGATCATTCCTTGGATGAGATTGTAGCAGCCTACTTTGCCAAAAAGAGGAAACTCTTAGGCAGTGATCGCATAGATTCAAAGGATGAGAGGGTAGCATTTGATCTTAATGAGGATGACCTTCTTGAGGATTCGGCCAAAGTCCACATGGTCGATACTAGGAGCTCTCTCCATAGAGATCGGCATAGTCAGGAAGGTATTATAGTTGAAGAGGATGATGTCATCCATTCGACTCAACACCTCCTCCACTAGCTTAAGCAAAGAGATGAGTATGTTGAGAAGATGGGGAAGAAAATTGAGGAATTGATGGTAGTAGTTTTAGCATTGCAAAATTTAGTCCCAGTTTCACAGCCTCCTCTCATAGTGGCTAACAGAGCAGAGTTGGCACATACCTCAGATCATCCTAGGTGTATTCTTGCAGAGGAAGAGAGTGGTAGCTCGTATAAGAAGGTGGTGGATAGCACCCCCATGCATGAGAAATATATAAAGCTCATGGTGGAGCAACAGGTGAAGGAAGCACTGGCACAAGCCCGAGGTGGCTCATCTGTTCTAAAGGGTAGACCATACCCGGAGAAATTTGATGTTGTCCAGTCTCCTAAGGGTTTTGTGCCTCCTTCTTTCAAAATATTTGATGGTAGTGGGAACCCTTGCCAACACATTGGACATTTTAGAGCCAGCTGTTGCAACGTCGAAGATATTGACACCCTTCTTTCAGATTATTTGTTAGCAGTTTGGTGGGTGTTGCATTTGACTGGTATGCTAAATTACCCAACAGTTCGGTAAAGATATTTGCTGAGTTTGAGCACCTTTTCATCAAGAGGTTTGTTAGATCTCATCAAAAGGTTACTGTATGTGATCTTGTTGTAGTGACACAAGTCCCCAATGAGTCCCTTATTGATTACATTCTCTGGTGGAAAAAATTGGGTATGAAATGTGAATCATAGCTGTCTGAATAGCATGACATAGAGATTCTCCTGAAGAACATCTATGGTCTGGTTGCTTTCATGCTCAAGGGTTTTACAATCAAAACCTTCAAAAAATTAATCAACAAGATGGCTAGTCTACAAGAAGAGGCCAGACAGTTGCCTTTCAAGGACCAGTCAGCCAAGCCCAGACATCAGAAGGTATTTGAGGAGAAACTAGGGGTAGTTGCAGTAGTTGATAAGGGGAACAGCTAGCTAGGGCTCAATTAGATAGGCCTCAAGCTCAGTAGCCTCCTTTGCCACCTCCTTTGCCACCACCTAGGTCATTCTACCGGCCACCTCAGTTACCACAACAGCCATCACCACCGCCTCCTCATCAGCTTCATCAGCAGCATTATTCCTACCCACCACCATGTAGGTATTACTTACCTACTCTTACCAATAGATTGAATAAATCTTATTCATTCAAGAGGGAGGTAGTCAGGAAGATTTTAAGAATCTCTTAAAGAAGCCTAAATTCCAATTACCAGAGCCTAGGAGGCCAGAGAAAGTGGGCAAGTTTCATGATCCAAACTATTGCCCCTAACATCACATGTTATGCCATGTCTTAAAAGATTGCATTATCTTTAAGGACTAACTTGATCATAGCTACAAGTTGGGTGCCATCATCATCCCTAAAGAATACTTGTTAAAACAACCTTCTAGTTCTATCAGAGGAATTCTTGGGGATACATGTGATCTCCTTAAGATAGAGGAAGGTTAGGATATCTCCTTATCCTAAACCTCCAAGAAAATCCTTTCTAAGGTCAGGAAACTACCCTTGCATGTTCCTGAAGCAGCTCAAATCTCTAATTATAAGGAAGGTTTGCAAGTTGCTAGGGACAACTTGAGGGAGGTAGAAGCCCAACAGCAGCAGCGACAACATCCACTTTTTTGGGATAGCATAATAGCGCAACCACCGACCAATTCCAGTGGCTCCTTTCCTTTTGACTACTTCAAGTCTGGGTCAATCCTCCTTTGTGACTCCGTACTTAGTAGTGCCTTTAGGTTGGGTTGATCTGTTGCACCATCAGCGGGTTGCCCTAGTGGTTGGTCCCTACTTTGTATGATGAAAGTCTGCTATGCTTTCTTCTAAAGTATAATCGTTGCACACTGATGGGTAGCCCAAGGTCATATAGCACCTGTTTAGTAGAAGACAAACTATCCCGAAAATCAATTTAACTTTAGTGAGATGTAAGTCTACACGCCTTCTCTCTAGACTGACTATCACACACCGACGGGCACCTTAGGTTGGTTGGTATTCGCTATAATGACAGTAACCCACCAGGTGGATACACCAATCTTAGCAGCTGTATGACTGCTACGCTTTCTCCCAGAGTTGGCTGCCATATACCTATAGGCATTCTTTTATAAGCTTCTAGATAACGCCCCTAGCAGCACCTCCTATGTGGACACTCTATTTAGATCACATCCTTAGCGACCCCATCTAGACAATACCCCGGTTACTCTTGGATTAGACAGTCCCCCTTTCCTAGTAGCCACCCCTCTGGTTGGTGAATTTGTCTCATGGATATACAGATCATCCCTTGGTCTAGTAAGTCTGAGATAGGATTAGGCTGATATAAGCTCCTTCTTAGTGTGGTCCCTCGCACACCAATAGGGTTCGCACAAATATAATAATAAATAAAATATATAATTTTGGTTATGGATTAGGAGGAACACCCCCAGTGGTACCTTTTTTAAAGCAGGCATCCTATCTTTAAGGCAGTGTCAACAAAACTCCCTATAAGAATTGTCTGACTACTTTTAAGTTGAGATCAGTCCCCGGGTTACACTCTCCCAGTAGTTGCCCTTAGGCTGGGTTTGACTTGTTGTGCAACCAATAGGTCACCCTGGCGGTCATCCTTACTTTGGAATATATAACTCTATCATGCATTCTTTTTAGCATGACCGTTGCACACCGACAGGCAACCTTAGGTCGGGTTTGATTTGTTGTGTTGTCAACTAATCACCCTAGTGGTTCCTTGTTTAAAAAGTTGTAAATCTACAAGCTTTCTTCTTAACTTGACCATTGCACACCAACTATCAAATGATTGAAACCCAAATCAAATCAAATTCCTAATTTTAGCCCTTTTAGCAAAATTCTTGAACTTGGCTAAATGATACACAAAGCAATTCAAAACTCATGGATTTCTTCAGGATTCAATCATTCCTATAATCATTGACTAAATATAAACATAAACCACCATTATCAAACCAAATCTAAGCTAACCCAAATCAACCCAAGTTAGCCTTTTTGAGTTGAAATTGTCATATGAACCAAAACCCGTTTGGCTCTGAACCACTTGTAATTGGATTTATATTTCAATTACAGGCTCATGTGTGAGTTCAACTAAATTTAAATCAAGCCATGATCAAGCTAATTAACCCATTTAAGCTCACTTGACCCAAAGTAGCCTAAAATTTTTGAGCCAAGTTCTAATCCAACTCAAATTGGATTGAACTAAGCCCATCCAAACCTCACAACATAGCCAACAATCACCCTAGGGTGATCAAATGCCTTAAATTGGGTCAAACTAAATCAAACCTAGCATTTGACCAAGTCAACATTTAGCCCAAATGAAACCCAAACTAGGAAAAATTCACCATATGCCAAATTGATTAAAACCATTAATTTCAATCCACTCATAATCAATGATTGAACATGACCAAACCCTCACTTGAGCCAAACCAAGCCTAATTGGCCATTTGACCCAAGTTGACCCAAATTGGCCTAAAAAGTCAAAATGGGTCAAATCATGATTTGATCCAAATTGATTGTAACCAATGGCTCAAGTTCATTCCAAATCACTTATTGAACTTGACCAAAGCCATAATTGAGCTCGACTTGACTAATTGGTCAACTTGACCCAACCTAGCCCAAATTGACCTAAAGGATCAAATTAGCCAAAATCAAAATTAAATCCAAATTAAACCAACCCAAAGCCTACAATCATTTTTTAATTAATAAATTGAACTTGACTCAACACCTAACCCAACCCAATTTGGTCAGTTTGGTCAAATTGGTCAACTTGACCCATTTGACCTGTATGAACCCAAATGAGCCATAATCAAATCCAAAGCAAATTGAACCAAACTAATGACACCAATACACTCCAATTGGTCATGTGAACTTGACCATACCCTTAGTTTGACCCAATTTGACCAATTGGTCAACTTTACTCAACCTAACCCAATTTGACCTAAATAGGTCAAATCAAGCCAAATCAAATCAAATAACCTCCAAACCACTTGAAATTTGGGCTAACAGACTTTTGACCCATTTCAAATTTGCCTAAATCAAACCCGTAGCCAAATGACCACTTTCTGCTTAGATTTAGGTCATCCCATGAGATAAGACACATGCACATTGGGACATTTTCTCCCCTTAGCCACTTGGCACCCATTCATAGATCCACTTAGGCACCTAGGACCAAGGCTAACTTGACCCAAAGGTGGTTGGGTCGACCATGACTCATGGAGAGGTAAAATCACCTACACATTCCCATTGAAACACTTGGAAAGTAATAGGACACCCACTACCCCCATGTCAGCCACTCTCACACCCTCCTCCACTCAAACAAAGCCAACTAACATGATTCTCTGCCCAAATTGAGCTCCCCATGGTGACCATTTGATCAAAAATCCAAAAGAGCCATTACCATCTGATCTAAGGAATGAGGGGGTATAACCCCCTCATTCTCACTCAAACTTAGGGAGCCACATTCAATTCAACCCTATAAGCCAAAGAACTCTATCCCAGAGCTTCCTCTTGCATTTTTTGAGCTTCCTGAATCCTCCACTCTCAATTTTATAGAAAACTAAAATAAGGGAGGTCACTTATGATTTCCATTTTCTCAAAGCTCCACCACAGTGTAATTAACTTTGCACACACCTTCTTTGGAGCTAGATGAGCGAGAACGAATATTTTCTATCGCCCCCGACCATCAAAAGTAGGAGTTCGACCAAGACCGATCACATACACCTCATGGATTGGTCTTCCGAGCAAACTACACCAAACCAAAGCTCATGCGGCTCAATAGGGCTACATTTATACCAAACAAAGCTTCCTCAATCATTGGAACCACTGGTCATAAGCTCCGATGAGATATGCCATTAAAATCGATCCTTAAATAAAAATAGGTTGGTCTTTTATGACAGAAAGTTCTATGTCATGTGATTTCCACCATTAGATTTGATTGTTATGCTTCCCCAAAGGTGTGGGATAAATTTCATCTCCATTCAGCTTAGGTGAGCTCCGATCAAGCGACAATCGATGGACGGTAGCCGTTGTTCGCCACTTGAAAGTAAATACATCATAGACCATCCCTTCTGAGTAAATAGAATGGACGATCCTGATCTAATCACGTGTAGAACCTCTGATTAATCCTTCAAAAATGTGTGTTTAATCATGGCCATCCAATCATAGATCGAACAACCCATGGAGTTGCCGCATCCACTGCCATCCGAGTCAGCCTTCGGATGTGACAACTTAAATAGCCACCTGGAAAGTGCACCACGTTAGCATGTCGTGTCAGCCACCACGTCGCTCGACGAGATTAGGGCTTTAATGAAGGTTAATTAATCCATTTTTAAGCCTGAAGCTTTTAAATAATACAAACTTGGGCTCATTTTAAAAATATTTCAGAGTAGAATCTAAAATAATTATTATTAATAGATTTTGAATAGTGATTTTAGCTTAATCAAGGTTTAATTAGAAATCTAATTAGCTTAATTATTCCTTAACTAATCACCCAATTGATCTCCAACTTTTTGTGGATGTTTGGGGGGATGACATATGCCTCTATTATGTTTTTGGGATTTTGTTGATTGCTTAATTAGAGAAATCAATTGATTAAACCTTAATCACTTTCTTAATTTAATTAATGATAATTAGAGAATTAATAGTAATTTAATTAGTTATTTAAGCCTAATTACCTCTATTGAATAGTAAGGGAGCTTAGGGAATGTAGTTGGGATACCATTCCTAATTCATTTCCTAAGTTTCCTTCATTATTTATAATTTAATTAGTTAATGATTAATATGGTAATTAAATGCTTAATTAATTAATTAATCTTAAAGATAAAAATCAGAGCCTAATTGAGTGTTTGAAGTGACTTAGGGGTTAAGGATTGAGGCCTTGTCATTAATCCCTTTCCCTAAATCAATTTCATCATTCTAATTAAAATATAAACAAAGAATTCAATCAATTAATTAACAAACTTGATTAACTCAATATAAAATTCGCTTCATACCTAAGCAACCTTTAATTAATCTTAGGTAGCTCTTTAGGTGTTTAATAACCCAAAGTGGGAGATAAAGAAATTATGGTTAGCTCACATGTGTGAGAAAATCATAAAAGGAGTTAAGTGAGGTCTTTTAAGCTTAATTAACTATTAATCATGAGTCAATTGTATTATGCCCCTTTCATTTATTAGGGGCATTGCAAATTTACTTTCATGTGGGTGCATATCATATTGGCTCATTATTAATTTAGTTAATTAATTTAAGTTGATGTAGGTAAGGGTCAATTGATTAGCTAAATTCATACCCTAACCTAATTAAACCATAAAATTAACTTAATTACTTCTTCATTAAACCAAATTAACTCACACATGGGGAACAAGATTAGGATTAGCAAACCTCTTTCATTTCCTAAATCAAATCAAACTTAAAATTAAAAAGGCCATTAAAGAACTTTGGTTTATTTTAAATAGCCTTATTTAGTATGATTGTCCCTAGGAATTAATTGGAATGAATGAGATCATGTGCTTATGTTCCTTTATTTCTTTTCAATCATGTTAAATGTTGCTTTCCATATATAATCATGCATTCATTTCTTTTAAAATTAACTAAATAAAATGGTTTCTTTTATGTCAAATTGCATGTGTTGATTTAAATTAAAAATAGGTGTGGCTATTCTTATTATTAAATCAAAAGTTATCTTTAAAAGCCTACAAATCAATTATAATATATGAAGTGATGTTAATTACAAATATCTATAAGTTTGCATGTGTTGATTATGTAAGAGATGCAATATGAAGCTCTCTTTCCTTATCTTATATGGATTTGCATGGGATTTATAAATGTATAGTTCATTTGAAAAGAACACAACATTTGTCTAAATCTACTCCTATGCATCTCTATGCTAAGACTTAGGAGAAATTTCATATCACATATGTAAATCATATAATCAAATCAAATATGACATCTTGCATGACTCCCCATTCTTGTGGTTCTTTTTGTACATTCACATGTATCTGAGAAAAGTGGTATATTAGTCTCGACTCTCCGAAGCTGTAAGGCTTTAAGTAGCCTTAAGTAGGTCTTGTACCTTATGCCCTAGTGTAGAATAATGGAGTTGTACTAACTTAGAACTCTTGTACATATGTATGTATGATATGACCAATGAATAAGAATCATAAATCAAATAATTCAAATACAACTTTTGCATGGGTTTTTCTATCCTTATAGTTGCTTATACATCTATATGTATCTAAGAAAAGTGGTATATTAGTCTGGACAACTTAGGGATGCGAGGCTTTAAGTAGCCCTAAGTAGGTCTTGTACCTTACGCCCCTGGTGCAGAACAATGGAGACATACTCACTTAAAACTTTTATACATTTGAATGTGTACTTAGCTAATGAATGAAAAATCCCTCTTTTCTATTAAAAAGATATGTATTCATAATTCAATCAAATGAAATATTTAAATTTCAAACACACTTCTTTGCATTCATCATTTAAGTGTGCTAAGACATACATTGTATATATAAGTATGCTTAGGATTTAATCATATGCATGATATACATCATGGAAAGAAGTGAATAAACATGTGTTATGTGATAGTTATTCATTCTAATTAATCTTAAGATATCTTTCTTATTGAATAAGGTCATTTAGAGTGAACCAAAATTTAGGATTGATTAAAACATTTAATATGTCATTCACCAAAAGAAATTGATTAATTAACTTGCTTTAGAAGTGACATAAGGTAGGGATGAAAGAGAGATTACCTCTCTTCCTTCTCTTTATAACACTTAGTTGTTAAGTGTAGGCCATATGAAATAAAAAAAAACTAAGTAAAATTTTTAAATCAATTAAATCACTTAAAGAGAAAGAAACCATTTATAAATTAAATCCCTCATACTTAGCAAATTACAACTCTAAAGCCTAGTTAGGACATACCACATAAGATTTTATGCACACACATTAGACTAAGTCACCACTCCAAGCTTTATATTAGGGCATTGTATGATTATTTTATGATGTATTATTGTAGATTGGATGTTAGGGTGTATGTGCATAGTCTTAATGTTAGGCCGATATTAGCCTAATTATGCTTTTTGCAGGGGGTTGTGCTTAAGGGGTCATTGTATTAAAAATAAAAATGATTTTTCTTGTGTTGGTTGCTCATGCCCCTAAGCATAACCCAAGCTAGGACAGGTGGGCTTGGTTACCCATGTGCAGGGTACTAAGCCCAAATTTTTCATAAAATTGCTTGGGTTGTATGGTGTGTTTAGCCGACATTTATTTTGCAGGTGTGGCAATATTTACTTTCCTTCTTTTAATGTAATTTTGTATTAGGATTAGAATAAGTGTTATGGGGGGTTAGGATGAGCATTGGTTATAAAACCAAGTCTTATGTACCATGTGATGCCTTTGGAGCAAGCACATCCAAATCAAGTCAAAAGGAAGAAAGAAAGGGAGCAAATCAAATGAAGAAATGAAAGATGAAGAAATGAAGAATGAAGAATGAAGAATGAGGAATGAAGACCCCCATAGCATTCATCATTTGTAATTGTAATTATTCTCTTATAATCCGGGTTGTATAAGGGTAGAGCTTGGCTACCCACATTTCTTTTCGGATTGTACGGTGGTACCCAACTGCATCGGCCCTTTATTCTTTTGTGATAGCTTTATAAAATTGTTTGATATTTTATTTAGCTTGTTCATTAGAAAAAGCATTCCATTTCATAGTTTATTTATGATTGGTAATTATTGTATAGCCTAGATGTGATTAGGCTCCTAAGATAAAAATTAATTTTTTTACCCAAACTAACAACTCATAATTAAACCTTTTAAACTACTTATAACCTCATATAAAAGCCTAGGCATTAGATCAAGATAATAAAATATTTAGCTACCCCTTAGTTGGATGTTGTATGTTTAATATCATGCAGTATCATCTTATTTCACTCTTGTTAAGAGAGGGCTTCTATCTTTGCTAGATAGTAAGGGCTTAACCTTTGAGAGCCTATTATGGAAGAACACCTCTTTCCTTTTTTTATTTGGATGATAACCAACTTCTCATGCATTTAGGCATACAAAATCCTATAGCTTGTGTCAAAATAAAGAGTCCAAAATTAAATGAAATTTGATAAAAAATTTGCGATAGATTTAAGTCATTATTCATACCCATCATGCTCTAGTCTCTTAGGGAGTGGGTTTAAGGACTTAGTTTCTTTTCTAAATAATAACAACCTATCCATCTTACAAAAGTATATGACTTGCCTACTGGATTTAAAGCATAGCAAGAGTTAGCTGGTTTCCACTCCAGGCGATAATAAGTCCAGCAGTCGGGTGGTTTACTCTCTCTTGTGGAGGAAAATTATATACCAACTTTTGCCTTAGATTTAGGTCGTGCTTTGGCCCTCGCCAAAGCTCCCAAAATTTAGGATATGAGGTTGCAGTTTTCTGCAGGTTACAAGCATAAATCCTCACCTCTTAGGCATTTCCATAATCTTGTATTATGAAATTATAAGTCCTAGATTTCTAATAAAATTTTAACTCAAATAAATAAATCTCCTCAATTTCAAATATATAAAGCCCAACCATAGGATAGATTGGAGTGCTCACTAACCTTCCTAGTATCATGAGCACTCCCTACTCATCTCCTTCGATTTCAATAATAACTCTTCCCTTTTGATCCATCCCACTTGATTTTCTAAAACATAACTAATTTATTGATAGTCCTATCTTTGAATTCTTTGGGGATAATAATCACCTACTTAAATCAAGAGTATTCTTAAGAGATTCCTTTTTCTAAAGATGTAATTAACTATGGGGGCTCACACCATATGGAACTTTAGAACCCAGTCTAAATAAACCCTACTTTATTCAACCATGTAAAGTAGGGAAAAATCTTTGGTATATTTGAAGACCCATCATACCTTAGGAGTCCGTATTAGGTGATTAGGTCCATTGTAAGGTAACGACTTCTATCTTTTAAGATAATATAATATTTCTCAATGTTATACCCGATCACCTCAATAAGTACACCCTTAGATCTACATGGTGTCCCCCCCCCCCCATACAAATGAATCAAAAATAAACACCATAGATTTTTTTGGTGACTCTGCTGGGGATGGTTCCTCTCTCCATCTCTAGTAGACAATTGTTGTCTCCAAGCATTGATAGTGGACTTGCATTTTATGTGAGTTTGAGGCTATCTATTCTTTCGTCGGCACTTAGCTTATTTCATTTTTAAGCAAAGTTAGCCAACATCCTTTAAGTTTTAGGACCTCACTCCATGTAGGTATTGAAGGGAGAGATAACAAAAATCTAAGACCTCCTTACCACTATCTTGGTGAGGCAAAGTTCATCATAAATTTAAGAAAACAAACTCTTTCACAAAATGACACTTTCCAAAAGCACTTTTTTTTGGAAATAGCCACCTTCATTCAACATACTCAAATTTGTTGAATGAAGATTCTATTTTCAAATCATAACATAAAATTAAAACCCCACTCAACATATTTCACATATGCTAGAGTGGAAGTTTCTCTCTTTTCAAAATCAAGAAATCACACACATGGCATCAAACCATATCATTGAAATCTATTTAACATACTTAAGATTTTTTAAATGAATTTCACCTCTTTTTTGAAATCTTATTTAACATGCCACATTTTTCAAACAAAGAATTCCCCTCTCTTTCAAAAAAAAGAGAGAGAAGAAGAGCACATCAAATACATTTGAATCCCACTCAATATATCAGAGTTGTTAAGTGAGAATCTTATTTTCATGTCATATTTGATTACACTTAACATATCAAAGTTTTTAAGTGAGAATCTCACTTTCATATACATTTGATTCATGCTTAACATATTAAAATTGTTAAGTGAGAATCTCATTTCCATGATACATCTGACTTTCACTTAACATATAAAACTTACTAAGTGAGAGTCTTATTTTCATAAATCATATTTTATTCCACTTAACATATCAAATGTGTTAAGTGGGAATCTCATTTTCATGACATATTTGACTCCCCACTTAACACACCAAAGTTGTTAAGTGAGGGCCTCATTTTTCATGTCACATTTGACCTCCACTTAACATATCAAATTTTTTAAGTGGGAGTCCCATTTTCAAAAAATATATTAATTACATTCAACTTTCGCTTAACATACCAAATTTGTTAAGTGAGAGTCTCATTTTCAATACACATTTGATTCCTACTTAACATACCAAATTTGTTAAGTAAGAATCTCTTTTTTCAAATCACATCACATTTGGGCTTCACTTAACATGCCAACTTTATTAAGTGAGAGTCCCATTTTCAAAGAAAAGCAAAACATAAACCACATCACATTTGAGCTTTCACTTAACATACCAAATTTGTTTAGTGAGAGTTCCATTTTTAAAGAAAAGAAAAACATATATTAATCATATTTTGACTTTCACTTAACATACCAAATTTGTTAAGTGAGAGTCTCATTTTCAAAGAAAAGCAAAACATATATCAATCACATTTATCTTTCATTTAACATACCAAATTTGTTAAGTGAAAGTCCCATTTTCAAATATAAATCAAACACATGTGGCTTCTACTTGACATATTAAATTTGTTAAGTAGGAAATCCCATTTTCAAATCAACATTTCACTCATCACAAGAAAATTCACAAAAAAAACTTCAAGCACACAATGGCAACCTCTTCTTAGCATACTCAAATTTGCTAAATAAAGATTCTTTCAAATTATCAATATTTTCAAACATGATACACAAAATATAAATATCTCCAAAAAAATCTCTCCTCAAATTTATGAACTCCACCCAACCTAGTTAAATTGGTTGGGTATGGGTTCAAAAATAAAAATCAAATGGCAAAGACTCTCCTCAATTTCAAAATCTCTCCAATGAACCCCACTTAACATATTTGAATTATTGAGTGTGGGTTCAAAGCTCTAAATCTATATTACTCTCATGGGATAGATATTAAAGCAGAAATCTAACTCAAATTACATTTCAATGCATGCAGATACATTAATGCTGATTAGTTTTTTGTAGTTACATGGCTTCATAGAAGTTTATTTTTACTTTCCCCTTCAGGATGGATTTGGCCTTGGATTGGGCTAGCCTCCCCGAGATTGACTCCACCCACCTAGTTTTCTTAGGCTGAGGATTTGAGTCAGCACATGTTACTTGTGAGGGGTCGACCCTCACTACTGTCAGTCAGGATGAGGTGGCTCGGCAGAAGCTAGTCATCCATATCTACATGCCCTCTGATTCTGAGTACCCTATGTTGAAGAGGAAGGCTACAGTGGTTCCCACTCATTGCCCTGTGATAGTTTTCTGCACCTGCCCGTCCAGTCGTCCCTACCATTGCTCTAGTGAGAGCTACTACCTCCTCGTTGGTCACCCTGAAGGGGATGACTATCTTAGCCTCTAAGATAGTCTCTTCCACTTTTGAGGTAGATACTAGTTCCTGCTCTGCCTTGTTCACTCATACTTAGCACTGTAATAAAAATTAAAAGATTAAGCAGGAGCATGAGAGAGTAGCCAGAGAGCTTGAGGTTGCGTCCCATGTAGTCGAGAAGGGTTCTCCCTAAGAGGTCTCTTCACTTCTGACCAGCAACAAGTTCCACCTCCTCTTGACTTCAAATGGAGAAGAAGATTATCGGAGGATTGCTACTTCTCCTCCACCATCAGCATACTATAAGACACTGGATAGGAAGCACAGGAGGCCCTATATCAGACTTAAGATAATCTTATGACAGGTCGGCAGAGCATACGGATGCTCAGAGTCTGATTTCTTGTTTGATTTCCTTAAGAGTGTTAGGGGTCAGATCCATAGAGAGAATGCCATTGAGGCTCAAACATCAATTCAGGCAAACAGGAGAGAGCGACAGAGGTATGCCAGGCAGGCGGCAGCCTCCGCTCTGATGGATTATCCTAATTGTCCCCCCGTTAGGACCGATCATTCAAATAGGATTGTTCTTATCGGTGCTACTCTCACAGATAGAGATCTCCCATTGAGAGGCAGTCAGTGTTGCCTTCACACCACTCCCCTCATCATCCACCATCATCCATACAGCTCATAACATCCACTACTCTTGCTAAGATTTAGAAGCCCCCATCTAGGGAGAGACCTTCCCCTCTAGTGATACGGCTATGGCACAAGGATCCTGCTCCCTCCATCCCATCTATTGAGGTGAGATTGAGCTCCCCTGCTTGACCCTCTACCTCAACTATAGTTTGGCAGGAGTGGCGACCCCGCAGCATCGTGGTTGCACAACCACCATAATCAGAGTGAGTGGCAGTGGTAGTTGTTGAGGGGGATTGGGACAGTTTTATAGTTTCCATGGTAGTAGATCTCCCCAGGGACACCACTCCACTGATGAGTAGTCATGAGCATGTCTATTCCAATGAGCATGACCCTCCCAGAGCTAGCACTCTAGTGACGGACAGTGTTAGATGTATCTCCGTCAGAGAGTATAGTCCCTCTACTGGTCAGCAGTGTGTGTTTGAATCGGCACAGTTAGACCGCTCGTTAGATGACATTTTAGCACAGTACTTTGTCAAAAAGAGGGAACTTTTAGGTAGTGATCGTACAGATTTAGAGAATGATAGGGTAGCCTTTGATCCTGATGAAGATGACCTTCTTGATGATTTGACTGAGGTCCACATGGTTGATACTAGGATCTCCCTCCATAGAGATCAGCATAGTTAGGAAGGTGTTGTAGTTGAAGAAGATGACACCATCCATTCAATCCAACACCTTCGTCAGGAGCTTAAATAGAAGGATGATCATATCAACCAGATGGAGAAGAGGATGGAAGACTTGTTAGTAGCCCTCCATGCACTTTAAAATCAAGCCTCAGTCCCACACAATATATACCAATAGAGATAGATCATCTCGGATCAGCACATGTCCTAGATCAGCCCAAGAGCACTTATCCAATATATCAGGATAGAGGTAGCTTGCATAAGAAGGTGGTGTACATCATCTCCATGTATGAGAAACACATTAAAAATATGGTGGAATAGTATGTGAGGGATGCATTAGTGCAAGCCCAAGGTGGATCATCCATTTTAAAGGGTAGACCTTACCCGAAAGAATTTGATTTTGTCCAATATCTTAAGGGTTTTGTGCCTCCTTCCTTCAAAATCTTTGATGGCAATAGGAACCCTTGCTAGCACATCGCACACTACAGGGCTAGCTATTGTAATGTCTGAAGTATCGATGCCCTTCTTTTTTGATTGTTCATTTGCAGTCTAGCGGGCGTTGCATTTGATTGGTATGTCAAACTGCCCAACAGTTCGGTAAAGACATTTGCTGAGTTGGAGCACCTCTTCATTAAGAGGTTTTCTAGAGCTTAGCAAAGGGTTATTGTAGGTGACCTCAGTGTGACCAAGCAAAATCCAAACAAGGCCCTTGTTGATTAAATTCTCAGGTGGAGAAACTTGAGTATGAAATTTTGACCACAGCTATCCGAATAGCATGCCGTTGAGATTCTCTTAAAGAATATACATGGCCCGGTCGCTTTCATGCTTAAGGGGTATACAATCAAAATCTTTTAGAAGTTAATCAATAAGGCGGTTAGTCTATAAGAAGATTTCAGATAATTTCTTTTTCATGACTAGTCAACCAAGCCCAAACCTCAGAAGGCATTTGAGAAGAAGCTAGGAGCAATCACAGCAGTTGATAAGGGGAAGCAGCCAGCTAAGGTCCAATCAGATAGGCCTCGAGCTCAGCAGTCTCCTCTATCACCTCCCTTACCACCACCTCAGTTGTCATACCGGCCACCTCAATTTCCCGCGGCCCGCCTCTCAGTCCTCACATATCCTCGTATTCCTACCGGATAGCTATCATTTACTTACTCTTATCGATAAATTGAATAAACTTTATTCATTCAAGAGGAGGTAGTCAGGAAGACCTTTAAGAATTTCTTAAAGAAGTCTATTTTTCTGTTACTAGAGCCTAGGAGACCGGAGGAAGTGGGCAAGAGTCACTATCCAAACTATTGCCCCTACCACCACATGTTAGGACATGTCTTAGAAGATTACTTTACCTTTAAGGACTAGCTTGAGCATCGCCATAAGTCGGGTGCCATTGTCATCCCTAAGGAATATCTATAAGAATAACCCTCTAGTTCTATTAGGGTAATCCTTGGTGATACACTCAATCATTTTAAGACAAAGGAAGGTTAAGATTTCTCCTTATCTCGAACCTCCAAGAAAATTATTTTTAAGATCAGAAAGTTACCCTTACAAGTACTTGAGGCAACTCAAACCTCCAACTCTAAAGAAGGTTTGTAAGTTGCTAAGGATAACTTGAAGGAGGTAGAAGCCCAATAGCAACAGCGATAGCCTCCACTTGCTCGGGATAGCACAGTAGCATAACCACTGATCGAGTTCAGCACTCCTTCCACAGTTGCAGCTATAGTTCCTCTAGCTAGCTCTTCTCAGCCATATTATATCAGTGGAGGGGGTGCCAAATCCCTCACTCTACTTACTTTACTTGAATCTACTTTGTATCTCTATCCAAATTTAAGAAATCAATGAAGCAAGTTGATTTTGATTACATCTATGTCACTTCTGATGATCTTCCTGAGTTTATTCTTTTATATAGCTCTCCAAATCTAATTAATAATAATAACTCTAGTTCTGATCATTCCTCTTATTATTTAGAAATCAATTTTCCATTCCTGAATCATTCGAGTTTGCCCATTGAGATTGATTTGGAGTCATCTGACTCTGATGATCCCATAAGAGAAGCTGTAGGTGAACCTGATGAGAAGGTAGAACTTTCCACTAAACCATCTCATGAAGTCACTGAAGTCAACCTCCGTAGTGCCAAAGTTCTACCTCCTATGGTAGCACCTTAAGATAAGGGTAAATAAGTCATTGGTTATAGTGATCAAGAAGCCCCTTATGGTAAAAATTTTATATTCTTGCCTATATCTGTGGTGAAAAATAAAAATAAAAAATGTCTTATCAGAATGCCATGCAGATCCGTAAATATTCTTATTAGGGTGATTGAGTACGACATTGACGAAAGGTGCGTTATCTCGAAAGATAGAAGTCACCACCCTACAATGGACCTAATCACCTTAATAAGGACTCCTAAAGACTATGGGTCATTGGAATGTACCAGAGATTCTTCCCCTACTTTACATGAAAAAGCAAAGTAGGGTTTATTTTAAATTGGGTTTGTTAAGTTCCTTATGGGAGCAAGCCCCTATAGTTAATTATATCTTAAGGAATGAGATTCCTTAAGAATACTCTCGATTAAGGTAAATGATCATTATCTCTAAAGATTTTGAAAGGTAGGACTATCAATTGATTGGTTTATTTTTAGAAAGTTAAGTGTGATCGATCAAGAGGAGGGAGTTATTATCGAAGCCAAATGAAAACAAGTATGGGATGCTTAAGATACTAGGAAGCCTAGTAAGCATCCCAAACTAACCTATGGTTGGGCTTTCCATTTTTTTGAATTGAATTAATTTATTTGAGTTGAATTTTTATTAGAATGCTAGGACTTACAATTTCATAATACAAGTTTACAGAAATTCCTAAGAGGTGAGGATTTATGCTCGTAGCCCGCAAAGGGAAGTAGCATCCTTTGAACCTAAATCAAGAGAGCTTTGGAGAGGGACAAAAGCACGGCCTAAATCTAAAGCAAAAATGAGTATTTGGTTTACCTCCATAAGAGAGGATAAACCATCTGGCTATTAGACTTACAACCACTTGGGGGTGGCCACCAACTAACTCCTCCAATGATTTTAAAAATATGTAGGCAAGTCATATGTTTATGCAAGATAGCACGGTTATTATTTATTTAAATGAGGCTAACTCCTAAAACACACTCTCTAAAGAGACTAGATCATGTAGGCATAAATTCATGACTTAAATCTAATGCAAATTGTTCATATATTTTATTTTCATTTTGGACAATCATTTGACTCAGGCTATAGGATTCTTTATGCCTAATGCATGATAAATTAGATTATGAGCCAAAATCAATAAGATAAGGAGGTGTGTTTCCACCATGGCTCTCACAGGTCAAGCCAAGTTCTCTAGTAAAGGTGAAAGCCCTCCAATCAAGAGTGAAATAATGTATTTTTATGCATGATGTTAGAAAAGAAAGTACACATCTAGCTAAGGAATTGCTAATTCTTTTATCTTGATTTTTATCCTAAGCTTTAAATAAGGTTATGAGTTATTTATTTTTAGTTTGAATTGATTAGTTAGATAGAAAATTTATTTTTCTAAGAGCCTAATCATCATCTAGACTATACATAAAGTAAGGAATAAACTAGGAAAAGGATGTCATCTTAATGCACAAGTTAAACAAAATATCAAATATTTTATAAAGCTAACGTAGAAGAATAAAAGGTCATTTATGGTCAGGTACCACCGCACAAACTCAAAAAACAAATTGGGTAGTTGAGCTATACCTTTATACAACCTAGATTACAAATGAATTAATTACAATTAAGCAATAAATTCATGTTATGGGGGTCTTCATTTCTTCTTTTCTTCTTTCTTCTTTCTTCTTTTCTTCTTTTCTTCTTTCTTCTTTCTTCTTTCTTCTTTTGGTTCCTTATTTTGGATGGTTGGAATGTGGTTGCTCCAAAGGCTTCACATGGTACATAGGATGAGATCTTATGACCAATGCTCATCCTAATACCCCATAATAATCATTCTAAAATACTAATTATAAAAGTACATGAAAAGGAAAAGTAAATCTAACTAATACCTGTAAAATAGAAATTAGCTAAATAAACCATACAAATCTCAAGCATGTATATTGGACTTAGCACCCCACATATGGGTAATCGAGTCCACCTAGCCTATTGGATTATGCTCAGGGATATAAGCACCTGCACAATAAAAGCATTTACATTTTTATTTATCACAATGTCCCTTAAGCACAATCCCTTGCATAAGATAATAATTAGACTAATCATCCTACCATTTATTCTATGCACATTCACCCTAACATTTAGATTAGAAATAATATATCACAAAACAACATCAAACATCAAGTTATGCACCGCCCTAACCTAAAGCTAGAAATGGTGACTTAGCCTAATGTGTGTGCTATTTAAGGTTTGTGTGGTATGCTTAGCTAGGCTTTAAGGTTTAGATTTCCTAAGCATGAAAACATTCAACTTAGAAGGGTAGTTTTATTCAAGTTTTTTAATTGATTTAGTTAATTTTTATTTGGTGATTTGTTTAAGTTTGAATGAACCTACAATTGATTACTAAGTTGTAAAGAGAATAAAACTTCTCTTTCATTCCCTACCCTAACTAATTTCTAAAGTAGATTCATGTTTGATTTTTTTAGTGAATATTTTGTTATGTGTTTTAATTAATCCTAAGTTTAGATTTTCCCTAAACAAATCTATTCAAAAAGAAAGACATTTTAAGATTAAGTAAAGTGAACTAATATCACAAAACACACATCACTTCATTTCTTTCCCAACATGTATAACATGCATATGGATGAATCCTAGGCATATCTATGCATACAAATAAGAATGTTTAGCACACCTTAATGATGAATGCTAAGTAGTGTTACTGAAGAAATTTTGGATGCTTTATGATGCATGATTTTCATTAAGTAGAAAAGGGGTATTCTTTTATTCTTTATTCATATGCATATGTGTATATATGAAAGGCATAAGTGAGTACAATGTCATTGTTAGCACTAGGGGTGTAAGGTACAAGACCTACTTAGGGTTACTTAAAGCCTCGCAATCCTGAGATTGTCCAGACTAATATGCCACTTTTCTTAAATACATATGCATGTACAAAAGAGATAAATGAAAAAAAAGAAAGATACAAAGTTTATGTTTATTTAATTTTTGGTTTGTTTATGCAATTTATGTGTGTAAATGTAAAGATCCTTCTTAAGTTATAACATGTAAGAAGATAAGAGTAGATTTTAAGCAAGTGTTATATTCTTTTAAAAGAACTATACACTTTGCAAATCTTTTTCAAATCCATGTTAAGAGGAAAGAAAGGAAGCAAACATAAGACACATTTTTATATTCACATGCAAGCTTATAAATAAAGTATAAGTAGCATACCTTTCAGTTTTGATATTTGATTTATAAGTTTTAAAAATAATTTTGAATTTAATATTGATAATAGCCATTCATATTTTTATTTTATCCAAAACATGCAATTTGACATAAAGAAAACATTTCATTTTAATTTGATTTTTAAAAGGGATGGATGCATGTTTTTCATATGATATACACATTTAGCATGAAATAAATTGATGAAAGCAATGTAAATTCATTCACCCTGATTAATTCCTAAAGACAATCCTATGAAATAAGAAAGTTCAAAGTGAATCAAACTTTATTTAATGTGATTTTTGTTTTAAATTTGCTTTATGTTTGATTTAGGAAACATGAAGGAGTGTTTGCTAGTCCTAAACCATTTCCCCCGTATGTGAGTTAATTTAGTTTGTTCTTAGGATCATTATGTGATTTTTATATTTTATTTAGGTTAATGGGTGAATTAAGATTGTTAATTACCCCTTACATACACCACATTAGCATATTTAACAAAATAATTATGAGCCGATGGATGGCATAAAATCACACAAGGAATTTAAATCAGCAATGCACCTAAGAAAGAAGGAGCCTAATGTAATTGGCTCATGATTAAGGACTAATTAAGCTAAAGGGTTTAATTTAAGTAATTTCATAACCCTTCTCACACATGTGAGTTGGATTTTGATTTCCTTAATGTACTTAGGTTATCGAACACCTAAGCACCTACCCAAGATGAATTAGTTAAGTTTTGGATGGTTTTAGAATTTTCAATTAGGTAGTAAATTAGTGGATTAATACTTAATTAAATTTGGTTTAAGAAAGAAAGAGGGGGTTTAAGGAATAGCTTAAGAAAAATATACCAAAATTATTCCCTAAACCTCTTGTTCATGTAAACAAACATTAATTAACTCAATCAAGGAATTAAACCATTGATTTCACACTTAATTAGGCTTAATTACATTAGGAGAGTAAATAGGAATGAATTAACCAATTAACCTAATTAAACCATTAATAAATCCCAAGAAAATTAAGGAAGGCAGAAGTCATCCTACTAAATACACATGAGAAGTTTGAGATTAATTAATGGAATAATCATAAGGTAATTAGCCTAATTAAATTCCCAATAAAACCTAAATTCAAAAAATAACATTATTCAAAATCTATTAAAATTAATTTTATAATATTCTACATTCAATTATCTTTCATATGCAATTTATTTTATATTGGTTTGATTCTTCTACACTTAGATATAAATATTCGAAGTTTCCATGATTAATTAGGTAATTAATCCCTTAATTATGTGATTAATCTTGTCGGGGCCATGTGGAGGCCGACGCGATGCACGCTTTCCATGTGGCACAATTGGAATGGTCACTTAATTTGTCACATCATAGCATAGCGTCAGGGGCAACGCTACGTGCTTTCTCCCCATCCATCCAATCAAGGATCGGACGGCTGAGATCAATCTCATGGTTCTTAAGAGTTAAAATAATGGATCTACATGTCTTGATCATGGTCATCTATCCAAAATTCTTGAATGGACAGCCCATGATCCATTCCTTATTTTCCTTATGGGAGATGGCCACCATCCATCTTCTAGGGGAAGATCTGAGCTCGATTAAGCTCGGATGGAAACAAAATTCAACCCATATCATCTAAGAGTAAAAGGGAACACATCCAATGGCTAGATTTTCTTGGGGTGAAACTTCCCTTCATAAAGGACTAAGAAGAGATGAAATTATGCTCAGTTTGAAGGCATACCAATGTCAGAGGCTATCACCGGCGCTCGATTCCCTTGAAGTAGCTTCGCCTAGTGGAGACGAAGCCTTGTTGAAGTTTTGAGGTGTTGAAATTGGATGGATCTTCCTACAGGCCAAGTTCACTTACAACTGGGCTCAATCTTGATGAACAACACTCCTCCCTTGCTTGGAGAGAGTTCTTGATGAAGCTTGCAAACAAAACCGTATTGAGTGTGGAGATTGAATTTTGCTTGAGCTCCCCTATTTTTGGTTTTATAAAATCCAAAAATTGAGAAGTGTAAATGGCTTGAGAAAGCTTGGGGAGACTTATAAATGGTTCCTTTGGCTTCCCTAAGCTCAATCGAATTGGAGAGTGTGGAATTGAAATGAAATTAGGGGGAGTCTATCTCACCCTAGAGCAATTGGACGGCCAAGCTTAAAGATGATGTTTTTGATCAATTGACCTCATGCAATGGGTTGTTAGGCCATTTAGGGTTTGCACATGGTTCATTTTGGCCAGAGGGAGGTAGTAGGGGGTTGTCATGTGCTTAATTGAGTGGAGGAAGGATTTCCATGTGTTCAATTTGAAGGAAGTGGTTAGTTTTAGCCTTAGGTTGGGTTGGGCTAACCCAAACCCATTGGATCATGTGCACCATGTCCATTAGTTGTCATCTGGTCCACTAAGATGATGTCAAGTGTCCATGAAAAGGAATTGACCAAATTCCAAGTGGTTTTGATTTTAGGTTACCCTATGTCCTAGGGGTAAAATGTTATTTGAACTTTATTTTAGTTTGAATATGTTTCATATGATTGAAAAATGGGTTAGTCCAAGTTTCATTGAATTTTGAGTTGGTTTGATATGATTTGGCTCATGTTGACCCATTCCGATCAAAACGGGTCAACTTGGGTCAAGTTGACCAATTGGTCCAATTGGGTCAAACCAAGTGTTGGGTCAAGTTCATATGACCATTTGAAATGTGTTGGCATCATTGGTTTGGTTCAATTTGACTTATATTTGGTTTTGGTTCATTTGATTTCATTTAGGAAAAATGAGTCAAGTTGACCAATTTGATCAATTTGACCTATTTGGGTTAGGTCATGGGTTGGTTTATGTTTGGTTGGTCATTTGAAATGGATTGGTATCTTTGTTTTCAATCAATTTTGGTTTAATTTGATTTTGGCTCAATATGACCTTTTAGGATAAGTTGGGTTCAAGGTAAATTGGACTAGGTTGGGTCTAGTTGGCCAATTGAGGCTTTGATCAAGTTTAACAATCATTTTAGAATGAATTTGACCCATTAGTTTCAATCAATTTTTCTTAGATCAATTTTGATACATCTTGACCTTATAGGTCAAGTTGGGTCAACTTGGGTCAAGTGGCCAATTGGGCTAGGTTAGGCTCAAATGTTGACCTGGTCAAGTTCAAACATTGATCATGAATGAGTTTTGATAAATGGTTTCAATTAATTTGGCCTATGGTGGATCTTGGCTATGTTGGGTTTTATTTTGGCTAAGTGTCGACTTGGTCAACCCTTAGGTTTGATTTGGTTTGACCCAATTTGAGTGATTGATCATCTCATGATAATTGTTGCTCACAATGTGAGGCTTAGGTGGGCTAAGTTCAATCTAATTTGGTTAGGATTAGAATTTGGCTCATAAGGGTATTTTAGGTCACTTTAGGTCAAGTGAACCTAAGTGGGTCAATGATTTGGTCAAAGATTGATTTGAGTTTGATTGAACTCACATATGGACTTATGATTGGAATATAAACCCATTTGCAAGTGGTTTGAAGTCAAATGGTTTTGATTCATTTAACAATTTCAAGCTCAATAGGGTGAACACGAGTTTGATTTGGGTTTCATTTTTGAATTGAGTTTTGGATTGATAATTGAAGTTTGTATCTATACTTGGATTCATGATTGTAGGATTGATTGAATCATGAAGACAAATCAAGAGTTTGGCTAGATTTGAGTTTGATTTGGCTAAGTTTAAGAATTTGACTTGAAAGGCTTAAGTTGAATTTTGGTTGAATTTGGACTTGAGTTTTGAATTGATTTTTGGTTATTTGAATTTATATTTCATTTATATTTGTGAATATAAATGGGTTATGAGAAAATTTCTTGAATTTGAATTGATTTAGATTTGATTTAGGCTAAGTCCATAAGAGGGGATCAAAGTGACTTAGGAAAGGTTTTTTATTTGGATTTGAATTTTGAATTTGGTTTGATTGATTTGAATTTATATTTCATTTATATATGTGAATATAAATGATAATATAAATGGGTTGTGAAAAAATTTCTTGAATTTGGATTGATTTAGATTTGATTTGAGCTAAGTCCATGAGAGGGAATCAAAGGACTTAGGAAAGATTTTTTTTTACATGGAATTTCAATCATAAGCTTCAATCATTTATTTCAATCATGGATTTCAATCATTTGGAAATGATTTGAGTTGGAGAAAATCAATTAAGTTGGAATTGATTTAATTTTGACTTTAAGGAAGGAAGTGAGGAATTTCGTTCAAGCTATAATAGGGTAGGCAAATTTTTGTAACACCCTTAAAGCATGACATATTCATATGGCTAACTCTTCTAAGTCTCTAGGGCTAGGTTGAGTGTCCACCTAATCACTAGATGTGTCTTAAGATTAAGGAACTCTTAAAATCTAAGAGAAGTCATATGTCTAAGATGGAGGGGTCGAGAGCTCATCCTAAAAATGAGCTCAACACCCCTCCACAGGATGTTCCACCTATGGATATGATTGTGGAGGACCAACCTAGAGTTGACTATAATGTCCTCACTCTCCTAAGAAAGTTGTCAGCTAAACTAAGCATATATGATGCCAAGTCTTATCCAAAGAGACAAGGGAGCCATTGATCAAAGCCCTTTTTTATCTAAAAATACGCTTAGCTCAGCTAACCGCTATTGAAGAGGAGGCATGTTATTCAAGAGAAGCTCGTGGAGTCACATTCACTGATGAAGACCTTATTTTGGGGACAACATAGCACAACCAGCCCCTCTACATCATAGTGTACATGGGCAGATTCAGACTCTCAAGGGTGTTAGTTGATCTAGTTTTATCAGTGAACATTATGAGTCTAAAGACCCTTGCTTACTTGAGGATTGACATCTCCCAAATCTGAGGAGATCGAATTATGTTGAGAGGATTCAATGAAAAAGGCAAGAGGACTTTAGGCTCTATCATATTTCTATTGGAGATAGATGATTGGAAGACAGAAGCCAAGTTCTATATAATCGATTTAGATACATCTTTCACTGCTTTGCGCGGTAGGCCATGGATACATGGGAACAATATGGTTCCATTCTCTTTACATCAGTGCATCAAATTCTGAAGATGCAAAATCAAGTATTGTGTCGAAGGAGACTTGAATCCATTCTCAATTAGAGAGGTCGAGATATATGAGGACGCAGCCTACTATCTTCCTCCAAATCAAAAAGTCTATTCTCGTGAACTTGGTGAAAGTTCAAAAATAAAGAAAAAGAAACAAAAGAAAAAGAAGAAAAAGAAAAAGAAAAAGAGAAGAAAAAGGAAAATAAAATGAAAATACAACTGAGCGAGAATCAAACATTGAGGAAGAAGTAGAGCCACATATTGGATTCTGCCCACAGTTCGTTCCTCCATATGAACACATGGGTAGGATGACTCGACCTCCACTAGATAGAGGCGGAGGCAAATCTAGAGACAATTTCAGAGGTGGAAGACCTCCTCCCTATTGGCCACCCAATAGGAGCCATGTTTTGACTCACAGGAGTACCCCTGCTATCCACATAGACTTAGAATCTAATTTGGAGAATGAGTCTCATGTGGTTAGCACACCAACCAACCCCTCTCAACAGATCACTTTGTAGGTGACATTCGAGCCAGATAATAATGAAGACCAGGCCTCCAAGAAAAGAATGAATGTATCTAAATCAACCTTAGCTCTAACCTCACTTTCTTCCCAGAAAGTTGAAGGTTTAGTAGTTAAGGAGGCCCCCAAGTCATCCATAGATGTCAAGCCAAAGAGATTTTTTTGGGAGCAATATCCTCAAGTCAAGAAGCTAATATAGAACTTGAGGATGATTCATATAAAGATTTAATACAATTTCCTTTTATTTAGTACTCTCCTTGTGTTCTTAACTTAGCAAAGAAGGGATTAATCCCACATACTTGGTCTAAATATAAGTCAGATTAGTTTGAAAGGTTATCGGACAACCAAAGTAGATATTCTTAATCAAGACTAGGACTAGGATTTGGCAAAGTGGGTCCAGTCAATAATGATAACCATTGCCTAATCATCACCACTCATTTGGAGTCTGATAGGTCCTTCTCAAATCATGCTAACTCTTATGAGGAGGTACATTTAGAAATATCAGATGACCTAAATGATCTTGAAGTCAAAGAGGCACCACTAGAGTTTGAAGAAGAAATCAGATTAACCATTGAAGAACTCAAAGAAATCAACTTGGGAACCAAAGATAATCCATGTCCAACATACATCAATTCCTTATTGAATGAAGAAGAAATCAATGACTTAGTTAGGCTATTAGCTAAGTTTAAGGACTACTTCGCATGGAGTTATGAAGAAATGTCTGGTTTATCTCCTAATGTAGTAGTCCACAAACTAGCAATATAACCTAATACTAACCCTATCAAGCAAGCTGCTAGATGCATGTGAGTTGACATTGAACAGTAGGTCACTTCTGAAATCAAGAAATCGATCGATGCTAGCTATATCAGGGAAGAAAAATATCCTACCTGGTTGGTTAGTGTCATCCCACTTAAGAAAAAGAATGGCCAAATTCACATATGTGTCGATTTTAGGGATCTAAATCAGCATGTCCTAAGGATGAATTTCCACTTCCTATACTAGAATTAATGGTGGACATTGCCTCATCTCATGCAGTATTCTTCTTTATGGATGGGTTATATGGCTACAATCGAATCAAGATGGCCCCCAAGGATGAAAGAAACATTATTTTTTTGAACCCCGATCAGAATCTATTGTTATAAGGTCATGCCTTTCGGCCTTAAAAATGTCAATGTTGTATACCAGCGGGCCATGACTCGGATCTTCAACGAACTCATTCATCATCAAGTTGAATGTTATGTTGATGTTCTAGTAGTTAAAAGCAAAGAAAAGGAAGACCATCTCTACAACTTGAAAGTAATTTTTGAATGGTTAAGACAATTTAACTTCAAAATGAATCCCCTAAAGTGTGCATTCAGAGTTGCTTCAAGAAAATTCTTTGGGTTTGTTGTCCAACACTGGGGAATAGAGATCGATCCAGAGAATTAAGGCTATCTTAAATATGTCACCCCCTAAAAGTCTAACTCAACGCAGATCATTCCAAGGGTGGTTAGCGTATCTATGATGCTTCATTTCCAACCTATCAGGAAGATGTCAACCATTCTCAGCACTTATCAAAAAGGATGCTAAGTCAACTGAGATGACAAGTGTCAGCATACTTTTGAAGACATCAAGCACTACCTGATGACACCACCAGTTCTAGTAGCCCCTATCTTGGGCAAGCCATTAATACTCTACACTACTGCATTAGATGACTCCTTGGCACTTTGTTGGCTCAAACCAATGATGAAGGAAAAAAATTATCTCTACTATCTCAGTCGTCCACCTATTGAGAAGCACTGCCTAGCTTTAATCGTTGCATCCCAAAAGCTACGGCACTACATGATTTCTTATAAGGTGAATCTGATCTGCAGGATCAATCTATTGCAATATCTCATGGCATAATCGATGCTATCCAGACGGTTGGCACGTTGGTCCATGATTTTGTCATAGTTTGATATAAAATGCGTACCCCTCCGTGCAGTGAAAGGACAAGAATGAGCAGATTTCTTAGCGGCACATCCACTTCTTGATGATTCCCCTCTTAGTGATGACCTCCCCAATGAATAAATCATGAACTTAGGGGACACTAGCATTCACAGCTTGTAGATGTATTTTGATGATGCAGCTTCCTTTCAAAAGGAGAAGAACCAAAAACTACTCTTCCAAGGAAGGCAGGGGTAGGAATAGTTCTCCTAACTCTGGACTGTGATCTGATGAGATTCTCATATCATCTATCCAATCCATGCATCAATAATGAATTCAAATACGAGGCACTGATTGCCGGTCTGGAGTCAGTCATTACACTATGTGTCCAGAGCATCAGCATCTTCAGGGATTCTCAACTCATCATCAACCAAATTATTGGGTCCTACAAAGTTTTAAAGCCTAAGCTCTGTCATTACCATAAGTATACTATGAAGTTATTGCCCCAAATTCTAGAGGTTAACATCCATAAGATTCCTCAAGGATAGAACACAGTAGCAGAAACATTAGCTAAGCTTGTCAAAGAGTTGGCATGTCTGAAAGATAAGTCCATTCTAATAAAGGTCCAAAATAGAAAAGCCTTATCCCTTGTTGATGCTGATTGCATCGAGAGACTCTCTCTTGAAGGGGAGGTTATCATTTTTAAAAAGGATGAGGAGTCACATTAGAGGCAACCATTCACAGATTATCTAAATTTAGGCAAACTACGTCAAGAGAAGTCACTAGCATCCGGTGAAAGAGCACACTCCTCTGTGGCACATATAGGGTCATTCGATCATATGCGGTTATGTTGTCTAGGCAAACACGAAGCCTGTAAGATCGTGATTGAGGTACACTCAGGTTTATGCAGAGTGCATCATTTCAGTCTGAAGATGAAAGCCAAAATTAAGAGACTGGGAAACTACTGGCCTTCGATGATCACAAACTGCATAGACGTAGCTAAGAGATTCCATCAATGTGGTCTTACACCATCCACCTAACATTCTACACCCTACATTGGCCTCATGGCCATTCGAGTGTTGGGTACCGACTGTGGGTCCGATCGATCCTCTTTCTTCCAAGGGTCGCCAATTCATTCTAGCTACCATAGACTACTTTTCCAAGTAAGTGGAGGCAATCCCACATAGAAAGGTTATAGCTCAACATGTGCTCTAGTTTTTCAGGAACCATATCGTATATAGGTTCGGGGTGCCTCGATGAATTATATCTAATAATGGTACTGCATTCAAGAGCACTAAAATTAATAGCTTTTTGCACGGAGACATAGCATAGATTGGAGATATTCAACCATGTATTACCTGAGGGCAAAAGGTCTAGCAGAAGCATTCAATAAAACTCTCATCCAAATATTGAAGAAGACACTCGACGATAACAAATGATAGTGTCATGAGTAGTTAGTTGAAGCCTTGTAGGCTTACTACACCATATACAAAACTTCGACTCAATCTACCTCATTCTCCTTAGTGTATGGGTCTGAAGTTGTTCTACCATTAGAAGTCCAACTCCTATAATTAAGGATAGTTATGGATAGTAAAATCACTACATAGCAGAATTCCAAGCTGCGATTGGAAGAGCTCAAAGGTTTGGAGGAGAGATGCCTCCGAGCATGCCAGAACCTCGTGTTGTACAAAGCCAAAATGATGCAAGCTCATAACAAGTTAGTCCATCCTAGAGCTTTTTCAGCATGAGATTTTATTTTAGTTCTAAGGAGACCAACTATTTTTCGTCGAAAGATGAGAGGTAAGTTTGAACTCAATTGGGAAGGCCCCTTTTTCATAGAGAAGGCCTACTAAGGAGGATCTTATCAGCTTATAAAATATAAGGGAGAGCGCCCGATGCTTCCAATCAATGAGCACTACTTAAAGAAATACTATCCTTAAATTTTGTTTGAAAATAAACATCAATAAACTTTTTTTCATATCAAATTCCATCTCTTATGTGTTAGAAATATCTATCACTTGCGAATCCATCATGACATGTTTAGGGTAGTGTAAGAGAACCCAAGCAGCATCATATCCCTCCACAACACAAACACAAACTTCAAACGATCCTCCAATGCTATTAGGTTAGATGTAAGAGAACACAAGAGGCATCCTATTTCGATTATTACAACTAAGTTAGGTGTAATAGAACCCAAGCAACATCCTTTCTTGGTTGAGTCATAATTTCCCCTATGGCACTATTTCATCTATTTCTATGTGTTTAGGGTAGATGTAAGAGAACCCAAGTAACATCCTATTCCTCCTTTCACAAGACAAACAAACACATATCTTTTATTTTGATCTATTTTGATGTGAGAGCAAGCCCCCTATGGCACTCACTCATTAGCTACTCTAGGTCAGGTTGATATGCAACCTTGTTAGTGTGTCACCCTAGTGGTCACTCGTCTGGCAGATGTGAGTCCCCATGCTTTCTTTCTAACTTGACCATTGCAAATCAATGAGTGCCTTATCAGTTTGGTAGGCCTTATTACTCAGCCAGTAAGCTACCCCACGTTGACTTTGTTTAAGAGGATGTAAGCCTACATGCTTTCTTCTTAGACTAACCATCATGCACTGACTAGGTCGAGTATATTTGAGATTAAGGGTAAGTCCCCCAGTGGCTCCTTTCCTCCTGATGACTTCAAGCTTGGGTCTAGTCCTAACATAGGACTCCTTGCTTAGTAGTTGCCCTAGGTCATATAGCATTTGCCTTGCTGATAGACTATCCCAGCAATCAGTTTCGCTTTAGAGAGATGTAAGTCTACACGCCTTTTTCTCTAGACTGATTGTCGCAAATCGATGGGCACCTCAGGTTGGTTAGTTATCTCCATGCTGACAGCAACCCACCCGGTGGATACACCAGTCTTGGCAAAAGTGAATCTCTATGCTTTCTCCTTGAGTTGGCCACCGAATACCTACGGGCTTTCTCTTACAGGGTTTTGGATAATGCCCATAGTGGAACCTCCCCTATGGGCACTCTATTTGGATCACATCCTTAGTGACTCTATTTATACACTACCCTAGTTACTCTTGGATTGGACAGTTCCCCTTTCCTACTAGCCACCCTGTGGTTGGAGGATTGTCTTATGGATATCCATTCTCAGTCTCCAGATAGACTAATGATATGAGCTCCTTCTCAGTGTAGTCCCTCGCAAACCAATAGGGTCCAAGATAACATAAAATAAATAAAACATATCTTTGCTTGTGAATTAGGAATTCAAGCCTCTAGTGGCCCCTTTCCCAAGCAGGCATCCTATCTTTAGGGCAGTGTCAGCAAAACTCCCTACAGGAATTATCTAACTACTTTGGGTTGAGATAAGTCTTTGGGTTGGCACTCTCTCAGTAGTCGCCCTTAGGTCGGGTTCAACTTGTTGTGCCACCAACGAATCACCCCGGTGATCATCTTTGCTTAGAAATATATAAGTCCATTACGCATTTTTTTCTAGCACAACCATTGCGCACCAATGGACAGCCTTAGGTCGGGTTCAATTTATTACACAAGAAACCAATCTCCCCAGTGGTTCCTTGTGTAGGAGGATGTGAGTCCCCGCTCTTTCTTCCTAACTTGACCATTGCAAACTGAAATACACCCCTTAGGTTGGTTAGCTCTACCCTATGATCGGTAGACTATCCCTTTTGATTTGTAAATCTAAGACAGGTCTAGGCTGATATTAGACCCATCTTAGTGGATCCATCGCACATCGACGGGATCCATCAAATTAAAATAAATGAAATTAAAATAAATGTAATTCAATCAAATGACATTATCTTAACTACTTCTTAGCTGATATAAGTCCCCTAGCGATATTCACTAAGTAGTCGCCTTAGGTCGGGATTGATTTGTTACATTGTTGATCACCCCAGCAGTTGTCCCTTACTTTTAGAGATATAAGTCTGCTACACTTTCTCCCTAGCACAGTTGTTGTACATCGAAAGGCAACCCCTTATGTCGAACAGTTCTACCATGCGGCTGGTGGACTACCCCTTTAGATTGGTAAATCTGAGATATGCCAAGGCCGGCATATCCCCTTCTCAGTGCAATCCATTATAAACCGATAGGGTCTATCTCAAAATGTAAACTTAAAATAAATAATCAACCAACTTCTCCCTAGCAAGACAACAGTCATCCCAACTTCCCCAGTGGAGTCAATTAAATCCAATTCACACTTGCATTCCCCAGCGAGTGCACCCTCAAAAGAAATCTCATCAAATCCTTATCCCTAATGGATAACCTAAACCTACTTCCCTAGTGAAAGGTTCATGCATCTATCCCTAGCAGGTTCTACATTCTAATCCCCAGTGGATACTCTACCCAAATCATATCTTACATTCAAATCAAAACCCCTTATCCCTAGTGGATAACTTGAACTTGCTTCCCTTGTGGAAGGTTCACATGCTTGATCCCTTAGTGGATCCCTTCTTCCTACGTTATGACCTTGTCATGAGTGGAGTTGCATTACAATAAGATCTTGATTCCTTCTACATCTCAGGTTTAAGAGTAGATCATTTCTGTTAGTGTTCATGATCCTTCAGACGTTGTTGATTATCTCAGTCAACACCAACACGTACGGTGTGCCTTGTCAGTCACACCACACTTATTGGGCGCCTCACTTTTGGAGTGAACTCTCAACTTCCTTATCATAGATATAGCACTCTTAAAGACACTAAGAGTTCTTTAGTCTTAAGACACTGATTAGGTGAATATTTAATCTAACCCTAGAGACTTACAATAGTTAGCCATAGGGATAGATTGTGCCTCAGGGATTTAAGAGGACTTGCCTACCCTATAGCCCAAACCAAATCCTTTCTTCCTTCTTCCAAATCAAATCTCAAATTCAAATCCAAATTCAAAAATCAAATCCATCTATCAAAAGATTGAAACCCACGATTAAATTCAAACTCCAAATCCCTTCCTAAGCCCTTTGATTTTATCTTATGGACTTAGCCTTAACCAAATTCAAATCAACTCCAATCCAATTGATTTTCTCAATTATTAAATTCAATCCCCAATCAAATTCTAAATCATAAATCAAATCCAACTATCAAATGATTGAAACCCAAATCAAATCAAATTCTTAATTTTAGCCCTTTTAGCCAAATTTTTGAACTTGGCTAAATGATACCCAAACCAATTCAAAAATCATAGATTTCTTCAAGATTTTATCATTCCTACAATCATTGACTTGAATATAAACATAAACCACCATTATCAAACCAAATCCAAGCTAACCCAAATCAAACCCAAGTTAGCCCTTTTGACTTGAAATTATTGTATGAACCAAATCCCATTTGGCTCCAAACCACTTGCTATTGGATTTATATTTCAATCCTAAGCTCATGTGTGAGTTCAACTAAACTTAAATCAACCCATGATCAAGCCAATTAACCCATTTAGGCTCACTTGACCCAAAGTGGCCTAAAGGAATCTTTTTTTGTGCCAAGTTCTAATCTAACCCAAATTGGATTTAACTAAGCCCATCCAAACCTTACAATATAACCAACAATCACCCTAAGGTGATCAATTGCCTTAAATTGGGTCAAACCAAGTCAAACATAGCCTTTGACCAAGTCAGCAATTAGCCCAAATGAAACCCAAACTAGCCAAAATTCATCATATACCAAATTGATTAAAACCATTAATTCAATCCCACTCATAATCAATGATTGAACATGACCAAACCCTCACTTGAGCCAAACCAAGCCTAATTGGCCATTTGACCAAAGTTGACCCAAATTGGCCTAAAAAGCCAAAATGGGTAAAATCATAATTTGATCCAAATTGATTGCAACCAATGGCTCAAGTTCATTCCAAATTACTTATTGAACTTGACCAAAGCCATAATTGAGTCCGAGTTGACCAATTAGTCAACTTAACTCAACCTAGCCCAAATAGACCTAAAGGATCAAATTAGCCAAAATTCAAATTAAATCTAAATTAAATCCAAATTAAACCAAACCAAAGCCTACAATCATTTTCAATTAACCAATTGAACTTGACTCAACCCCTGACCCAACCCAATTTGGTCAAATTGGTCAACTTGACCCATTTGACCTATATGAACCCAAATGAGTCATAATCAAATCCAAACCAAATTGAGCCAAACTAATGACACCAATACACTCCAATTGGTCATGTGAACTTGACCTAGCCCTTAGTTTAACCTAATTTGTTTAAATGCATAGTTTTGAATGATTAATCAGAGGACATGGAGATGTCGCATCCACCACCATTCGAGTCAGCCTTCGGATGTGACAACTTAAATAGCCACTCTCATCGCGCCACCTGGAAAGTGTGCCGCGTTAGCGCGCCGTGTCAGCCTCCATGTGGCCCGATGGGATTAAGGCTTTAATTAAGGTTAATTAATCCATTTTAAGCTTGAAATTTCTAAAAATTATAACCAATCCTAGAAAATTACAAAAAATACAAACTTGGGCTCATTTTAAAAATCTTTCAGAGTAAAATCTAGGAAAATTATTATTATTTAATTTTGAATAGTGATTTTGGCTTAATTAAGGTTTAATTATAAATCTAATTAGCTTAATTATTTCTTAATTAATCACCCAATTGATCTCCAACTTTATGTGGATGTTTGGGGGGATGACCTCTGCCTCCCCCATTTTTCTTGGATTTTATTGATTGCTTAATTAAGAAAATTAATTTGATTAAACTTTAATCAGTTTCCTAATTTAATTAATGATAATTAGTGAATGAACAGTGATTTAATTAATTATTTAAGCCTAATTACCTCTATTGAACACTAAGGAAGCTTAGGGAATGTGGTTAGAATACCTTTCCTAATTCATTTCCTAAGTTTCCTTCACTGTTTAGAATTTAATTAGTTAATGATTAATAAGGTAATTAATTGCTTAATTAATTAATTAATCTCCAAGATAAAAAAATCAGAGCCTAGCAGAGTGTTTGAAGTGACTTAGGGGTTAAGGATTGAGCCTTGTCATTGATCCCTTTCTCTAAATTAATTTCATCATTCTAATTAAAATATAATCAAAGAATCCAATCAATTAATTAATAAACTTGATTAACTCAAGCTAAAATTCACTTCATAACTAAGCAACCTTTAATTAATCTTGGGTAGCTCTTTGGGTGTTCAATAACCTAAAGTGGGAGATAATGAAATTATGCTTAGCTCACATGTGTGAGAAAATCATAAAAGTAGTTAAGTGAGGTCCCTTAAGCCTAATTAACTATTTATCATAAGCCAACTGAATTATGTCTCTTTCATTTCTTAAGGAGCACTGCAAATTTACTTTTCCTGTGGTTGCATATCATATTGGCTCATTATTAATTTAGTTAATTAAGTTAAGGTGATGTATGTAAGGGTTAATTAATTGGCTTAATTCATACCCTAACCTCATTAAACAATAAAATCAACTTGATTACTTATTCATTAAACCAAATTAACTCACACATGGGGAACGGGATTAGGATTAGAAAACCTCTTTCATTTCTTAAATTAAATCAAACTTAAAATTAAAATTATCATTAAAGAACTTTGGTTTATTTTAAATAGCCTTATTTAGTATAATTGTCCTTAGTTATTAATTAGAATGAATAAGATCATGTGCTTATGTTCCTTTATTTCTTTTCAATCATGTTAAATGTTGTTTGCCATATGTAATTATGCATTCATTTTTTTTTAAAGTTAACTAAATAAAATGGTTTCTT